>JAZGUH010000713.1:0-677071 GCA_037893225.1 Hippasteria phrygiana | reverse complement strand
CACCCCGTGTGCCGAGTCGTCCTCTCTGGCAAGAGTTTCGGCATGTACATGTCATAGGTTCTCCAGCGTAAGGTTTTACTTCTATATCGCCAACCTCCAATTCTATGCAACTTTCAGACAAATATTCCATGGCACTTGTGTAGGGCCTACATGTGAATACAATTTTATGAAATAAACAGATGAAATTTGAAACGTTTTGTCTAATAATCTTACTCTTAGAGAACTGAGTGCCACGAGTGTGCTACTTGTTATAAGTATGTGTGTACACGTATGTGGTATTTCAGTACGCAGACGCTGGACATGCGTGCGTGTTCCAGGGGGTGTAGTTTCCAAAAGCCAATTCTCAGAACAGCCATAACAAACGGATGGAGGAGGTTAAAATAGCACATAACCGAAATGAAGCGCAAGGGGGCGCACTCCAATATTTGATTCGTTAACGCGAGATGGCGCGACGACACAGCCCCTTTAATTAATTAAGTACTTCGTGGTACGTATAAATGCATGTGTTCACAATGTTGCGCATGCATATTATGCAAAAAAAGTTCCACTTTGGGGTTTGACGACCCCCCTCCCCTCCCCCAACCCTCGGGGCAGGCAACGTGCCTGAAGGACGATGCAAACTGGGGGGGGGGGGGGGAGCTCAAGTTCAAAAACGAATAAAGGGATTCTCAGATCTCGTGACATGAAACACGCACAGACAAGTGTTGACGGTTTTCGTCGAGTAATAAATTTAGGTGTAAAGTTATATCGCCAAAACTCGTAAATTTTCACATCAAGCACCATGCCTTCACACATATGCACTGCTCTAAGTGCACACGAAGTCTAAACAAAATGAAAGCATGAGAAGTGGAAAGTGGGAAAGATTTATTGAAATGTGAAGACGTACTTGTAAATTTGTAACAACATCCGGATTACTTTACCCGGAACGTAGCAATGAGACATTATTAATGCGGCTTGGGCGACATCGCGCCTTGAAGAGCCAAGGCATTTTCATATAAACACATGCCGGGGGAGATAAATTTTGTTCAGTTTCGTCAAAAGAAGTTTTTGTGGAAATGTCTTCCTTTCAAATTGTGGTGTTGAGGCGACGTCATTACCTTTTTGGGATATAAACATACCATCAATTTCTTCCGAGTCTTTTTATTGCTGGAACAAAACGAATTGAACGTGCAAGTTGATCTTAAAAAGTCAGGCCAAGGAAATTTGTTGAGAAAACATACTTCGGGGCACACTGTGTACTGGAGCTACAACGTGTACGGCCTATTATTGATGTCATTTTGTTTTCTGACCGACCTGAGCTGGAAAACTACAATAATGTCGTCTTGTGAACGGAAAAGAGGTATTTTTCAATTTACATTGTTAATATATTACAAGTTAATGACTAAATATTAACTAAAAATTGTGATAAGAATGAAAGTTTGAGTTTGTGGGCCGGGGTGAACTGTTCATCCAAATCTCAAAAACAAAATGAGGTGATCATAAAATGTTAACCGTACGCACGACTAATAGTAAGCTTTTAAGTTGTCACGTGCTACCTTTGTCTTGCTTTGACCTCAATTCTACTTTGCAAGCATAACGAAAGTCTTTCGAGAGGCGAAAAGCTGCTTTCTTGCGTTGAGGTAATACTGTTTTATCAAGCCTGCGAACAGTCAACAGGTGCGGATCTAGGTTTTCACTAAGGGGGGGGGGGGGGGGGGGGTTTACCTGAGGTGATTGGCCTACACACCCAGCGTGCGAATTTTCGACACCCGACACTGGTTATTTAAAAAAAATTCTCAGCCCAAGGGGGGGGGGGGGGGGGGTTTAAACCCCCAACCCCCCCCCCCCCCGTAGATCCGCCACTGGTCAATAGAACTCCAAAGCAGGAATGAGTTTAAATCCGCGTAATTATACCCCGAAATGAAAAGGACTGTCCATCTCTAATGTACCTGGTCTGACAGATCTAAAGAAAGAAGATAATTTGATTCCGGGAAAGCTAAAGTCTGCCTTCGGACCTTGCCTCGTTTAATTTGTTTTGTTGTGCTCAGCCTTGTGTTTGTGTTTTATTGTGAATCGTTCTTTGTGTTTCCTTCTATTGTCGAAACAGATGAGGTTCGATTCCGTAAGATAACTCCGTGAGAGGTTTGTCTTGACTTGTAAGGAAAGAAGAAGGCGGGGGGTATAATGACGGAGTCTTGATTGCATGTGATTATGCGGGAACAGAGACACGCGGTTTACGGAAGAGGGTCATGAAAAAGACGTATATACGCCCGTTCAGTCTTGAAATTTCAAAATTGGAAGTATGCATCATTTTGTATTTTATACGCGATGAGAGGAACAATTTCACCTATTTCTCACACATTGAAAATTCAATATGTAGACGGAAAAGAAATTTAGCAGGGGGCGGACCCAGAGGGGGTAATACGGGGGGGGGGGATTCGAAACAATTTGATGTTGTTTTTTGCTTGTACGCCTATAAACAAGAAAATCCGAAACACTGTATGAGCCTTGTTTCCGTGCACGGTAAGAACCAAACCAGGTTAAATGGCGTACCTGGCCTGGGGGCCGAAGCATACGTGCCGAGGGATGTTTAGGATTTGATGGTTTAAAAACACATAAGAGGATTTTCCATCTAAAGTCTCTCAAACAAATATGAGATGAACCTAGGCATAAACAGGAAAATCCATTCACAATGGAAATGTCGACATTGATCAGCAAAATAAGAAATAACGGCTTACGCGCATGCCTTATGCTGTGGCCATTGGGGATTTTGTAAGCTGCAAAGTGTTGAAAAGGGGCCAACCTACGTAGGATTTATCATATACGCGGTGCGATCCCATTGTGTTTCACTGAAAACTATTCAAGACAGGATTTTCACCGAAGCCAGCTTAGAATGCGAAGAGGGACTCAGTATATAATATCCCTTGGATTACAAGGAAAGGACAAACAGGCTAGTAATAATTACCAACCACGAATTCTTTTCAGTACATTTAAAGAAGCTAAACTCGCGGCAGATTTCATTCCGTCGTGGTCTCCTTTCCTTGATCTCCCTTGCGTTGCGTCCAGTGCGTTGCGTCCAGTGCGTTCTAACTAACTAACTAACTAACTTAACTAACTAACTAACTAACTAACTAACTAACTAACTAACTAACTAACTAACTAACAACTAACTAACTAACTAACTAACTAACTAACTAACTAACTAACTAACTAACTAACTAACTAACTAACTAACTAACTAACTAACTAACTAACTAACTAACTAACTAACTAACTAACTAACTAACCTAACTAACTAACTAACTAACTAACTAACTAACTAACTAACTAACTAACTAACTAACTAACTAACTAACTAACTAACTAACTAACTAACTACTAACTAACTAACTAACTAACTAACTAACTAACCGTCGTTTTTCGTTTTTCTTGTCTTTTTGTACAGTTGAAGATGAGACGTACCAAACCAAAGACCCGTATGCCCTGACCCTTCACTTCATTACCGATCCAGGCCAGTCCCACCCCCTTCGCAAGATTCTCCGCCCTCTCATCGAGTCAATCGTGCCCAAACTCAAGCTCTTCAACTTCGTAGAGCGCAGCGAGTCGGCGACCAGGGACCGACAGGAGGGCTAACGTCATGCCCGATTACGACAAACCCGCTCGGTGCCGACTCTCGGTGTGGTGCTACTTCTGCAAGAGGAGTTCGGCATGGAGAGGATCTGGAGGCGCAGAAGTACTGAGGTCCGAGCCGTGGGCGCTCCACCACCGGGGGAAAGTGGGGAGCAACAACGTCCCCTACCCCACCAACCAACCAGAATTTCTACGCTCACCAGAGCCGGCTGGGACACGGCCCTGTGGGCTGTGCGACAGGTCCACTTCGGGAAAGATCGACTTCGCTTCCAGCTCTTCGTCTCTGACGAGATGTGGCAGACAGCATCAACTTTTACGGCCTGTTGCTTTCCCGCTCTACGCACGTAGAGAAGGAGGACTTCTGCTACTTTCTCGTATTCTGTAGCCAGAGTTTAAACCTGGAGGTGCAACTGGCTCTTAAGAAGCTTCCTCCTGGGTACAAACCACAGTTTCTGGACTCCACCATGTTACAATTCAAGGTTGGAGACATGGGTCAGTTGTTACCCCAACTGCCACGGATTTGTTATTCCCATAAGTGACAAACGCTGGCAGACGGCCGACCCAGATGGCAACAAGGTTTTGCTGTTAAAAGATGGTGACGCAGCCTGCACCACGCCCATTACACCAACCACGCCCCTTACACCAACCACGCCCATTACACCAACCACACCGATGCGCCTGACGTCACCTCGTGCCCACTGGCGCCAGCAACGGCATCTTTTCTTCGGTAGTTGCGTCCTCTTGTGAAACCAATAGGCCCAGCCATCATACCCAAGAGCACCCAGGACATTTTGACGAATGGATCCAAGAATCGAATATGGTTTCGGCAGTTTGAAAACAAAATTCACTCTTAAGCATAAAAACAGTAAAACCTATCTCAAATTTCACACAATACTAATATTCTTGGGTTACCGTTTCAAGATGTCCTGTTTGGAAAATATAACACATGAACTGTTGTGACGAGCGAGGCACAGAAGGGCACTCGTGAAACGAAAAAAAATTTCACTCCGGCAATCTTTATCATAACTCTTTCATGCCATTTAGAAATATCGGTCTTTTCAAAATAATGTTGGTTTTTCCTTGGAAATTGGGTGAGTGGGTGGATGGGTTTGTTTTTGCATTAAATAGGGGACCTTTAACAAGAGAGGGCAATAGGGTCCGCGGTTGAGAAAGGTCCCCGCGGTTGAAAACTGTGTACATTTGTAATTGTATACAAAACTAAGGAGGACAATAGAAGGTCCCCGATTGAAGGTGTTTACACACTTTTGTGGGTTGGTCAAACAAAATAACCGACAATCGTCACGTTTTTGTATGTGCATGGAAGGCCAAGTTCTGTCAGGACTGGGAGACCATGCTGTGATCTGCAGGTTCTTATTCATCTGCATCACCAGTTTGTCCTCCACTATGCACAGTATAATGAATAGGCATGACGTACATACGTACATACAAGATTGGGGTGGTTGAGTGGGTGGGCGAAGAACAAACCCCGGAAAACCGAAATTTAAATCGTTGATAATTTTGAACGGTCCCTTATGTGCCCGGTCACTTTTTTGAATTGGTATCCCGTGAAATGTACCTATGGTGCACAGCAGTAATATGGCAGCAACTAAATTGACTAATAAAGAACACAAGCAATGTCTGCAATGAAAATAATGCTAAATCGCATCGTAACACAAATGAAAGCATGCCATAAACTAAAGAACACGGACCCATGATTTTCAATGGACGCTTGTTAAAACCCCTTGCGTACGGATGACGCCATTTGGCGTACGGGTGACGCCATATGGCGTAAAAAAAGGGCCACCAGGCCGGATGACGCCTTTGGCCGCTGTTTGTGCAGTTTCAATCCATTGTTGGGTTATTGTTTATGTCATGCTTGACTGCACAAACGCATTGTTGCAGTTCGATTTGGCTGCCAGAACGGCTGCAACACCCCGACGTCTCCCGTAAAATACCGTGCTCAAGGGTTTCTTAAACAACGTCAGAGAACTTTGCGGAAGTAAAATGACCACAACGAGTAAATAAGAAATTAACTTACCCTATTTTTCAAATCCAGTTCAGCTATTGTCATGAACAATTCTTCACTCACGCCATGTCGCCAAAAAGTGTATATAGCAATAGCACCGTGCAACATCTACAGTATTTGGAGTTAATTAGTTAAGCGCGAGGTACGGTACCTCACGCTTAACTTAACTCCAGATACTGTAGACGTTCACATGTAATCTTATTGGGTGTTACGCGCACTTAGCAACTCATCACAAAACAATGGGTTCTTTGTAAAGCGCAAAAGCATGCGCGCGCATTTCATAGCGTTCACTTAATGACGTCCATTTTGCTATTGCTCACGTAAATCGCTACTGACGATTGTAAAGAAAACAGAAAGTATGTATTTTACACTTTTAAAGCATAACTTATAAAATTACAGGTGGATTAAATAAAAAAAAGCAAGAGATAAGGCGAAGTAAATTTTTTTTAATTAGCGTCCCCGTCGGCTTCTTTGCGTAAAGGTGACCCCCCCAAAAAAAAATTACAAATAAATAAATAATATAAACCGATTGAGCTACAAGCTTACTGCAACTATTAAAACTACTGTAAATATGTTCAATTAAAATTGTACAACATGTCTCTTTCATTTTTGCGTCTTTGAACAGTTACAAAAAAAAGATTTTAAAAAGAATGGAGGCCATCTTGAAAATGAAAAAAATAGAAAGCCTCTCCTCCTTCCTTTCTGCAAAAACGTGACGCTGAACATGTCTTTTTTACTTCGCCTAATATCCTACATTTGTTTGTATAACATGTAATGTCTTTTCTATTTGGCACGTTGTTTTATGTATTGTATCTAGTTGCTTGCAGTCATAAAATGGTAAGGTAGCATTACTGAGAAAGTTGGCTTTCAACTTAAATGCGTTTTATATTGTTATAATTGGCTTGCCTCAGCCTCCAGATTCGTTTCACTGAATGTCCAGGTTTTGGGTCCAGGGTGGCAAAATTGCAAATTTGGTTGAAAAGGTGGCTCCCAATTTGTTTTGGCTTACAGAATTTGTTTTTTGTAAATGTGACATCGGATTTTTGTTTCGCCGGTTGCGGGGGGAGGGGGGGGGGGGGGGGGGAGGGGAGGCGGCCGGGGGGTGTCACTTCCAATTTCTTAAAAGACATAACCAAATTGAAAGGATGAAAAAGTCGGCAAATGGCGGCGCCAAACTGATTAGCATGAATTGTAAAGCCACAACTTTTTGAATAATATATTTTTGGGGGTCAGGCAACTGATAGATTCAGTAGCGTATTCAGCTTTTTGTGCCAGGGGAGGGCAAACAACGTCTCAATCGTCTTAAAATGGTCTTTAAAACACTATTTCTTTTTGTTTTTTATGACGCCTCAAATGCCGCCGGGGTGGGGGGGGGGGGGGGGGGGGGGGGGGGGGGGGGGGGAGGTTTCCCACTGCCCCCCACCCCCCCCCCCCCCCCCCCCCCCCCCCACCCCACCCCCCCCCCCCCCCCGCTGGATACGCCACTGGATAGATTGTGTAATTTTAATTATGATCAGCTATACCGGGGGTTCTGTGCTTCAATTTTTGTAAAGACTTGATAAACTTTGGCTTTAAAAATTGGTCCTATTTGGCTTGGCAAGTGGAGGGATGCTTTATCAAAAATGGCAGCTACCGGTTTAGGAAAAAACACATTTTCGGGGGGTGGTACTTTCTGGGGATTAGCAAAATTATGAACGGCTAACCTGCCCAAAATCGAAAAGAATTTGACAGATTAAGATTCAAACTATAATTTTCAGTAGTGTCACAAAAACTGAGAGACTCCTGGATAAGGATTTGTTTCACTGTGAAGTTAGTGGATTTTACACTAGGTCAATGAGAGTGTATTTAGTGTGGTGGGTGCATCCTGTTGAAGCGTTTGGCGGACTGCTAGAGCGCCCTCTTTTGTCCGTTTACAACCATGAACGCTGTGCCTAGACGTCGTTAGAGGTACATTCATTGCTAAAAATGTCTGGGTACCACTCTAATAATAATTTCGTTACGGCGAGAACGATCGGAAAATATTGTGAAGTCATCGAATGTGTACAAAGACGACTGCAGTTTACTGTATTAAAACCTGATGTCTCGTAAACGGGATCCGCTTGAATTGTTCGTCAAAACTGACGGTCAAGATCAACAGTTGATTCTCGATGAGTGTCTGGTGAAAGCTTGTATCGAGGGCGATATTGACACAGTCATCGACTTGCTGCAAAAGGTATTGCAGTTCGTCATGTTCGTGCGCCCCGCCCCCAAAAATAGCCCCACCTTTAGGAACACATACTGAAAGGCCCTATCGATCGACAGAAAACAATGGAAAAGTTTTCTTGCAATGTGCAAAGTTTAGGGTCAACTTTAGGCTCACCTTTCAGTTAACAGAATTGTCAAAAGTCATGAAAGTTATGACCCCAATCTAATGAAATCCACTTTTTATGAAGAATCAACTTATCACCCCACTCTTTTATTGTTTTTGCTAAATATAACCTTGCTTTGGCTTTGTGATTAACACTCAATCACCAGAACTGTAAATACATGTATGTTGGGGAAAAAAAACCCACAAAATACAAATTTGGGACTGACAACATGAATAGGCCTAACTCAGCTCAGTAACTGACGTTAGAAACATTTAACTTTTTGCTTTAAAATAATTTAAAAGTATATAAAAAAAAAAAAATTGTACAGTACGCTGCCGAAAAATGGCATCAGGATTCTACGTTTTCCTTGCAATTTAATTATGCTGTTTGAATTTCATTTTATTGTAAACAAAAAAGGTAATTTTATAACTATGCAGTTTAACCTTCCCTCTCTCGGTGCCAAAATGGAGCCAAACTACCCTACCTATCAAAACCTATCGAGTTTCAGGTTGAAACACACAAGCTGTTGGAGAGGAAGGGCTTAGGTTTTTGTATAGGTGTCTAACGCAATCTAGAGTTTTGCAGAAGTTTATTGTACTCCCTCCTGAGTTCATATCCCTATGAATGGATTTCATTCAAAGGGAAATGAGCTCAGGAGGGAGTACAATCAGTGTTCGATTTAGACGGGTGCACGCATGCACTGGTGCATGTAATTTTTCCTCTGTGCACGTAAACCTCTGGTACAACGTGCACGCTGTGCATGTACTTTTTTAGGCCTGTACCTGCTGGTATATTTCCCTATGTTGAACAACGTATGACAACGCGCACCCGATTTATTGCACGCAACGATCGACATGATGTGTGCGTGCCTGCATATTACCATCGTTGTAGTCTTGGTCAAGTGCAAACAACCGCAACCGATCTGCTACCGTATTATTCCCAATGTACAATGTACGTACACGCAGTTAACATTGACTTGAGAAAAGACTTGTTAACCCGGCCCCCGTGACCTGGGGTTAGAGCAATTGATCAATAAAGCCAACCCCAAAAGCGCATCTGCGTGTGCGCGTTGCTTTGTTGCTAGTCTTGGTC
The DNA here is from genome assembly GCA_037893225.1 of Hippasteria phrygiana. Taxonomy (NCBI): domain Eukaryota; kingdom Metazoa; phylum Echinodermata; class Asteroidea; order Valvatida; family Goniasteridae; genus Hippasteria; species Hippasteria phrygiana. The sequence goes on along the minus strand of JAZGUH010000713.1, from coordinate 667,996 downwards.
AAGTGCAAGCAACCGCACTGAATGCCACCGTCTTATTCCCAGTGTACAATGCATGTACATGCATAAACACGAAGCGAAAGTCATCTTGAGAAACGACAAACGATTGCGGCACATGCATTTTGCGCAAGACATGCAAGACAATGTTTTTGACAGCTCACATGTGATTTGGGCGTCCATGACATAAATTATCGGCTGTTACTAATCAACAGTGTCGAAATAGAAACAAACGCTCGTCTTTCTAGTGCCGCAAGGAAGCCGACTGAAGGTAAATGTCGTAGTACTCCAACTACTCAACAAGTGAAGCCTTGTCATCAACCCGGCCCCCGATACTTCCTGCCCCGATTGCCGGCGCGGCCCCGGCACCCGGGCTGATTCGCGATCTCTCGGTGGCCGGCCCTGATATTAAATTTTAGCGGAACCGAGCTCATCAGTCTCGGCGGGTCCGATCCCCGGTGGGCCCGATCTCATGATGCTGTACACGTAGTGATTTCCATCAGGTATTTAAAAAGAAAAATTATTCCTCCGTTCTTCCGGTAAGGAAAAAGTGACGTCATCACGATAATATCGCGATATTTTTGGGCCGATATTTCGGTATCAAAATATCGAACAGCCTTCTGACACCGTGGGACTACAGTAGTAACGTAACTTCGGCTTCGCCTTCGTCTTCTCGCGATCGTGTCAGAGATTGCTAATTACCACTGATGAAATAAACAAACAGCGAATACCAATTGTACAAAAACACATTTTATTTACAAAGCAAAACAATAGCTAAATTTGAAAATGTGTAGGAATACACATATTTTAAAACAACAAATATGTCTACCTATTGTTCTTTTGGGTTATGACTTGTGTGCACACTTTTTTGTGCATGTAAAATTTATTTTGTGCATGTAACTTTTTCGGTCTACATGCACCAGTGCATGCGATTTTATTTTTCTAAATCGACCCCTGAGTACAATAAACTCGCGCAAGACAGCAGATTGTGCTCGACAGTTATAACAGTAGGAGGGTTAATATCTTTTCTTTCTTTGGCACTTTACTTGAATTCTAACAGGCTAGCCCAATATTCCTTCCTTCCACCATTAAAACAGAGTCAAAGAAAAAAGTCGTGCTGGAACTTCATCCAGAATTGACTTCATTTGTAAGATTACAATCCTTCTGATTTAAATCAGGGAGCTTCAGTTGAGGCCGAGTCGTACACCGAGCATGAGGCACTATCTGGTGAGAACTACACTACGCCCCTTATGGGAGCAGCTCGAGCCAGTAAACAACAGCATAAGATAGCAAACATGCTGCTGGAGAATGGAGGTATATTAAGCCATTCACATCAGATTCAAACCGTAATCAATTAACTGGGAGACAGTTCTTCTCTTCCCTTTTTCATTTTGGAGAGAAAACCAAAACGAAAAGTTTCCTTTTTTTGCCTAAGTTTGAACTAGTTAATATGAGTATTCTGCAAGCATTTGCTAAGGGGATCAAAGTGTGATGACCCGGTCTTGACCACGTCAATAATAACCGAGGAGGGGTGTGATCGCTGTTAATGGACCGAGCCAAAGGCGAGGTCCATTAACAGCGGTCACGACCCTTCAAGGTTATTATTTACTGGTAAAGACCGGGTCATCACATTTTTGTCCCCATTGATAAATGCCTTCTTACGAAAAATGCAAAAACCTCCCGTAAAAACTAAAAAGGACAAGATGCGAAGCTTTTTCACCCTACTTTTTCTCCCATTTGCTCAGTACAAGAACACATGCGTACGTATCGGCCTTGTGAGCGCGTGAAGGCACTCCGCGCCTGTCTGTCGCATGCGCGTATGCACACGCACAAGATGCAGCATTTTATACGCGTGCATTAGCGTTGTCTTTCATTATGAAGTTCAGTACATCTTGTGCGCGCACCTACTACGCTCTCCCTGTTGCGTATCGGCTGAGAACAGCTGGTTATGACGCGCCGTGTATAAACAACTTCCAGCCTTGTTTAAACAACCGTTTATACACATCCACGGGACAGGCTCTCGACCAATTAGGGATAGTAAAACTCACTGAGGCATTTATGAATATTGGTTTGCTCCTTGCTTTTTTAAAGAATTCATAAAGTATTGAATAACATTCGGTATTGAAGTGAAGCATTTCAAATTACATGTACTTACAATTGGCAGCTAATGTTAACACCGGAGATCGCTATAAAGTGACTCCGCTCCATGTTGCATGTGTCAACGGACATCGGGATTGTGTCAGGTTGTTCATTGATGCAGGAGCCAACGTCAACGCCGGAACACTGGACTACAACAGGCCAGGCGTTTATCGAAGTAAATAAAGTGTATACCCAAATAGAGTCTGCCATACTTTACATTGACTCAGATGGCAAAGTTCTGGCTTAATTTCTTCTTAAAGATAATGTGGTTTTGCCCTTCTTTACATCCCTTAAGAAAAGGTTTACAAGCTACTTATGATGAGAGTTAAACCCATGACTGACTGATTACTTGTGCCGAAGAAGTTTTGTACCAGTTCTAACCAAACTCAGATTTTCTAAACATGACACTTCCAAACTGAACTGGACTGAACAAAACTCAACTGGTTGGTTCCATATTTTTGGCAACTATTTTTGTTTCTGGTTTAAAAAAAAATAAAAAATCCTTTCAGGTTTTGCTTTTTCTCAGAACTGTAAAACCGTTTTCAATGCTGCTCTTCTGCTTGTTGTGTACTACTGTTTGCAACCCAGGTGTGGGGGGGGGGGGGGGGGTTGAGTTTAACCTGTGTTAAAACCAAACTCGGGGTTGACAACAGGGTGGCGCAGGGTTGAAAATTGTCAAATGGGAAACCTCTGTTTTCAACCCCGGTCTTTATACCCGTGAACAGGTATCTCAGGCATCTGGGTAATGCCACATTGAACAAGATATCTGCTAATGCACAGGCACATTCTGGATCCTGGATCCTGGATCCGCTGACAAGCCTCATGACCCAAACCCATTTTTGTCTCATTCATTGTACTCAAAATTTAAAGCCACCAGTACATGTTATTTAATCCGTTTTCACATTCTAACAGAGCCCTACCGAGGTGACAGCACCTCACTCCATCTAGCAGCAAGGGACAGCCAAGTAGAATGCATTGAAGAACTCATCACTCACGGACATGCCGACTACAACAGACGCGACGCCTACAGCTGTACTTGCCTGAACTGGGCTGCCCAGAGTGCCAGCGAAGAATGTGTCCTAACCATACTCAGGCTGAGCGAGGGAAGCAGGGTCTTCAGTACCTCTATACCTGGAACAGGTATGCTAATGCAAGCGTGTCTTCACCCATCTCTATGTCCAACTCTCCCCCTCAAAAAATTCAAATTAATAATAATAGTTTGAAAAAAAATGTAAATAGTAATAATAAAGAATATTTTAAAAATTCAATCCTAATCCCTGTAACAACCCCCCCCCCCCCCCAAATCAAAAAAATATTGTGATACTCTCAAACCCAATTTAAACCTGTTGATATTTGACAATGATGAGGGCTCTTCCAATATGGGATCAGTATCCTTCGTAAAACTTCTAGCTCATTAAATCCGTGAGAAGTTTCACCGCAGAAGAAAACAATTCCTAAAATTTGATTCATATTAACAAAATGTTGCTGGTGTTGTTTTCATTTGTTAATTTTTTGACTGGGGACTCCTCGGTGCATAATTATAGATACTTGGCTTTCGTTGACATGCTTTGACGATGTATGAAGTCTTAAATCTGTGTTTCAAATTAAAATTGGCTATATTGAACGTAATTACCTACTAAACAAAAGCTGGAACCTCGGGGTATTTTTTCAGGTGATTTTCCACTCCATGACTGCGTGCGCCGAGGCTTTATCAAAAGTGCACGGGAATTGCTTCTTCGAGGTGCAGATGTCAACCAGCAGAACGCCATCGGGCTCAACGCCCTGCATTTTGCTGCAGTTCCCTCCCAACACTTCTCCCCTGAAGTGATGGAGACGTTGGTTACTTATGCTCAAGAGTTGGATGTGGATCAGCCAGTGGGTGGGGCAGGCGCGTCCCTACATAAGCACGGAATGTCGGGTGAGGGTAGGGCAATATGACTTGAGTGTTTATTTGGTGATTTTTAAGTCCTCTTCAAGAGAATTGACCCATTGTGATAGAGTCATGTGAATGCACCTTATGAAACAATATCAATCAGGTCAACTACAACTTGTCACAGAGCACACAAAATCTTGGACAAAAAAAAGAAAAACTGCCCAGAATTTCAGCGAGTTCTTGGAACAGTGATTGGGATTGGTCAATGTTGTGACATTTCCACTTCAACTCAATCATTTTATGTTGCCATATGTTGTATAAAATTCCTTTCTAATTTTATACAAGTTGTAGTTGAATTTTATTTAATAGACTTTTTAAAAAGAATTATTGCGATCAAGTTTCTAAAAATTGTTTGAAATCGACAATTTTTTATTTACTTCATTTACTTGTGATATGAACTTAATTTTCGAATCAAAATTGTAATAAAACATGTTGATTTATTTCCAATTTGATAGATTGCTATATGTGCATATAGTGTATAACGATTTTCTTATTTGAAATAATAATAATATAAGGTGTATGATATTTGCTTTCACTGTAATAAAACTATTTTTGTTTTGTCAAAGGCATCAAACCACTTCAACTGGTTGCCTTTGAGCCAGATATTGGTGTCCACCTACACAGCTTCCACACGGCCGAATTCCGCCTCAGTCGCACCTTCAAACTCATGACCTCTGACCCTAGGCGACCCATGCGCCGACCCCAGTGCTCAGTCCAACTGATACGCTACGGTGCCAATTTCAACATCAGCTACCAGGGCCGGACGTTACTCCAACAGGAAGTGTTTAACCAAGACGACGATGATGGGTCATTACTGACGGCCATCGTACGGGCAGCCGGGATTCTCCCAATCCCAGACAGACCCCAAAGTATGGTAGCTGATGAGGTCAGCGAACAAGCCAAGGAGAAACTAAAGTGGATAAAGGAAGTGTTCAGCTCGCCGAGGAGTTTACAGCAGTGCTGCAGGGTCGCCATTAGGCGAATTCTGGGACGCAAGAGACTGAACAGGATAGGGAAGCTACCTTTGCCATCATCACTTCAAGATTATTTGATCCTGAAAATCTAATCTATGACTGTTCAACACAATAGATTCAACACAAAAATCAATCAAACTTGCAATCAATCAAAGCACAAAATGTATTCTACAGAAAGTGTGGATTTGGCAGATTTCGGAGGATTCTTAGCCAAGGTGCATTGGGGGTTGGAGTTAAAATGGGTCTGCTGTTGCAAAATCGAGTTCTGGAGTTCTGTGACTGAACAGTGGGTAAATTGTGGGACTTGCTAGGGTATTCTCTTTTAATAAGTGCGTGCATGATAGTTTGAACCGAGTTTTGTTTTCATCAAGTTCAGAAGCCCCATTTGATGTTCAGTGCTTTCCGAGAACCTTTGAGAAAAACGTCTTGAGCCCACGACCTCATTATTTTACTAAAGCACACATTCACCACTCATGGTGCAGAATTCTGAATTTTCTGTTGGTTTTAGAAACTTACAAGAAATATCAGTACTACATATGTATGAAAAAAATGTATTTGTACAAACGAGTGAAATATGTCAGTCCTAGCATTGGTACACATTGTTTGCAATAGATAATCGTCTACAGAAATAAAGCATTGGCAAAGGAAATGCCTTGAAGATTCTTCGATTAAAACATGATCATGGATTTTGTCGATGTTTTTGCTGTTTATAATTTAACAATTTACCATTAAAAATCATTGGTAGATAATACCACCCAACCAAACGAGCATGAGTTCTACCGTTGGTTAACCGGTAGATGATGTACCTTGCTTGACCTGCACACTAAAAAGGTGCCAAACAGTCTCTCGTTCAACTGCGGTCAAACATCACCATGAAACTTCAAGGTGCTAGTGTGTGCCGAGAGCGGGGCTATGCAGCCAAGCGTAAATGTTTGTGAATAAAAGTTTTGTTTGAAAAATTTCCATCTATTCATTACACTCCAATTAAAAACAATATAGTTGAAACATGAGTGGATTGAGTATGTACAGGAATGCGCCAATGGATGCCAACTGGCCAGGTGGTCTTTGTCAAACTGTGGTTATGCCGTCTTCTATCTTCAAGAGTTAGCCATAGTTATGCAAACGAGTCTAAGTTTGTACTTTACAGCCACAGCAGGTTTTTCTCAACTAACAGTTGAATCGCGTCGGACCACTTCTCACTGTCCCTCAAGACCAAACGATGCCAATAAATCAGCACTGTTAAGTTTTTGAGTGATTGCTTATTAATGAAGTCCAGCAAACATTAACTCTTGGCTAGGATCTCAGGGTGATTGGTCCAGAATTCTTCCCCGATGATGTCCGTGTGGAGTGTCTCAACCTTCCGTCTCCTCCGCACCACCTCCCGTTCAACCTCCTCGTCCGAGTTTTTGCTCTTGCATCGCTTCACTGTCACCTCATCCACCTGACAAACAGAAATTTGTTTCAGATATTACCAGCCACCTTTGGGATAACAGCTTGAATAACTAGGTTTATTGCAGGTTGCATTGTTTGTTCATATATTTCATTGCCAAGCATGCATAAAACTGATGCAAAGAAAATATTAATATTTACAAAATAAATTCCCATAAAGCGGACATATTAAATCTTTATTGTAGCACGGTAAAATACTGTAATGAATGGGGTGACATCTACGAGAAAAGCTAGGTTTCAGTACAAGGAGCACTCAAGACTTGTTAATAATATAAAATCCCACGGACATTAAAAAATACACAATTATAATTTCATTAATTTGTTTGAATCATAGTACAACTAATTACTACACTGAATGGATGACAAAGATGGATTGTTCATATAAATAGCAGGTGTCATCCTTACCGTTTTCCATATGAGCACACTTCCTTTGCGGAACCACTCCGGTTCGTCGTTGTAGTTGATTCCAAACTCGGAAAACAAAAGCTCATTCTTGTCACATGAAAATGTTCCCTGTGTAGAACAATCCAGAAAGTAACAATATTAAAATATTACACGCACCTCCAGCTTAAATATGTACATAACAAATAGACAACTGATGTTATTTAATTATAACATGCATGTATTTATTGTACAGGCAAAATGACTGCAGTGGGAATCCTCATGAATATGCATTAGCATTAGACTTACTCTCAGTCTCTCTTCAGCCTGCTTTGGAGTCAATTTGCCTTCTTGAACCAGCTTCCAGAAACAGGTGTTGTACAAGTTGTTGATGTGACCTGAGTTGGAATAACCCAGATGATATTATACCAGCGGAAAGTCTAATCTATCATAACCCAAAATCTTCAGCTTCAATTTTGTTTGCATACTCGGTTGAAATTAGCACCAGAATAATTTAATTCATGCCAACCAACTTATCAATGGGGGGTTGATGGTGGAAAATGTCTTTGAGCTCTCATTGGATGATTTTATAACCTGTGACCCTGTATCAACAATTCCACTTTTGAACAATGAGTGCATGTAGCAAGGTCATGGTGAACTACCCACAATGCTGTTCATTTCCTTCACGAAATTCTGTGAAGGAAGTGATTAGCTACCCTGAATATGCATCAGATCTATGACATGTCTTAGCTCTGGCTAAACTTACAGCCAGACATCAATACAATGTTGTTGTACCACTTACAATCTGCCTGTCTCCAACTGAGGTAGTCTCTGAGGTTCTGGTTGCTAGGATACAAAATGATGCGGCCATCGAACGCCGGAGGATAGTGCAGTTGTTGGTCTGGGAAATATTTACTCCAATAAAACACAAAGCAGGAGGAGAATAGGGACACCATGTTGGTCATCAACTTGCTGCAAAGGGGGGAAACATACATCACTTCAAAGTAAATAAAAACCATATTGATTTGTGATTCTAATTTTATCCTCAAACTATAAACATGTATTTCAATTAAAACACTTGTCAGAGAAAGCATTGATTTTCAATTTTATGTTTATCTTGACAAAAGATTGACCATAATTAATGATGACATTTAATAAGTATACACAATCCAATGCATAAAAACTAGATCTCTTCAGTTAAGGTCACAAAACAACAATCCGCTGCTTGGAAAACCTTTTTTTTAAGAGGATATTTCACCTTCCTCTCCTGCTGAATTGTGTTGTCTCTTTGCGGAACACAAAGCTGTACTCGTCACTTTGTCCATAGGCAATGACGACATCTTTGAATTCTTCCATCACGCATTCAGCACAGAAACTCATCAGTCCCAGCCCTCTTGTGTCATTTGGCTTCACAAAGTGATGGGCATCAGCAAATCTGGGAAAAGGTTAGATAACCGTTGAATAAAAGCAAAAAAATTGAAAAATAGAGTACCGAAGTCTGACGTCAGTTGGCATGACAACTGGTTCCAAACAAATGTGAATTTCGACTGTTCCTTTGTTAACAGCCAGTCATGCAAACACATAAAAGTATTCTGGTTCCAAACTTGCATTGACGTCATCACTTCGGTGCTCTATGACAGCGGGCAAACACCAGTGGCACACTGTGGGAGGAGTTTTCCTCTCGAGATTGTCTTTTGTTTTAAGTCCATATTTTCCTTTCTTTAGTCACAAAATACATACAAAATATTAACCCCAGCCCCTCTTCCAATAAGCCAATTCGGTATTTCAACTACACATGTGTGCAATGACATTTTATCCCGAATGACCCGTGTGTGAACGCAAAAGGTGGTCGCACAACGCGCACGTGTTAAATTCAATCAGAATGGGCATTCGGCGATTCGCGTGACATTACGTCTGCAATTTTATCCCGAATAACCTTTGACCTTTAAGATACCTTAACCAATTTTTCAATGACAATGTGTTCATTGTTCAAACGATAGTAAACTTAATACTAGTAATAGTACTAGTACTAGTACTAGTAGTAAACTGGTAAAGATTAATCCACATGAAACAGTGCGCAAGTAAAACTGGTATACGTGGTTAAATTAAAGTAAACTACTAGTACTAGTCACTGCTAGTCAAGCTAGTAAAGATAAATTACTTGTGGAATGCTCTGCCATCCAGCCGCATCACAATCCAACAGTTTGGCAGCAGTTTATCGACCTCTTCAAACTGACGAACATATTCAAACTTGCTGTTGGCCATGGCAATCTTCAGTGAAAAATGATCGTACACACATGTGTTCGCATGCAATACGTCTGGTACCTGAATGTATTAAAACGGCAGTTGCACACATCATTTCACACTGAATGCACCAGACTATTGTTTACATCTGAGATTCATTGAACTTTCACCTAAATAGCATAATGCGCACGCGCTGTGCAGGCAACTTCTAATTTTGACCTTTGACACAGGCAGGGAGGGCGAGTCTTCGACATCGTTCTGTTGGTTGCAACACTCTCCAAAATATGTTCGGATTTTAGTGTAAAATTTCCATTTTGAGCCTCCAAAATGTCGGGATGGAAGAACAGAAAACATGTGGCATCTTGAGTCCGCTTGAACTTTACGATCGAACAAGGAAAGGCGAGATTTCTTCTCACATTTAGACGTGTATGTCAGGATTTTCTCAGTCATGTCAGTTTTTGCTAAATAATGACTGAACGTGCTCGCGTGATAAACTGCCGGCTGCCAGTGCCACGACCGACCCTCGAACTTTGAATAAAACAATTTCTTCCACTCTGGATTTGTAAAAAAAAATATTTGGGCACCACTCAATTTTCCTTCCTCCATTGTTTAACCACATGGGTGTTTGTGTTCGTCAGATGACAATGACTGAGACAAATTGACTGGCCTGGAAAAGCAAGTTTTAATTAAGTTGTTATTAATCCAGTTTGCTTCATTGGCGGGACGTATCAAGCCAAAGAGTTAAACTTCAAAACCATTCCAACTGGCGATTTTCCAGAGCTATGAACACTAAGCAAACATAGTTTTTACGTCGGGATTAAACCAAGAACTACAGTAAAAAAATGAGTGGGAGTCGGGTGGATTTGAAAGTCGTTTTACTCGGCAAAGAGTACGGAGGGAAAACAAGCCTGGTGGAGAGATACCTTCATGACAGGTTCCATGGAGATGTTCCTTATCAAAATGTGAGTAAGATCAGATTTAAAGCAACTGTTCACTACAGATTCTCCTTTCTGAAAATATATTCCTTTTGAAACAACTTCATTTTTTTGGGGGGGGGGGGCTTTTAGTTAAAGCCAACCAAATACACTTTTTAATAATTGGTGATTTTCAAAAACATTTCCATTTTTGTTCAAAATAAACATTGTCCAAACTTTTGTGATCATGGTTACAAACATTTTGAGAAATTACCATGCCTGCAATGGTCTGTCATTTTTATTATTAAAGATGAAATCACAAAGGCCAGCAATGTGGGTTGTGATGTACAGTGTATGGTGTAGGGCAGTTACAGTGATTAAAAAATGCAGAAAGATAATTTCTGTTGAGTTTTTGATCTTATAATAAAAACTCCTCCTTACTTTGCCTTATCTTTACATGTGTTTGTAACCTATGAGTTTTCTTTAGGCACCCTGCTGAATCCAACAGAATCAAATTATCAAGTGCGAAGCCTGCTGAATCCAACAGAATCCAACAGCTGTAACGAAAGATCTTTTGTTCACACTGTTGAAAATTGTTGGATTTAATATTGACAATGATTTAGTTACCTAGTTATGATTGAATACAAAGTAACAATAGATAGTATTTCTTGATACTCACATCTCACTGATGCAATTTATTCTCTCTTTTGACTTGTAGAGAACGTCCAAAGCAAGCCCATTTTATTCTCCAGTAAGTGCCCATATGGGGACTGGGATTTTTCTTGCCTTGTTCAGTTTTAGAGTCGCATATTAATAGGCCTTTTGAACTTGCTTAAGTTGCATGTTGCACTACAAGAATTAAAGGGCCCCTGATACCATTGTTTCTACAATTCTTATATAAAAGGCGTTGAATCAGACAACTTCCAGAAAATCACACAAGAGGTGGTTATTCATGAATAAAATCACCATGTTCGGAGCACAAGTAGAACTTTGCACCGTTTCTAATCTGGACTTTGTCACATTTGGAGTTACTCAAAGATTGGGTTATGCGGGAGGAAATGCGATCAGTTTAAATGAAAGAAACTTATTTGAGATGCAAAGTTGCCACGCTGTTTTTCTTCTGGGAGATGAATTAAAACTTCTTGTATGGGACTTGCCATTTGTGACAAGGACGAAAAGGTTGGGGTTGATGAGGTAAAAAGCAATTTCCAATCCATCTATGATGAGTGACAGATTGCTTTTTGGAATTACGGGAAAACAAAGTTGAAATTTAATTGGCTGTGTATATTGCCACGTACTTTTAAAAGCCACCTATTGGCTAACAAGATGGTAATAATATGCGTAAAAGCACGAGGTAATATTTACTGTCTTTGAAGTTTTTTTCCATATGTTGTTGTTTTTCCTTTTAGTACTTGAGTTTTTGTTAAATTGTTCAATTTTTCTCCAATGTTTGATTGCTTACTAATATTTTTTAGTCTTTTATTTCTTGAAATGGAATGCACAGTTTACACTTGGAACACAAATTGTGCCATTACATCACTATCTTGTACCCTTCACATGTAGACTCTCGAGATTACAATTTGGTAGATAACTCTGGTAATGGCATCTTACAATAATTAATGTGTTAAAAGTTAAAAGTTAACATGTTTTTATCACTCATCCTGCTCAATCATACCAGACCAGTTGTAGTCAAACAAAGTCTGTCAGGTCATAATAGAAAAAGGTGATATTGCGGTTGGATTGTTTTGATCAGCAGGCTTCACAAAATACTGTTGTTGGATTTAGTTGGATTAAGTTGGATTAACAAGGATTAACAAGTTGAAATGGTTTCTTGTAGTAAAAGGGGGTAGGGCTGGTACATGTATCTTAGTTTTACAGTTTGCAAATTGAACAAAAGGGGCTCATGGCACACAATCTTGTAAAGTCTACTCATAAATTTATAAAAAGTAGACTTTAATGTCGAATATGCGGGAAAGTTCATAAACCATTTCTCATATGCACCTGATTCCACCTTATATTTCCCAAGATTTCAGTAATCATGTAACATTGCAGCTCATTTGCAGCAGTGAGAATAAATTTCATAATCTAAAAGATTCTAATTGACTCTTATGTTTAAACCTTTATGATTTAAAAAAAGAGAGACAAATTTCTATAAAGCCTGCAGTGCACTACAGTCGGTCAGTTGTTACAGGATGTAGCATCTCAAGAGATTTAAACAATTTGATAAAAATCTGTAAAAACATTACTTCATCTCTGAATTTTTCTTATAAGCATATTTAACCTGAAATATTTCGATTTGTTATCTGAAACTAACGTCAAGCTTTTTACAGCTTTTTGTGAAAGGGGAATAGCAGTTAAACTCAGTTGTTTGTTTCTTGTAGACCATTGGTGCAGCGTTTGGTGCCAAGAAGATTGAAGTGGAAGGCAGAACTGTCACCATGGGAGTATGGGTACGTACTTGCTCCTAGGCCCCGCCCCCGTGCAATGGAGGAGGCGGAGGGGGGAGGTTCTCGATGTTCATGTAGTATGAGGGAGGTTTTGGGGTCTATTTCAGAATATTAGAATAGGTAATATTTTGGAGTGAGGGCACTTTAACTGCCATTTTGGGTACAAACATGACAAGTACATTGTAAATTTATGGTTAGGCCAACAAAAATAATTTGTGTTGCCCTCCGCGACCGACCTTAAAAGTCACAAAAGTGTCGCGTTTTGTATTTATTTATTTATTTATTTATTTTTTTTTTTTAAAGGAATTTTTAAAATCTTACCATTTACCGCACAAAATGAACAAGTTTTATTAAAATCACTGTCTTTAAACACAGCTACAGCCCTTCCTCCCGATTTTTTTCATTTGAAGGCAACACAAATTGTTCTTTTTTTGGCCTTGTTGAAGTAAGTTGTGAACATTTTTAATATATGAAAATATACAAATTTACTTCAAAAACAAAAAATTACTACTTTTTGTGCCCTCTCCCCCCAGAACTGGCTGTCACCCTAACATACACATTTCTCACTTCCGATAAAGTAGTCTGATTTTTTCCCACAAATAAAGACGTCCAAACAAGTTGACAATGCATCTGTGGCCAGTCCATTATCTCTCTAATTATGTCATGTTTCCGTCAGTGGAAATGTCACGTTTCCTTCATTATGCAACAGAAATTTTGTTCTCGTAGTCCAGTTGTTTTTTAATAGATTTGTTTTGTGCATTACATTGGTTCAGTGCAATACAGTATATCCTTGTAGAAATAATTGCTTCAAATCACACATTGTATAAGATTGACGAGGAAAAAGTTGCACTTGATGAAATTACCACCCCCCCTCCCCCCCACCCCTGACATTTTGAGAAACTCGCCTTTTTAAAAATAAGTCAGTTCAGTATTTCAACTGCGCATATGTGCACAATGACATTTTATCCCGAATGACCCGCGTGACCTAACGCGCGCGTGTGAACGCAAAAGGTGGTCTCACAACGGGCACGTGCTAAATTCAATCAGAATAGTCGTTCGCGTAACATGGTGTGACATTATGTCAGCAATTTTATCCCGAATAACCTTTGACCTTTGAGATACCGAACTGGCTTATTGGAAGTGCTACCACTTCACAAGAAAAAAAGCAAATGTTTAATATCTTTACGTGCGAACAAAAATGTTGGGCCACTTTTGAGGAAAAAGTTCCGACCCCAAACCTAGATATATGCCACTGTTTGAGATACCCTAAACATGGTAGAAATGTGAATTAGCTCCTTGAGCCCCTATGATGGGGCTAATACCGCTATAACCGCAGTTTGAAAAAGACTGCCTGGTCGGTTGATGGCTCTACACGCATTTTCTGCATATTCAATCCATTGTTCTGTTGTTGTGGTAGGGCTGTTCATTTTCGAATAATTTAGTATTAGATTATTCACAACTGGGTTTGACTGAATATTCGAATATTCGATACTTGCCGATCAAGTTTTACACACGTCGGCTGCAAAAAGTTGCACGCAAAGCACGCCGGTGTTTTATGTGCACAATTACTGCGTTTTTGCAGCAATTATTTTATCAGTATCGAGGGTTTTACAAACGGGAACAATCAACCTCTGTCAACAAAAAATTACCACCGACAAAAATGCGGAATGTGAGTTTGATTTGTAATTTATTCTTCCGTCAGTAATTGCTGTGTTCTTGACAATGTGTAAGTAAGATTCAGTATAATTTCCTTCCTACCAGGACACGGCTGGATCAGAGAGATATGAAGCCATGAGTAGAATCTACTACAGGGGAGCCAAGGCTGCTATTGTCTGTTATGGTGAGAGTGAACTTTTGAACAAGGACATTTAGAATGGAAGTCACAAAGAATAGACGAGTTTGATAATTCTCAGGTCAAAGGTCAGCTGTACCAAATTCCGCCTCGTCGTATCGGCCCAGCACGCTGTTTTGGTACAGCTGACCTTTGACCTTTTACTCATATTGCATTATCAAACTCGTATATTATCAGAGTTTTCACCTACATGATGTCCACATTCATTAAGATGTCAGTGTAATTGTATATTCATCTCAAAGTGCAGAGATGTGATTCCTAATGCGTGCAAACACTTAATAATAAAGATTTGTTTCAAATTTAGAAGTGTGTGTTGTACATGGGTCATTCCATAAATTTGGGGTCCAAAAGTGTGATATTTTTGGTGTCCCTGTTACATAGTGACAAGTATAAGATTTTGCAATTCCAGACACATTCTTTAATGCCATCTATCCCCCAAGAGTGATACCTGCCAAACAGGTAAAAAATAGTGTGAAGTCAATTTTAATGATACTTAATTACAGGTGTAACAGGGACATCAACAAATGTTACACTTTTGGACCCCAGATTTATGGACCCACATACATTGTACCATTGTCTCTTACATGATCATTTTACATGTATATGTACATGTATATGTACATTGTACATTGTACAGTACATGGATATATGTACATGCGTATGTATTTACACAAGAATTATGGCATTCTGTACAAGGTTAATTCTTTAAAGAACCTATTTGAAGAACAATACTTACACTGAAAATGACACTGAAAGTCATTCTACCAACTCAGACTTATTTTTATTTAAACCACCATATTACAAAAAAAATCATAATCGTACAGAATCTTTAACAAAGAGAAAAAAAACCAAGTTGTCAAAGTAAGTAATCACTTCAACTTTACTTTGACAAATGTTCCATATTCTCTGCATTAGTTTTATCCAAGTGATTGATAACGTCTTTCATATAGGTACAAAGGTTGAAAGATGAAAACAGATTGTCTGATTTCATCAAAGAACTCCAATATGAAAATGAAACGGAGTCAGGTGACTCATTCGCATTTGATTACACTAATAAGAACTTGTGCCAAAAGTTTATAATTTTTGTTTCAATAATCTGAACCTTTTACGTGTAATTTCTGGAATAAAGAATTCTATTGAAAATGTAATGCTTTCTCTATGTAATTTGTTTGTCCCATTTGTACGAGCTCAAATTCCAAATTTCTGTTGTCTTTCTCAGCTGGCTATTGCTTTTGCTTGTAGAGTTTTAATAATTGGTTTTGAATGAAATTATGAACAATGTACAATATTTTACCCTTCCTGGATTTTGTGCAGATCTTACAGATGATACAAGCTTTGACAGAGCAAAGTTCTGGGTTGAAGAACTGAAACGAAATGAAGAGGTATTGCTAGAGCAGGTCTCACTACTTTCAGTTAGTGCACATTTAATCACCGTAGCAAGTCATATGTCAGTACGAAACCTCTGGATGTGACTAGCTATAGACCATTCCGACCTTTGACATTGACCTATACTGGTCCGACACCATCGGCCATTGCTTGCGTGCTCCATGCCGTCCCCTTTTGTCAACCCCAGGTTCGGGTGACTGATAGGGCTGTCCCGAATATACCGAATATTCGATATTCGATCGTCAAGCGAATATTCGAATACCATTTTGCCAGTTCCAATATTCGAAAAGATATATATGCACGTACAGATACGACTCTGATGCTATTTTAATAGAAAGTTGCGGCACTTAGCAGTGTCAAATGCCGCATTTTTGTCAATCGTAACTTTTTGTGGACGGAGGTTTATTGTTCCCGTCCGTAAAACCCTTGATACAACAGGGGCATTCAAAAAATGCCGTTTGAACGGTCCATAATATCAATCGCCATACGTAAAACATCGGCGTGCTTTTACGTGCAATTTTTGTTACCGCTGCGGCATGCACAGAAAAACTTGATTGGCGAGTATCGAATATTCGAATATTCGGTCAAACCCAGTTTCGAATACTAGAATAGTAAATTATTCGAAAAGGAACAGCCCTAGTTTAATACTGAACACAAGCAGTGCTTACAGTCATACAAAGCTTATGTTATTTTTCAGGTGTGGATGGCCCCCTATCATGGCCGCATTCATCCTGCCCAATTCATGCTTGGTTGGATTTATCTATAGACCAATCTACAGCCAATTGGCTAGGCTTGTTAGCCCGTGAGCCGCTGTGAATTTTTGATGTGATCCTGTTAAGGTTTAATTGGAAGTGCATAATGAATTTAACAAAATTACATCTCGGCCAACACAGTAATTTGCAGCCATATTGAATTATTACACAATTGTGTAACTGACCAGTATGGATGACTAGTATTAAAAACTGAGACTCAGTTACCGGTACTATGAGGAAGATGTGAAGTCCTTTTTTTTAGACCGGGTCAAAATGAAAGCACTGTAATTTTTTTAGCTTTCATTTTTTGTATAAATTTGTGATTTGAAGAATGATCGTCAATCATCAAAGTACCAGTGTATTTATTCTGAAATTCAATTTGGTGTGGTTTTCTTCCAGTTTTGCAAGATATATTTATGTGGTACTAAGTACGACCTTGTTGATGAGGACAGAAAGAGACGGCATGTGGATTACCACAGTGTAACAGACTATGCAGAAGGTACTATCATAATATCCCTAAGCCTTGACCCTCAGAGATTCCTCCAAATCCTTTAGGAAGTATAGGTATATTTTGCAGAATTGAGGAGAGTAGAGCCCAGCCAAAAGTACAAAAAAATAATTTGTTATTGCAGAAAAGTCAATTTTTGAGGATTTAGGGAATTAAAAATGCCAAGGGGCGTGGGTGTGAAAGGTTCACAATGTCAAAATGGGCAAAGATTGTTCATTGCAGAAATTTTGATTTTGATGTATTCCTGTGTTTTAGTAATTTATTGAGTCTTAAGATGGACAAAATCATAGGGGTGTGTCTACCCCCCCCCCCCCCATGACCATGTGACAGTGCAGGCCATAAAACATTGCTGCCCCGCCCCTACACACATACATTGTAGATGCACACTGTGAGTTTTGTCAACAGCTCTGAACATCAAGGGCATTGCAAGTGTTGTTTTTCAGCACATTCATTCATGCATGAATTAATCAGGCCATAAAAGGAAGCGCAGGCGCACGATCAGCATAAAGTTGTTTACTGTGACATTAAATTCCTCGTTTTCAAATGCGGAAGTGCGCAGAGTGGCGCTAAACTGGTCGTTGTGGGATTCCTCTATTGGAACAAAATTATTTCCCACAAAGGTCCCTCACTTAGTGGAAGCATTCTGGTTAGGAATGAACATAATGTTTTTGTGCTTTCTCTTTTGCATAGAACTCCATGCAGAAGTCTTTGAAACATCAAGCAAAACTGGGTACAATATCAGTAAGTATCAGTAAGCATTGGATTCTTGGGCTAACGTCTTAACCCTTTGCGTACGGATGACGTCACATGGCGCAAAAAAAACTGCCACCAGGCCGGGATGACGCCTGTAGCCGCTATATGTGCAGTTTCAATCCATTGTTGGATTATTGTGTATGTCACACTTGACCGCACAAGCACATTGTGGCTGTTTCGCTTGGCTGCACAGGCCACCCTGGCACCCCGGCGCCTCACTACGAATACCGTACTTAAGGAGTTAAATCTGGTGTGTAATTTTTATAAGTACAGTATTGGGGAATTTATCTAGTAACTAGTTTTTCATAAGTTGCATTTTAAGGACGTTTCTGCATATTTACTCAAGAAAATTGGAAACGGTTGAGGGCTGTAAATCCCCAACCCCTTAAAAAATATGAAATAAGATTAACTCTTAACAGTCCTGAATCCTCCAATTGCAATATAATTTTTCACACCACCTTGGGAGTTAGGGTTAACCCTTAAAAATGCGTAGGGTGTTTTGGTAGTAAATGAAACACATTAGAATGTTTGAATTTTTTCATAAAAAAATAAAATTGTGATAAATGTTCACACGTTTATCTAGGAACTTTTTCAAAAATTACGCTCTGAAAATTCTCAGCTCAAGGATTTTGGCAACTAAAAAACTAAGATAAAATGTCTCTGCTTGATTTTATTTTTACAATTTGCAGAGGAAATCTTCTTCAAAATTGCTAAGGATTATGTGAAAGAACCAAGAAACAGTGATACAGGTGAGTGTTTAATACATTAACTCAATTAAAATGCTGTAAATCAATCAAATCCGAGGAAGATTTTGAATAAGTGATGGCCTTATGAATATTGTAGATCATTTAATTTGCACTGGCATTAACCCACTGAAAACTTTTTTGATCACTTAATTCAGTGAAGAAATTTGACAAGATAGCATTGCGTAGAATATATAAGGCGGAATTTTACTGTTTTGCGAAACATTTCCTGAGGAAAACTTTCCTTCTTCATGAGACAAATTCTCCAGCTTACATCTGTCATATGTTTACACTAACGTGCTCATTGGGTTTTCTGTCTTTTTAGCCTCTGAACTACCCCAAGACACAGTCTCATTGGACAAGCAGCATAAACGATCGGATTCCTGCCCCTGTTAGCCAATCAGAACCATGGTCAATACCTGCTAACCAATCACAGGCATGATCACTGCTCTGCTAGCCACTCACAGGCATGATCACTGCTCTGCTAGCCAATCACAGGCATGATCACTGCTCTGCTAGCCAATCGCAGGCATGATCACTCCCCACTAACCAATCATTGGAATGATCATGGAGCTACCTTTGCTCAGGTATGATCACAGGTATGACCATTTTCAGTTTGCATCAAAATGATATAATCTTTCTTTTAGATTATACACAAATGCTTATTTAAGGAATCAAAGTGTGGGAATCAAGGACTTTTGACTAAAGTAACTTTTTATCCACTGATTTAGAATTGTATGTAAGTCACACAGTTAAATTTTTTCTATGGTGCCAGTTAATTTACAGTTTTGATTCTGCACGAATTTACAGTATTATCTAAACTCACTGAAAAGTACTCTTCCTACCCCTAATACCCATATCTTAATAAATCGAACACGAACAAATTGAAAATGACTCTCATGAGCAAAAAGTCCCCTGACCCCACTAGACCAGATATCTTGATTCAATTTGGCATGAAAATGGGTCACAAACCCCTGCTGTTCAGCTCTGCATCAAGCACTCTTCAAATTGCATTGACTCCTGTTGAATGATTGATATGTAAGTGAAACCTAAGCTAGTCGTTCCTAATTTCGTTGGAGGGGGGTGGGTGTTGAGGTTGTAAATCTGTCTCAATCATCAGTATTAACATCTGCAGGCCAATTTTACAGAGCTGCTGAGTAGTAACAATCAATTAGGAAATCCACCTGCTAAGGAAAAGTCACCAAACCCATCAAAAAATATATTCATGAAATTTTCACTGATGATGCTACGGAGCTGCTACTGAGCACAAAAATGTCCTGAGCACCAACAAATCTTGCTTAGTTAACAGGTTACCAGGGGCCAATTTCATAAGCTGTTAAGCACACAAATTTGCTTAGCATAAAAATGTCTTGCTTATTAGAAACAGGTTACCAGCCAAAAGTACATGTAATTTTCATGCTAAGTAAACAACAGCTGAATCCCAGTCAAAAGCAATATTCCACACATGGAAATCTGGTTGGTAATCCAGTTTTTATCAAGGAACCATTTGCATGCTAAGCACATTTTAGTGCTTAACAGCTTTATGAAATTGGCCCCAGCCAAAAGACCATCATCAAAGTTTGGTTGGTAATCCTGTATTTACAAATGAAGACTTTTCATGCTGAGCACATTTTTGTGCATAGCATCGCCTTGAAATCGGAGCCTGGTCTATGTAATTAGCTCTCTTGGTATTATTGAGAACGGACGAGTGAAAGTATTTACTTAGTTCTTGCATCCTTCTTTCTAATTTCTGTTGCTTACCAATTTGTTAATGTAGGATTTGCAGTTTTTGACTAAGAATTTTACAATTAAGCCGAATTCTACCGTTGAGAATATAATTTATTTTCAAAACTCTTGGCTTTGCTTTTGGTTAGTGGAACAAAGTTAACTTATTTTTTCCTGTCAACCAAATGCAGTTAAGTGTCTTAAATGATGACGAACAGAGCATGCTGTTCGAAACGTCGAGTTAAAACAAACCGGTTCATCTCAGAACCACACAACTTAAAAGAGATCAATTTCACATGGTGATACCGCAAACCCTCTTTTAAATACTTTGTCTTGAATGAGTTTTCCCAAAAAACTTGTGTTTTTTGTTTGGGAGTGTTATTTTCAGCATTTGTATAGCAATACTGTATTTTTTCTCTCACTTTTATTAAATTGTATGGCATGTCTTTGGGGGATAGAGCTTAAAGTGTTATTTTGTACATGTTGCTAAATGCCGATAACTACCCCAAACAAACCAGCCATAATAATGTATTAAAGGCAAAGGGGGATTTTGTCATGGACCTTTGTCATATGTGAAAAGATATGTACAAAATAACTGTTCTTCATCTTCAGATAATTTGGATGCTAATTTGTATCGCTGGGTTCTAAATTCACAGTATCATTTCGATAAGATACCTTGCTGTAAAGTTCTAGAGACTACTTTGCACTGTATTTTGAAATCTGTAAGAGCAAAATGTGTTAAAAGATGTCAGCCATGTTATGGTTAGAGTGATTTGGATACAACTTTGCGTACTCTATTTATCAATTGTCTTGAACTGCCTTCTAAGATGAAATAGGATGGTATCAAATCTTGTATCAGAGCTTGCAAAACATTTAATGAGTCATCTTTGGTGAACTTGAATCTTTAAAACATGTCAAAGTACAACATATGATTTGTTGATATTTACATGTGTGTAAATTATGTAATTCTTCTCCTGATTACAGTTAAGTGCATAATGACTGAAACGTGGAGTTTATACCTTCGGTTTTTCTAAGAACCACACTTTTCTTTTTTTAACATTTGTTACTTCATATGACGTACCTGCAAAAAACTCCCTCTAGTTGGTACTCTCCACCATGCACAGCCTCAAATCACAATTCACGTTGATTTGTGAAAGAATTTATAAGTTGGGATATGCAGGTATGAAAAAAATAGTTCAAGCTGAAGCTCATCAAACTATGTGTTGGGCTACAGCAGGGATTATTTTTTCGTACGTGCACATCTCAAGTTTTGAATTCCTTTGCCCAAAAAATGTTGATTGTATACTCATGCTGAAAGTTATTCAAGGCAATTTATATTGTCAGTGGCTGCTCTAAGTTGCATGGAAGAGGATGAGTATGTGATGACATTATTGTAGTCTGGTTCCCAGACCAAAATATTCTATTTCTGATGGATATTAGGTCCGGTAGCCGCGAATGTTACATGACAAAAACTGGCAGAATTCTGCGAACTTGTTTCCGGTGTTATTCGGCTGTTAATGTTGATGTTCGCAATAACGAAATGTCTGTCAGGCCCGTTGCAGATCTTGGAATATAAATTCTCAATTATATATAAAAACTGAAAAATCAATGCCACACTCTTGCAGTATTTTGCCCTCTGGATTTTGCAAGAATATTAAATTTGAATGATTCCACTGACGTCACTCGGACTAACACTGCACGTCATGATCCATTTTAAACCATGGTAGCTACCTGACCTAAGATATAGACGTCAGTGAATCTTCATGTCAGGGAACCAAACTAACATCATTGTAACCTCTAGGATTGTGTTCTTGAGGATTGCGTGGAGAGGGAGCAGACGTTTGTCTTTTTAGACATTGTTTCAATAGACCGATTCATTAAGTCCTGCCCCTGGACATATTGATTGACCAATCACAGCAGCGACTATAGTCCGACATAAGTGATTGGCTGTGATTGGCTGAATGGATCAGTCTATTATGAAAGGTGTATTCAAGTCATGAACGTTGCCTGGCTCACACCAAGGGCCCGTTTGTTTCACACAGATCCGGATCTCGATCAGTGATCCAACCGCTGGTTCTTTCCATCCATGAGGCGGAATTTGGTACAATCATGGGAAAGCATGTGATCAAAGCGAATCATGATCTTGTAGATGCAAATAGATGTATTTTTTGTGTTGGAAAGGAACATTTTTGCTTGTTCAGTTATTTTCCAAATGCAAAGACTTTTTTGATTTAAATAGCTGGTGGTTTCTTTTTCAAAGGTTCTCTGAACACTGAGTATACGGTGTTAATACTACATGTACAAAAACAAAATCCTTTTTTTAGTTGAAAGTTAAAGGATTGAATTTTAATTTGGTTATCAAATTTATGACAAGTTAATTATATTTAAAAAGTTCATGTTTGTATATATTTAATTTTATTTCTATTGCTATTGCACATCTCCAATTATATATATTTGTTTGTCTTTTCATTTTTTTGGGTCGTCTAGAGTGATTGATGTATAATCTTACATGAGATTATATTCTCAACAACAATGTTGAAGCCTGATTGGTATTATCAGTTTAATTTAACAGACACATCGAGTTACTGGACAACAGTTATTTCTGCAGCACACCTCTGAATATATATTCTCATTCACTAGTGCTTATTATTCATTTCTAATTATCATGAGATGTTTATCTCTTTTACTGAAGAGAAAAAACTCTGGACAATCTTAAGAGCATGTTTTGTACAGACAGCAATTTACATTCTGCAAAACCCTGAGGGAAAATGAAGCCCAGTTGTGACTTGTGAATCTTTCATAAATGTCTCCAATATGCGTCTAAAAGAAGTGTACCATTTTCCTAATGTTTTATTCAAATCTATAATTTGTCAAAATTATGTTCAACTCTAATTAGTCACATCATGTAAATAAACATTAACAACGAATTTGATTATAGTGCCAATGAATAAAAAAAATTCATTTGGGATGTCAAAGTGATGTTTTTCTTTGTATTGTACCACATTTTCCGTTTAACTTTGCTTGTCTGAGACATGTTGTTTACTACTCCCTTAAAAAAAGTAATTGTCCAGGGAATAAAAGTACTTGAATTTTGTTTTTAAAGCAAAGCATGTACCACCTGTAATTTAATATATTTCCCTCTTTAACTATTACGTGAAACCCCGCCCCGCCGTTCAAGGGTAAGTGCTATCTGGGCGCCAATCCGGTACGGCGATAAATAATACAACGTATGAGTTATGCCTTATGAATAATCAAAATATGGCATGTTTTCGAGAAGTATAAAATGGGCACCTCTGGAGTACAGGTGGGCGCCGGTTTTTGGTACATCACAGTGAAGAAAAAAAGAGAAGTATAAAACGGGCACCTCTGGAGTACAGGCAGGCGCCGGTTGGTACATGTAGTAAAATTATTAAGATTAGGTCATCATGGTTATTCATAAGCATACGTGCCTATGTCATACAATGGTCATACGTTGTATTATTCATCACCGTACCGGATATTGTCGCCCAGGGGTGTGTTTTTGGCGCTTATGGCGGTCATAACTGCCTGGTTCTGTTGTTTCTCTTTGTTTAATATAATCACTTTGGAGATTTGGGAATTTTATTATGATGCATAATTTTCGCCTACTTCAAATTCCCAAAGAAATCCACCGACAAGAAGCAACCGAACCAATTCTTGGCTTATGAAGCGCTGTTTGTGACCGCCAAATACCGCTGTCCAAGTGAACTTTGTGGGTGCACCACACTAACAGGCCAAAAATTGCTGCGCCAAGCTGCATAAATTGTAAACCCACAACTTTTTTTGAATAATACATTTTGGGGGGTCATGCAATTGATAGATTTTGTAATTATGATCAGCTATCAAAACCTGGGGGTTCTGTGCTTTAACTTTTGTGCAGACTCGATCCTATTTGGCTTGGCAAGTAGAGGGATGCTGTATGAAAAATGGCAGCTAGCCGGTTTGGGGAAAAAACACATTTTTAGGGGTGGTACTCTTTGGGGACAATTAGCAAAAATTCCAAACGGCTACCCTAGCAAAAATTGAAAAGAATTTGAGATTAAGATCCTAACTATAATTTCCAGTAGTGCCACAATAACTGAGAGACTCCTGGATAAGGATTTTTCACTGTGAAGTTAATGGATTCATGGAGGTGGATTTTACACTAAGGTCAATGGGAATGTATTTAGTGTGGTGTGCACCCGTACCACCACAGACGTGCACCCTTCCTCCATGCTTGTACGTATGAACAGCGCCCCCAAGAAAGAAATTAAAGAAATGGGAAATGAATCCATACGCTTCATGGTGCATGCACGGTTAGACGTGTTTCAAGCCACTTCTGAATTAATTGAAAATAGAAAGTGATAACAAATTTCAAAAGAAAATATGAAATTGTTCATTTTTCAAATGTAAATACAAGATAATTTACTATTTTCCATTTCGAAAAAAAATTGTGCGCAGATTTGATTTATTGCTATGTTGATTGACAATAAACTTCTTGAAAAGATGTCACAGTTTACACGAGTACGACGCGTATGTCGTAGATAGACGACGAGTGACCGTACGTACGTAAGCAGATGCGTTCTTCATTCAACAACTCTCTCTCGGCCATTGTCAGCTCTTCCGGATCTGCAGACATTTTATCACCAAGTTTTGGTTTAAGTTACGTAATTTAAATGGCCGAGGAAAAACCTGATGAAATGGAAATAACAGAAATGAAACTGGATGAAGAAAATGTTGCACGTTTAATCTCCGAGTCCGAGGAGAAAAACGAACGCGAAGAACGTGATCGTGAGGGAGAACAAGAAGAAGAAGAACATGAACAAGGCGGCGCCCAACAACTTGTTGAACGAGAGGATTTGCAAGACATGCAAGTACATGAAGTATGCCATTGGTGTTGCCAGCGTCATTATGAAATTATACACAAATACACTGGACCCTGCTTGGCCTTTAGAACTACAAACCAGACATATCTATATTTTTCCCCACCCCTCGGCCGGGCTTACCTAGTTAACTATGGGGGAAAGATTTTACTTTAATACCCCCACCAAAATAGCTCAAGAACAGCAAAATCTTTGAAAATAACCAACCCTCCTGTCCTTGAGTACAACTCGCTGTTTAACGTTAAACATGTGGCACAACCCGTTATTTCCAGATTTATGTCGGCAAAATCTGTAAAAAAATGAGGAAGAAATCAACATGTAGTTCTTTTTGTGTAGGCCTATATATGTGAACACGGCGATTGTGCAGTGTAGGGCCCCTCTTTAGTTTTGATGAAATTAGATTCAAGGGTATTTTTCTCATTCCAAAATGACTTTTTCAACCTAAAGCAGACTTCTCTTAATTCTATTGACATCGTTTTTTGTAATTTTGAACAGTTTATTTGCTATGCGAATGATTGCGGTTTTGCGTGTTTACTGTGCGTCGCGGTGATCGTCATCTTTATTTTCGCGTTGCGTTTTGTCGTCCTCATCGCCGCTTTACCCCAAAATTTTCCTCAAAAACAAAAACCCTGCCCTGGCATACCTGTTGGTTTGTAATGTTGCTAACTAGTTTGGCAATTTCAATAACCTAAAAGTGGATTTTTGTTCCCTTATAGGGAACAGGGCCCTACACTACACAATCGCCGTGAACACTTTGAGTAACTACACACTGTGCAAAGAACATCTAACACAGAAAACACAAACTTTCTTCCTCTATGTTGCACTAAAATGTCAAAACAAAATTCTCAATCAAAGGTTGTGCCAAGATGGGTCTTGTGTTTAACATAGATGCTTATTAATTACTCTTTGATGCTAGTTTGAACTTTTTACATGTACTGAAATATTGTTTGGAAAATTACATCGCAGGAAACAGCAACTACCGTTGGTCCACGCCTTTTCATCGGTGGCCTGAACAGCAAGACCAAGGTCCAAGATTTGCGAGAGCACTTCGAAAAGTATGGCGAGTTGACTGAATGCAGCATCGCAAAGAAGAACGTGAAAGGAGGCGGAAAAAATGGCAAATCTCGAGGGTTTGGCTTTGTTAACATGACCACCATGGCCCAGACAGAGGCTGTCCTGAAAGACACCCATGTGATTAATGACAAGGTTGTCACAGTCATGATTTCCAAACCACCAGATGTAAGTGCAACTTGAGCTTCACTGACCTTGCAACTTCAGAATGCCAAGATCATCTGCAAGAGTATTAAATTGTTCACCTGCTTTCAACTCCTTGACTTTTCAATTTCCCTCCCGATTATTTCAGGCTCCGGAGAGGAAACTTCGCCTCTGCATCAGCAACCTCGACATCGAGAAGACCACAGAAGAAAGCCTAAGTGCTCATTTCAGTCAGTTCGGCACTGTCAGTGCCTGCAGAATCGCCAAGGAGCAAAAAGATGGCAAGACGGTATCCAGGGGACTTGGCTTCATCACCATGGCAACAGAGGAAGATTTAGAAGCCGTTTTAAATGGTTGCGTGGATGGGCGGCAAACTGTCGACGAGAAAACTGTTGAAGTCAAGAGGGTTGTTAGCGACACGCAAGTAAATGATTTTCCTTTTCATCTTTTAATTTGATTGACTTTTTTTCAGTCCCTTTCCTGTGATTTTTCCAGGGTGCAACACAGCTGAAATAAGAACCCTGCCAAATGCAATGTTGCACTGTGCAGTGAACTCATCTGCACCAGCCTTGTTGCTGGAGGCTTATACATGTGTAATACTAAATACAAAATAATGCATGAGACCAGGAGACATGCCTTGACTGCTAATATAAATGCAACAACTTTTTACCATTGGTGCATTCTGTTGCATTTAGCAGGGTTAGGGTTAAGATCCCAGTTCCAGACTTTGGAACTTAAAGCTTTGGAATATATACTGTGGGGGGGGGGGGGGGGGGGGGGTGGGGGGTAGATGAGTAGATGAGAACTCAAAGTATGTCAGAGGTCGGCTCTTTGTAAAGAACAATGTACAGAAAGGTTTGATAGAACTTTTGAGAAAGTGGTTGAAAATGTATGCATTATTCCGACTTGTCCCATGAGAAAGAAGGATACAAGGCTGCTCTTTAATACTCTCTCCTCGTTATTGTCACCTGATCATTTTCTCTTTAGATAACCTCTCCCCACCCCTGCATCATAAGCTACGCCTCCTCACATTTGTACTTCTACTTTCATCATTTCTAAACTGTCCGTAAAGAAATCAAAAGAGTTTGATATTGAACAAAACAAAAATCTATTTTGAAGACAATGACAACATCTGTGCAAACAGTTGGTATTTAAAGCAAATTTTCTTTTCAATAAGGGCAAATAATTTTGTCGAAAAGGATATTCTCGTTCTATCTGAGCAAGGAATTGTGTCATTGGGTGGTGAAAGCCAATTGGCATTTTCAGTACTAATGACAAGTAGATTGCAATGCTATTGTAGGTTCTGTGAACTACAGATGTCATCCACAGAGGTTCCACAGCACGAGTGTCTTGCGACAACCGCACTATGCCAACAGGAAAGCCAGCGGAGTGCCCGAAGTTGTGTGATGCTCGGTTCACCTCAGTCTTGACTGTAGGGGTAATAGTTAATTTAATCATCAGTGACTTTGAATTGTGCAAAGACCGAGCTCAATGAGAGCACAGGGATTATTTGGAAGCAATTGTGATCAAGTGTCATGCTCAAGGACACAACAGCTGTGGCACTCTACAGTGATGTAACAGCTGGGGAAAAGATACGGCCATTCAACTGCTGTCGTTGTCAGATTGGCTACATTTAGTGTAAAGACTGCCTATTTGGCAGAGAAACACCTGTTCCATTTGACAGGTGTACACCTGTATGTTGGCTCAACCTTCCACTGGTGTCATGAGCTTCAGTGCGGCAGTGCCATTTGCCACAGCAAACCTCAGACTGGGACTAATTGGTTCTATAATTGGTCTTTCATCAGATTCTCCTTTATGTTCAGGGAGAACTTGGGATTGCCTGATTGCCATTTCTTTAATAGGATCCGTGACAAAGTCAGGTCTGTCATGTGTAGATGTTGTTGCCGTTTATGCGATACAACACCCCGCACATGTATTTTGACTTGTGTGGGCAGTTTGAACTCATCAGAACTGGACATGCTGAACACCCATTGTGTGTGAACACTTGGTGTTCTTATCTGCAGGTTGTTGAGCTATTTAGAAATGTGGTTATCTGCTCAACGAAAGTTTCCACACCATTCAGCACTGCCTTGATCTTATGACTCATGAATACTCATGAATACGGACGACGGCCATAGCCACGGTTTGAAAAAGACCACCTGGCCGGTTGACATCTATAGCACATTCCTGCACTTACTCAATCCAATAACTTTTGAACTATGTTGTTCTTGAATGGGAGTGTAATAAATAGATGGAGCTTTTTCAACAAAGCTGTCATTAACACGAAAGGGGTGCTCCAAGTACGATGAATAGGACCACTCTATTCAGTGTGGTGCCGATTGTTTGCGTTTAGGCTTGGCTGCTCAGCCTGGATCTTGGCGTACCAGCACCCCATCATTAACAGCCGGACACAAGGGTTTAAGAAAGCAATGTCTTTCAGCATCAATAAATAATTGTCAAACCCTGCTTGGTCTGCCATTCAAGCAACGACTGAGT
This sequence comes from Hippasteria phrygiana, assembly GCA_037893225.1. Classification (NCBI taxonomy): domain Eukaryota; kingdom Metazoa; phylum Echinodermata; class Asteroidea; order Valvatida; family Goniasteridae; genus Hippasteria; species Hippasteria phrygiana. The sequence continues at coordinate 639,211 of JAZGUH010000713.1, read as the reverse complement.
TGAAGACAGGAATGTTGTCTTCATGGAAACTCCAGCAGATCCCCTCCACTTCCCTAGTGTTCTGTCCGATGGAGCAGAGGGCAATATTTTCTGCTGGAACCGAGGGCAATATTTTTTGCTGGAGTGGAGGGCAATATTTCCTGCTGGATAGCCAGCCTCACCAATATCAGTGCCTTGGTCACTAGATATTGTTTGCTCATTAACTGCAGATTTTTCAAACAGCTTCATTTGTGCTGGAAAGATGCTGAAGGTGCCTAGTGGTTGCTATAGCCGCTGGCCACATGGAGTTTATATCAATAGAATTGCCAGTTCTAGTGGCTCAGGTTCGAATCCTGCCAGAGACTGACACCATGTTGTGCAAAGAGTTGCTAGACCTGCTTTTGTAATGTGGGTTTTTTTCAAAGCACTTGGAGGTTTTCCTCCTCATTTACAACTAACATTGTTTGAATCTTGTCTTCTGTTGACAGGTCAAAGTCTATATTTTACGATAATGATTAAGTAATGATTAACTAGAAAGCAGGAGGTTGTGGGTTCGAGTCCCACCCGAGTGATTTTTTTCCAAATAATCTCTCTGGACAACACTGAGTATAGTGTTTATAAAATACGTCGGTGAAGGGCAAAAACCCAATATTGAATTTACATCACCCCGATGCAAATTCCATCGTATAAAATGATTAAGTTTGTTTATTTTGGCTAGTTTCCAAATAATAATTAAGTACCAATACTGTATTATGCAATGATATGTGTGCCTGTACATGTAGGTCCAAGAAGAACGTTCGCTATTGACGTTTAAATTTCTCCTTACATGTATGTTAAACTTTACGACATATTTTTCCTGAACATTTTTAAACGAAGTGATTTTTTTTAAGGATTGGATTCTCTGCAGTTGAACTTGGGCCCTGGTCACTTATTATGTAGCAAGTACAAATCATTTCTTAATTTTGTTCTCGGTTGTTACAGCATTATGATAAGCTGCGCAAGCTGTGGTTTGGTGGACTGAACAAGGACGTCACCACAGAGTCGGACATCATAGACCACTTCAGTAGCTTCGGGACTGTCCAGGACTGCGTCATCATCCGAGACCCACCGGAGACGGAGGGAGGCGAATGTAAGTCCAAAGGCTACGGCTACATCAATATGGCTAGCGTCGTTGAGACTGGTGCCATCTTGAAGCACTCTGGACCACATAAGATTCATGGCAAAGAATTGGTCTTCAACCGTGTTCCCCAACAGTCCGTAAGTATTCAGATTCAGTTGAGTAGAACTTGTGACCTGGGACCAATTTCACGGAGCTGCTAAGCACAGAAATTTGCTTAGCACAAAAATGTCTTGCTTTAGGTTACCAGCCACAACTCCATGTGATTTTCATGCTAAGCAAACAACAGCATAATACCAGTCACAAGCAATACACAACGCATAGAAATTTATCACGGTTTTTATCAAGGAAGAATTTTCATGCTAAGCAAATTTTTGTGCTTAGCAGCTCCGTGAAATTGGCCAAAGTCCAGTCATGAAGGCATTGGTTGGCAGACTCCATGACCAAAATAGATTATTGTGATATTTCTTTTAACTAATTTTACAGTTTTTTTGAAAATGAGTATTACATTGCACACCTGGAATGAATTAAGTCTGACTTGTATATTTTAACTAACTTGAACAAATTTGAAATTATTAACAAGTAATAAAAAGTGATGATAAAGTTGCGAGGCTTGCACGACCTATTGAAATTACCAAAGCTACAGATAAGTGTGTCCTCATCCAGTACGTTCCTGTCAGATTTGTTTTTTTTATTTCCATAATAGTCGGCGACAGGATTTAATTTCCACCCAGTCAAGGAGATCTACGTCTCTGGCCTCCAGGACACAACGCTGACAGTAGATGATTTAAAGGCGTACTTTAACACTCACGCAAACGTCAGATATGTCTCCATGGTGAGAGAGGAAGGTACGGCTAGAATACTGCTGGACAATGCTGACGATGCAGAGAAGCTTGCCCGTAAGTTATGCCGTAGTCGTTAAAGGTTCACAGCAATGAACATTCTTTATTTATTTATTTATTTATTTATTTATTTATTTATTTATTTATTTCATTTTTTTAACGAGGGTGTGCCCAAACAGTTTAAAACTGGTTTCCATTGGGGCCCTGCATATTATTAGTTAAAAATGAATATTTACACACACATACAAAATATTTAAACAAATACAAGAATGTTTATACAAATAAATCTATTTACGGTTAACTTTCCAACTCTCAAGTAGAAGCATATTGCTGATTTACGGGATGGGCGAAAAACCTGTGGAAAAAAACCTTTTAGGGTAAAAAAAACAAGGGGAAATTCCCATCCGGCTCCAAAGTATTGTGGCAACCATGTTTATAACTCCGCAGATCAGCGTAAATGGCAGAAATATCACTGATGGATGGCTTTACGTAGCTCCGATTTAAATGTACTTAAGAAGTTCATGGGTCTCATTTGTTCAAGCAGATTATTCCATATACTGGCACCACTCACAGCGAAACTTGTCACGTAGCATTCCTTTTTGGCGAAAGGAACTTTCAATGCCATTTTGGGTCGATTGTCGTGTTTCACGAATCACTGTAAGATAAATGTTCTTCTCTTTACAGGTTTCTCCAGGCTTTTGAGCTATAGTGCTTCTGATTTTTGAGTAATCCTCCGTTTCATCGTCAAACAACACTGAAAATAAGTCAATAAATAATCTATTCTTGTCTTGTACCCGTAGAAATGGGCGATCACTTCATTCAGAAGTTCTGGATCACCGTGAAGACAATCGACCCACAATCTGCTATATTTCAGTCGGAGAAGCCAGACAAGTCCAAGAAACAAGCGGCCAAACTGAGACAGAATTTAAAGAACAAAGGTACGGGAAGTCACTTCATGTGACCAGCTGAATGATCATTCTTGCATTAATCATTTGACGATAGCCATTTTAAATTATGTAATTTTAGGGGATTTTTGCGGGGGAGGAGCGGGGAATTGGGGTAGTTGATAGTTTCGGGAGGGGGGTCATTTTTTCCTTCTCTCTTCCAATCTGCATGTTGATACAGTTATGCCCCAAATTATTCATACCCTATGAAAAATCTGGTAGTTAGCTTTTCTCTCATACATAAAAGCTGGATTGGTGGAACTTGGGCTTTACTTAATAACTTTTAGTTGGCATGTAGAAATCTATATATATTTTGGTTTCACATCATGAGCATTAAATTAGAAATAATAAATAAAATGATTCACAATATCCCAAATTTGGCATGGGTATGAATAATTTGGGGCAGAACTGTATGTATTTACTCTGCCATTTTTATTTGTCATTTTTGTTGGTTCATAATTGTTGGACTAGTATTATTGTTGGACTAGTATTTTCCTTGCTATGGGTTCCGTGCACCGTCGAATGAGGGCGCTGTCCACATAGCAACCGCACTTCCATGGGCAGTACGTCACTGATATCCGTACCGCGCTCCTCGTTCATTTGATACTCGTATACCAGTGGGATTGCTTTGTCTGTTCGCTGACTCTCGATAATTGCATTTTCAATAGGAATATCATAGCGGGAACCAGACACTTAAATTTGAAGTCAGGTAAGATGGCGTCGATATTGACCCCCCAACTCGCCTTTTCTTTCCGCTGAGGGGGTAGTTGTGCACGGAGCCTATACCTGTTAATCATTTTAAAGGCATCTGCAGTACCAGCCATTGAGTTCCTCCACTACAATAATCTCAGGAATTTAAATTTGCTGATTAGTTCTGTCTCCTATTTTCAGGTGTAGTTGGCAACAAACCGAACCAGTCTCGGGGTGCCGGTGGTGGTCAGCAGTTTCAAAATTCTAGAGGCAGGGGGTCATTCCGAGCGGGATTTCAAAAGTCCCAAAGTCCGAGGCAAGCTCGAGGTGAGTGTTGTAAGGTTTTCTGACGACACTCTTGGAAATTGTGAGCTTACTTTAAATCGGTGTCAATGACGGGGGCTTGTAAACCCAAATGTGTAATTGTTGTCGTATTTTCTTGTCAGGTTTTGGCAGCTCTGGGTCCAGAGCCCAGTATCACCACCAGCCCATGCAGGGTATGTCAAATTTGCAACTTGTTCAAGAATATGTAATACACCATACAACCAGCTCATGCAAGGTGTTCAATTGCGACAAGGCCTCACAAAGTCAGCAGAAAGTCGCACGATGGCATTCTGAGTTACAAAAAAATAAAACATTCACTGTCAAATCGGTTTTGGGATTTTAACCTTTTTCTCTTTGGATAAAAACCCTCTTCTGTCATATCCGAAAGTTCTAAAAATGAATTCAGTCTCGAAATAATTGGGGTGATGTTGTTTTTGAACTTGATGCAAACAGTTTACTAACTTTGAGCTTCATTTTCTCAGAACAAGGGATCAAGACTCTAACAACTTCAACAGTTTATGGTGGGGCCCAGGAATGAGTTAAAGCAGACACAATACATCAAATTAAACCTTATTGCATTTGCGTGGTTGGTCACGTACATGTATATTATGCAACTCATTCATAAATTGTTTTACAGTTGACCAATTGGCTTACTTTAACACTTGCGTTTTGTTTGATTTGAAGGTGGCTATGGTCGCCCTGGTCAGGGAGGGACGATGGACGATTACTATGAGGGAGACTCATCGAGCTTCGGCCCAGTCAGAGGTGGGTAGAGTAACGGTTTATAGCTGGGCTAAGTCTGTCCTTCATAAGTGTGTCATTGTGAATCCGGACATTCAGAGCAAATGGAGTATGCACACTCCTCAAACGCCGTCCTTAGATCCCAGTGTATGTAGATCTGGCGGTTAATGCTACTTATAAAGATGGGAATCTTAAAGAAGGAAAATTGATGACATTGTTTGATAAATGTCCTTTGATGCATTTTGATCACGCAGGCAGGGGCTTTTCACAAGGTGCTCGCAGAGGTCAAGTTCAAGGACGTGGTAAGTATATGCAGCAATTTGACCTTGATCAAAAACTAGACGCCTTGTAGCATGTATTTTATCCCATCTTAAGTCTTAAATTTGTAGGTGGGGGGCTAAAATATGTGGGATTGCTAAATCTATGACTGTTTAGAAAGCTGGGGGAGGAAGACAAACTTGTAAGAAGCTGCAGTCCTCTTGACAAAATAAATCCAAATTTGGTTCCTCAGAAGATTTTTCTAGGTAACGTTTTTATGAGATCAAATTTAAATGACTTTTAATGAGAACAAGATTAAAATCGAAACGCATTATTTGGTTTGAGGAAGGGTGGTTGTCCATCATTTCTTTATGGATCAATGGAGTGTGTGTTATAGTACCTTTTTGCATTTCCCCTTATTGTACGTACACTAATTTGCAATTTTCGACATTCTGGTTGCCGCAATTAGTTCTTTCCTCATCTTCGACCTCAGCCGACCTCCGACCTCCCCCCCCCATTCAAAACTCATTCGATACACAACGAGGATCAAGGTTTGCAGTTTATTCCCGATTCGTCTGGGTATCCCCTAGGGAGAGCTGTACCGTGTGGCTACCCTCCTTCTGAATCTAAAATTCCTTTTCTGACCTCTCAATTCAAAAGCTTAGACTTCGGAGAGATATGCAATCAGGCTACCCAGTACTAATATGATCAAGAAATAAAGAATGTAGTTTTGGGTTGATTTCATGTTTAGTATACTATCTTATTTTAAGGTTTAAAATGATTTTTTTTTCAGGGGGTGCAAATTCTGGGGGCTGGGTGTTTGTGGAGAATTTATACAGGGAGTCAGAGCAGAAACCTTACTCCAAGCAACGGTTACCAAAAGGTAAGACATTACCCACCATTCCCCACCCATCTCCTCCAGTCATAAGCCAATCCCTTAAAATCAGCAAAATAGTTGGAGAGGTCATAAGAGGTCATAAGAATCCCACTGAGTTTCTGAATTAACCAGTTTTAAAACTTTTTTCAAAGTGAACAAAGAAACTGACAGGAGCGGGATTCGAACCTGTGACCTCCGGGTTACCGTACCGGCTCTCTACCAACTGAGCTATCTTGCCCCACGTTGACGGTTTTAAAACTAACAGGGGTTCCAAAAAGATATATGAAAATGGTCTTGACCCTAACGCAAGCCTAACAAACTCCAACAGCATGTTGTGTTGGATTTTGATGGGTTCAGGACTGTAGCGCCTTGGCACCATTACTTTACATGGAGCTATGATGCCCCAATTTGTCTAAGTCCAAAGAATGTGCCACAGGTTTACTGCACAGTAAAAATACCTAGGGGGTTAGGGTTAAACCTCTCCTTAAACCCACTCCACCACCCCGAAATTGTGGCACCCTGTCAATTTTTGGGGCACTTTCACTATTTTGCAAAGAATAACAAGTTTAAGATATTTATTTTGTCAGTTGCTTGTAACATTCATAAACAATTGTGTTAAGTATGAAACAACACTGAACAAAACAAACCCAAAAGGTTTATAAAGTGCCCTATTAAAATATAATTGTACCCGTTATCTCAAAGATACACATGCTGATGTTATCCTATGGTAGGCGTAATTCCCCACGGTGATTTGTAATCTTTTGTTGTCTTTCAGCTTCCAAAGGCAAAGGGCGTGGCAGTGCTGTCCGTCAGGGTGGGAGCTATGGCAACATGGGTGGAGGACGCTTTAGTTATGCTGATGGACTCGGGGGTGGTTACGGGGATGAATGGGGAGAGGGAAGCAGCTCGACTAGGGGAAGGGTGTGGCCGTACTGAGATGCCTTGGCTGACATCCGATAATCCTTGTTTGTGATCTTGTTTGAAAAAGTCATACCCAACAACATTAGTTGGACAATAAGTTAGTTTGTGAACATGTAGGTAATAGTACACCTAAAATGAGTTCATATCAGCTGATATTTGTCCCACTTCTGACACCGTTTTATTAGTTCTAGTTATGAGACAATCTTTAAACAATGCATGATTTTGGACAGGGCCTGTATTGAATCATGTAAAGTACATGGGCAACTGCTAAATAAGCATATACATGTATAGTCTTTTCTTTTAATGATGTACCAATTGAAATTATGGTTGGCAAATTATGATGTGACACCAAAACAGTGACATAATCTATTAAAGCAGGAAAATGTGTAAATCCGTGGATGCTACAGCAAACAGAATATAGGTCTTTATACCAGGGGCCAATTTCACAGAGCTGCTTAAGCACAAAATTTGCTCAATAAAATCAGGTGATTGTCATGTTAAGCAAACAGCTAAATACCAGTCACAAGCAATATACATTACATGGAGTTTTGGCTGGTAACCTGATTTTACTAAGCAAGGTTTTTTTGTGCTTAAGCATTGTTTTTTCGTGTTAAATTGGCCCCAGATCTTAGACATAGTACATGTATGTCACAGGTTGAGTTGTCTTTCTGAAAAAACACCCAAACAAAACGCAGCAGTCACTGCGAAAAAAAAAACTTTACACTTTACACTTCAACTAAATTGTCACTCGTATGTTGCTACCTAGCTGCACCGGCCAAGAAGGGGAATTTTTACTGGCCTGTGTCCGTGTTCTCAGTTTTGAAATTAGAATTAACACGATTGGATATTATTTCATATACTGCACCCAGATCGTTCTATTGCAAAAGATCACTTGATTTGGGGACGGTCATTTACAGGTTCAGTGAAGGTACAAGATGGAATTTGTCTCTAATGACATGTCTCTAATCATCTCAGTTTTGAAGATCAAATGAAGTTGACACCCTTTGTGTGTTTATTAAGTCCACGGACTCAGATCGAGACTCGATTACAGCCCTGTAACTGTCATTTTTATAAACTAATGAAATGTGCCGGTGCATAAAACTGCTTCTGACTTCCAAATGTTAGCAGCTGTGAAAGCAGTATTATCTGATGCATATCTCCTAGTACCAGTACAATAAGCTTAAATACAGACTAAGAGGGAAAGCAGTAAAGCCAACCATAGCATAGTATTACTATTAAACCACACTTCTTTATTTAAAGTGTGCGAAATTTTTAAAATTTGAGTAATAATAAAAGTGATGTTCTGGTACATGATATGCCCAATGAACTCGTCCCAGCTGTATTCACTTTTGATATTTTATTTATTTATTATTATTATTTTTTTTTTAACGCAATTTGGCAGAGAGGCCAGGTGAAGCATGGAGGAAGGATATAGATCATTCCTCCATGGGTGAAGCAACTAATTCTACAAAAACAACTCTGGTCTCCTGGTTTTGAACCACTGTTATTAACTCCACCCTCCACAAATTTTACTCTAGCACTGACTTACCACTATACAATATTGGTGTAACTGGGGTGGAAACTTTTTTTTGGGGGGGGGGGGACCTGGGTGTCATGGTGCACACATTTTTTTCAAGGGGGGGGGGGGGGGGGGCACTGAAACGGTGGCTTAAAGTTTTTGTTCATTTCAAGATTTCAAATGGAGGGAACCGGTGGGGGGGGGATCCCCATGGTTAGAATCAGCCAGGTCAAACCACTGTAAGCGTCACATGACTTTCGACTCGAGGATCTACATACATTTACTGTTAATTTGACATCTAAATTCATGACCACTGCACCTGAAACCTCGTGTTTTTGTGAATTTTATATTGTTAATGCCTTGTGCATGTGATCGAAAACCACATTTAAAAAATATATGGCGCCCTCAAGCGACCTGATGCAGCGCTTCACGTAATGTCTAGGTCCTGCCGCTCGTTTATGCGCTTCTGGGGAGCCGGGTTGGTGGGCCAGACTATCCGTCCACTTTCGGTCGGCAACATGGAGGACGAAAGCGTTGTGATGAACGAAGGGGAAAAACAAGAATTTCAGGGGGATGATATGGGCGAAGGTGACGCCGATTCTGGGAAGGGAGATGGGCAGGATGAGACTGAAGATGGCATGGAATCTGCTGATGAAGTAGGGGATGAAAACAAGGAAGACTCGCTAGATATTTAATGTTCAGTGAAACGAGAAAAATGTGCACGCGGCGTCGATGTTATGCCGGTGATGTCCAATCAGGGTCATGCTAATTACTAAATTAGCGTCAACAAAGCGTCAACAACCTATAAAAGCACTGTTAAGCTTAAACATGTTATTCACAATATTTAGTGGGGAAAGAGTTCCATATCCGGCCATTAATTATTTCCCCTTAATATGACTTAAAAACTACAAAAAAGTGTAAATCTGATGAAGAAACACGAATTTAGGAGGGAAAAAATTTCAACTTATTCTATGAAAATACTTGGACTTTTTCTGTCATGGCCCATAGACTTTGTGCACGAGGTCTAAGTAAGTGATGGCCGAATATGGAACTCTTTCCGCTTAAATGTGCATTTCGAGCTTGTTGACGCTTTGTTGACGCTGAACGGGTTTGTTGACGCTTGTTGACGCTAAATAGCATGACCGGTCCAATCAGGCGGCATGATATTTCAGGGCCAAGGCAGGGATTTGTCTTTGTGTACTCTATTCGTACAGTTGTTGCCATACATATATAATTTTGACCATGTTGAGGTGATCAGTTTCAAGAGATATGTTGACAGTGATTAAAGAAAAGGGAGGAATGAGTCCCATATCGAGTAGGTCGAGCCCCCACTATTTTAAACAACAAAATATTAAAAAAGTAGGCCTATAGCCTAAAAAACACACTTTTCCTGAGACTATTGAGAGGATTTCAGTTTTGCAAGGCTAAATAGATACATCTCAATTGAAGACACAATGTCAGGTGAAATTTGTATGATATACGTTTGGTGGTAAATATGTTTTCACCCCCCTGTATAGGCTACAAATGTACACATTTTGATTTTAAATACAAATCCATTGATTTTCTAACGTATGCATTTGTTGTCAAATTTACGCACATGGAAATTTGGTTGTCTCTTCGCAAACCAGGACCAGGAGCAAGAAGACCCTAGGAAACTGTTCATTGGTGGCATCGCTACGGGCACGACGGAGGAAAACATGAGAGAGCACTTCAGTACCTATGGCACGGTGGAGAGTTGTACCATCGCTAGGGACAAGGTCTTGAAAGGAAAGAACAGTGGTTCCAAGGGGTTTGGTTTCATCACCATGTCGACTGTCGAGGAGGCACAAGCTGTCTTGAAGGACACACACAAGCTACAGGGACGGCTGGTCGCTGTGACGATCTCAAAGCCGCTCAGTGTACGTGTATGTAGCAAATTTTACCAATCTGAGTATTACACCATTTTCTAGTATATAGCTGCCCCGAATATAAAACAAAACTGGAAAACAAATCTGCGTGACCAGCCTTTGCCTTTTACCAGAGTTAACATCCTGAGGAAATTGCAAAGGAGATCTGGCCATTTTATCTGCCAAATTTCAAGGTCATAATTCTGATGGACACTCGGAATTATGGACAGTCAATTCTGCATGTGTTCTGTGCTACTGTTTATATGAATGTGATTCTAAAGCATTTCAAACTCAAATTTGCGTTTTATAGAAAATGAAGTGATTAACTCTCCTTCAATCACTGTGTTTCTGTGATGTTGTGCCCAATATTTCTGTGGATTAGACCATGCACATTTCTCCAACATGCCATTCTTGTTTAAATACACTGGTTAGACCAGGACAGGTTTTGTCGTGAATTATTCCTTACAATGTATTTGTATTTCGCACTAAATGCTTTAAAAATTAGGAAGATTTTACTTGAATACCCCCTACCAAAATCAGTCAGGAACAGCAAATCTTGGAAAAGAACTATCCATCTGTGTTCAGAATTATATAAACACTTGGCACAACCTTTCAATTTTAGAATTTTGTTGGGAAATTTTTGTGAAATATAGGGGAAGAAAGTTTGTGTTTTCTGTATCAGATTGGCACAGTGCACAGTGTATGGTAACTCAAAGTGTTAATTACATGTTAATTTCTGCCTCATTTTTTACAGATTTTGCTGACATAAATCTTGAAATAAATGGTTGTGCCACATGTTTAGACATTTGTTATTAAGGAGGGTTGGTTATTTTCTAAGATTTTGCTGTTCCCGATCCATTTTGGTGAGGGGTATTAAAGTAAAATCTTTCCCATAATCCTAATGAAAATCAGAATAATGACCAGAACGTGGCAGGTTAAATGCTCAGAGCCTCATCTTTGCGTTACTGGGATTTGGGAAACTTGGGTTTATCATTGTGACAAATAGATTATGCAGTTCTTATGTTTTTCAGGCACCAGAACGGAAGTTGAGGATCAGTGTGTCCCACCTGGACAAGAAGACCACGGAGGACTCGCTGAGGGAATACTTCAGCAAGTTTGGCACGGTGACCAGCGTCATCATCAGCAAGGAGGAAGCGGATGGAAAGATGGTCTCCAGGGGTTTCGGCTTTGTTTCCATGGCATTGCAGGAGGAGGTTGACACCATCATCAGAGAGAATTCCCACGGACGGCAGGTTATTGATGGAGCCGACGTGGAGGTCAAACCACCCCACATTGACAAAAATGTGAGTATTGTGATGTGACAGAGGGCACACATCATGCGGAAACCTTTATACAGCATGTGTAGCAAGGCATAGGGTAGCGTGTAGAGTGCAGCATAGTGATTGGATGGTGAGGTAGGTCGCTGTCGTGGTCACATGCCAACAGAAAAATTTGTGCTGAGCAACGTTGAACCCCGGTGACGTCCAGTTATTCCAGATTCACAATCTTTGAATCCTTTGGTGCCTTTCAGAAAGCCAAGAGGCGGCAGATTTACGTGGGCAACCTGGACCCAGAGAAAACAGCCAGGACCGACATAAGGGACTATTTCAGCCAGTGGGGCACCATTCAGGACCTGTCCTTACCCCGCAAGGGCCGGGAACAAAAGGACCACACAAAGGGGTACGCCTTCGTCAGGATGTCCACACAGCAGGAGTATGAAGACGTTATTAAGGCCCACGAAGGGGACCACGGTGGAAAGATACACGACAGGGTGCTCGAAGTCGGGAGAGCTGGTATTGTGGAAGTAAGGGGACATTAGGTGGATGGTTAGGGTGATGGTTAGGATGCCAGTCGGATTGTAAAAATCTCCCCCCAATGTATGATAGTGTAATTCATGCCTAAGTTGGCATGAATTACACTATCATACATTGGGGGAGATTTTTACAATACGACAGGGTGATCGATGTCAGTTGGTATGACTACTGTGCTCATGAATATGGACATTTAAATTTGCATAACATTCCAGAGTATTGAGATTCGGAAAATGAACTGGTACAGATACACAATGGAATGTTACGAATTTGAGTCATAACTTCTTTCATTGGCCTGTAAGTTTGGTTTTTTTTGCTAAGATGTTAGATGCTTTTGCATTTTTTTAAAAACGTTTTATGGAGTGACTCCATTACAAGATCCGAACAGACTTTGGTTGCGGCATCAAACACAGATTCTTGTCGAAAGTGATTTTACTATGCCCAGATATAAAAGAATATTAATCGTATAATATTAAGCTGGAGAGATTATCCCAATTTTTAGACCTATACTCCCAGGCAGGGTTACTGACACCATTGTTGAAACCAATTCATCTTTCCCTTTAAAAATATTAACTTTACTTGTACAATACACTGGATTTCTTTGATCCCAATTTGTATTTGTACTGATAAATTTCTTTAATTTATTTGTAGAATCATGAAAAGCTGCGGAAGTTTTACGTAGGCGAGCTTGACAAGGAGAAGACGACAGAATCGGATCTGAAGGAATACTTCAGCACCTTTGGGAATGTCTTAGAATGCACCCTCGTCAGAGAGACGTCAGAGGTCGAAGGTGAAGAAGGAGCATCCAAGGGCTATGCCTTCTTATTGATGTCGACTATCGAAGAGACAGATGCAGTGTTGAAGAACCCAACGCCCCATGTACTACATGATAAGGAGCTGGTTGTCAACCGCGCTTCGCCCCACACTGTGAGTTACTGTCCCTCTATGAATATCTCATTTTATTGCATTGATTTGCAGTAGGGTGTACATTTACGAGTCATACGGGAATCAAGTACCCGATTGAAAAAAATACACGGGTACCCGTTAAAGAAAGCTAATCCCAAAAATTAAATCTCAAGAATTGCTCTCCATTTTCCCTAGTTTTCATTTTAATAATACCCCATAAATGACATTCAAAACTTTCATTTTCATTGTGTAGGAGTATTCTATTATTACAAGTATCACAACCTATCGAAAAACCAAATCCTCTCCTCTCACACAGCTTGTATGTCTCAACCTGTCACTTGATAGGGTAGTTGGCTCCAATTTGTACATGTACATGTACTCGATTCTTGGAAAGGTTCATGACATTAACAAGTGGGTACTCGGGTACCCAGTTTGGATGCAAAGCCCTAATTTTCAGTGGGATAGTTTCACTCAAGATTAGGTTTCAATATGTACATTTCTGAGACAGTCAGGTCTCGATTTATTCAAAATTTCAAACTTATTTGTTACTTATCGTCAGTCAATTTATTTTTTGCAGAACGTCTCATTGGAAACCTCATGACTTATCTAATGGTAACAAATGAGCAATTCTGGAATTCCTAAAAAAACATCTTTTCATCTTGAGAGTCCATTTGTAAATACACTGACCATGTGTATTGGTTGTGTGAGATTCCATGACTTTTCAATGGATTTTTTTCTTGAAATATCAGTTTTCCATGACTAAAAATAAAAATTCCATGACTTTCCAGGATAGCTTTAAATTTTAGGATTTTCCAAAATTTTCAATGACTGTGAGAACCCCGGATATGAAAACTGACAAGTAAAAATGTCCTTCGGGCACATTTTGTAAGATCTGGTCATATTTCGCCATTTTAATAATAAAAAACAATTAGTATAATGTTTTCATGTTCCTTTCCCTTTAAAAAAGTTACACCGTGCAATGATAACAGAGCGCATCACAAAAATGAACGTCACAAACTTCAAGAGTGCCGACATTACCGAGGAAGACCTTCGAGAGTACTTCAGCGCATATGCCAACATTGTATCCATAGAGCTCCCCGCTCACAGAAAAACCGGCAAAAAGCTAGGCTTTGCTGTCATCGAGCTAGACAATCATCATGACATAGAGAAACTTTCAAGTAAGTCCTAAACTGTCGAGCTTTCTTTCGTAACGGAACAGAGACAACGAAGTGTTTTCGTCCAGTGAAAAGATGTTTGTGATTCTGTCAAAGTGTGGTTTACACAGAGCTGCCAACCATTTCAAACTCATTTCAGTATTCAGAACAGTATTTTGTTTGGAAAATCCGTATTTGACATGAAATTTAAACTTTACCTGAAAATCAGATTTATTTTTCCTGAGCTCATGCTACGTGTACAACCCGCGTGCTTGGTGAGTTTAACAAACCCTCACCCCGGATTGGACTGTCTCTCCACTTTTTATATTTTCAAAACTAAAGTTGCATCCGTTCGGTTGGGATCGCAGTAATGAGCCAGTACACATGCAGTATAATGGCATGATATGTATGATAAAACCAGAGTTGTATTCGAGTCCCTGCAAGTCCTTTCACAAGTCCTTTCGCAAGCCCAGTCAGAAGTCCTTTCATAAAGCCGGTCACAAGTAACTGGATGAACAATGACAAAGGAATGCCTTTGTCACAGCTCATTTGAAAAGCGTGTGATTGGGATTAGGACTGGAGGGCTTGTGATGGACTTGCAGGGACTTGTGACAGGACTTGCAGGGACTCGAATACAACTCTGGATAAAACATTATTATAAAACATTATGGTTGGATTTCACAAAATCTGTATTTATAAATGACAATTCATACCGTATAAGAAGACCGATTTCATTAAGTGACTAAGCACAAGTATACATGGCACAGAAAAGTTTTATTTTACAACATGGTTCAATGCCATGGATCTACCAACCACACAATTTTAAGCGCAAAATTATTTGCTCAGCAAAAAAGAAAGTTAGCCAGCTTAAAACACCACGTGAAGTGAAGTGCTTGTACGAGGTTCTTAGCAAATTTTTGCAAGCAGCGGTTTCTGCTAAGAAGTTCATGAAATCTTTACATTTATTGTTTACTCCATAGTTATGCATGAACATTACATCAGGGACCACCGGTGTGTCGTGACCAAGTTCAAGAGGAAAGATGCAGAGCAGAGAGCCAAACTCAAGAAGAAACAGGAAAAGAAAAAGAAAGAAGATAACACCCGAGGAAGAGGAAGAGGACGAGGTCTGAATCAAAGTTGTAGTCTAGTCATTTTTCTTGAATAAAAGTACAGAAACGTCAGGGTTCCCCACAGAAATTCTATGGCTTTTCCATGACTTACCAGGAAAAAAATGGAGTTTCCATGACCAATTCTTAAGCTGTTTATTTACAAGACACTGACCAAGTGTATTGGTTTTGCGAGATTCCACGACTTTTCAGTGGCTTTATTCTTAAAATACCAATTTTTTGAGATTTTTAGAGAAATTTATGACTTTTATTTATGACATTATATATTGTTTGCACCTGTAACCCAGTTTCATGGAATAAGATAGACATGTGAGTAGTTGGACAATGCTGTCTTTTTGAAGCTGAGTTTTTCTGAATGGACAATTTCTCCACTGACATGATTTTTCTTCTTTTTTTAGGTTTTTCGCGGGGAGGCAGCTATGGTAGCGGAGGGCATCCCCGAGGGGGCCGTGGGTACACTCAGTGGGGCAGGGGAGCAGGTGTGTATCATTAAAAAGGTTTGGGTGCTGCACGGATGATAGTGTATCCTGCCTCAATCGGACAGGGGTATCTTCATTGGGTGGAGGAAGGGTCGTTTAAAAATACTTTGGCAGGGCAGAATTCCTTCTGTCATGTAGTCTTCACTGGTAAATTTTATTGCTTGTCAGTAACAAGTTGAGTTGGATTGGCCTTGGTCAAAGGATTTAGGTCAGATATCTCCTCTAGGATACTTTGTAAAAATTGCACTCGCGACATTTGATTATCCTGACTTTGTACGATTTAGGTCGAGGGCGAGGTGGTTGGGGCGGCGATGGATGGAACAGCTATGCTGAATATGGCGACGGATATTACCAAGGCTGGCAGTCCAGCTACGGACCAATGAGAGGTGAGAATGAGCATTTATGATTGTATCAAAGGTCAAAGGTTATTCGTGATAAAATTGCTGACGTAATGTCACGCCATGTTTGAATTTAACACGTGCGCATTTTGCGACCACCTTTTGCGTTCACACGCGCGCGTTAGGTCACGTGGGTCATTCGGGATAAAATGTCATGATGCACATGCGCAGTTGAAATACCAAACTGGCTTATTATACAATGAATATGCAATGATTGTAATACAGGGTTATTTCCCAACCATATGACACTATTTTTTAGTACTGTATGTCTAGTGCTGTTCAAAAACATGACAGGCTTACTTGGGAGGGACCCACTTCAACAACCTGCTGCTTAACCCCTTGAGCACGGTATTTTACGGGAGACGTCGGGGTGTTGCAGCGGTTCTGGCAGCCAAATCGAACCGTTACAATGTGTTTGTGCAGTCAAGCATGACATACACAATATTCCAACAATGGATTGAAACTGCACAAACAGCGGCCAGTGGCGTCATCCGGCCTGGTGACACTGTTTTTTTTTTTGCGCCCTATGGCGTCATCCGTACGCAAGGGGTTAACACTAGTGCAGATGTCAAGCCTCCGAGCTTGCCTTTCAAGTTGAGTGGTTAAAACTTCCTCAGTGGTAGGCTAGATGCAGACGACAAGGTCAATGCATGTCATTATCCCACTATTGAACAGAAGTCATGACTGTTCATTCTTTGTTTTCTTTTCTTTATTCTAGGCTTACGTGGTCAGGGGAGAGGCTTTGGCCACTTTGACAGATGGGGTGGTGGGGGTTATGACGAATGGGGCGATGGATATGCGGACGATGGCTGGAGGGGTGGATATGGTGGTGGATGGGGTAGGGGACCCAGAGGTCCCCGTAGAGGAAGGGGCGGTCAGAGAGGCCGGCCGTATTAGTCACATGATCGTGGTGGTCATCAACGTCAGCTGCCTACTTGAAAGTGAGGGAAGGGAAAAGAAAGGCGTGTTTCTGAAAACCAGGTGTATGCGGTCCTCCGTTGGGGTAGCTCATTTCATGTACAAGTACGTTCTCACAAGGGACAAGTTCTTGAGCTGGTTATTGGTTAATTAATTAATACTTTTAGCAGGGGTCCCGTAGTCAACTCAACAATGGGCTTCTGTTCATGTGATTTTGATCACTCTTGATCTGAAGCGGTTGGTGTAGTGGTTCGTTCCTCGCCTTCCACCTCTGGTGACCCTGGTTCGATTCCCACCAGTTGCACTATGTGGATTAGGTTTTCAGTCCCTACCTGATTGCGTGGGTTTTCCCATGAATAACTGTTCTGGGGTTTTCCTCCCGCTACTAAAACTGAAATTTCCTTCGGCATCTTCTCTTAATTCAAACTGGGCCCTGAGGGAGAACAGTGCATTTGCACTGATCAGGCTACCCAGGATAAATAGGAAAGAAATAAAACTGGAGATGTATGTAAAAACCCATAGAGCTGGACAGTCGTGTCTCGTAAAACTGGTGGAGCTAGGTTGTAAAAGAAACCCCCCTGTGGCTATACAAGCGAGTGTCATTACATGTACACGTTATGTGTATTTTGACTTCAACATGTAAGTCATTCCAACCATTTGTATATAAAATGACACTAGGATCTGTGAACACTATTCTTCAAAGGGGAAAATTTCTGCAAAACAAAGTTTTGTTTCTTTTTGGTAGTTTAGTTGGCTTTGAGGAATGTGTGAAAATATGAGTTACTTTAGTGTCATTACAAACACTGTTGTGGCCATAACAAAATGAATAACGAAAACAACTCTTTTGGAAATGTTACAAATAATTCTGAATTTTTGAAAAAGAATGTATAAGTGTTTGTGCCTCTGGATCATGTAGAATTTTTGAATATTCAGTAACATTAAGACATTGCAGTTGGATCAATAACTTGAATTACGATATGTTGTTCAAGATTTGGACTTGTCCAATTTTGCTGAGAATTTATTCAGTTTTACCAAGACTTTAGTGTTTAAGGTAACTCATGTCTCATGTCATATCAATATGAAACAGGAATGTCTGAAACTTGAAGAATAGGCTTACATTTCAGACATTTAAAGTCGGAAACAAGAGTTTGGGTTGTGATTCAGACAGTCAAAATGTTTGTGTTTAACAAAAGTGTTCATCAGACATTGCCGGTTCATAGTCTATTTTTTGTATATAAATAACCTGAAGAGCGCAATTTGAAATAAGGGATGCTGGGAACTGGTTAATTGCATCATATTAACAACGATTTTTTTCAAAAACACTCCCCATTCAAGTAATTTTTTAGGTAGCCATTCTAAACAAATTTGTTTTTAATTAATTCAAAACATGCCATTGTCATACTTTTGGATTTGATCTTAGTGGTTTTCCAAGTCAGTACGCATATTTGTTAAAAAGTTCCACCCCAGCCATAGTATACACCTGTTGAGTTTGTATTTTTAAATGAAGTACTACTGTTCAACCATTTTCTAGCACTTGTATACATTTTAATACTGCAAAAAGAATTAAAGTGATATTGTACCATTAAATACTTGGAGCTGGAAATCCTCAACTTCATACAACAGACGGGATTGTTTATACAGAAATCACAGTTAGTACAATAGTAATACATGTATACATTTTGAAACTGTATGCCTGATGTCCACATAGTCATCGGAATTCAATGCTGATGGTTAATAGTGTATGCCAAGCTCCACAAGAAACATCTGTCACTTGCTGATCATCCGTGAAACATTTCACCCTGGTTGGGGTATCCATTGTCTGCGTGTCTCCATGACCCAGCTGGCCGTACGCACCCCAACCCCAAGTGTAGAGATCTCTGTCCACTATAAGACAAAAAAGGGTTACGTCTGGCAGAATCTCTCGACACCTTCAACAAAAACCTCACACTAGGATCTTGCTATCTGGGGCCCAATTTCATAGAGCTGTTTAACAGTTGTGGTAACCTTTAGCATATTAAATGGACGGGTCAAACCTATGCATGGAGAATTCTACTTTTGAAATTAGCGTGCTCTTGTTCTCACTGCCGACGAGTACCATGAAGAGTTCTGGGCCCAATTTCATAGCGCTGCTTAATGTTAAGCAGAAAAGTTGTGCTAACTATAGCAGAAATATTTGCTTAAGCATTAGCGTATTTCATGGCCAAGTCGTGCTAATGCTTACACGTGCATTGAGATTTATATTGTTGCGTCACTAATTTAAGCAAATCCTGCTTCCGAAGTTAGCGGACTCTTCGCTGTGCTTACTGCTTACAGTCTCTATGAAATGGACGAGGGTTCTGTTAGCAGAAAATCGTGTGTTAAGCAGCGCTATGAAATTGGGTTCTGTTGGCAGAAAATCATGTGCTGTGAAATTGGTCACCATTTTGTACATTCTTTGAGTGAAGACATACTGAATAATGTATGTGTACAAGAACCGAACGTGCAGAATGCAGTCCTTACAAGTCTTGGTATGAAATGAAAGAATACTTTTACAGAGAAAGATTGGAAATGTAGATATTGCCTTTTTGAGAAACTGAACCAACAACCAGTGCTGTAGTTCAGATTACGTGATTTCTTTCATTTTCTTAGGAAGATGAGCAAAGATACACACCTGATTAGTAATAAACAGACTTTAAAAAAAAATGTAAAATTTTGTTCCGATGGTGATAAAAATGTAAATGTGAAAATTAATTACCCGAGACAGCCGCTGTATGTCTTGACCCACAGCTGACCTTTGACACATCCTTCCCATCAGGGAGGTCAAGTAAGCAGGGTAAAGCCTGGAAGAGTACTGCATCACCTCTGCTCCCGTCTTGCTCATCCATCGTGTCTGCTGCATCATCCGCAATATGACTGCCTCCATCTCTTGAAAAATTTCGATCCTCAATACCTCCAGTTGAGGTAGACGTTTTTTTAGTGTCATGTCCTTGACGACCCTTCTCCAATACCAAGGAGGGTTTAAAGAGACTTTGTTCTTCCTGTTGATGAACCTCTGTCTGAGCACTTGAAACTTCTAGGTGAGGTTGACTTCCTTCTGATGTGTGCCCTGTTCTCTGATCTTGACCTGCGATTGAACTGTCAGTGTTTCCATCTTTCAGCGATTGTGCCAGCAAATTAGTTTGGGCTGATTCTAGCGACATTTTCTTTGTTGCCATCATGTCCTGGGATGTGTCGTCATCTTGAAAACTCCTCTTCACTCTGATTTGCATTTTCTTGAGACTCTGTCTACTGGGAGGAGGTTCAAGTAAATCCGGAGGAGTGCTGCTATGTTTGCTCCGAGAGTTTCTTTCCATGGGTAATCCTAGTTGGCCAGATTCGTTCCAGCCCCAGATGTACAGATCTCCAATACCTGATACCAATTTGAAAAATAGAAAAGAAATTCAGGTTTGCACATTGATCATAATCAACAGAAAGTTTTGCATTTTAAATTAAGAAAATAGTGAATGACCCATGCAAATCATTACATATTGCATTTCTGACCTGTTTTATTTGAAAAACAGGATGCGTTCTTGTAACACAAATGGAACAAGTGACACTGTGTACCACAGCATTATGTAGGCTTTCCCAATGCTGAGTAGCCCCCCCCCCCCCCCCCCCCATTTTCAACTTGTACCTTCTGTGACCATGAAGCCAACTTACTGCTAACTGCTGCTGAATGCCAACCTCCTGCACTGACTACGTCCACGGGAACACCTGCCAGAGGCTCCAAAAGTCTGGGCTGACATTCTC
Organism: Hippasteria phrygiana; assembly: GCA_037893225.1. Classification (NCBI taxonomy): domain Eukaryota; kingdom Metazoa; phylum Echinodermata; class Asteroidea; order Valvatida; family Goniasteridae; genus Hippasteria; species Hippasteria phrygiana. Next base: position 618,552 of record JAZGUH010000713.1, on the reverse strand, counting down.
CATCCGTTGTCCCATGACCCAACTGGCCTCGACTGCCGTAATAAATAAATACATGTCATGAATTTTTGAATTGTTTAAGATGTCAAGAGCAAGTTGCATAGTGACTTAGTGGACCTTAGACAAGAGTAGCACACAGGAATTGTCTGGGATAAGGGGGAGGATCAAAGTTATTTTTCCCCCTCAACTCTTTCCAAATTTAAATTAATTTGAAAACTGAGTGGGTGGTGGGGTAGAACTCTTTCTTAGTTTGTACAGTGCAACTTGATTTGCATATCTTCTTTCGACACTGTTCAACTATAACAAATTAAACCTCTTATTTTTAATATTCTTTTTTGGGGGGCTCAAGCCATTAAGGCCCCTCCCCAAATGGGCGTTCTTGCCAGACAAGCTGCACATGGCAAACAAGTCTGATGTACGAGACCATAACAGTGACATTTATCTACCTTCCAAGACCATAGCTGTAAACCTGATGGATTGAAGAGAGGAAAAGTGCATGCTCTTTGCCACAGCTGACATGAGAGAACTTGACGGAGCAATCAAAGGGACGGAACACATAATCCTCGTTTTCACTTGAAATCAGACCTGCGGAAGACTCATCTACAGAATATGGATCACAACATTTTAAGGACACATGAATTAACAATTTTTTGGGGGGGAAAAGCACTTTAACTTTGCGGAAATGCATTGCTCACCTGTAAATTTTAATACATGTTTAAGTCCATTTAAAGCCAGAGATAACAGGTTTATATTTTGATGTTTTGTATAAAGAAAATCGTGGATATTGTATTTTTTTAAATGTCAACTGTAAACAATTACAAATACAACTTGAAAATGTCACCTTGAACACAGAGAAATTGCATACAACTATAAAAACTAAATTTCACAATGACCAACAACTATTTCTGCTCCCAAGATGAAATTTCACAATTATAATTTTTGAATAGACCAATTTTGGAACAGCTTCAGTGACAACTTAATCTTTTTTAGTTGAAAGTCATCCAGATGATACCTGTAATTATTACTGCATTCATATCACCAGCCTCGACTTTTGAGAATCTGGGAACTGCAGCTTCACGCCCTTTGACCTTTAGCTCTTGGTTTGTCCCTGTATTCACCACAACACATTCACCATCCGCCTTTGTGTAGTATAACTTTTCACCAGAAGTATCCATGTCGCGGATGTTTGATTCAACTGATGTTTTCAAGACTTGGAACTTTTTCTTCTCATTTTGGAAACCTTGCTGCCAAATTTTAGAATCTGCAAGAGAGATTGGGGGCAGTATCATAAATTATAACCTTAATGAATCTATCAGTTGTTTCCCCCAACCCCTCCTTTCCCGACCCTGCCCGAGGGTGGGGTCTATGGTCCTTGGCTTAATTCAGGATAAAAGAAAATCGACCCTATACGTTTGTACAGGAGAGCAGTGTCCCAGGGTCAGGGTGGGGATTTAGTCTGAAATGAAAATTCCCACACTTAGGTCACAGCTGGGGGGGGGGGGGGGGGGGGAGCCGGAGCCTTGGGAAACCATTGATAAGTGCATTAGTTAAATTATTTTGTTCACCAGCATTTTAAAACTAATTAAAATAGCCGAAGTTGTGATATGTTTAAACATTCAAAAATACAGAAATTACTATCCATCTTTTTTTTTTCAAAGCGTTCAATTTTGTTAACACAAATAACAGACCTTGTTTTTTTTTTAGGTCTGTCATCCTGATATATTGTACAAAATATTATCGCCACTTTTTACTAATTAACACCCCCAAGAATGTTGATGAATGCAAGCATCTTTTATATAAAATTAAATTAACGTCACTCCCTTATTTGCTACTTAAAAATACAAATTCTAGATTTCTACATAATTTGATTTCAAGTTTTAAACATCACACAGAAAAGGATAAATCTTCTATTCTAATTTTCCATCGTGTCTAGAGAAAACAGCCGAACAATAACAGAGCAAAGGCTTAATACCAAATAAGACGTAAACTGTACTCCAGGAAGCAGCAAATTTCCTCAAATTATTTGGTGGTGAAGACACAAATTGTTCATCATTGTCATCAGTAACCGGGAAAATCTTAACGGGGGAAATGTGACACCGTTTCGATGCTTGAGGAAGTAATTGCCCAAAACCATTGAATCCACAGCCGAAAAGTTCCATGGTGATAATTTACAAACAAAATGCCATCCTAAAATAACAGTTTAACGTTTGCATGTTCCATCCATCGTGTAGTGTCGTCTGCTCTTTTGTTTACTTCCGTCAAAATTGCATGCTGGGATTGTCATCGTACACTCGACAACATACGTTGTGATTGGATAGCCAAGGAGCACTGATGGCGATATTACGAAATTGCACCAATACAAAAGCGCCGTCTTTACACTTTGGAAGAAGAATATTCGCCTTAGTTGGTCTAGTCACCAGCCCTCATTTATGTAAACTACAGCTAGTAGGCTACAGAGGAACTGTCTATAAATTCAGCAATCAAAATGGTGCTGGAAAGTACGATTGTGTGGTAAGTTGTCGCTTATTTTCGTGATTTTTACCTATGAAATAGAATTTTCCATGCAGTATTTCTACACCGGAGATAATAAATGTTATTTATGTGTTTTATTTGTAAAAAATATAAATATCTACTCTATAGTTTTTTTTTAAAAGGCGCATTTTGTGAAGACGTAGTTGATGACTAAACAAAAAAGTCGAATTGTCTTCATGTATGATGTAGATCATCATGGAGCGTACGTACGTACAGCTAGCTCCATTATATGTGTAGACCGAATTCGGCCTGTCTGTACTGTCGGTGCCGCCTCCCCGACCCCAACCCAACAAAAGAGTTTAATAATAAAATAATAAAATATCAATAAATAACAGAATACATTTTTGAAAAACGGAAGGAAATGATGGACTTTGTTGAAATATGTAAATTTGGAAGTAAACTAAACTAAGGAAGACTTTAAGTTTGTCAAATTAAGTGTTTATGTTTTGTTATAAATAGTTGAAAATGTCAACACTGGTCAATGAACATTTTTGACTCCCAGGCGACAGTTGACAGCAAGATACTAATGTAAAATTTCTGGTCATCAAGCACTGCAAGTATGTTTAAAACCCATAAATTTGGGACAAGAAACATTTTGCATTCTGTTTGAAAATACTTTATAATGTGCCCGACACACAATGTCAATGGTATTTAATTTACAGCCATCTAATGGCTTTAGTTTAGGCTTAATTCTTTCCAATACAATTTGTGGCTTGAAACTTGAGTAAAAATAATCCCACATTTGAGAACATATGTCTGGATTTTGAAACATAAGACTCGGTCATTCCTGCCAGTTGAAAATGTCCAAATTCAATAAATGATGTAAATTAATCTTATTCTTTTGTTCCCAGTGTTGACACAAGTGAATACATGAGGAATGGAGACTTCATTCCTACCCGCATACAGGCCCAGCAAGATGCTGTTAATCTTATCTGCCTCTCCAAGACGCGTATCAATGTGGAGAATACTGTGGGACTCATCACACTTGCCAAGTATGATTTTGAAGTTTTATTTTAGGCCCCTAATTTGTTTTTGTTTGTCATCTTGACAAAGTTTACAAAAGAAAATTGAATGATCACAGTGATTAAATGTATTATAAAAATTAAGACAGACATGCGGCCTGACAGACATATAAATAAAAGAGAGATTTTACTTTAATACCCCCAATAAAATCAGTCACGATCAGCGAAATATTACAAAATAACCATCCATTTGTGTTAAGAATTGTATACTTGGCACAATCTTTAATTTTGAGACTTTAGTCAGGAGATTTTTGTGCAATATAGGGGAAGAAGGCTTGTGTTTTCTGTGTTAAATGTTCTTGACACCGTGTTTGGTCACTGAAAGTGGCACATACAAGTTGATTGCTGCCTCATTTTTTACTAATTTTGCTGACATAAATCTTGAAATAACAGGTTGTGCCACATGTTTATTCACTTGTTATCAAGGAGGTTGGTTATTTTCCAAGATTTTGCTGTTCCTGACTGATTTTGGTGGGGGTATTGAAGTAAAATCTTTCCGAAATAGAAATGAAAAACAACAAATAAACAAAAGCAACAAAAGAGCAAAATAACGGCAAGGGAGCGAATAAACCAAACCGAATACAGAATGATTTATGATGTCTTTCTCTTGATTTGTTTCTGCCATAGTGTCAAGGTTTTAGTGACTTTATCATCAGACGTTGGCCGCATTTTGGCCAGTCTACACCAGACCCAGCCTAAGGGGGATCTTAGCTTCATCACAGGAATCCGTGTAGCACATGTAAGTGTGTACTTGTATCTTAGTTTGATTTTTACATGTACTTTCGTTTTGTAGATTCAGAGGGTGAAATTATGGTCAGACATTGGACATTTTCTGACCATTTGCAGTAGTTGCCTGAACAAAATATGGCTTGCTGTGGCTATGCTGTGGCAGATCAAAAGCTGCTAATGGAAGAGTACTTTTTGTGTCAAATTTCACCCTCTGTACTTTCACCCTAACCTCATATACATTCTTGTTGCGGCACATTCCTGAATCCACCAAAATCTACCATTGTGCACTGTGCAGTAATCCAGTGGCATATTCATTATCCATGAACGTTCAAGGGATATCAAGCCTCCATGTAAGGTGTTAGTGTTGGGGATCTACTTTCCTCAATCCTGCAAAATCCTCCAAACCTGCTGTTGGATTTTGAAGGAATATGATCCAGGAGGGTTAGGGCTAATAGGCTCACAGCCTGTTGAAGAATATTTAAAAGGTTATTTATCATCAACCGGAGAGTTTTTATCGGGTTAATATTTAGCAGCAATATGTAATTTATTCAAGTGCAATTTTTTAGAGGGTGAGAGGGGACATCATCTCCTTTGGGGAAAAATACTTGGTCAGAATTTCCCATGTACAAACGTATTTTTAGTGCTGAGTTCATTACAGATTTTGTTTCCCTTTTGACCTCAGCTGGCTCTCAAGCATCGAATGGGCAAGAATCATCGCATGAGAATCATCGCGTTTGTTGGAAGTCCGATTGTGAATGATGAAAAGGAGGTGAGTGACATGGTGCAAATGTCTGTTGTGGTTTTTGTGTTTGTACTAACCTTTAGGAAGATGGTTTTTGGAAAAATTCAAGTTCAAAAACATTTGTAAAGGATGACCACATTAGAGTCCATGGCAAGCTTTTGTAACGCAATTCTTATTGTGTTGTTTATCTTTTATATTTATGATATATTTTCAAGTTGCCAAACAAAATCAGAATGAATAAGGAATGTTGGACTGACCTGTAAATGGGATTTGAACCTGAGACCTCTGGCCTGCTGTTCCATTTTTTTAATTTTGCTTAACCAACCGTGTGTATGCTTCTTAGGGTGGAATTGAAACCTATGTAACAGGGATTGAATTCTGGGACTTACTGTTGAAATCTAAATAAATAATAACATCAGTACTTGAATTGTTTCTGAATTAAGTATTGCTCATATCCAACTTGTTATTTTCCCCCATCGTTTGATGCAGTTGGTCAAATTAGCCAAGAAATTGAAGAAAGAGAAAGTCAACGTGGATGTCGTCAATTTTGGTGAAGATGTGAGTAAATTGCTCTTGGAGTCCTTAAGAAATCTGTAATGGCACGGCAGAACTAAAATCTGTAAGGATATAAAACATAAAGGTGGTTTGCAATTAAAGTTCTCTGCTAGCAAAAATACTTTCTACAAAGTTACTCAGTTCTAGAAGCAGGCTTTACTTGTTGCATGCTGACTTCGAGGTCAGCGCCCAGGTTTTTCAGCACTGATTTCTGAGGTTTAACTTCACCTCTAAACCCGCACGCCTTCCCCTGCAAAAACTTCAAAATGCAGGGTTTTTTTAATGTCAACAACTTGGTAAAAGTTAGGAGTTTCTGGCATTTTGATTCTGGGAGAATTTTTCTCAAAGTGTGTACAGCGTATGTTTTTAAATAAAGTTAATATTGTGTGGGTGTGTTTTGTCTGCAGAAACTAAACACGGAAAAACTGACTGTGTTTATAGATACCATCAATGGTAGCGATGGCACAGGGTAAGTGGAGAAGAGGATTTAAAGTCAAAACAAGTTTTAATTAAAAAATTTAAAAAAATGAACATTAAAATCAAAATCCCCAATATGTATATATTTTTGACAGAGTATGTAATTTCATTTCAAGAACACTTTCGGAAAACCAGCTAATACGTTGCATGTAGAAACCAGGATTTTTGTTCTTGTACAGTTATGCAAATTAAAGATAAAACGTGCGATTGATTGCAGGTGTCATCTGGTGACAATCCCACCAGGAACTCTTCTCTCCGATGCCCTGATGAACTCCCCTATCATAGTCGGTGAAGATGGTACAGGGGCGGTACCGGGCTTGCCCGGCAGCGGGGGAGACTTTGAATTTGGCTTTGACCCATCCACGGATCCAGAACTTGCCATGGTAAAACTGATCTATGTATATCACTTCACTCCTGTGATTATTTATTATTGTTATTATTACTGGTTTATTAAAAAAACTGTCATGGCAGCCTTGAGGCTGAATTATAAACAGTTAAAAAAAAAAAAATGAAGTTAAAAATAATTATAAAAATAAATAAATAAACAAACATAAAATTATGAAAGAAGACGTAAAAAATAACATACATCTAAAAAAATATGATAGCACTTGACACACAAAAAGGGACATACAGTACAAACTAACTAGCAAAAAATGACATGGAAATGAGTGGTAGGGGTAGGGTGGATGAATTGACAAGTCTAGTCAAGGATGGGACCAGGCTATTGCTGAAACGCTTAGTTTTGGATGAAAATTGAAATCTGTTTCTTCACAAAACTATAAATGACTCCAACTCCAACAGTCCCAAATGCTCCAATTTTAATAGGATTTTGCATACATGCACCCTAGGGGGTCAGGGTTAATCAAATATATATTTGTATCTATTTGCATTTTTACGAACTAGCAAATCCTCGCAACTTCTTGACTTACTACCTTTTGATTCAGATACTTGGAAGACTTAAACTAGCACAGCTGCTTCACCTAACTGAATTGTGTGAAAGAAAATTAAATAATCAATAGGTTTATGTTCCGCTGGAAATTACCCGGGTTTAAAAAATAACCAACTTCAAACAGCTTCTCCTTAAAAATGCACATTTTTGCTGTTGGGACTTAAAGTCCTACTTTAAGTGATGATGTATACAAATACAAAGACTGATGCTTTTGTTTACTCCATGCAGGCATTACGTATATCTATGGAAGAGCAGAGACAAAGGCAAGAGGACCCCTCCCAGCCAGCTGAGACCACACCCATGGATGCCACACCCAAGCCGGCTGATGTACCAGGTAGGAATCACAAGAACTGGTCAAAATTCATGCAGATTGTTCAGTGGTTTCTTTGTGGCCTTGCTGTCCATTTTAAATGAGCTGCCTATGGCAGAGACATATCATTGGTTGGCTGTTATTTAGTTGCTGATTTGATCATGAATGTCATTTTATTTATTATTTTGGTTGATACTGTTCCAACCCCCCCCCCCCCCCCCCCCCCCCAACAAAAAATGTATAATAATAAAAACAAAAAAATATAGCGACCGGTAGCTCCAACAGATATACTTTTGGTTGGTCCTTCTCTGCATTAGCATTTTAATAATTTTCCATTTTTTAAGAGTTGTTTTCATTCTTATAAATGGGTTTGAATTATGGAGAAATTTATTCCAGCAAGTTTTTCTACCTGTAGAGAATATCACATTACATGGTATATTAATATCAAACAAACATCTGAATTTGCATATACCAGGAGGAATTCCTCGTGGGGTATGGTACCAGTCCCTACATTCCAAGTCAGGTAGAATAGTAAAGGGGAAACAGTCTATGATAGTTTATGGTTGATACACGGTCAATTGACTGGTCATTTGGTTCGATGATTGAAAAAGGCTGGCTCTCTTCTACTGTTAGCCAGTCAGTTCATCTAAAGAGAAAAACTCATTTGAACCCCTTTCTTTATTTTGGGCTTCTAAGTTCTAAGTTTCTGTATTCCTTCTCCACATCCCTAATGCATTCTTGCTTTTTCCAGCTTGAATCTTATAATCCACCCTTTGTTTCATCTTAGCTGATTCAGAGGAAGCATTACTTGAGCAGGCTCTAGCGATGTCCATGGATCCTGATACCCCAAGCGCTATGGAGACACCCATGCCGGACCTCAGTGCAATGTCTGAGGAGGAACAGATCGCCTATGCTATGCAGATGTCTCTCGCACAAAGCTCTGGTGAGTGTTCTCTACAGTCAGGAATTTGAAACAACAGGTGTAAGAATAGGATGTGAGGTCCACTACTCGGAGCTCTATTGATCAGGCAGACACTCAAAGTTTAAATGTTAGAGGAAATGTTTAAACACAGAAGGGCCATTGATGTTCAGTGTCACTACATGTAGATGGAATTTCTATTGGTTGAAAATTGTAAGGCCATGAATGAGTTTGTTTCAATTTTGTATTAGAAGCACTGTATATGCTCTGTGTTATCTGAGAACTGCAATAAAAAGCACCATGGGTGCAATTTAAACCCATGACTTCCTGCTTACTAGTGCAGACATCTTGACCACGGAGCTTGACCACAAAGCTTGGTGTGGTTGGCCGGTCAATTCAAATCAGATATAGCAGTGGATAATGTGCAATCAATGTCCGAATATGAAATTTGTGTGACGGTCCTAATGTCAGTTTATGAATAAGGCCAGCGAATCCACCTGCCGATCTTGGCAAGCTTGGTGGTTGAGGAGGTAAGACATCTGCACAAGTAAGCATGACGTCGTGGGTTCAAGTCCCACCCGAGTACCCCAATGTGAAGTTTTTTTTCTTACAAACTCCCAGAAAGCTCCAAGCACTGAGTGTCTAGTACAATAAATGTATTGAAGTAATTTATTTGGAGGGAAAAAACAGCTTGACAATTAGAACTTGAACCTGCAGTTTTCTCCTTACTGGTGCAAACATCATAACCACTCAACCACCAAGATTGTTGGGGTCAGGTGGACGATTGAAAGAGGTTGGTTTCTAAGGCAATTTCTCAAACCCTGGCTTCATCTTTGGCTTTGTGTCATTTTAGGTGCCCAGATTTGGCAAGAACTGGAGCACTGTTTTGCTATATGTACATCAAAGTCTTATATTTTACTCTAGAGCCAGAGCCTGTTCATTTTATTAGCTAATTCAAGGCTTCAGATTGGCAATGGGGCTTGGGAATAGCCGGAGACAAAGCCAAAGCCAGGTTTGAGAAACGGCCTTCATTTGTTTTTTGTTTTTTTTCCCAGAGCTTTCTGGACTGATCAGTGATAGCGCAGCCAGTGACATCCCTATGGAGACAGACACACCGGCAAGCATGGAAGGAGGAGATTCAAAGGTCAGTACCCTGCGCCCCTATTCTTGATAACAAATCTTTTGTAACTCAGTGCATGCAGGGTTAGCTCAGAATTTCTGGGCCAGTTTGTAAGCACGGAATGGGATCGTAAGCGTTGGGCACTGATTCATATGGTGCTTTTAATGTCTACACACTTTTAAACAGAATTTTTTTTGTTCACGGAAGCTGTGGTGTGGTTGGAAATGAACTGCTCTACATCTGTTGTACATTGTAATCAACTGCAAAATCTGGTTGGTCAAGAACAGGTCACATGTCTCATGTCAACAAATATTTTCTTGGCCCTCGGGTGTACAAAATGCCATGATGAATCCCATCGCGGCAGAGAACAATTATATTATGTCAAGTGCTTGTTGAATATCATTTATTGACCTTCCAAATCCCAAAATCCAAGCGTTCCTTTCATTTTTCATATTTTGAATGTAGACCTGTAAATTGTAACACCTCGGTTTTTTTCCTCACTTAGGCTGAGGGAGAGAGTGAGGATTTCTCGGAGCTCATGTCTGATCCGGTGTTCCTCCAGAGCGTCATGGAGAATCTTCCGGGGGTAGACATCTCCAGTGAGGCAGTCCGCGATGCCATGGGAACTCTCACCCAACAACAGCAAACCGAAGAGAAGAAAAGAGATGACAAGCCTCCAGAGAAGAAGTGATGCCGAGAGGATTTAGTCTCGCAGATAAAAGATTAAAAAAAGAAATCTCAAGTTCGCAGAGTAGAAATTTGATTGGTCACCTGTCAAACAAAACAGCAGCAAAACAAGCGAGTTGTTAAAAGTGTATGTGTGAATTTAACAAGCACCGTAAATGATAAATGATATGTAGGGAGTGAAAATTAATGTAAATCAGTTTTCTGGTTAAATACAAGTGGATTTTTTTTTTTTTTAATTCCCCATGACTAGACTTTTTTCTGGATTTTTGAAGCATGCACTTAATGTGCAAGTTTTTGTAACGTTTTCAAAGACACGTACAAAATATGGACATTCGGAATGTCCAGTTACAAGACCTTGGTTTTGACAATCCACAATTGTGTCCATGTCGGTCAGTTGTGTTTGTCATTTTGTGCGACACAAACATTTAATAAATATCAAAGTCACTGATGTCAACAAAGCCCACGAGTGTTGAAATAATTCTGCTCATTATAGATTTCTCCAGGACAATGCATAAACCGCCTGTAGGAGTCTTGCTTCAAGTACTGAATTATGTATGCATTATCAGTGGTGGCATACTGATTTTTTGTGTGGCATAAAAATAAGAAATAGTTTATCTATATACTTGTTGGCATTTTCAGGCAAGAAAAAAACTTCAACTGTTGTAATTCATTAATGAAATAAACATTGTGACAACATAACATGACTACATTCTGAAAGCTCGGGTTTTATTTCATAGCTGCTTCCTAGTTCTTGAGAAATTATAAAAATTCATGGAAGGGAAGAATCAAGTCAAATCAACAACCTTGTTTTTAAACGAGAGTTGAATCTGTGTGATTTCAGCGGTTCTCGCGAACAATGGGAATTAGTGAGAAAGACTACAAACACCTGAGTGCTTCACCGACCTCTTTCTGTATACACATAAAGCCGCGCTTTGTCCCGGCTAAATGGGCTTGAACAGGCCCTAGGAAATGGGGGCTTTTGATCAAGTGCATTCTGTGGCGGCTGTGCATGTTGGGCTTAAAACCAACGTGGGAAGATGTGTGCGTTAATTGGCATTTGGTACCCTCCACTTTTTAGCCAAATTTGAGGCGGGAGTATTCAAGGAATGCGGTTCAGCGGAGGAAGATAATGGATGTGGCATCCCCCTATGTTCGTCGCACACACTCCACGCCCCCCCCCCCCCCCTCATTATCATGCACCCTTTTCTTATTGAGTTGATACAATTTTATTGGAGTGTTTATGTAATCTTTATACAAAAGAATTAATTTCAAGAAGTTGACGTATAAAATTCAGATTACCCAAAATTGATTACAGCTCGATTGTCCACCCCCCCCCCCCCCCCCCCACCTCCACCCAGCCCAAGCCCAAGTCTGGTCTAGAACCCTGCCGCGTTTTCGTAGCAAAGTTACAGATCTCTAAAACGCTTTTAATTATTGAAACGGACACGTCGATAGACGCCCTCTGTGTTCAGAACGGTATAACAACCCCTCCCCCTTTTTCGCGGGATCGACGTCCTCGACCCGCAGTAAATGACGTTTAATAGATGTTATTTTGCGGGAAAAGTGAACCAGTGAACCAGTGAACATAAATCTTATTATAATTGCTTTGAAGTATCAGAAAATAACATTATTACACCGGCTACTATATATCTTATATCCAACATGTATGGTGTTCCATATGTGCCATAGCTTTTGCAATATATTTTTGGGGGCGTATTCTTTTTCGGCGTCGCATTTTTTGTTTTTGGCGTCGCATTTTTGTTTTTGGCGTCGCATATTTTTGTTTTTGGCTTCTTTTATCTTTTTTTGGGCGTCGTAATTTTTTGTTAGTTAATTTGTTTTTTTTTTGCGTCGTCTTTTTTTTTTTTTTTGCGCTGTCCTATTTCTTTTTTTGTATTAATTTTTTTTGGGGGGGGGCGTCGCCTTTTTTTGGGGGGGTCGTATTTTTTTGGGCGTCGCAATTTTTTTTGGCGTTGCATTTCTTTTTTGGCGTCTCATTTTTTCTTTGGTGTCGCATTTTTTCTCTGCGTCATATTTTTTCTCGTTCACGTGTCTGTCACGTGACTGTCACATCACTAGATGTTGATGAGAATGTTTGAAATCAGATTTTGTACAAGTATGGTGTTCTATATGTGCCATAGTTTTTGCAATATATTTTTGGGGGCATATTTTTTTTCGGCGTCGCATTTTTTGTTTTTGGCGTCGCATTTTTGTTTTTGGCGTCGCATATTATTATTTTTTTTATTAATTATTTTTTTTTGGGCATTACCATCTGCACAGTATTATAGCAGCCATCGGCATAATGAAAGGTCAAAGTTGAACTTCCTCGTCATGTGGGATTCACGTGAAATATATCTCGAGCAAAAACACGACGCCAAAAAATACGTCGCTGAAAAAAAAAAAGCGACGCAATAAAAAAAAATGCGACGCAGAAAAAAAAAATGCGACGCAGAAAAAAAAAAGGCGACGCCAAAAAAAAATAATAAAAACCAAAAAAATATTACGACGCCCAAAAAAAAAAGAATAAATATGCGACGCCAAAAACAAAAATGCGACGCCGAAAACAAAAAATGCGACGCCGAAAAAAAATACGCCCCCAAAAATATATTGCAAAAGCTATGGCACATATGGAACACCATAAACATGCGCTTGTAATTGGGTGTCAAGCTACAAATGTAGCATTTAATTATAGGCCTGCGCAGCGGGTCAACCCCGGCTCGCTGTCCTTCGCTTCTGACTTAGTGAATGTTCCGAGTCACAACCGTCGTTCATAAATTCATACCATTGACCAATCACTGAATCTAAGACCCATGAGGATAACGAGCTGGAGACTGATAAATTATGTAAAAGTTCCAACGTGGGCCAATCAAATTGCAGATTGATGAAATCACTGCTGGAAAACACTAATCGTATAAAATGGTTGGAAGACATCACAAGGCTACCTTTTGGAGCTGCGTGAGTCGACTCGAGGGTTGAGAACACTACGACGAAACGGTAAGGGAGAGTTGATCAGAAGGTTGTATTTTCATTTTAGCTTCACTAATGGTCTTGTTGAATCAAGATACTGTTGCAATTTGTTATAGGAACAAAAATATTGTATTTAGTAATAGGGGCCTAGTATTTTAAATAAGTCGTACAGTGGCGGATCTACGGGGGGGGGGGGGGGGTTTGGGGGTTTAAACCCCCCCCTTGGGCTGAGAAAAAATTAAAAAATAACCAGTGTCGGGTGTCGAAAATTCGGCACGCTGGGGTGTGTAGGCCAATCACCTCAGGTAAACCCCCCCCCCCCCCCCCCCCCCCCTTAGTGTAAACCTAGATCCGCCCCTGTCGTACATTTTCTGGACGAAAAAAATACTCATTTGATTTTTAATTCTTTGATTGCCTTGGCCTATACTTGTAAACTTTGTTAATTTCCTTTCCTGGTCTTATTTCATATTTTAAAGTCCGATTTTGTTTCCAGTTTTTGAAGGAGTATGTGAAATTTTATTTGCAGTTTCTAAAACTTTCCTTTCAGGCTTGTGGATGTGTCCATGGAGTTTCCTTTGAAGAAAATGACCAAATCATGGGTCGGGATTCTAACTGTCTCGGGTATGTAATCGTTACTTCTTTTACCAGTGACGTAGGTCCACGCATCTCATTTTTTTGTCTGTTTTTTGTTTGTTTGTTTGTTTGTTTGTTTGTTTTTGTTGCATGTAAGTTTATATCGCCGAAAAGCAGAAAGCCCGACTGATTTAAACTTCTTTTGTTAAAAAACGGTTTCTCCTTTTCCCCGTAAAATGATAAATGTTAGACACGTATATAAATATGAGGAAAAATAACTATAACAAAATTTTACTTTAAATGGAAGAATTTCTCTTGTTTGAAAAAATACTGAAAACACCTTTAAATCGTATAGGGCTTACTGAGGAAACATTAGGCATTTTTGTAGCAAAATAGCGCAGTGAATTTATTGAACAGATTTGTATCTCTACATCAGTTTGCATGTTTGGCTCATGTTAATTTGAAAGTTATCACTTCGGTTTATTGAAAATTTCACAATTTTATTTACTTTCCAATTTCGAATTTACGCGTCCAGGCATGGCAGCCAACCGTGATGATTTGATTTCGGGCTTGCTGCTTCATATAGAGTGCTTTATAATTTCGTTAAGCTCACGCCTGGCTGGAAGATTTCAAAGTGAATTAAAAACTATCAAATATTTCTGTTCATCGTTGTTTCAATCATGCTCGAAACCGTGCGTAAGTTTCTTAAAATCAAAGGCAGCTCAGGACATAATGCATACTCCGCAAAATTATGCATTCCAGGTTGGATCAAATTTTTTTTCGCGAGGAGAGAGGTCAAGCCCTATTGGACGTTTATTTTATTTGTTTATTTTATTTTATTTTTAATATTTATTTATTTTGTTTGCTCGCAAAAGCAAAAACAAAGTGCAAGTCGGGGTATGGGGGGAGTCAGTGCAGTCCTGATAGATTTTTAAAAAGCAATAAAACAATAAAAGAAGAAAATGAACGGAAAAAGAGGAACAGTGCGGGGCAGGGGGGGGGGGGGGGGGGGGTTTCAACCCCCAAACGTAACTCGCGAAAAAAAAAAGCCCGGCCGCAAACACGCAAGGAATCCGGGCGAGCAGACTTCAAACATTGCTTACTTTGGCCCTTCAGGAATTACAGCACTTTGAAAGTTAAGTGTAGCCTATCGATTACTTCCCTGAAAATTCAAGTAGTATTTTTATCAAAAGCTGCTGTACACATTTTGATCCGTAGCTGTGATCCATTCCATTATTGGCGCCAAGTATGGGAAGTTGATAGGTGAATTTGGAAGTCAGTCTACCCACGGCGTGTCCGGAATGGTTTATGCTGCCAACAACGAGACTATCGTCATTCAGGACTTCACATTTGATGGAACTGCAAGTGAGTTTGATCGTGGAGCAAATTAATGATTTTCCCGGGTTTGACTGAAGTTTATCGAGGTTATAACATTAGGAGCAGATACATAGCTTCCCCGCCCTTTCCCGGCTGGGGTTTGGTGTGGCTCGGTTACATGAATGGGACGGGACACAGTGCTGAACATTTTAACCCCACTCCCATCCCCGACCCCCGTGAAAAAATTCAATGCACACAGCGCGCGCCGCCGGCGCGGCGCGCCGTGTATTCATCCCCAGATTTTGTTGAATTAAACAACAGAGGGCGCTGCGTGCGGACCTTCTTGAGGTGTTTTTTTTAGCAGGTGATTTGCGAATGATTTTGCTGTAAACTATAGACCTAGTTTTGGTTTATGACGAAACTTTCAGTATTGTTTTAATAAGCATGTAAAACGTAATGTTGGTGTACTTGTTAAGCTTTTGACCTGTCGTGAACCGTTAAAAATAAAACTTTAATAAGTGGCAAGAACTTGTGATCGGTCCGAGCAGTTTGTGTTCCCATGGATCGGAGGTAGTTCCATGGTGTTCCTTCCTATGGTCCATCGCCTTTTTATAATAGGCCAATCCTACCATGGAGGAATAAATAAGACACGACTATCGCCAGTTCATGTCCAAATGTTTAAAAAGGCGATAAAGGGTACAACTACAAGTGATTACTAGGACTATGATAGGCCTGTATTTGAGGACTGTCTTTCAACAAAAACTTCTGGAGTGTGTTCTTATATATTTAAATTCCTCCGTGTTTACTTGATTCATCTTTGTAAAATTTGCATGAAACTTGTGTATTAATAATCACTCATCAGATACAGTTTTCTTGATTGGCAAGACGGAAACTCCTGCAGCTGACGGTACTGAAGTTCCTGTTGTCCCCCTTGGGTAAGTATTCATTTAGTTTTGTTTGACTTGACATACTTGGCAATGCCAGTAATTGGTAACATAAATGGGTTGTTTCAGTGGCCGTCGCATTGTATTGCAAAAACCCTCCACCTCTAACCAAAAACGAAGCAAAAAAAAAACCCCAATCTAAACTTATCACAGACATCATCAGACAACAAACTAGCAAATAGCAATGAATGAAACAGAATTTCACCTTGGCCTACAGTCTTTCGTAACTGAATTCCTAGAAAGAAGGCAGATTTAATGAGTGCAATTTATTTTCCATAGAAGAGCAGCTGGAAGTTTAGGGGAATACCATGATGACTTGTTGGTACTTGATATCCCAGGCACTGACGACATCTCGGCATACACGTACATCGCTGTCTGGAATAAAGACAACCAAGGCGTAAGAACGACCAATGCTCTCTTGGCAGAAGAGTGTCTTTCAGTAAAGACAGCTCATACTTGGTGTGAATGCAAAAAATAAACAAACTTCATGACGGGAACAATAATTGTTCATTAATTGTGAGGTTTGCCTTTACGCTGACAAATTTTCTTTGCTCACAAATTCATGTAAAGTATGAACTGGGCTTTAGTGAAGTTTCAACGTTTGGATGAAAAAGTGTGTGACACATTTTTTGCAGGCTGACATTCTGTCTTGTTTTCTATTGGGGAGGTCACATTTTGTATTAGTTAATGGAACAAATATATTTATTGATAGATTTAACTGGATAGGTGGTGTGTTTGAAGTAAGTATAAAATATCGACTAATATAATACATTTGAGCAGTGTCAATAAAAACAAACAAATGAGGGAAAAAAAATTGGAGGTGAAACTGTACTGGTACTCTTGTCGTAAATAAAAAATAATTACTTATTCCAGTTTTATTATGTTTCACCTTAAGTATACAAGATTGTCGCTGGCTGTTAGTGTTACCGTGACCAAAGTTGTGGTGTACTGATGAACCACATGTTTGAGGCAAGAAACCAAACAAACATTTAGTGTTTAGTAAATCCAACCCATTTCCTTGGTAACACTAACACCGTACCATAATTTCTTCTGATAGGCTAGCTATGGGTATCTTAGTATCCCGGCTAACGTTGTGCCCCCTGCCCCTCATGCCTTGGGCTTCAACCTGACGGGCAAGAATCATTATGTGACTGTAGCGAATATCATCATTGAAGATACCAAGACGTTGAGCTTCGTTGGACTGAATTATGATGGGCGCGGTCCAGGTAAGCATTAGGGAAAGTATAGGTGGTGTTGCGATATGATATCCACCTTGGTAATGGCTATTCATACAGTTCACTCCATCAAGAATGTAAGCTGGACAAATCACTTTTACATCGTTGTATTCTAAGTGGTACGAAAAGTCGGTGAAGATTATTTTAATCACCCCCCCCCCCTCCCCTTCGTCTCCACACAAAAAACATGGCTTTCTGCCTGTTCCCATCAATATACTCTGACTGTACCGAGATGTTGAACAAAAAGCTAAGCCAATTACTTTTTCCCTTGTTCTGTATCTCTATGGTGCATATTTCCCTTCATCTTACAATCTTTCCTGCTTCAAGAGGAATATTAATTCCCACCTCTTGTATCTTTGATTCTTTTTCTTTTTGTAGCTCTGTACCTCGAGTGGCTTTTAGCCTTGTTTGGGGTGAAGTTGCATAAAAAAAAACAGAATAAAAAAATAAGTGATCACTGATGTCTGCGTCACCTTCAGTAGAGGATGTAACCACATCCTTTCCTTTAAGTTCAGTGTCGATAAATTTTTCTTGTTATCCCACTTTACATTTCCCAGAATCTTCATAATTACCCGCGTGACCTTCCCACAGGCTACCGGAAATTTATCAAATGATCAACAGGTGCACCAGTTGTGAAGAGGTTAAAGAAGTAGTTAAATGATGACTGTTATCTTAACCCAAGTTATAGGCCTATGCTGTTAAAAGTAATTAAGGGGAAAAAATTGAGAAACTCATTTTTTGAATTTCTTAAAAGGAAGTTGTCATCCCTTAAAATAACATTGTAATAACCCTAATGATTGGCGGCATTCTTTTTGAAAATACAGTGTATATGTTTTCTGAAAATGAAGTAGACAACACCTTTTGGTATTAGCGTCGGTTTTAACTTCGTTTTTTTTTTTTTCATTCTCTCCCCAGCGGTTTTCTTCTGGGCTGGACACACAGTTGCTCCGGATGAAAATGGGACTGCCCTCATGTGGAGAGATACGTTAGTATTGCTAGCAATCTGTGGCATTTTACTCTTTAAAAAAAATATAATTAATGAAAACAAATTATTTAAAGCGTCACACTGTCACCACTTCAAAACCAAGGCTATACCCTGCCCCTCGGCTTTCAAGTATTTTCAAAGTAAAAACAAATATATATATTTTGGCCATTTATTCTGAAAGATTTGTGGACCCTAAACCTGTTCCATTTACTTTGTCTTAAATTTGCATAAATGTAGGCACTTTTTGTTTTCGTTTGGCTTTGTCCAGGGTCAGTCAGCAGGTCAAGCGAATTTTCCACTCCGAGACCATCATAGTGACCCTCCCGGGGAACCTGACCATTCCTGAGTACACCTACATCGGCATATGGTGTAACATTGCACAAATGACCTTCGGACACTTCTTTCCTGTGAGCACGAATACTTGGAATGTTCCGCCGTCAACCGACACCATCCGGGTAGGCATTCATAGTGTTACATCAAGTTGAAATAGCAAGACACAGAGGTGAAATACCGAAGGCATTATCATCCAGGCTAGATGGTTTTCCTCTAAAATAAAAAACTGATGGAATTATGGAGTTGAAAATGCATGAGGAAAAGATAAGTGTTGAAAAAAGCGCCCGCTATCATTAAAACCATACATATACGAGCATCCTCGACTTCCCCAGATATAATTTTGGGAGAGTTTCTTGTTCATTTGCTTTTTTTAATTTTTATTGCTTGCTCGAGTTCGTATATTTTTAGTTATCCTTCTCTCTGTCATTAATTAGTTTTCTGCATTATCTTGAAAGTTGTTTCACTTATTCCTAGGTTTATGAAAACTGCGAGGATCTGTCTGTGGACCATCTTCAGGTTCGATGGTCCATTAAGGGTGGTGTTATTGATGTACAACTCGGCGGCAAGCTTGTTCCAAATTCCTTCATGGCATTCGGTGTGAGTGGCAGTGCCCCTCAAGTGGTGGGTTCGGACATGACCGTGGCCTGGGTGAACCTCCGAAACATGAAGCCGATGGCTATAGACTATTACATGCAGAGCCAGTCACAGGTAAAAAAAAAAAAATGAATGGTGTTGATAGATTCTATAATAAAACAATTACAATTAGTTCTCCTTTCAGAGTAAAAAATTGCACCATGGTCAGAAATTAGAGATTTTTTAGAGACAAATAGTTCAGCAAAAAAAGGAGAGAAATGTAAAATCTGTGTCCGTGTTCTTTCAGTGCACCATGGGATTGGGAGCATGTCCTGATACGGCCGTAAAGCCTGCTGCAGGAACGAATGATGTCGCCCTGACATCATCTTCAACGATGGGCGGAGTTACACGGATCTCCTACTCACGTTACCTAAACACAGGTATGGCAGCCGAGGTATTTACCAATATGTACACCCTCTTATTCCAGTTGGCCCACAGTTTCTAAACCCCATTTAAAACCACAGGTTTGCTGGACTGTTGTGGTTTGAATAGGGAATCAATTTAAAAACGGGCAACGGTTTAACAAATCTTATCCGTTTAGGCCTATCCACTATGATTGTAAATCTTTTGTTTGTTTTTTGGATTAAGTGGGAATAAATATGAATGAATGAATGAATGAATGAATGAAATCATTTAAAAATATGGACACAGCTGTTTATTTGAATGAACAGGAGAGGTACACGCCCACTTTGTTCTGTAGCTCCGCCCCATAGGAGCACTTGCCTGGTGGAATATGTGAAATGCAAGCTTACAAATTCTTCTAGCAGAATCATTTATAGATGACTGAAAGAAACATTTTGTTAAGGAAATCCGGACGAATCAATTTTCCTGAAGTTTTACCAGAAGATGCCTAATTCTGGGAACTGGAAGATGAAGCTGCAATTTTCCAAATTCTGTATCCACAGGTGATTCGCTTGATAAGGTGATTCCCACGGACAGGTCAGTGTACGTTGTCTGGGCAATCGGCGCTGTACAAGATGGCCACACTGTACTCTTCAATCAGGAAACTATTGTATCAGGTAGGAGTTGTAAGCACCAATGGTGAACCTACTCCAAAACAAAAAGTAGAGACTTCTCTGTGGAAGATTAGGGATCAACTACGGTTTAGTGTAATTTTTGGTTATTTTAAGTCTTTATTGTAATGAAACGAAGGATTCCTTAAAAGTTTATCTGCACTTTAGCTTAAAAGCCTGACGAAATCATTGAAAAGAAGTGGCAAAGAAAGTTTTTACCATTTGGAAGAAAATCTGTAATGATATTTTAAGGAAAAACTCACAGAATCAGGCAGGGACTAAGAAACCCAATCCATGTTGTCCCAAGTGGAATTCGAACCTGGGCCATCACAGAGGTGAACAACCAGAAAAAGGAATACTGCACTAACCTGACTGCCCTGAATTATAGATTTTAATGGTTGGAGCAAGGCATTTCTTAATCTTCTCAAGCAATTGTATTTGAGAACCAAAATTGGTGGTTGAGCATTTTCAGTCACATGTTGTGGTTTTCAAATTGCAACCGTCCAATTTTTTACATTTTGCAACACCAATAATCTTCACTCAGTTGATTATGAATGCTTTTCCCATATTTAACAGCTTTGAATTATGCTCATCAACTAAATTGTTTCCCGACAGCCTCGACAAAGATCAACTTTGGCCGTGCCGCTAAAGACATATGCCCTGAACTGATCAAGATTCCTCTTGATGGGACTGTGCAGCCGCCGGCTTGGCCGGCACTGGAGATCAAAGGCAGAGACCAGTTCAGGGTGGACATTGGTCCAGCAGGGGGAGTAAGAGGGTACAGCGGAATCACAGGTCAGTTCACCAAAGCGACGAGAACGTAATGTATCTTTGTCCTGCTTTTTGGTGTGGGTTGTGTGAATCAAAAGATAAAATGATCTTTGTTCCAATTTTGTTTACTACATTTGTATATAAAAATGTCTCCCTGAGGCACCATCTCCCTAATTACATTACATAACATGTACATGTATTTAGACTATAAAATGTCTGAAGAAGGCCCTGGTAAATTTTTGGATTTTTTACATATTCATTTGTAGCGTACTTCAAGCTCCATATTAGTGAAAACCCCATGTGAATACGACCTTTGGTTAAAAAGTTACAAATATTTGAACACCAGCACATTAAAAAGAAACTGAGAAAATCAAGTTTAAAGTTACAGTACTAAATAATTGAGTAATTTTTAGCACATTTATAATACATGTCATATTTTAATGTGAAAGAAGAATGTTTTTCCCTTCTGTTTTTTGTAAAAAAGTAAATTTAGATTTTTTCACTACGAGCATATTTTGACCCATATCTCAAAACAAGGATTGCCGAGTTCCGACTGGTTTTGCTTGATCGCATCACATATACTGATAACAATCCTTGTAACAAAACTTGTAATTGCCAATTCTCTACAGGAATGAGAGCAGGGTGGAAGTTCGCTTGGTATGTCGATGGCCTTCTCACCCCCGTCATTAAGATGGAAAGAGGCAAACGGTACACTTTCAACGTCTTTGGCGGCAATGATCCGACGGATCCAGGAAACTACCATCCTTTCTATCTCACAACCAGCGACAGAGGAGGTTACAGCCAGCTATCAGAAGAACTGAAACAGGTCTGTGGAAAACACATACAATTGACCTATCGCCGTTTACGAGTTAACCACGCCCCTTAGACAACCCTATGGGAATTTTGTGTGGTGATTTTTGTTTGTCTCAGATTTTGCGCGTTCCACATGGAATTATATAATTGATGTGATTGGACAATAATTCACAAGCTGCGTTGACGCGATTCGACCGCGATAGGTCAATATCGACCTTTACTGGGCTGCTGGAATGTTTGAAACTTCACAGGATATCCCAGACTCATGTTCAGACGTATACTCAGAAATTCAGATACTTTTGATTTGAACTAGAAATCGCAATCACAAAATGAGCTCATTTTCCAAATAGATTTCTTGTTTCATTTTGTATGCAGGAAGAGGTGATATATGCAGATATGCAAAGTAAGTGTAGGGCTGCGGACCGACTGACACACAGTAGGGTAGGCTTTTATACACATTCAGCTGGCATTTATTTACGTACTAGCACTGTGAGCCTATGCAATGAAATTTGGATAACTCGGCACCTTGTACTGTATATTTTGCCCAGAACAGTTGACTCAATGAGAAGATTACACGGTGCTTAATATGAAAGTGTGTAGAACACAGCTCACATACACGGGCATTTATGCACGATTCTTTTATGGGGCTGGACATTAAAATGTTTTAGAACAAATTTTAAAATTGTTGTAAAAAAGTCACCCCCAAATTTGTTTCGATTAGGTAAAATATTTGGCAGAAGTGGGGGGAGAGGAGGGGGTCCAGTTTGTCAGTGGAGATGTTCTCAATTACATCCAAACTGATGAGAGGCTGTCTGAACAGTTCGTAAAAATACAAACAACACCCAAACCATAACAAAACCTATTCTGTGGGGATTTAAAAAAAAAAAAATTTTGGGGGGGGGGGTTTCGGGGGAAGGTGGGGGGATGACACCCCCATCCCCACCACCCCTGGGTGGCATCGACCTGCATATACAGGATCTGTTTCTATATTGATCCGTTTCTAAATTTAAATGAACAAATGTTGTATTCATAGCTGGACCGCTGTGCAAGTACATTGACGATGGGAGTAATCCCGATGATTTCGACAACTTTGAGGACTACCAGAAACATCTGATACTTGACTGCAGTGATCGAGTGATTGGTGGTATTTTGCTGTGGTCTCCGGACGGCTCGACACCAGACACTGTGTATTATCAGGTATGTGAATTGTGAATTATATTACCTGTGTGAATGTTTAGCCCATTCTGTCCACCTGTTACTAATGGTGCTGGTAGGCCAATACAGCCTTGTGCAGCCAAGCGTAATGCACACATTGAATACGTGCAGGAATGCGCATATAGATGACAACCGGCCAGGTGGGTTAAACCATAGAATTATCTGCTACGCTTGAAGTAAATTTTCTGCTTATGTTAATCGGAGCCATGAAAAATGCTGGTGTGCACACGTTTCTCATTTTCACTTCCAACAGGGCCACAATGTGTCCGAAACCCCATGTGACCTGTGACCTTTGATGATGACTGAAAATGGAGTCCTTTAAGTTTCATCATTTTGTTGTTGATGTTTATTTTGATGTCCAGAGCTACACCCACTTTGGTATGGGTTTCAAGATTGACCTGAGCTCAGCGGCAGGAAACACTGCCTCTGTTGCTATGGTGATAGTACTACTCCTAGCTGCCATGTGCTTGAAAAAGAACAACTGAAGCCCGATTCGTACCTGATGCAAATTAAGTGAGCGAATTCCAGAGGGTAACAAAATGTCACAGTGAAACCAGATTGACATGATGAAGTTCAGTTTGGTTTGGGTTTTAAATAGACCTTCCTGTCTGGTGTTTTTATTAAGTGTGTATAAGTTGTGATGTGACCAAAATAGTGAACTTTTGCACAGATGTACACACACACTGTAAGCTTAATATCTAGAGGTCTGGAATTAAAATAATATCGAAGTCGTGAAGACAATTGTTTTAGAACACTACCATGAATCTGTATGATTTTCTATTTGAATCTTTATTCTCTAAATGAATCTTAGAAACTTCTTTTAGTTTTGCTCTATGTGGAGTTTGCCTGTTGTGACAGATTGGTGTGGGAGTCTTTGTCTAATTGTGGCAGGTCTTTAAGAATGTGGGTTCGAATCCCACCATGGTTAATGTGTGCACAGTTCTGACGTGTCCAATTTGGAGGATTCACGGTTTCAGCTAAGAAGCTTTGTTTTAAAAGCATTTAAATGCCTGGCATATAAAAGCAATAATTGATCATCCAAGGAAAGTTTCTGCTTGAAATCGTGTGTGCGTCCACAAAACGTAAAGCTGCCAACTTTTTCATCAAGTGGATGGGGAATGACATAATGTTTTAATGTTGGCATTGATAAGCTAGGGGTGTAACATTTGTGCCACCAAAGATAGCTTTCCTCTGTTGTGAATTACCGGAGTGAGCCAAAATGATAGTATGTCCTCCCTCTATCAAAAGTAATGTTATCAATATTTTCTCCTACCATTAAGATCAGATCAGTAAACATTGGTGGTGTTAAATTATGGTCATTTTAATCAATATATTAATTTATGGAATATAATTATGTCTACATTTGATGTAGAAAACCACTACAAGTACATAGTTTCAGCAAAAAGAGTATTTTTAACATTAAATATTTCTCCCTGTGTGTTTCGATGACAGTATCTTCCCAAAAGTTCCACTTCTTTTGCCTCCATAACAAAATATCAAATGAATTAGGGTATAGACTAATCCTAGAACAGCCGTTTTCTTGTAATTATGCCTGTGGTGAAATTGTTATGATCCATTAAGGACACGGTTGTAAAATTGGTGACATTTTCACATTTTCTTTTTAAGATATGCAGTCTGTGCACTAAAGAAAATGGATTTTAAATTGTTTATTTTATTTTATTTCTAATGAAAAAAATGTTTTTTTTACCATTTTGGGAGTCTTTAACTCTCCGAAAAGAGGCTTTTATTTTTAGTTGCTTTCACGGGAACTGAATTATTGTCAGGCCGCAAATAATTCGGCATTTGTAAGGTAATTCGTTGCCGGTAACTAAACGTGATGGGCGGATTGGTTTCGTTTGATGCCTTATTCAAAAGTGAGTATATTTTGTTTTGATACCAAAATAGTTGTGTAAAAAAACCAAATTGTTTTTCTGGATGAAATTCAAAAAGGAGCACGTGCAGTATATCTTTAAATCCCGTTTCTTTTCCCTTTAAAAGTGTTTTGCCAAACAAAACGACCGTAAAATCTATGGGGGGGGGGGGGAGGACAATTGGTGTTTGGCCCTCGGGCGTATTTCAGGCAGTAAAAGGTCCTGCTGTCTCATTTTTTTAATCTCTTGAACAGGATCTTGTTACATGGGAAAACCCCTACGGTTTCAGGTCAACAAACAGTGACGGAAGTACGTCTGACCTTGCTCTATGGTCTGATGACCATACCCATGAAAACTTGAAAAGGGCACATTTTTGATGGGTGCGGTAACAGGGCTTGCGCTTTTTACGGTAGCACAGTTTAGCAGATTCAAGTTACAGTGTCTGTATAAATAATTAACTGACGAAAGACTATGAAACCGTTTCGAGTGTAACCATAGAGCAACTGTTCCTTGCTCTATGGTGTAACCAACAACCGTGCTGGCATAGTGGCAACTCACTTTTTACTTCCTCATTTTTGTGCAATATTTGACATGTTAGGTCGTTTTTTATATTTTGTGCAAACAAAAAAAGACATTTTTTTCAACTACATTGCATAGGACATGATTTATTACTGCACGGTGCTAATGCAAATGTTGACAAAAGTGCACGTGAGCCGAAAGCAGTATAATATTATGATCATTTTAAAGATATGAAAACAGAAAAGGTTTCTTTCTAGTTATAACTGAACACTATAACCATCCGTTACATGTCACAGTTCAGTTGCGTTTCTAGCGAAATGAAATTCGAACGCGAAATGGCATTGACCACAGAGACTATATGATGAATGCAAATATGACGAGGCTGCGGGGAGGGCTGGGGAACCAAGCAAAATATAGGTTTGCGGGAACTTACTCGAAATTCAGTGTGGAGTGTTTCTCGGCAGGACTTGAACAGTCTTAATCTTGTTTGTGTCTGCATAGGTCTAATTAACTGTTCATTACGTGAATAAACGTTTATAGGCGCCATTGTTTGAAATATTTACTGTACGTCCAATTAAATGTTGAGTTGCAATTTGAAGCCGTTGATGGAGGGAGGGCTTCGGACAGTCGAAATTTCTGGGACACCGGGAACAAAACAGAACTTACAAAACGTAATATAGCGCTCACTTCTGCAATGTTTGACTTTGATTGCATATGATAACATAGACGTAGCCAGCGGGAGGGGGGGGGGGGGGGTGGATGTAAGGGGGTATTTACACCCCCCCCCCCCATATTTTCAGAATGCCTTTTTTAGGTACCCCAAAATTTCCCACAAAAAATCAAAAGCCTGCGACATACCTGTGTATTTTAATGTCGCAAGCTATAGTTTGGTAAATCCAATAACTTCAAAGTGGATTTTGTTCTCTTATATAAGAACGGAACCCACTACACATTCGCCGCAACATTAAAATGTTTCCCCGTGTCCCCGATATTTCGAGTGCCCCTTTTCACGTCCCCCCCCCAATAAAAATGACCTTGCTACGCCTATGGATTATAGGCCTATACGTACACAAACCAATATCGGACTTTCAAAGCAGTATTTCTTAGATTCATCATCAGACCTTAGTAAACATTTATATTTTTGTTTTTAATTAAAAGTTTGAATCAGTCATTCTGATCTGCTGGGTCGTTGTTTAAAGGGAAAGATTTTACTTTAATACCCCCCCACCAAAATCGGTCAAGAACAGCAAAATCTTGGAAATTAACCAACCCTCCTTGATAACAACTGTCTAAACATGTGGCACAACCTGTTATTTCAAGATTTATTTCAGCAAAATCTGTACAAAATGAGGAAGAAATCAACATGTATGTGCACACTTTGGAGTGACTGTACATCATAGCGCCAACTGCCAAAAACTTCTAACGCAGAAAACACAAACTTTCTTCCCCTATATTGCACTAAAATGTCCCAACAAAATTCTCAAAATTAAAGGTTGTGCCAAGTGTTTCTATAGTTATAAACACAAATGGTTGGTTATTTTCCAAGATTTGTTGTTCCTTATTAATTTTGGTGGGGGGTATTAGAGTAAAATCTTTCCAATTAATGTCCATGATTATTGCAAGTTGTGGTAATGTGCCGCAAACCTACATAGTACATTTAATATATCTCCCACACACAATGGTGACTGTGTGTACCTATACGTCACTGCACTCCTATTGTATTTGTTCTAGGAATGCACGCTTGATGCGTATGCATGGCTCACCTATTCGTACTTGGCCTGTTTTTTCTTGTCACGCATTTGATAAATGGCCAGACAAGAGACGCCGCTCAGCAAAGCAGTCGGAATTGTCGCATCAGAGAAGAAAAGATTGTAAATCGCCAGGTTTGAAATACAGTCACCAGTGGCTGTGGGGAACGGTAAGTTAGATTTATTTGTACTTTGTAGAGCTTATTTTTTCGAGTTAAGGCTGGTTGTGAGTTTACGTTTGCGGGTTTTATTCTTTGTTGAATTTTTGGCGATTGTGTAGTGCAGCCCTGTAAAGTATTAAGGAAACAAAAATCCACTTGGAAGTTGTATGTTATTAGAATCGCCAAACTAGTTGGCGACATCATGACATTACAAACCAACAGGTGTGCCGTAGATAAAGGGCAGGGTTTTAGTTTTTGAGGGAAATTTTGGGGTAAAGCGGCGATGAGGACGACAAAACGCAACTCGAAAATAAAAGATGGCGATCACCGCGACGCACAGTAAACACGCAAAACCGCGTTGATTCGCATAGCAACTGCCGTAAAGCGCTTAAGAAAATTGCATTTTCTACTGTGATAAACCGTTAAAAATTACCAAAAAATATGTCAATAGAAAACCCTCCTATACTTATAACTATCACAGCCTATCAAAAAATCTAAACACCAACTCTCACAGTTTGTGTGTGTTTCAATCTGACATTTGATAGGTTTTGATCTGTACTGTCATGACTGTGTACAGCAGGTGGGTCGATTTTGGCTGGGTGCATAGGATCGGAGGGTTAAGAGATGTCTGCTTTAGCTTTTTAGGTTGAACAAAAATTTGGAATAAGAAAAAATACCTGTAACTCTAATTTAATAAAAACTAAAGACTGGGCCTGGCCTTACAGTTACACTATCGTCAGATTTTTACTCGCACTCACTAGTGTCAGTCGGCGGCTGGCACTGACTCGGAGAACTGTACTATAGTGGAAAGATTTTCACCCCCCCCCCCCCGCCCCCCGGCTCCCGCACCAAAAACTGTCGGGAATAGCAAAATCTTGGAAAGTAACCGTCCATTCATGTTCAGAATTGTGTAAACACATGGCACAACCTTTAATTTTTAGACTTTTTTGTTGTTGTTAAATTCCATCAATATCTTGGCAAAGAGCTCTATTCGCGTCCCTGCAAGTCCTTTTTACAAGTCCTTTCACAAGTCCAGTCAGAAGTCCCTTCATAAAGCCGGTCACAAGTAACTGCATGAACAATGACAAGGAATTAATGCCTTTATCAAAGCTCATTTGAATAGCTTGTGATTGGAATTAGGACTGGAGGGTTTATGGACTTGCAGGGACTTGTGATGGACTCGACTCCATCTCTGTCCTGGCATCCATAGACCATGGAGGGAAAACACATACATGTATAAGTGTATGTTCACAAACATGTTGATTTCTACCTCATTTTTTAGAGATTTTGTGGACATAAATCTTGAAATAACAGGTTGTGCCACATATTTAGACAGTTGTTACCAATGAGGGTTGGTTATTTTCAAATATTTTGCTGTTCTTGACCGATTCTATTATTGTGATGTATTGGAGTAAAATCTTTCCAAGACATTATTTTCTTTTTGCTGGCAGTCTCATTTGATTGGTTAATATTCATAACAGGTTCTCTGACTTTTATAAAATCTCTTTTAGAAAGAATCTACAGTTAGACGGTCTAGGTCTGCGAGATCCGAGACAAGGAATTGATACATAACGCATATTGCAAGCATGATGTACATGTATTGTGTGGGGTTGCTGTTAATCGTCCAAGGTATGTCGGAGTATAATTTTGTAGGACAATATTCTGTGTATATGTTTTGGATTTAACTAATCTGAACTTCAGTCTCTTATCAAGTTTTTAAAAATTGTGATGTTGTACTAATAGCACATACCGGTACATAGACTTGGGTTTGCTTATGTTCATTTAATACAGAATATAGAAAGTTGAAGAAATTAACCATTTAACCTAACCATCCTAGATCCTTCAAAACCCACCAGGAGCCAAAAGCTGAAATAAAACAAAACAAAACAAAAAAGGGTTAACAGCTCATTTTCTGTCTAGTAACCCCCCCCCCCCCCAAACAAAAACAAAGACACTGACAATTTGGGAGACCGCCAACATATAGGGCAAGATGCACGTTGCTCAGTTGGTAGAGCATTGGTAAAGTATTCCGGAGGTCTCGGGTTCAAATCCCGCTCCTGTTTTCTTTGTTCACAATCAGTTAAAATTACCAAGTCCGTTTCCCTTGTGGTTTGCTTGACGTAACATTTTCTGTCAGTTGATCTACCGCTGCTTGCGAGTTCTTTATGGTCAAGTTGTCCACATGCGCGTAGTGTACGTGTAATGGCGGCATGCATGCTCATAACAGAAGCTGTTGTAAAAGCGTTTGCTTCACGTACATGTTTCTTTGGCTTTCTCGTAGTATTTTTGTTGAAGGAACGGATCAACACCATGGCCGTAGTTGAATCACATATTTGCATTTGACATGCATCCTTGTAGAACTTTTAATGAACAAGACGCATGCACATGCGGGCACTTGCATATGTTTGGAAGTTTTGCGTTTAGTCCAAATTTTTAGAATGTTGTATGCTATTCAACAGACACTTATAATTGGCTATAAATTCTTGTGAATGCCCATTGGTTAATTGGTTTTGCCACTTGTAGGATCTTTGCAAGTAGAAGTTGTGAATTGTGTCTTTGGAATTGTCAAATTTTTGTAAAGAATCCATCTTATTGTATTTTGTATGTTTGTACATTTCTTTACGGTGAACACTCATTAAACTTCACTTCCAAAGCCAAAATCTGTTTCAAATTTGAAATTTCTATAAAATCAGTCAATTTTGTAGTTTCTCTGGATTATCATTAGTTCTGCTTTTGCTGATTACGACAATTTCCGGATACGTTGATAGTTTGATACCGTGTCTATCACTTGCCAATCAACTATTTGAGGTGGAGTCAGAATTGGTGATGTCTCTCAATTACACCGTCATGTTTGCTTTAGAGCCCAGGCCAATTCCAAGGGCATAATTAGGGCTGTAATGATACAGGTCACCGAGTCGAGATCTGGTTGCTGTTTGTCTACTTTCCGAAACCATGGTTACTGCTGTCAACCAGCTAAAAATAACTGCTCAATTACATTAGCTGGACAGTTGTTTGTGCAGTTTTATGAAGATTTTGTTTTTGTCAAGGGAAGAAAAGGTTCAATTTGATCTTGGGATAAATTTTTGTGTGGGCTTTTTTACAGATGAAATGTTTAATTGAGTTGTAGCCTTTTAGGATTTTTTGGGATTGAGATTTGGTTGTTTGTGTTACAGTACCCTTCCACTTAGTAATTACAATTATTTTATTTCAATATTTCTACAATATTAATTACTGCATTTACAAGCCCTCAGCTTGCACAACATTAAGCAGTTCTTTTTTTAATCAATCAAATAAATACATAAAACAATGAACATAATTATAATGAAACTGAGTAAGTAAATTATTTTTCAAACAAACTGAAGGAGAACATTTATTTATTTATTTTAAATCAATAACAGTGAGAAATCGCCAAAGTCAGAGATCGATGCTTCAACACTTACATAAAAACGCATGGAATATTTAAAATATAAGTAACATTTTCACAATAACATAAAATAAAATGACAACAAGCGTGCAAAAACTATACAAATGAAGTTAAGATTGGAACAAAATTAGATGAGAAATAAATGAGAATAAAGCACTAGAATTTGTGCATTAAAACCCTCCTATGCAAACGTACATTCTGAGCCATGTTGTTGTATGGGTCAAAATCAGTCAAGGTGATTGTTTTTGACCCTCCTGCCATAGTACAAAACCATATGTAATCTGATCATGTCTGTGTAAAAGTATAGCAGGGGAGGTGGAAGGAAATTCTGACTGATTTTGACCTTTTAAATAGTAGGTTTATATAATTATTTTTGTGACCAATAAGTAAGTGCATTGTGAGAGTACATTCCTTCATGCATATTTAATCCATCGGAGGTATATAAAATTGTTTATTACACCTCACCCACAGATTCTGTGTCTCTATTGGCCGAGAGAGAGTCACATGACATTTGCTATTTTTGTTAAATCTTCCTGTGCACAGCCAAAAATGTACTATCCAAATTACTATACGCATACTACTGGTATTGAGTGCAAAATGCATACGGGTTTGCGCGTTGCGCATCTCACGTATTCTTCCCAAGTGCTAGCGCTACAGAACTTGAGAACTAGATTTCAAATTCAAAGTAATTTTGAATTCAGACAGACGTACATTTAACTGTATCTAAATAAAATTAATCAGTTTAGTGTGTAGCGTAGTAAAACAAGCCTCCCTCAGAGATCCATTATGGAGTATTCTAAAAATAAAATGCTGCATGGATCACCTGGGGGGGCTAGTTTTACTACGAGACTCAAAGGAGTATACATAAGTAGTCAATTTACGTCCTTCACATACCAATAGAATGAATGTTTAATTGTCAAGCTTTTTCTGAGTGTAGCACAATACCATTATATAAACTGCCTCTAGAATATTTCACACCCAATGAGTTAGCATGTTTACCTAAAAAACCACTCTGCGTACAGTATAGATCTCAATGATTGAAGCATTTGTTGACCTAGGAATGGTAAAACCGTGATGGGGTGTGTGTCATGGTTTTGTGGTTTAATCACAGTGGCCGAGTTAGAACATTTTGTGCATGATTGTGCAGA
Source organism: Hippasteria phrygiana (assembly GCA_037893225.1). Classification (NCBI taxonomy): domain Eukaryota; kingdom Metazoa; phylum Echinodermata; class Asteroidea; order Valvatida; family Goniasteridae; genus Hippasteria; species Hippasteria phrygiana. The sequence goes on along the minus strand of JAZGUH010000713.1, from coordinate 586,843 downwards.
TTTGAAAAGGGGAAGAAATTTTACTGCTAGGATGGAGTTCTATGCAAGGGAATGCAGTTTATGGTTCAAGGTATTGTTGGACCATGCCATGAAGCATTAATCCATTTCATGTCAGTGGGATGCTGGTGCTGGAATTAAGTGCAATGACGCACACAGTCGTACTTTCCCAATACGTGCGAGGACAGTGCTTTGTGTTTCCTATTGTTCCTTTAATATAACCCAACCCCATAGACTAAGCACGTACTTCTACGTGCGAGGACCGATTTCAACAAAAGACTTGACGTGCAAAGATTGAAAGGTTTCTTTGTATTTCCTTTCTCCTCTTGTCCTCAGAAATATATACAGAACCTCTACATAAATTTTATACATACATACCTTGAATAAAAACATTTTCACTTTTCAGTCACACAGTATGCCATTGCATTGTTTTTGGAGATTTATCCAACACAAGGCCAAAAGGACACTCGAGGTGCAGGCTACAAAAGACAAAACAAAAAAACAAAACAAACTAAAAACAGAAATCACAGAAGGTATCTTATCAAATTTCGTTTGAATTGTGAAAAAATATAAGTGGGAGGGAAACAGCTAGGTTACAGGTAAAAGAGTTCCAGAGAGAGGCAGTACGAAGGAAAAAAAATTGATTTATTTCACAGTACTAGACTTTGGAACATAAAAAATGGTCACGTAACAACAGGTCACGTGGCTTATTGGGGCCTCTTATCCTAAAGGTCAAATGCACATGGATACCAGCACATGTACACATTGTTCATGAAAATGTCATTTCACGGTCAAGTCATGCGAACACCTGGATTCAATTTCATGGCTCTGCTTACCGTTAGCGAAAAATCCCCGCTTACTGTAGCGCAATTCAACCAAGTCACTCAGTGTCATTAATTCAGGGGCCAAAATTGGACCTAACAAAAGCATTGTTGAAACGTGGCTTGTAGAAACTTTTCTTGAGCCTCAAGTATGTCTTGAAAGGGACCAAAAAAGCTTCAAAAGGTCTTGCAAGTTGACCTCAAAATACAAGATTTGTGGCAAGATTTTTTTTTTTGGTGGGAAACTACAATAATGTGGTTTTGTGGTGGGGAAAAAAGAGGCATTTCAATGTACATTTTTTTAAAAGTGCAAATTAGCCCTAACTACCCCAAGCCTTACAAACTCCAACAGCAGGTTTTGTCTAATTTTGATGGGTTCAGTACTGTAGGGCCTTGGCACTATTACTTTACATGGACTTATGATACCCCAATTTGTTCAAGTCCAAAGAATGTGCCATAGGTATGTGTATACTGCACAGTGTTGGATTTTGACAGGTTGAGGAAGCCTCCTAGTAAAAAGGGGGGTTAGGATTAAGGACCAAAATAATATGAAAAATGTTGCCTTAATTTCCGATTATTCTACCATTCAAATTGCTATTGGGTAAAGACAGTACAATAAAGAATCTGTTGCTAGAACTGCTCATGTTTTAGTACCAAAACAATAATATTTACAGTAAGAGATAGAAAGTGAATGTGAAGTCACAAGACTTGCACACTCTAATGGTTAAATTGTACATGTACTTTGTTTTGTATGCGCATGATTGAAAGTTTGAACGTGAGATTAATGACTGCCTGCTCAAGATGGAAATAAAAGGAAACGGCACTGTGTATGGTTCAAGGTCTTGTGTTCACGTCCATATGATTCATTCATGGTGAATAGATGCTCAAGGCTCTTTAACAAAGAGTGGTGAAATAGCAATTTTTTTCATTGAAAACCTCCAACACTCTATTCTCGACCGTACTCCAGATATGTGAATCATACACTCAAGGGCAGCCCAGTCTTGATGTACAGTAGCATTAACAAATTACTCAAAGTAGACCTTACACTTATAGGTCTTTCCACAAACAGCCTATTTATTTATCAGTGCAATCACGAATGATACAGGAATGTCTAGAAAACACAAATTAGTAAAAAAAACCTGCTTTGAAATCCCACCTCCCATGTCTCACCCACAAAGTTTTCAGTTATAATCGTTATGTGTGGACAGACCCACCTGCATGTAGAATGTCCATATCGGCCATCTGTGTCTTTGTTACACTTAACTGGCAGGCATGGGTAGATCTTTTGTGCTTAGGTTGTTACAGAATTTGAATGACAATGCCTCGGAGATGGCCGCTATATGCATAAAGGGGGAAATGCTTTGCCGAAAACTGAAACAGCCACCCGGGCGTTGCCTATATAAACCAGCTGTACCATTTCACATGAGTCAGCAAAATCCCTTTAAATAAATCGACCCAATCTGCATTGCTGGGAAATTGCAGAATCATCAATACTTTCATTACCCATAATGTTTGTGTTAGTTAACTGTACTATCAATGGTGGGCACGCAGAGAAAGTATTTTGAAATTATCACGGTTGGGAAATTCCATTTGTGTGTATAAAGTGTTGCAAAAAGGAAAGTGATACTCAATTAATTTTCTTTAGGTTGGTGGGGACATTGTTCTTGACTGACACTATGCAATTATGGGTTTCCAACCATGTGTAAACATCTGCCTCGATCCAGTGGGATCTCAGTTGCTGTACATTGTACTTGTAATTTGAAAGCCTGCATTTTATTTCAAGGTCGGGGATCTACAAAAAAAGGGGATTAATATCGGATAACAATTTAACCGATCCCAGGCCAACATAATGTACAATAAAATCATTATGATAATAATGTTGGTGCAAATTTCTGTAAAAGAAAGGTGGTTCCCCCAATAGTCCCTTCAGGGCACAAGACCTTACAGGTCTAGATTGCCAGTAATTAACGCATAATCTAACAGTAGGGTTCTCTTCAAACAGCAGTGGAAAGTTAGCAAGAGTGGCAAGGAAATTTGACAAGAGTGAGATGTGAACCTGCTCTTGTGGATATTCTGTGTTTACTCGAAAGTTTCGGCAATTTACTTTGTCACTTTCCCCTCTGGCTAAGTTAATAGTTTATTTTTGTCTCTTCCTTACAGCAATCACTAGCATCACTGCTTCCTACAATGGATATAAGATTGGCGACTTCACAAACACACAGCATCTCGTCAGGGGTACTGTGAGAGTTGCCAATTTTAAAACCATCGTCATCGAAAACTTTGCGTACGATGGGACAGCTCCAGGTAAACAGATATATAATGTAGTCAAGGGTATGTGATACCCGGGAGATGGGGGGAGGGGGGTAGGAGGGATGGGGAGAGGGGGTACTTGGAGGGAGACAGGCAGAAAAGTTAAGTGCACATGGACTAATCAAACACATAACCATCACTGCCCTCACAGCTAGGTACCCATTTACTCTTGGGTGGAGAGCTGCAACTTGTGACAAAGTGCCTTGCACAAGGACACAAGCACCATGACCTACCACAATCTGCAGTATCAACGAGATCTTGAGTTGGATCCAATAAATCACAAGGCCACAGCAAACACATGTCAATTCACGTCATAAATTGATTTTTTGTTCTTGCCATCAGATGCATTTGTCTGGATTGGGACATCAGCGGCACCTGACAGCAGTGGTACCATTGTACCTGTTACTCCAGGAGTGTGAGTTTCTTTCTCTGGAATTGGCCTCAGAAAGTGTTTTTGTTGGCTTAAAATTCTGAAAATGAGTCGCAAGTTGTTCCACATTGTTTCCAAGCAGTTGACAAATATTTCACAATTGCAATTTTGTATTTTCAAGATGTTGTGTCCATGCTTTCTAGGCGTGGCACCCCAAAAAATACATTTCCAAATTGAGTTGCTAATTTGTTTCCAATGACACATTCCACACAAGATCAATAAGCCAGTTCGGTATCTCGAAGGTCAAAGGTTATTCGGGATAAAATTGCTGACGTAAATGTCACGCAAAAATGCCCATTCTGATTGAATTTAACACATTCGCATTGTGCGACCACCTTGTGTGTTCATACTCGCGCGTCAGGTCAGGGGTCATTCGGGATAACTATGTAATTGTGCACATGCGCAGTTGAAATACCGAACTGGCTTATTCAAAATAAGTATGACAGTCAATAAGGCCGTGTCTGAATTATACTTGGCTGCGGCTTGAAATTACACACATGTCTATGGTAGTGGCTGCAGCCACATCACATAGCTAGACTTGTGTGTAATTTCAAGCCTTTTAGCCAAGTAATTCGGACACGGCCTGTGTTTCCGTTTTTGCAATAGGAGCAGAATTGGTGATGTATTGGGCAATCATCACATGTAAAGTTAAGTAGGTTACAGTGTGTAATAAGTGCTTTTTTTATTCAAAAAGAGTGTTTCTACATTATTCGTTGAATTGGGATTGGAATTTTAAGCCAGAGCGCAGGCATTACAGCTTTAATGTTCTTCATTTTCGATATGTCTACAAATTTCATATTGTTTTGTATTTGAACATAAAGTAGTACCCAAAAGACAGGTTAAAAAAAAGATTATAGTCAGAGATTTTGGTTCACTTACGTTTTTGCTTTTTCCCTAATTCTAAAGATTGATTTTGGCATTAAGGCATTCTCAGGTTTGTTAAAATGTCAAATGTTCAAATGTTCAAATATCAATAAGTACATGCTGTAGTTTTATAGTTCACTGATGTTAAACCACAAGGCCGGGAAATACCTTGTATCATTTCATACAGTAACATGTAGCTTCACAGGAAGCCGAACAGGAAGGGGTCAGAATGACGGTCATTTACTCCAGTTAGTCAACTATTTCCTATTTCTCTGATAGGAAATATATAAACCACATGTGTAGTTTTCAGCTGAAGCGTGGCGATATCACTACCTTTTTGTTTCAGTTCGAATTCTGTTGTGTGCCCGGTTTTGTCGGGACATTTCTGTTCCCTTTGAATATCCCTTAAGGGAATGCTGTTTTCCCATCGCATTTCCAACTGGAACAGGCTGTCCCGGAGTAGCAGATCACCTGATCTTCCGGTACGGGGCCATGCAGTGTTCCCGAGCTATTCCAAGTGGGAAGAGTGTGTGTGTTCCTGATTGGAACTGGTAGTGTTCTCATTCTTCTCAGTGTTCCGACTTTTAAAATTCTCCCCGATTAAGATCAAATTCCAATTCTTCATGCAGTACGGGAATTACTTTGTAAAACACAAGTTCTGTAATGTGGCAAAGGCCTGGCATAGGTTGTAAGATTTTTTTTTTTTGAAGGTCCGTCCATCAATCATTTTTTTAATTCAGGATACTTAGAATACGGCTGCATACATTGACAGCCTGCCCAACTACAAAAAATTGAAGGAATGTTTAATGTCTTTTGTTTTTCATTTTCTTGCAAATGACATTATAAATATAAAAAATCCACAGGCATTTAATACGGTTATGAACTATTTTGAAGATGTGTATATGGTTCTTTCTTCAGTGATTTATATGTAATTTGCAGTAAACTAGAAATGTAAACAGTTTTCCCCATTTCTCACATGAATTTTGTAGTGAACAGAAGCTTGGTGCATACAACGGCCAAAACCTGATATTGACACTCCAAGGTTCTATGACTGTACAAGATTACAAGTGGATCTCCATTTGGTGTCGGGAGTTTCGTGTAAGTCTTGTTTTGAATAATAAATCAGTTGATAACCTTGTCAAAGCATTTTGGGGACCCTTTCTTTATCAAAAAGAGAAAATAGTACGCACTACAGGCTTTTCCATGGTTGAAAATTATTTGAAGTCAGGGGGCAGCAGAGCAATGACAGGGAATTGTCGAGCCTTGTCTGGTTCTATTTAGTGTAAATAATAGTCATTTTTGAGGCAACAATTTTGGGGACTGTGCGTTTGTGACTGTGTGTGGAAACTATGCGTGGGATTGCCATCAACATGTAGAGTGAGAAAAATTACTGAAAATGGTTTGGGAGATATTCCATAGACCCACAGACTTGTGCACAAAACTTGTTTTTCCCGTTCATAATATAACCCTTATATTGGCCCCCCCTATAATGCACCTTTTAACTTGAGACCTACGGAATCTTAATTTGAAATCATTAACAACAATTCTAGCCCTCAACCCCCCCCCCCCCCCAAAAAAAAATTCCTTCTGAAAAGGGTAGTTTGCAGCCTTGGGGAAACACAGAAATATCTCCCTATTATATGTACACGTATGTGTCTTCTGTTTACATGAGATCATTTTCACTCATGTATGTACTATATGTTCCCCAGTGACTCATCTGTTGTAAACAGGTCCCTTATAGTCTTGTCGGAATAGTGCGTAAGTGCCGGTATATGTACATGGACAATTTCTCATTTTTCAGTTAAAAAAAAGAATGTTTGATAGAATTTGTGCATTGCAAGGCTAAAAGCCACTCTAGGTAAAGGTCTACAGCGATGGTACCATGCATGATTGCTGTTGTTTCCAGGGCCCAGATCTAAATAGAGGATAAATCCTCAACAGATGGTGGAGACATTATCCCAATTTTCACACCTGTGGACCCAGGTGGGGTAACTCTTTGTGAGACCATGGAGGATGGTTAGACCAACTCAACTTAACTCAACTAATAAATATGCACAAAGATATAACGCACTGTTTTCATGAGAGGAAGTCTGTATTTTTCACAAATTTTATGGCGTTTTTTGTATCTTCTCTAACAGGCCAACTTTGGACAGGTGTTAATCCCGAACAGTTTTGCCAACCCGGCCCCCCATAACTTGGGCGCATTGCCAAATTTTGCCCATAGCGTCAGGGCTGCAAGCGTCGTAATTGAAAATGCAGTGACTCTCACATTTACAGACCTGGATTATGACGGAAATGGACCAGGTTAGTTCCATGCAGACGAAACGCTTGTTGACGGTAATGACATCATTGCACACGTTGTGTTTGTGTGCCCACAATCTGTCACGGCCAAAAGCTCTTGTTACGATGCATATCATAACGTATTTTATGAGTGTGAAGGACAAGTTTAGCCTGTAGAAAACTGGAGAGATATACCATACCCTGTGGAGACATGAAAACAATAGAGACAAAGGGACTGAATAGGTCTCCACTTGGCAATTCTATGGGTTAGGTTGTCTCCACAAGGAATTTTGTGTACAAAGTCTATGGGGGTTTGCTTAAGTACAGGGACAAAGGGGAGAACAATGCCATGTCTCCACAGGGATGCAAAAACGCAGTTATGTGTTGAGAGTGGTTTGAACTTGCAAACTCTGGACACTTCTGCTGTCATGGCTAACCAGTGCGAGCATTTTCCTCTCAAATGAGTACCAATCTACTGACCCATCTTGTTGCAGTGTATAGAAACATACTCGGCAATTGTCATGAAAACGTGGTTTTTTTTTTCAATTAAAAATAGTTTTGGTCCATTATTCGTTTGAGGAAGAAATCCAATGAATTGAAATTTTCAGGCAGAGCACAGATACGGTAGCTTGAAGCGACAAGTGTCCATTTTGTTCAAAGCATTCCACTGTCCGAAACAGTAACAAAACGAATCGTGCAACCCATAGTTAGACAATACCAACCTGCACTTTACCTGTAAAGTGTACTACTTTAAACTTGCAATTGTTTCACTTAATATGCTCATCAGTTTAAACCCTTGCGTACGGATGACGCCATATGGCGTAAAAAAAAGTGCAACCAGGCCGGATGACGCCATTTGCCCGCCGTTTGTGCAGTTTCAATCCATTGTTGGATTATTGTTTATGATACGCTTGACTGCACAAACACATTGTAGCGGTTCACTTGGCTGCCAGAACCGCTGCGACACCCCGACGTCTCCCGTAAAATACCGTGCCCAAGGGTTTAAACTACTATTACAATGTCACATATCAAGCCGTTTCATTGCTGAGTAGGTGGGTTTGGTTGGACCTCGTCAGTCGAAAGCCAAAGAAGTTGCGAGTTTTTGTTGAATGTTGTAGGGATGATGAGATGATGTGAATGCTGTTTCCGTCTGATATTTCTTTGCGTCTTTCTTGTTCTCAGATGCCTATTTCTGGGCAGACACACAGGAAACTCCAACTACAAGAGGTACCAAGCTAATCTGGAAGCCAGGGTAGGTGACACTTTTTACCTTTAACCGGAAGTGTCCTCAACCTGTCAAAATCCAACACTGTGCAGTATACCTATGGCTCATTTTTTGGACTTAGACAAATTGGGGCATCATAGCTCTATGTAAAGTAATGGTGCCAAGGCCCTGCAGTACTGAACCCATCACAATTAGACAAAATCTGCTGTTGGAGTTTGTAAGGGTTAGGGTTAAACTTAGCCTAGTCAACCATTTGAAACTTTTAGAAATAAATATCCCAAACTTACTCACTGTGATGTTTGAACCAAGCTAACTGGACTCCTGGGTAGGTGACACCTACATGTATACCTTCCAAATTGCAAGGCTTCCATTTCGGAACATGCAAGTTAGGGATCATGTCAATTTATCCCTGTTTGTGCGATAAACACCAAGACTACGTTTTTCAAACTCATAGGGAAAAGACGGTTTCCTTGAGGGAGCCCTCAAACGAAGTAATAATTGTGACCCGCTCTGCAAAAAGGGCACATAAGTCGCTGTATGCTTTTACGAGTTATGGGCCGTTCAATGTGAAGAGGGTGACAAATTCTTCAAACAAGTGATTTTTAAGGGAGGGAATTTTTGGCATCTTTGACACCTATATTATTCTAGTTTATAACCAAAATCTTTGATTTCAGTAAATAAAGTTGGAAAAAGAATGTGTTTGTGTCGAGTGCTTCCATCTATTGCTTTGCTTTTTGTTTTTTTTAAATGGCTTGTTTCTCCTTAACGTCATTTCAAGAAATTCCTAAAAACAAGCATGCAAATTTCCAAATATCTTGTGATTGCAAAATGCTACAGGCCTCAGACATATAGCATATGAAAGCTTATAAAATGGCCTTTCCAGCTATATATAAAACACTATTTTCAAATTTTGCAACATAATTGCCCTTTTTGCAGAGTGGGTCACAATTATCCTTAAAAAAAAACATCTATGTATAAATGTACTTTTTGTCAGAGAATCGAATGTACGACAGTGTGACGTTATTTCTGTATTGGTCTGTATGGGCACACTGAGTTTTCTATTAATTTTTTTATAGTATGACAAATGCAGGCCGGAATCAGAGGCTCACTGGTCCTTTGAATGGCGCAACGGTCACTGTCACGATGCCGAACGATATGACCATCTATGACTTCAGAAGCTTCGGTCTGTGGTGTGTTGCAGCAAGACAAGACTTCGGCAGTATTGGTTTCAACCCGGCAATGATTAACGTACCAGCTGTATTGGAATCCCCACCAGAACCGGTGTGTACAATTAGCAACTGTTGACTTATGTGATTGAGAACCCCCTCTCCAAAAAAATAATATAACTTTAATCTTGAACTTTGTTGAACCTTTTTACTGTGTTCGGGATATTCAGGGTTATCCTACACATCTTTACATCTAGCATCCATGATATCCCAGCAGTGGAGTATGTATGATCAAATTATGTGGGATCTGAAGATCATGTCAAATGCATGGTGCTAAAAGGGTTGATGGGGAACGTGAATATTTTGGCCAAGTCTATTTAGAAGTACATATCGTCAAGGCAGCTTGGAAAGGACTTTCAATAGTTTGTATATGGCTTATGAGCCCTTTCTCTTCTGAGCCGACGATGTACAACAATGAGTCTTTTCAGTGAATTAGCTGAATTCTTTATTTCCACAAATATAATGGTAGCTTTCTAAACACTGCATAGTTGCGTTAAATTCCATCCCATCATCGGTGATTATTTTTTCTTCGGAAAGCTAGACTGCATACAGAACACGATGTCGGAATTTGCCTTTCTGTTTCCCCAAAATACCCCACCTGTTACAAAATTGTCATATTATAAAAAATAGTTTTATACAGCTTTCAACAATGTAGTCTTGATTGACAATACCTCTGCAGACTTACCCAAACTGTGAGGTTCTCGATCCGGATAAGTTCCAAGTCCAATGGAGAATCAATCCAGACGACAGCAGCATCACCGTGGAGCTGGCCGGTCAAATCACGCCAGGAAATTACCTGGCTTTTGGCTTGAGCGGCTCTGAATCCAGGACTTTGATGGATGGTTCGGACGTCGTCGTGGCTTGGATGGACAAACAAACCATGACCCCGATGGTGGCGGATTATAATTTGCAGTCTAAAGCCCAAGTGAGTTACAGTTGTAATATATAGTGGATTTCTGTCGTCGTAGCAGTTATCGGCTATTGTTGATTTCTGTTGATTTAAAGGTCTGTAAACAAACTTGCGTTGTAGCAGATTTGACTGTATTATGTTGTTGATTGTCAGTTCTCTATCAACTCGATCAAATCATTGTCTTGTTGATTTTTTGTAGTAGTCTTTCAACAACTGTAGTGCTCTACATGTTGGATGTTTTCAACAACCTATTGTGTGGTTGCTTTTTGTTGTCAGTTTTATCAACAAAGTTGTTGATTTATTTTGCCAGTGCTCTGTCAACAGTGGGCAAGGGGCATGCCCTGACGATACACCCAGCGTGGGAGGAACAAACAATGCCATGCTTGGAGATTTGCTGTTTGATGGGGGAGTAAGACGAATCTCCTACAGACGACTTCTCAACACAAGTATGTGATCAAACTCAAGTGGGCCAATATAGACCCTTTTCAGCCGCATGACCACTCACAAGTCAGCTCACAAGCTACATGGGATGAACAATGACAAAGGAATGCTTTTGTTATATAGTGTGTTTGAATAGCTGGTTACATGGCTTGAGACCAGAATTGGGAAGTGACTTGGGAAGTGACTTGGGAAGTGACTTGGGAAGTGACTTGCGAAGTATCTGATTACCATTCTGCTTTCCCCATAGTTCATATGCAACACAAGTTCAGACTAAAAACAAATGAAATATACTTTGGAATACTGATCAATTCAGTTTGTTCTTTGTAGGTGACTCAGTTGACAAGGTTATCCCGACAGACCGTTCGGTGTTTATCTCCTGGGCCATGGGACCCATCAACCCCGATGGACGAGTTGCTAAACACGTCAGAGCTCCCACTAGTAAGTACAAAGTGTCAAGCGAGGGCGCTCAGTGTCATTTTGTCCCCACTGTGTGGCAAAACATGATTGTATTCCTCTTGCGTGAACATTGGAGACTAGTGCACAGTGTATCCCTCCGTGACCTGTTTGAATGGTGAAACTTGGACTAGAGAAAGACTGAGATTGCAGGTAACGCCATGTAAAATAAATCTCTTCTAGGAAGATGTGTGGTTCTGAAAAGAACCGGGGTGATGAGTGTGCAACTCGATGTTTGGGACAGTGTCCTCTGTCTGTCTTGAGGAGTGTGAGTGATTGTGATGCGGAGTTGCTGCAGCTTTTATGCCTTCTGGGTGCCTAGTTGGGTGTGACGACTGGATGCTGTTGTGTGCGTTGGGGTATGGCAGAGACTTTTAAAATTTGTCAAAAGAGCACAAACGGGACATCTTTAATTGCTGTTGCATAACATTGCAGTATACTCGAAACAAATGCCTGACTTTAAACACCTTCAACATTGCTCTTTCATTGAAGATAACCCCCAAATAAATTTTGGCCGTGCAAGTTCTACATGCCCACCATTTTCGACTTCATCCGGCGAGGGTCCCCAGCTACCGGCGTGGCCGGCTTCTACCATCAAAGACACGACAAGTTTCAGGGTGGAAATAGGCCAATCTGGAGGGGAACGTGGCTACACTGGTATTACAGGTATGTAGCATGCAGGCCTGCGAATGTTTATTAATAAAAGTCCCCTTTGGGACAACGTGCTAGACGGGACTTGATAAAAACAGCTCTTAAAAGTAACCTTTTTTTATTGAAATAATCGCAGGTTTTATTTTAATATACCTTGATCTACTTAAAATTACAAAGTGACACAGACGACATACTCTTTACTTTTCTAAAATATGGAACCCATATTCAGACGGCCTTTAACGGTCTCAGCTGATCTTGTGGCATGCACATTACAAATTGACACAACACAACCAAGATGATTGACCAGTTCACGCCGGGATTATTTTGACATTGACTGGACCCTGGCGCAGGATTATTTTTCACGAGCTTGGGTGCTGGACGGGTTTAGGCTGTCATCTGCGAGTAGCACACCCTGATATTTCCGGCCTCGCTTGCTGCGAGTGGATTACTGACATATTTCCAACCTCACCGGTGAGTGCGTATTTATCCGTCATCCGTTCCGAATACCGCAAAACCTTTGCGTGTATACACGTCATCCGACGCGAACTGGTTAAAACACTCCCAACTCCAATCTCCGCAGTAAACCAATGGCGTATTATTTGTGCACAATTCAAAGTAAATATAGTGCAATAAGGCTCAACAGCCCTGAATCTATCAAAATCAAAATCAAAATGTGAGAGTGAGTTAGAGCTAGTAATATAAAATACGTTACAAACACAGTGGCTATAACAAACACTGCTATACCAAATTTGTCCAACGAACATCCTCTGTGGCTGCCAACTAGTCTGCTGGCCAAATGCCAGTTAAAAATGGCAGCGAACTAGTTAAAACCCTTTCCCAAAAAGTCCGGCAGGCCAGTTAAAATATGCTACCCAAAATAAATTCACTATGTATAGTGCATGCATAGCCCAACAAACGCGCGCAGAAAATGATGCCAGCCAGTGCAAATAATTACAGCTAGTCTACATATTACTACCGTACCGAGTCGGAATGAAATAAACATTAACCGCAATTTCTACAAAGACCGAGCTAGTCAGAATGAAATAAACATTAAGTGCAATTTCTACAAAGTGGTGTAATGTATGCTAGTACTAATACACGAAATGTATCAAAAATGTATTAAAAATACACTAGTTGTACCGGCTTGGCACATCAGTCAATTGTTGAAAATGTTGAGTTCGAGAACGTGTAGCGTTTTCTGTGGACTTATGAAATCAAAATAAACTATTTGCACTGACTTTCTTGTGCAGCATATGCACTGATATTTCTAAATAACATTCCATCAGATGACTCTGATTATTAGTCTGTACTTGGGACTTAAGTTCATAAGAACTCAAGACTCAGAGGGATCAGTTTTACATGGTGAAATCTTTTGGAAACCACTGTTGCCATGTCAATGAAAAAGATGAACAAAAAAAATAAACCACTTGTTGTGGTTACAACAGATTGTTTGGATTGCCAAATAACCACTCTCCAAACTCTGTCACTCAACTAGACCGTATTGATCATCCCCTGGTTTTTAAAAAGAGAATTCTCTTTTGTTCGCCAGGGCTTGTCAAAATCACGTCGTCCTTTAGTTTTTTCCAAGGACAAAAATTTGTTTGCAGCGTCAGTATAGGCACAAGTCATGACAGGTGTAATAGTCAGCCATTAATAAATCTCTGGTGCATGATTGCGGAGACTGATTTATATTTCAAACGACTCGCTTGAGACTGACAGCCATGCATCTTAGCTTTGCTTTCTTTAGTCCGGCATTATTTGCCTGCCAATAACTACCACAGCAGGTAAAATGGCATTAAGGCTTCTCAGTGGTTTCAATTATTGGGAAAACAGACCGACTGCTTTGTCAATTGATGTGTCATTTACTTGCTTCTAGCCACACTCCGGAGACGACTTTTATGGAATTTGTGCAGCAATTTTTACTTAGTTTATGTGTAATAAGTGCTTCATTATATTATTGATGTTATTGGTGTTTTGTCTTTGTACATTGGGCTTATACTTGCAGTTAAAATGGTCTTTCACACACAGGAAGGGCACCTGCCATCTCAAATTAGCGTAAAATTTGACTTGTTTCATAATTTGAGATTTGTAGCGGAACCGAATTGTGTATTTTTGTTTTATGTAAGTCGCCCATCACAAGGGCAAAGGCCACTCGAGGTGTGAGCTACAGAGGAAAGTGTGGAAGAACCAGCCCCTCGCACTGCAACAAGACAAGATAATCTGATCTCTTCACAGTATGAATAGGGTCGGGATGGGTACATGTAACTAGTCCACTGCAAGGCATTAATAATGCCTCTGCCCATATTACTGTAAGCGTAGAAGTGCTATAGCCCAGGACTGGGCTCGAACATACAACTTGCAGAATTACCCGCAGACCACGAATTCAATGCTCAAAACCACAAGGCCACTCCACTTCCATATTATATGAAATCAGAGCTTTGTTAAAGCATATTCTGTCTCTGTCTTCATATTTTCCTCACTGTTGTAAATGTAGAATTGGTGAATGAAATTTGGAATTTTGAATAAAAAAAGAAATGTTCCTGTAAAGTGGGAAATTTGTTTTTTATCAGCATCAGTTGACTGGGATTTCTGTGAGTTTTTTTTTCAAGTCTTTCACATACATGTATTGAAGAAGAAACAATTGACTTGATGAAATATATCAACAATAAGTTCTGAAATTCACGGCCATAAGAGTTTGGCAAGAAAGCAAGTAAAGCGTGCCAAATTAGGGAATTCCATCATACTTGCTTGATTTTACTTTTTAATGATTCACAAAACCATTTTCCTGCAGGCAAGACCGGCTGGGGTATCGCGTGGTACGTCAATGAACTCTTGATCCCAGAGATTACCGTCAAGAGGGGAGTTAGGTACACCTTTGAGGTGTTCGGAGGCAATGATTCGGAGAGCTCTGCCCAGTATCATCCCTTCTACATCACAGACGACAAAGAGGGTGGGTTCGTCCAGAAGACATCTGCTGAGAAACAGGTGATTACAGGCAGATATTCTTGTTTATGTCGGACACTTTCCAAAATGTTTATTCATAAATACCACGGTCAGTTTAGCCATTCATATTGGTCAGAAGTCTGTCATGTGGGCCACAGTAAAAGGCTCTCAGAAATCAGAATAGGAAAAACTGCCACAAATGGTTTTCAAATGAGGACTAGATAAGAAATAGAAACTCTGATGCATTCTTATGGTTAAATGCAGTGGGATTTAGAGTGAGTGGGGGAGGGGGTGGCATGGAGAAACTTGGTGGTCCTTCCCACCCCGCGACATTTTGCCAATTTGATTTAGTTTCAGTAGAAATTGAAAGCACTACCACGTCACAACTGCTACTTACCGCCCCCCCCCCCCCCCCCCCCCCCTCGCTTTTACATTTTTTCCCAAGTGAAAAAAAAAAATTTGGTCACTTTTCAAATATAAATTTAATTTGCAAGTTTGCAAAAAGTGATGAATTTTTGCAGATTTGGTAAGGGTTTTAGCCAAAATGTTCATGGTGTTATACTAAATGTTGTTTTACTATTATTTTACTAAAGGGTATAATAAAAATTATACCCTTTTTAAGGACCTGTTACTCATTAAATTGCACTAACAATTCATTTTTTCCCCTTTGAATTCAGGGAGTGAGTATATATGCAGGGCCAACGGGTAAGTCATCTTTCCAGAATGATTTTTATCCATTTAATATTCCTGTTTTTTGTTTCATGTTTAATTTTTAATCATCTCAAGGCATGAAAATGGTAGGAATAATATAAATCACACCTTGAATATGTTGAGGTTAACAAATTGCATTAAACAAGCTATCTGGCACTCTACTTTTTTGGACTTGGGCGACTCGAACCTTTTGGGAATCGCGATTCCCTTCAGAAGGGACTCCATGCATCATGCACAAAACGTGCATCTGCATCATGATTGATTTAATGGATGAAACAGCTGACTCTTTGAAGTGCATTATGCAGTCTTTTTAGGGAACTGGTAATCTTTAAATACTTCATAGGAGTCGGCAAGTTTCAGAATCATCTTCATATCATTACTGTTCTTTTTGCATGAGGTGAAAAATAAACCAATATTCTAGTATTTAATTAAGGCTTGAAAAACCCCCAAATATTGCTAGTCTCATTAAGGTCATATACCATACAGCTGAAATCTAATCTTGTCTCATCTATATATCTTGTCTGTTGATTACAGAGGGACCATTCTGCAACTGGCGGGAGAGTGAGCCAGGAATCTCCTCGGATGATTATGACAGTTTTGCCGCTTATAAAACCAAGTTGGAGCTTGTATGCCCGGTATCCAGTACGGACGGTGGGATAATGACGTGGACACCGGACGATAACACCCCTGATGTTGTATACTACCAGGTGTGTATGGAGTAGTATAAAACAATTACGTATCCTCTTGGGGAGTACTTTTGTTACATCTGAGCCAGAGCTTCTGTTATGTCACTTATCTCAGTCCTCCAGTTAGGGTGTTTGAGCGTGAAACTTGGCTTTCCGCCGCCTGTTCCCACCAATATACTCGAGGTGGAGAACGAAAAGCTATGCCAATAGCTTTTCGCCTCGTTCTGTATCTGTATGGAATTCTTTGCCTGGTGCATATTTCTCTTCATCTTACGATCTTTCCTACCTTTTCTTTATCAATTCCTACCTCTTGTATCTTTGATTCTTTTTGTTGCTCCGTACCCCGAGTGCCTTTTAGCCTCGTTTGGGCAAACTTGCGTACAAAAAAAGAGGATACAGCAGTGCAATGTGATTTTGTCGAGTTCATCGATACAATTACTTTTCAATACTCTTCATGACGTTAGTAAATCAGTAAATGGGCCCGACAGCTTTCCTTAAGCGTTAAGGCAAAATATAAGTCCAGACAGTCATTCATTTGAGCTTGGTAGTGTACAAGCAAAAAAAGGACACAGAGAGCATGGAGGGGAGGGGGTGGTGGGGGTGGTTTGAACCCACTGTAATCCATTCCTGTCTTATGCTGTATGATTATTCACAATTTGATTCCTTCGTTGACAGTGCTACACCCATCGTTTCCTTGGATGGAAGATTAACGTCAGTTCAGCCAGTGACATCCAGGTTTCTCTGACTCTTGTCCTGGCCATGCTTGGGTTCGTTACTCTCTTCTAGACTCCAGAAGCCACTGAGTGTGGGACTACAAGATAAGGTTCCTACAACGCACAAGGGACTAAGGGCAAGTTTACAATACATTGCACCACCACATGTAACAGAAAGGTAAATTTTAATCATCGCAGTTGACAAATTGCTCCGTCACGTCTTTCATCCAGGATTATTTCTCGTGATGTTTGAGTTGACCAATTGTTAATTGTTAACTTTCCAGGGATAATTTCCCCAAAACTTACAAAATCACACGTGTCATCAAGTATAAAGCTGCCAAGATTTTTGTTATATTACGTCTGGAAAGGGCAAAAGCAAAAGAGAAAATCTCTGCTCTAATTTACACACCAGGTGCCATGATTTCACAGGATGCTTGAGACTGTTATTCACATACAGTCAAGTAAGGTATTTCATAATAGTTTGGTGGGTTTGTTTTTAAATCTTGTACATTACCTTGATCTTATTTTCACCCTTTCCCATGATAATCTATGAAAACTGGTCTTTCGGGGGCAAGTTATTGATGGTGCATTGCATTGCAAATTTCCCAAATAATCCCCATAATTTGTTGACGAGTCATTAAGAGACTGTCGTTTTTGTTTTCCGTGTGAAGCCTCGTTTGCTTGATGTAAGTTATAGAATACCGAAGTGATGACGTCAATGTAATATTTGGAGCCAGAATACTTTTGTTATTTTGTGTCAATGTGTTTGCATGACTGGCTGTTAACCAAGGAACAGTTGAAATCTACATTTGTTTGGAGCCAGTTGTCGTGCCAACTGACGTCACACTTCGGTTCTCTATTATAGTTAATGGTACATAACAAAATTATTGTTTTCCGTGCCAGATGCATCTCACCAAATGCATGTGAGCTGTTTTTATTTAGCGTTGTCTTTCAGTAGTTCCTTAGACTTAATTATGAAACATGTAAGTTGAATAATGGTAGTTTGAAGACCCAAATTTCAGAAAAAATCGTAGCTGAAGAATTGTTTTTTTTTTTTTATTAAAAGTAACGTGTAACCTAGATATATATTTGTGGTGAATTTTGAATGACAATTATAAGGCTGTTAGTAGCCAAATTACATACATGTAGAAAAAAACCTGACAGATATAACTCTAAAAATGTTTTCTATATAGAAATAAATTTGAAACTTCAATATTGCAGCCATATGTCTGGAACCCAGAAGATTTTGCACTTAACCAGTACTGATCTCGGATGCCATTGTTTGGGTGCCAGACTTTCTTTTGGAATTAGGCCTGCTGTGCAATGATTTTGAGATTTATGTTGAACTTGTCCAAATCTGATCAGTGAAAAAAAGAAATTGTGTTTTTTATGAAAATTACCCATGCGTTAGGCCTATGGGAAATGTGTTCAAGCAATCAGAGCCTTATTGTGTACAGCATAATGCCATAATTACCTGTTTGAAAAACACCTACCCAGATATGCTTTCTATTTTTAAGTCGGGAAAATAATGAATTTGTACATTTCTGTCACAATAACTAGTTTTGATATTAAGAAAAGATTTACATGTAAATGTATAACGTGTGCCTCAAGCAATTTCCAAAAATCTTAATCTCTGTGGACAAATATCTTGGAAAAACTTAAATAATGGAATCTGTACAAGAAACGTTGTTAAAAATCATTGAATTGAATCAGTAAAAATTTGAAGGAAGTTTGGTCGCTATGAACATCTAACAAAAGAAAAACGGTGCACTAACAATGAACGTCCATTGTTACTTGTTCACAGTGAGTAGACACCCCATTTCAACCAAACTGTGCCTATTGGTGAACTTTTATAACTTGAGTGTACTTGCAATTTTGTGTACTGCTAAAAGGTTTAATATTGCAGCTGTAATTATGCAGAATAAAACGGATCTTTTTATCATACAAGAACTTACTCAATTTAAAGACGGCAAAGAAAGTAAACATTCCACAGTTATTCTGCTTGGTAACCTTTGGAAAACATTGGGACTTTATTTTTAAACTCCTGATTTCCAACGATGTGTCAAGTGGCTTACTAGATTCCGGTGAAAAATGCAATCAAATACTTCATTTATTTTGTCCGGGACAACACAGATGTTTAAAATGTAAACGAGCATGATTGTAAAATGACAGCTAATATGATATTAAAGACGGGTGATTTCATAAGAACAATGAGAGCCACTTAAAAATCATCATACAACCAAACATTTTTTGCAGTTTCTTCAGTTGAATACTTAACCATTCAGAGCAAATACAGAAAGTGGTCTTTAAATAAGGCGAGTTTCATATTTTTATGCTAATTATATTTCTTGCATACGTGTAGTGTACTTGTAATGGTGATGGTCTTTCCGTAGACGGTCAGTACTGTAATTGAAATGATAAATGTAATGTTGATTAGCATTATTTGGCGATAGCCGTGACATAACACGGCCACTGTCCAGTATTGTGGGATCTTGGCTGGTCCTTTAGTCGTGTGATTGCACTTAAGAAATAAAACTGTTTGTATATGTAGTAAAAACTTTAGACAATTTGGTAAGTGTCATGGTGTTCAGGTCCAAATCAGGGGATCGGGGGTCAAAGCCTCCCCCCCCCCCCCTGCTCTTTGCCAATTTCTGGTGAACAATTTTAGGGCCAACTTTTAAGGAAGATTTATGCAACAAGTTGCAACCACCTCCCCCTGCCAAAAAAGAAATTCCTGGTGTTATATTTTATTTTCGACTGACACACCCCACCATTAGCCCCGCTCCACCCCACCCCAGGATACAATTCAAATGAAATGTGAATAGATACCCTCTATCCCCGTGATTTCTGTCTTCTGTTGTCTTTTAGCCTTTTGGTCTTTTCGGGGGTGAGATTTCCCCGGTTTTTTCCTGATTTCATAATTTTTGGTTAGACGTCTGCCAGATTCCCGGAAGATTATTTGTTCTTAAATTGTTTTTAGCATTCTAAAATGACCTCTAAAACCTAAAACGGTCTTCTTTTCACGTATCTTTTGGTAGAAAATGCAGTTATGCAGTTTTCAGCAACACCATACAAATCAAATTTCTCCGAAAGTTTCGTGCATTTTTCATTTTTCTCGCATCTCAACCCCGGTCTTGTGTTGGGCGATACCCATATAAAAAAGCCCTTCTAGTGACGTAGCCAAGAATCTGCCGAGGGAGGGTTCGCCCGTTTTTGTTACCGAGATCCCCCCACGTATTGAACTTTTTAAAATGATTTTCCATCACGTACCGGTATTTTCCATACCTGTAACTTACACTACGACAGCCACTGACAAAGAAACGAGTCCCTAAACACGTCATTGTAAAAAAGCACGAAACGTGCCGTGTTTCGCTGTTGTATTCCTCTGATATTTAATAAATGAAAAATTGAACTCTTTTTAATTTTGTTCTCTAAGTTGCTGATGCACAAATTTGCGTGGTGTGTATTTCGTTGAAAATTAAATTATCACTGTAAAACAATCAACCGTGCAAGATCGAGACAATGTCGCGCCTTTCGTCTGCTTCATCATTCTGGACTTAAATGCACATAATTATTATGCAGTGTTTATAATTGTAGACTTCAAGGTCTTTTGATTGAAAATCATTTTCGTATTCAGCCCTGGAATTCCTGAGGTGTTTTCAAATTTTTACCCCTGTAAAAGTGGATATAGACCAATAAAAACTGATATTTTAAGGGGGTGCCTTTAGGCAAATACAAACTATTATGTTTATCTGGGGTCCTCGTGGATTTTCGTAGAATATTCATGGATTTCGTGGATTTTTCATTTTTTGCCAATCTCGCCCCTGATAATAATACTCGTCATAACAATCTTGGGCCACACATATCTTTTCGAGTTGGATAACAACATGCCGTGTACATGTAGTTTACACCATGGTTGAATCTCCCATTATTATGCCACCGTGATTTGTTCACCTTGCACGGTGGGAGCTTCCCCCCCGGCAAAGAATATCCCACAGACACGCTGCTGATTGGACTCCCATAGGCAAGGTAACCATGGAAATAATTGGATTCGCCGTCGCCATGGTGACCATGCAATTGCGAATGGAAGGTTTCGCTGTGGGATGAGACGAAAATACAGTTGGAATATAGTTATGACGATTGCTATTGTTGGTTTTGTAATGTGAAGTGATGAATTCAAGATGCACAACATGCAGCGCGTTGGAAACGACTGAGGTAAGAGTTTTGACGTCTTGGTTTAATTTTTATAGAAAGAAAGCATGGGTGTACATGTATTTAGTGCTGCAATTATAATTTGACGTCTTAAGAGGTTGCTTAATCGTGGAACTTGCACTTATCTAAGATATTTATTGGTCATGTACAAAGTTGATTTACATTTAACGTATTGACCATTTTTAAGTAAATTATGAAAAGGCTATTGTGCTGGTATCCTCATGTCTTGCTGCGTCACGATTGCCAATAAAGTGTGGACAATCATAGTTATTTTACGTATAAATCAAGGAAATAAAGACTGATTTTTCCTCCTGTGAAATGAACAGTCATTTTAATTTTGGACAATAGAAGTTCATTTGACGCAAAATATGGTACCGAGGGAACACCCCCCCCCCCTCTTTTGTGTTTGTCATTGTGTTCCCGGAATCTCAGGAATTCCTTTCAGATATCCAGGGGAGGATAGGTAACAATAGTCTGGAGTGTGTATAGGGTATAGGGACAAGAGGTCATATGAAGCAAGATGTGGGGGTACCTCTTGGTCCCATATCTTGCTGGGTATATAGAAGTTCGTTGGCCGCCCATCTATTGTTGCGCCGCCCATTCTACTGGCTTCCCCATCTGATGTTCGGACAGTCGCTCACTTTCCTGAAGATCGTGTTTTAGGATTGAAGTCCTACAAGGGCCCAATATCATGGGTCTGTTGTCTTGCGTTCTAAGCAAAACAGTTGTGCTTAAAGAAATATTGCTAAACTCAGTGCTATTTCGGACAAATCGTGCTAAAGGCTGCGTGTGCATGGAGACATGGTTGTATTACTTTTTAAAGCATTTATTTGTCTGAAGTCAAGTATTAGTGATCTATGCTTGGTCTCCGGAAGCGATAGCACATCAAAAAGCCATTCAACACGATTTTTTCAATTTCTAAAAGTGAACTTTAATTAAAAGTTGTCTATATTTCAAATGAAAATTTGTTTTCTTCTTATTTTTCATTTTCAGGTCTCGTATTAAGATCGTTGACATTGAAGTTGCACCTGCAGTCATTTATACAAGAAATCTTTCTCAAAGATGACCGATTTTGAGACGGTGATCAAATTCGCAGGGTGGTTTTTGCCGTTTGTGAACGGTGTGGCATTCGCAATCGGCGTGCCGGGCAATCTCCTGGTTCTCCGTGTGTTTTCTGAAAGACCGTACGCCCGACCCATCCTCGTGTTGGTCGCTGGGCTGGCAGTGTCCGACTTGCTTGTCTGTCTGTTCCGCATGGTGGTTCTGTACCTGTCCCTCGCCGGCAACTCCAGCATTCGAGATGGCGTCGCTCTTCTCATCAACTGCCGGATCTCGGACGCCTCTCTGTACTTCTCCATCTACATAGAGGTGTTTCTTTTCACAGCTGTAACCTTCAACCGCTATGCAACCTCCCGCAAGGTCATGAGGTTTAAGGTAACCGTCCAAAAGACCAAATTCCTCGTCGCGCTCTGCTTTGCCGGCGCATTTATCTTGGCATGTGCTTTGCCATTTTTCGGCGAATACTCAGTCGAAGATAACGGATTGTGCCAGATAACCTCCCCCGTGTGGCTGATTGGTCTAAGATTCTACACGCTTCTTGGTATGACAGTCGTCACTTTGATTATTATTGCTGCACTCTGCGTTTGTATTTCTCGAGCCATCAAGTGCCGAGTGAAGGTTGAGAATGACGGGCGCAGCAACCGGTCTTGCTTGAGTCTCATTAGCGGGGTTACCCAGATCAGTCTGGACGTAACACAGATTCCAAGCCTTGGCAGGCCGCCACCTGCTCGACTGCCGGCGAGAGCTTTCTCATGCCACGAGGACGTAGTCTCTACTACCCATAACATCCCAGGCTGCAGTTCTGATCCCAAAGTTGAAATCCCCAAGCCCGAGATTCAAGAGAAAAGACACAAAATGAAAGTAGAGGACGCCAACAGACACAAAAAGGTGCGATTCGGGAATGTCCGTGGAAAGACGAGAAGCCGCGACAACTCAGTCCCCCGTATCCGGAAGACCAACCGCACTCGCTTGTCTTCATCAGATTCCAACATTGCGCACATGATGTTCGTCAGAATGGTAGTGTTTATTCTAACCTGGGTCCCGCTGCTCGTTCTGATGGCTTTAGGGTATTTTTCGTTCACTGCCGTCTCGATCTGGCCGGATGTCTGCCTACATCTAGTCCTCGTAAATTCGGCTCTGAGTGTCGTAATCTTTGCCATCGCCAGCCGTCAATTCAGGGGCGACTTCAGGGAGCTATTCGGTGCCATACGGTGCTTCTGGGAGCCCAGATTCGAGAGAAATAGACCCATCCACCTTCACCATCCATATTGGATTCGATGAATCGAAACCGTAGACAAAAATGACAAAGGCAAACATTTACAACATTCAATTTCACAAATTGAAATGGGCGAGTTGGGACAAAGATCCACACAATTAAAATAGAAACGTAATGAAATCCAAAGCAAATTTAGAATTAGTTATCTGCCCTATTACTTCAAAGAATCGATTTCTGCCGTTGGCCCCACGTTTCATTTTTCTTTTGAAACAATTATATCCAACGAAGTATTTCATTGTTTGCAAAAGGGTTTATTAATTTTTACTTATGTGCTTTACTATCTAATAACTAATATCGTAAACACAGTATCAAAATGTGGTGTACTATTGGAAGTGTTTTGTTTGCATTTGTTTTCATGTATTCTCTGACATAACGCCAAGTGTCGACAATCCTTACAATTAGCATTATTTTATGGTCGTCATGTGCAAAACTATTAATGCAAGTTAAGATCATTGTGTTATTTAAGGCAAACATTGCCCGGAACCCCCCCCCCCCCCCCCCCCTTTAACTTTTTGATTAGTTACCTCACCTATTTCCAAAGTCTGAGTTTAAAAAGTCTACCATATATGTAATATTTAAGGCGAAATGAGGACAAAAACCCGAAGCATTGACATCCGGACATTCGGACTGGTGCCGCACATAGTGCAGCCGATACGCAACCAAAGCGCTATAGACCAAGGGCACCGTGGTTTGACTTTTATGAACCAAACTGGCATCCCCGAAATGATTTTCGTCAGTGATTTACAGACAACAAACGGCGCGTTTTCAAGGGATGGTCGTGCACATTATTATAATAATACTTCTGTAATCTTTCCAACGATATAGCAATTTTAGGACGAACACTTTCTTGTAGCCCAATTGGGCGCCTCCAAGGTAATCTGTCCCTTTAAGCATATATTCTATTTAATCATTTTGCGCGGGGAGAGAGAGACTGATTTTCACAAGCGGAAGGAACTGAGGTTTCTGGACCAGTAATGATCAAATTATCAAAACCGTCACCACGAAGCCTACGATATTGCAAGTTAAGTTTATCCTTGTATTGCATTATTGCAATCCCTGCACTGTAAACGTTTTTCAGTTCAAAGAAATAAAATTGACGTAACCGATACACAGAATATTAGTATAGTTGGTCTATTCATGCCTTTTTCTGGGTGCTTTAAACGCAACAAACGGAAAGACCGAGTTCAATTGAGGACCCATCCTAAGGGATACTATGCCTTTACGCCAGTAGCGTATCCAGCCTCCCAGGGAGGGCAAACAACGTTTGAAACGTCTTAAAACCGTCTGAAAAACACTTTCTTTTGCTCATCCAAACAACTTCAAAATTGACACTGCACATTCTTGGGTCCCGAGCAATACACCTGACGATTTTCAACTTTATACAGTGCCCGGCTCTGGAGATAATCGAATTCCACACAGACGCACGTACTGACACACACATATTGGAATTGACCTATCGCCGTTTACGAGTTAACCACGCCCCTTAGACAACCCTATGGGAAGTTTGTGTGGCAATTTTTGTTTGTGAAAATGAATAAAACTGCTGCAAACTGCTGACTGACTGAATGGACCTGAAATATACAAATCAAAAAATTAGCTGGCCTGACGTTTCGAACTTAAGCAAGTTCTTTCTCAAAGGTGAATGACAGAGTACAAGAAACAAACATGTAGGGAACACACATGCATGAGGGGGTGGGTGGAGAAACACAAAAGAGGGATGCAAAGGAGCATGGCAGATAGGCAGTGGGTAAACATCAAAGGGAGAGGAAAGGACAGCCAGGAAGACAGGAACAAAGAGGTGTGATTAGGGTAAGGATGGAGGAGGGGAGGGATTAAGATGAAGGTTGAAGCTGGGGAAATGGACAAAGGAGTGTGGTTAGGGGGGGGGGGGGGGGTTTGAATAGAAGGTGGTAATAGGGCAAGAAAAGGAACAAAGAGAAG
Organism: Hippasteria phrygiana; assembly: GCA_037893225.1. NCBI lineage: Eukaryota > Metazoa > Echinodermata > Asteroidea > Valvatida > Goniasteridae > Hippasteria > Hippasteria phrygiana. Next base: position 561,694 of record JAZGUH010000713.1, on the reverse strand, counting down.
TGGCAAGGATAAACAGGAAATGGAAAGACAACACCATTTGGCCAAGAGACCCCAAGAGGGTTATGCCAGGAGGATAATCTGTAAACAAATGACAATGGGGGAAAATTTTTTAAGTTAATTTTTGTTTGTCTCAGATTTTGCGCGTTCCACGTGGAATTATAATTGATGTGATTGGACAATAATTCACAAGCTGCGTTGACGCGATTCGACCGCGATAGGTCAATTATAGTAAGATAGTAAGATGTTGCGGCGTCAATATTTTGAAGCTCGAAATACAAGGTTAGACGACTGATGATGAGTTTGTCAGTGTTGGAAACTTTTAATTGTTGTAGCGCCCTCTACTGTTGTCATTTTAACTAATCTTGACCACATGGAAAGTGCTCGTTGTCAGTGAACTGCAGTAGTGTATGTATGCTAAATTGGTTCTATTTGTATCTTCGTTTACACATTGTTTACAATTAAATCACACAAAAGTTGATCATTGCTCTTCTATTTAAAAGTAAAAAGTTGCATGCGGGCAAAATAAATGTAAACACGTACGTACACCGCGGTGGCAGGTAGCGGATTAATAACAAATTTAGGCATTCGAACTAAGTAAAAGGGCTGAGCTGGTCCCCGGCCCAGTTTCGATACATGGTAAGTGGGTTCGTTACCAGCTGACTCTCCACCATCTGCTGCCGCATCATTGCAAATTAGTAATCAACATGGCGGCGTAAATAGTGGACGGACGAGGGACAAAAACGAAGGGAAAGGGACAGGTTTCTGCAGGTTTATGGACATGGTCGAGTGCTAGAAGTCGCAGATTATTTCACAGGTAGGTCAATAACTCTCCGCCTTATAAAATTGTGCCTATTTCATCGCAATAATAGAACTTAAAGGTAGGCCTATGTGAACAGGAATCAACAACAGCGTCTGCCCAGTTTCCGGACGCATAAATAAACCTTTTCGATTGTGAGTAGGTGAAGTGAAATTTGTCATGTTTGTTAGCGATTCCGTGATGGCCAGATACGGAGCTCTTGCCCCCTGAACATACTCACCCAGCACGATGAAGTAATCATTCATGCAGCAAATAATCCCCTCAAAATGAGAATACGATCAAGTTGAACCTGCAAAAAGAGTAGTCTGAGTAATTTCGGTTTCGAGTCAACTCGGACCCAAACCAACTCGGACCCATACCAACTCGGACCCATGCCAACTCGGACCCACTACCAACTCGGACCCATGGCCAACTCGGACCCACTACCAACTCGGACCCACTACCAACTCGGACCCACAACCAACTCGGACCCATGCCAACTCGGACCCACTACCAACTCGGACCCACGGCCAACTCGGACCCACTACCAACTCGGACCCAAGCATGACCAAGTCGGACCCAACAAGATTGAATCGGCATAATATAAATACTGGATAGGACGAGCGTATGCAGTGAAGATTCCCAAAACGCGAAGAAATGAAAAAAACATTGTTTCTGAACTACTGTATCTGAATTAAATACGGCATTATTTTTCTGAGTTGCTTTTGCGCTTGTAAAATTTGTAAGTCAATCGGCAATTCAGTGAACTTTGGTTTATGACCATGGGCGGCGATCTCGGGGGTGGGACGGGGGGACATGGCCCCCAACCCAATATTTTTGGGGAGGGGACGGCTATGGCAGTGTCTCCCCCCCCCCCCAATAATTTCCCCTATAGTTATACATTTTAAGGGTAATTGGCTTTTACATATACCAGAATATGCACCAGAATACACAAGGATCAGCACACATTTTTAATAAATTTCCCAGGATACACAAAAAGAGGCATCAAGTACACTAACGCTTAACCAATAATTGTTGGTTGTGTGCTTTCTCCCCCCCCCCCCCCCCCCCCCCTCCCCCAACCTTGACGAGAAATGTTGCATTTAGAGTTACTCTATACATGGAGGTGTTTCCTACCTCCATGCTCTATAGCTTAATTACAACCGACATGCGTACTTCTATTTAACAAATTACCACTGTGACAAAAACATTATTTTAACAGGAAGAATTTATGAAAAATTACATTCAGGTATTATTTTATGCTCAACCATCCTTCCTCCATGGCTCAACAGTCACCAAACCGGATAACGTGGAGCCAATTGCCACTGGCGCCCAAGCGGCCACTTCACTCGTGTCCTTACTCTTTTCTATTTGACCTTAACACAGACATAAGGAAAACACCAACGCCCCTGTCCCTCTCTCATATTCATGCAATTTCATACATTGCTCATATTGATTCAATTTCAATTTTAGCGAAATTCAAAACATCCATGTCTCCATTCATACCTGATTTTTCTATTCACTTAAGCCTCTTTACATTCTACTGCAAATTCCATTGAACTTCCATGTCGCTACTATACTGCAGATTCCAATAAAACTCCGATTGTAGAGTTCACACAAAGAAATTTCTGCAAATGAGGCCTCGTAGGTACCCCTATGTATTTGGAATATTTTAACGAAGTTAAATTGGATGTTCTTTGCGCGAATTTATTGTAGGGCCTACTAGCTTTGAATTGGAATTAACATATATTCCCTTGTGTAAAAATAAGAAACAAGAAAGCAAACAAAATTGAGAAACGTAGGTATTCTGAAATAATTATGTTAGATGTTTACTGCTTCATCACATACTCTACGTAACCGTGTGCATGAAAGTTGTAACTGTCTTGTTTTGCAGCCTGGTGGGTGTAAGGAAAACCGGTTTGCATGATGAATCAATTGGCATAAGTTCCCTCTTTGTGCCTTTTATTTTTGAGTAAAATTTAATGCGCTTGCGGCCGGAGAGAGCATGCAGGAGGAATATATGTTTGTTCTAATTAACGAGTATCTGTTTGTCAACCATCCAAGCAAGGCTTTCTAATTTAGACACGATTTGTTTGTCACTGCAATCATTCAACAAACACGACCAACGCCAAGGGATTAAACTTTGCGGGTGAGACGATGTGCGGCGACGCGACTACCCACACTCACGGCCAGTGCGGCCGAAAGGCCCTTTTTTAAAGAGCGGGTCACATTTTATACTATAGATACTTATAAAACATATCTATATAGGTTTAATTTTTTTGAGCGGAAGAACACCGTAAACAAATACATGTACATGTAGTAGGTAATATCATGGAGGAAGGAGTGTTCCTTCCTCCATGGTAATATTGACAGCAGAATCGTCACTTGAACCTCGGCCTCCTCCCTCCCCAGGCTCCCCCACCCCAAGCTTGTTTTCCGCCACATGGTTGCCTTACTAGATGCCCCCGTTCGTTCATGCATTCATCGATAATGTATAAATAGGCATATTGGCATATCTGCATGCTTTAGTCAAAATTCGCACGATGGGTCCGAGTTGGTCATCGTTGGGTCCGAGTTGGTATGGGTCCGAGTTGGTATGGGTCCGAGTTGGTAGTGAGTCCGAGTTGGTATGGGTCCGAGTTGGTAGTGGGTCCGAGTTGGCCGTGGGTCCGAGTTGGTAGTGGGTCCGAGTTGGCCGTGGGTCCGAGTTGGTAGTGGGTCCGAGTTGGCATGGGTCCGAGTTGGTATGGGTCCGAGTTGGTTTGGGTCCGAGTTGACCTGCTTCCACTTGGACCCTTTATCGCCTTTTTTAACATTTGGACATAATCTGGCGATAGTAGGGTCCAAGGCAATTGCGCGATAGAGAATGGCTTCTAATTCAATCCAAACAAAAAATTCAAAATTCAACCTTACAACGGCCACCAAAATACTAGATACGCCACCATCTGAACAAGTAGAGTTCCATGATCAGATGAAATTTTACCGTTTAATTCCCAGAGACCCCCGCAGAACATGTCTTTTCGCTTTCTTGGAGTTCAAATAGTGACTCCTCGACCTTGCATGACGTACGTCACCCTGATGCGCAGCGCCCGCATGCACCGCGCGACAACCTGTTTATGCCGGCGACTGTTTCGTGAAGAATTCCCTCCCCCATGACGCGCGTGCAACCTCGAATCAATATACTACATGTATCTACACAGGAACACGTACCGCGACCGTTATTCCACTCACGAAACAGTCGCCGGCATAAACAGGTTGTCGCGCGGTGCATGTGGGCGCTGCGCATCAGGGTGACGTCATGCAAGGTCGAGTATCGAGTCTGTCACTATTTGAACTCCAAGAAAGCGAAAAGACATGTTCTGCGGGGGTCTCTGGGAATTAAACGGTAAAATTTCACTTTTTATTTGGATGTTAAGTAAACCTTGGTACATTCATCTGATCATGGAACTCCACTTGTTCAGGTGGTGGCGTATCTAGTATTTTGGTGGCCGTTGTAAGGTTGAATTTTGAAATTTTTGTTTGGATTGAATTAGAAGCCATTCTCTATCGCGCAATTGCCTTGGACCCTACTATCGCCAGATTATGTCCAAATGTTAAAAAAGGCGATAAAGGGTCCAAGTTACTCGGACTAAAAAAAGAGTAACTTGTTTGTCCGAGTAACTTGTTCTTTGGACCCTCTATCGCCTTTTTAAACATTTGGACATGATCTGGCGATAGTAGGGTCCAAGTAAGTCTGCAGTGGTCGTGCGGTGATCCCGAAAAAATGTCTGAAATCCCAACAAAATCATCCGATTTTACCCTTCCTTAAAACGACCACCAAATACTACTCACTAGATACGCCACCTGCAGAACAAGTGGAGTTCCATGATTAGAGTAGCTAAGATGATCCTAGCATTATATTTTTTTTCAGATACGAAAATTTTTATAATATATTCAATATTGAAGTATAACTGACAGTATGAAGTAATGCACCAAATTATGAAAAGGTGATAGTAAAATAATGACAACTCACGTTTTTACAGCTAATTTTTGGAGGTCTGGATTCGTCAACACACACTGAAGCACACTTAAAATAACTGTTGAGTGTAAACACATGTCACAGGTCAATGCAGGTACTTTGCATTAAGTAGCACGCATTGTTACCAGCGCCAAGCTGGTAACAATGCGTGCTACTTAATGCAAAGTACCTGCATTTATTTTCACCACCTTTATTTTCCATGTTCAATATATACTATACCAGACGACTGTTTGGTGTTGATATTATTAGCTGAGATAAGCATCAACAATGAAAGTACCGTATATATATTTAAATATTACATAAAACAGTCGTATATAATCTCGATGGTATTGCGGGTTTGGGGACACGATCAACATTTCTTCAAATGACCGCATGGTGGCGATGTTTAAAGCAGGAAGAACATGTGTATGCATGAGGCAATGAAAAGACAGTCGGATTTGTTGACGTTTTAGTAACAAGAGAACTCATCAATTTGAGCCAAAATATACTTAAGTAGTTAATATTTCTGGTATTATTTATCATTCAAGTGATGGAAACACTAAAGCAACTATTATTATCTAGGTTGTAAGACAATTCTCGTCGTGTCGAGGAAAATATTGCAAAGGACATGGTTCTGAAAGAGATGTGCACTAGCTATGATTAGAGTAGACGGAGGTACTAAGGTTCACTTACCATCCGGATAAAAAGTGAAATTTACCGTTCAATTCACAGAGACACCCGTAAGACATGTCTTTTCGCTGTCATGGAGTTCAAATTCTGACTCCTTGATGCATTCATGTTATAAAAATGTGATTGGATACATCTGGTACTGTACACATGTACTCTGAGGCTTGCTGGGGAGGGAGGGAGGCAGGGGGTAGGGTATTTATAATTAAAATCTTCCTACCCACAAAGTCTTCAGTAAATCTAGAACTTTCTCATTTTACATTGCCTATTGTACATGTATGTGTATGTATATTCATACAGATACAATGTAAATACGGTGTACGTGAACGTGTACATATCCTGATTTTCGACTGTATGGTTGTACAGTTGTACTGTACAATATACATGTACATGTACATGTACGTGTAGTTTTAATAACTTCTGTATGTTAACCCTAACCCCTTGGGTAACTTTACTATAAATTATCCTGAATCCGCCAAAACCCACCTATTTCTTCTTGCACAAAAAGTTGGTTTTGGTGACTGCTCAATATGGAGGCATCCTGAATCCATCAAAATCCTGCAGTACCGCAAGGCCTACAATCCTCAATCCATCAAAATCCCCCAGTTTTCAATATGGAGGTATCCTGAATCCGCTGAAATCCTCCAAAACAGGGGTATGGATTTTGATGGATTCAGGTAGGTTAGGGTTAACCCCTTGAGTACTTTTTTATGGGAGACGTCGGGGTGTCGCGACGGTTTTGGCATCCAAACGAACCGTTACAATGTGTTTGTGCAGTCAAGCGTAACATAAACATAATCATAATCCAACGATAGATTGAAACTTCACAAACAGCGGCAAATGGCGTCATCCGGCCTGGTGGTACTTTTTTTTTGGACGCCATATGGTGTCATCCGTACGCAAAGGGTTAAAAGACAGGTACATTGTACATACATACATGTATGTACTAAATTGTGTACCACAACTGCACAAAAAACAGGATAACTGCTTTAAATGATCAACTCTAAGTCTCTAACGTCCTAGGCTTTTGGGGTAAAGTACACTAGGCCTATACTACAAAAAAACACCACAATTTCTGATATGCCAGTGTATTAAGAGTATACAAATACTACATGGTTAGAGGGGAAATAGGGCAATCTATTTTTCCCGAGGTACTGGCTACAGGCCTACCACCCCGAACCCGGAGGGTGAGGGGTGGTAGGCCTGTAGCCAGTACCGAGTGGAAAATGGATGCTATATTTCCCCCGACACAAACTATGTAGGCCTAGTATTTGTTTTATTGCACCTTCTAAATATTCACGATGTCAACATTTCTTGTGGTATCAAAGTGACGCTGGAGTACATTCCTGATAGATTGCAGGCTTTTCTTTGCATAAAAATCTCCATTCCGCTTCCGTGAATTAGCATAAAACTTGCCCAGCAATTCGTCCAGTTCCCATGTCTGACAGCGCATCCGAATTTGCGAGACGTTTCTCTTCACAATATGCATTCAGCAGCTTCATCGATTCGTCTATAATGGAGCGTGTATTTTATGCTTCTTTGTGGAAAATCAACTGTCCGATGTCTTCATCATCCAGAGAAGGGAATCGCAATGCTATGGACACGGCCATCTTGCATCTGGTTGTTATGACATCGATATTCACTTCCCGTTTTTCCGTGCAGCACCGTGTGCATTAAGATACGTAAATAATTGGATTTTGACTCCAGGGGATGAGGTTGTAGGGAAAATAGGAAAAAAATAACACTCCGGGAGATAGGACTTTTTTGAAACAGCTAAATTTGTTCTGGTTGCATCATTCTTGACTGACCAATGAATTGGTACCATTAGCTCATGAATATTTAGAAGGTGCAATAATACTGCATACATTACAGTTTACTGCTAGGAGTTCATGTATTTTGTACGGGTAGCTTCAGGTGAGGTTAGGGTTAATGAGCATCTGTGGTTCAATGCACTTTATGAAAAGCATGGGTACCAGCAGATTTCACTATCAGTAAATAATTATTTAAATGCCGCCAAGCCCACAAAGGGCAGTGTGAGTCCTAGGCCTTAAGGAAATACACGGCAATATGCCACTACCAGTAATTTTAAAACACACACACACTGTGTCAGTCAGTATACGTGGGGATGACATGACGTAGACAAAATAAATATATGTGACCCGCTCCAGAAAAGGGTGATATAAGTCGCGCTATGCATTTAAGTGTAATGGCCCTTTTAATGTTGAGAGGGTGAAATGTTTCGTCAACATTCATTTTTTGTTTTTTGTCTTTAATGACATCTTAAATATCTAAAGTTTCAAGTTTAGTGCACAACAATGTTAATTTCAGTGAATAAAGTGAAAAAATAACATTTTTATAGTGCATTGTTGCATTGCATTGTATAAGAACTAGTTATTTCAAAGCCTGTTTTCTCTGTTGTGCAATTTGAACTCCATAGAACTAATTAATATGCAAAAATGCGATATCTCCAGAACGGAAAGGGCTTTGGAGCTTCATCATGTACCAAATGAAAGCTTACATTGCGGGCTTTCCAAACATACATAAAACAAATTTTTCATATTTTGCGACATAATATACCTTTTTCCAGAGCGGGTCACATATTGTTGTCTCATCAGAAGTTACATCAACATGTGTTTTCAACTGTTTGTTTTTGTTTGGATCTATGGGACTAGCCAACAGTTTCACATCTATTTAAAAATGGTTTTGAATTTGGGGTGAGAGCTACATGTAGCTGTAGTACTGTAGATGTATTATAGTGGATCTGAAAATATTGAGTCAGTAAAGATGATTTAAAAAAAGAAAATCCAAAAAATAACAGCAAAAATGTAATGTGAGCTGACTTGGAATGGCCCTTAACATTGTTGTTTTGGTTGGCAAAGCTACTGCCAATTTTTTCTTCTTCTGATTCTAACCAAGTTTCTCAAGATAAAATTGCCTTGTAATGAAGCCAGTTGAAGGTATACCCATGTATACTGCAGATATCCAGTTTTTATTCACAATGTTGAATTGTTTTCATTATATTTAATTTAATTTAATTTAATTTTATTTAGAAACTTTTATTTCTTCCTCAGGGCAGTAATATTGCAAACAATACAAGTTTACTTGCATTGTAACATTTCAACATAACCCAGAAAACAGCTTTAACCCTAACCATCCCTAACCTGCCAAAATCAAACACCCCATTTGTGTTGAATTTTGTGTGATTGGGTACTGTAGAGCCTTGGCACCATCACTTTGCATGGGACTTGATGCCCTGATTTTGTCTAAGTACAAAGAATGTGCCATTGGTTTACTACACAGTGTTGGAGTTTGTGTGGTTAGGGAAGGATTCTAGTAAAAAGGCTTGGGCTGTTGGGGTTAATAAAGCCTGCAGTTACAAATGACAAATTTTTTGTCTCAGATTTTATGCATTCTGAATCAGATTACGATTCATGAAATTCAACATTTCACACACCGTGTGCATGTGATTTTTCAGCCAAAAATGGAAATATAACCCATTATTACCAAGTTATTGCATTGTTTAAGTTGCAATAAAGTAAGTTTGAATGTCGAGGATAAATACGTGCATGGTGTGAAGTAATGTTTGTTTTATTTCATTTTAAGGACAACAACAACCATTATCTGTCGTTAACAGCTTGTTTCCTTTCATTGTGCCAGTTACACCAGGAAGGAACTATTGTAGTCTTTCCGTGTTTCACTAAGGAAATTCAGCTCCTCAGTCTTGCCAACACTTTTGAAATCAGCAGAGTTCCATTTTGGGGCAAGCGTGCCTTGGCTGTCCTAACTGCACTGGACAGTCAACAGGGCTTGAAGTATCCATAGACTGGCTTTCAGTCCCTCCATTATCCTTCTTGTCTCAATTACATACATAGCTTACACCTGTAGGAATTGCTGTAGGTGTGTGCTCTGTTAATTGATATACCTGTCATGAATTGAAATTACCCAACCATTGTGAAAACTTGACAAAACCAACACGAATGTATCCATTTAACTAAATAAATATCTCCATGACTGAACCCCCATTGGTGAAAACGAAAACCTACACATCTAGCTCTTAAACAATAGGAATTGATTAGGGTGCTTGCAGACACGAAGGCCAACAAAACTCACCATAATTATGTACTACATGTAACTACATTGTATTGGTCTCTATATTTTCGGTTCAGAAACCAGTCTAGAAATACCCACTGGTCTGACTAACTCCTCAGTGTCTAAATGTACAAGTAACCAGTCCAGTAATTTTTCTTTGAAACTATTTTGCAAATAGGGACTGAAAACCCAATACACACGTTGATCCGTGTGGGATTTAAACCCGTGCCATCTTAGGTGGAAGGTACCACTCCCCGTCACATTTTGTCGTCTCAAAATGCTTACCAGATTAGCCAATATCTACCAAGTGCTTACCGGCACAAAACATGACCCCGCACAAAAAGTCTCGGTTACCAGCCAAAACTCCATTTGATTTTCGTGCTTAGAAAAAGAAAAAAACCAGCAAAATGCCAGTCACAAGCAAACATACTTCACATGAAAGTTGGGTTGGTTATCCTATTTTTTGCCGAGGAAACTTTTCATGCTAAGTCAATTTTTGTGATTTGTAGCGCCATGGAATTAGTCCCAGTTGTTGGATTTGGGGGTAGTAAGAGGTATACTGAATGACGTGTATGAAACAGAAATACATGTACATGTACATAAGTAATAAATGGCAGTGAACAAATCATCAACAATTATCTGGTCCATCAGACTCGGTCAACTGAAACCACTTGGTCACGTTTATGCTCCGTACTTAAAATTCTGCTGTGCAGTAGATTGAAACCTTACGATGAGTCCTGGTGACAGATTACGTTGCCTCTCGCAGGGCTGTTGCTAGAATCACCCCCACCTCCCCAAACTATCAATTGACATTAATCTTGATTATCTATCTCTCAATAGAATTGCAGCCGTACCAGCACGTTTTGAGCGGGTAATAATACAGTTCCAGCGAGTCGAACATCAAGCTGCCAATAGCCCTCAGCCGTCCAAGAGCACTTTGGAAAATTGCAGATAATACGGCTGGAACGCCACGCCAAATGCCTTGCCTGTCATTCAGTCAGTAAACGGAGTAGCTCTTCATCGGATCTGCTGGCTGGATGAGACTTGCTGTGGAACGAAACTCTGGGTTAAGTGGCTTCACTGAAGAAGTTGACGCGACGAAGCCTCACTCGGGGAAAGCGAGGGAGGTCTCTTTACCGCGTAGCTCCACTGTGTATCCAGGGCGGCGCCTCAAGATCTAATCCTGGACGGACCAGGGGATAGGCCTCGGTTCCCCTTTGGCGTGCCAGCACCAGGAATGCCGGTCCCAATGGACGGACGAGATCAGGGCTACATGCCGTAAGTATCACCTCGATGACATCTTTTCATTCATATTTATTTTAGTTGAATCAACTTAAAATTTCTTTCTAGCGTTATTAATTAACTCCAATTAACTACCTGTATGCTAGCTGCCACCCAATCTTTCTCCCTTACATTATGAATAGTGAGTATTGAACCCCACTCGGTAGATCTTCAAAGGGAGGGAAAATATAACTAAGAAAAGTAAAGGAAATACAATATAAAAATGAATGGGAACCCCCTTCCACCTCCACCATAAAAAAAACTGTCAAAATTAAGTACTTTTCACAATATTGCATCCATCACTGTTGAAAAAGCACATACATTGTACCATTACTAGTAATGTAAGTACATGTATTGCACTACAATAAGCCGCGTTCGCATTGGACTTACATTTGTAAAAAGTTACCGTGCGTAATTGTTAACATTCCACTGTGGTTATTCTTCGGTGCGTCCGCACTTGGATTACACGGCTCGCGGAAAGTCCTTGGCACGTAAATTTTGCAGTGTTCAAAATGCACGTTTTACACAGTGGCTGTCCGCACTGGACTTTCAGCGACGTAAAACTGGCCACGTACATGACGTAACTCTTCCGCTGCACGGTTGGCCCTGTAAAAGTTCCCACTGCAGAGGGATAAACGGACAACCGACGATCGACACTTGACAGTTTGGACAGTTTACCGGCAGTCCTCACTGGACATAATTTGGTAAAGTTGACAGCAGTCTCTGTACATTTTACCAAAAAAAGTCCAATGCGGACACGGCTATACATGTACATGTACATGTGTATTGTGGCAATACACCTCAACTTGCACACACCCTCCTACTATTTCACCATACAAAACCTTACAAAATGTTCATATCCAAGTTTTACCATAGCATTAACACACACATGGCAAAACTTATTGACATGGCAAAACCATACACATGGTTTTGTACATGTATGGTAAACATGCTTCACTGTGGTGCACAGTGTATGCCAAATGGTTTTGTGTGGTGAATATACTTCATTGTGGCTTATCAACAGACTACTTGGGGCTATGGAGTACCGAAGTCTGACGTCAGTTGCCGCGGCAACTGGTTCCAAACACATGCAGTTTAGAATGTATTCTGGTTCCAAACATTGCATTGATTGACGTCATCACTTCGGTACTCTATGGTGAGTTATATATAATGTATAAAGAGAAACCACCCTAATTCTAAAATGGTATAGGCCTATTCATCAATGTTCCCCAGTACACAATGGAGTTGGTTCACCATACAAAACCTTGTACATGTACCTGCCAGCAGACACAGCCTGTACAACCATACAAAACCTTACAGTGCCACATAGAGGTCAAGTTGATTTACCATTCATCACCTTACATAGTTCAGTACAGGCAAGTCTTTTGACCATACAAAACCAGACAGCTGTCAGGTTTTGTATGGTATACCTGCTGTACACTCAGTGACTCACTGTATGGTTTTGTATGGTGAATAAACTTTCTTATAAATTGCCTCAGGAGTAGGAGGGTTAAGAAAATCATGCTTGTAAAGCACACATTGCAAACTAATGAGGCTTTACTGTACATAGTTTCAGCACTACATTTGTACATTGTATTTGTACATTCTATTGGCATGATTGATCATCCTGTTACTCTCCTCTCCCACCCCCCTCCCCAGGCCCCCCTCTGCCCCTCAGTCCCTACGGTGTTTCTACTTTATGATCATTGCATCAGGGTGTGTCCGTCTTGCCTTATATCATCAGGAAACCCCCCATCAAGCTGGCCTGGGTGATAAGACGTTTCTCATTCCACCTGACAGCCCAACCACAGACGATTGGGGAGGGGGGGGGGGGATAGGGAGGGGGGATAGGGAGGGGGAGCCGATCACCCTAGTGCTTGGCTCGTTGGTCGCCATCGTCGCTGACTAACTGTCCGTTCACCTTGCTGGTCCACCTGTCCTTCAGCGATAACACATTGTTTAATTGAATCTTGTGTGGCAGTTGGATCCCACGTGGCTACACTATGACGAGTGCATCAAGGTGCATGAAAAGATAACGCACCGTATAATTGTAAATATTACGATATGTACACATATGTGCATACATACACGGCATGTATCTGAAGTCTGAACCCAGTATTTGGCAGCGAATGACTTTCCAAAATTTTCCATTCGGGATTTAAATTTTTAATTTCATTTCCAATCAGTCGAAAAAAATCCATTTCACCTTGGTAATGTTAACCGAAAATGGCCAACTAACATTATGATCGACTGACATTCCAACAGGATTTTCACTCCTAAAACTTATCAATGGCCTTAACAATTTCTTTGGAATCGGCAAATTTTGAACAGAATTCATGTTGATATCGTGTTAGTATTTAAACGTTATACATGTAGTCCAATTCCATCTCCGAAGCTTTATTCTGTTGCTTCTGTTTTCCATTTTAACAGTAAACCAGTTTTTGAAGAAAGTTTGTGTCAGATAAGTGGTTAAAATTCTCGTACAGGCATGTTTCATTGCTGAAATTATATTCTACAAAGTAATAAAAGAACAGTATCATAATTCAAAACAGAAGATGATAAAACACATGTTATCTTCACTTGGAGGAATGAAACAAAATGGAATTGCACGGGAGGAACCCCTTGGGCACGGTATTTTACGGGAGACGTCGGGTTGTCGCTGCGGTTCTTGCAGCCAAATCGAATTGCTACAATGTGTTTGTGCAGCCAAGCGCATCATAAACAATAATCCAACAATGGATTGAAACTGCACAAACAGTGGCCAGTGGTGTCATCCGGCTTGGTGACATGGTTTTTTTTGCGCCTACAGGCGTCATCCGTACGCAAGGGGTTTATTAACCCTAACTCCCTAGGGTGTGTGTGGAAAATCATATTAAAATTGGAGGATTCAGGACTGGAGGATTCAGGGTATTAAAGATGATTTTGCATTGCAAATTGCCAACTGAAATTTCTGAAGGTGCAGCAAGTGTAAAATCCTATAACTATCTCTAAAGAAATTGTACAAGGAATTGCAAACTCTAGAGAGACAATTAGTATTCATTGTTTGCTGTTGTGCCCGATGTGGAAAGACATGATTCTGTATGAAGCTGGTTTCTGATACACTCGGGTTTTTCAGCAATTTAATTGTGTAAATTTACAAAGTCCCTGCCAATATGCTCTTGGCCATGTTCACAGTTTGAAAATCTGACATTGTTGTCATATGCACAGATTTAGCTCAATAATTCATGAATTAAATAGTGGGGAACAGTGTGGATGTTACTACTTGTTTACATTGTAATACGTTTGGTTTTTAACCCCTCGAGTACAGCTTTTATAATGGGGCGCTGGTTTGCTGGATGGGTTTGTGCAGCCAAGTGTAATGCACACAATAGGCTAACAATGGAATGAATATGCAAACGAATGCGGGTATAGACGTCAACCGGCCAGGTGTTTTTTGTTTCAAACCGCAGCTATAGCCGTCATCCGTACTCAAGGGGTTAAATAAGTTCGGTTTTTTAAATAGCTATTTTTCTAGCAATATAAAAGTTATTCACTTTTGAATGAGGCATTGTAAGAAACAATCCGCCCACAAATGTCAAATTATTTTGGGCCGGGCAATATCTTTGTGTGCATATTAGGTGCGAAAGCAAAAAAATGCCCTTTTTGGAAGCGTCGCAGATGCTCACAATAGAAAAATATCCAATTTGTTGAGCATGGAGGGTACAATCTGTACATCTTTAAACTTTAGGGTAATTATGCATTTCAGAATGAACACATCACATACAAAAATGTATTCATTTTGGTCTATACAGGTGTATGTACTTGTAGTGGCATTCACTTGTTTTATAATGCTTCTTCCATTTGCAAATTACCATTAACTTATAAATAATTAAATCAGTCATGTCATCAGTTAATGAATGGTTGCCGCTGTTTACCTGAGTAGTGCTGGTAATGCCATGCAGCTAAAGTCAAATATTGATTAAAAAATGAATATTCTACGACTTGGTTGATTTTCCGAATGACTGCGGCAAAACTGGCCGCCCAAACACGACACCATATGTACGTGTACGGGGCACATCTCACTTTACATATAAATATGTAAATGCATGACAGTGTTTTATTGACTGTACCAAAAATGCAAATTGCTGTGTGTTTTCACTTGCTTATAATAATGTGTGTACACTGACTCACTGTACACAGCTTTGCTGATTATAAAATGTGTACATCCTTTATAGCTATATTATGATATTAATTTATAGTATCCTGATGAAATTGAGGAACTTTATAACGGCTGGGATATCCTGCACGAAACACAAGCAGATTTTAAAACTATAAAGCTAATGGAAGGAAGAATTCATTTTATTCTAGGGGGAAATATTCTTTTTAAAATTGTTTTCCCCCTGCCCATAACACATGCAGATCCCAGTAAATATGTGTCATTGATTTTGCAAATCTTTATGATAATGATGCCTTGGAGGAAAAAGACTGCCATCCCAAAAATTCATTAATATTAGTCTTGGATTTTTTCCCCAGCCCCCTTCACCAGCAGATTGGTTCAAGCAAGTGTGTACTGTGAGTGGGTGCATGTATAGGCAATGCTTTGCCTGAGCATACATGTACATGTACATGTATGAACGTACACTCACTGCATGCACCACACGCCAGGTCACTGTCTGTGACATAAAATATGTGTAATTAGCTAAAAAGAAAAAGAAGCGAAGTCCTCACTGTTGTACTACAGTGTGTGTGTGTAGCGTGAGTGACACACATGAACATGTAGTATTTTGACATTTTGGGAGAGTTTGTGCAATGGCTTCAACAATTCCACCTACGTGTACCCCGTGCAACATGCAGTGTGTTCCCGGCATGGCGGGGCCCGAATTACCTATGTTCAACTCACTCCCCTTCTACAGGAGGCACACACCGTTTGTCAGCCAGCCCGACTACAGAATTTATGAGCTTAACAAGCGGCTACAACAGCGATCAGAGGTGAGAAAGGGTGGGGGGTGGGGGGGGGGGGAGGGGTGGGGGAGGGGATATGGTGTCAGAGGTAAGACTCTGAGGAAATCTTGTCTTCAAAATTAAAATGTTCATTTTGTTTTAAATATTACTTTCCATGGAGCTGAATTTGGTGTCTTCATTTAAAAAAAAATTCTTAGTGTGTCATTATTTAGCTTATTTTTTTTCATTAAATTATTTGTTAGTTGGAAATGACATTTTCTAAATTGCAACTTCACATTCACCCTCCCTCTCTCAGGGCCAAAATGGAGCCAACTACCCTAGATATATCAAAACCTATCAAGTGACAGGTTGAAACACACACAAGCTGTGAGAGTTGGTGGGTAGATTTTTTGATAGTTTTAACTTTAGGAGGGTTAATTAATGGCAAAAATGATTTCATGTAATAAGTTCAAGTTGCCATATGCAACTTACTAAACTGACGTGATGGTGTTTAAGCCTTTGCGTACGGAAGACGTCTGTAGACGCAAAAAAAGCCAGTGCCACCAGGCCGGATGACGCCTACAGCCGTTATTTGTGCAGTTTTAATCCATTGTTGGAATATTGAGTATGTTATGCTTGACTGCACAAACACATTATGGCCGTTTCGCTTGGCTGCCAGAGCCGCCGCGACACCCCGATGTCTCCCATAAAAAAAACATACTCAAGGGGTTAACCATTTGTGTATTTAACTATGGCAGAACACAATCTACTTGAGTAGACGTTATTGGTAGACTTGGTATTTTACATCATTTTGTACATGTATGCATGCATGCATAATGTGCACATGTACATTTGGTACTGTATTTTACGTTTACATGACAAGAAGAGAAAGAAAATACAAAGGAATCTTTCTTGTCCTCGGGAGTCTGTCTTTTGTTAAAATCGGTCCTCGGATGTAAAAATACGTGCTAAGTCTGTGGGAGTTTTTTTTTTTTGAATAAAGGAACAATAGGAAACACAAAGCATTGTCCAGTCAGTAGTATAGGAAAACACGACTGTGTGCTTGCATCTTAGTCTTAACAGCTGCATTGATTGTATATATATACAGGTAGGTTTGATCATTGTAGTTCTTGCCTTGTGTTTATGGCCCACACAGTGAATTGTACATGTACATGTAGTTTACATTTCATGGCATGCATACGCACATGTACATTGTACACTCTAGTTGACATTTGGCAGACGATGACTGTACGTTTCGTACATTACATGTACTTGTACCAACAATTTGCACTGCATACATATGGACATTGTATACATTTACAAACTTAGTGTACATGTACATGCAGGTCACTAACTCATTGACTGACATTAGTGACCGCATAAATACATTTTTAGTGAAAGGTAAACATAATATTTAAAAATAAATGTTCATGTACGGTTATTTCACAAGGGTGAATAAATCAACTATTTGAAGTACTTGATGAAACTTGTGGACAAAAAAACAACAGAGGACCCATTCATAGAGATGCTTAGTTACAAAAAGGTTACCAGCCAAAACTCCATGTAATTTTCATGCGAAGCAAACAACTGAATACCAGTCACAATCAATACGTCACATGGACATTTTGTTGGCAATCCTGTGTCTACCAGGAAAGACTTTACATGCTAAGCCAGTTTTTGTGCTTAGTAGCTTAGTAAAATTGGCCCTTGGTCATAAATTCTTAGCTTGGAATCATCTCATCTTTTCCATCTGGCTTAGCAGTTTTCCAGTATTAATTGAATAATTTAACTACACATGTATACATAAACCCTGTCGACACAAAGTCTGTGCATTGAATGTTTAAAAAACAAGGCATGCTTATTATGGGCATCATATAGTACATTGTATGTTTTTATGCATGACACGTTCGTCGCCAAAACAAAATTTAACTCGGAGGACGTTATTAAATCAAAGATAATTGGACCAAAGTAAATGCATTTAATTGAATTTTTAAATTTGCCAATTACATTTATGTACATTTGTATATGTATTATGTTGATTTTAATCTTTAGACCAGAATTAACCAAAGCATAGTGCTTAATAGATTTATGTAGAAACAAAATTTAAAGTACAAATGTAAGTCCATTTAAAGTACAGTATTTGTGCTATCTGCACGACAAAGATTAAACAATTACAAATTTAGTTGTATTAAATAACAACTACATGTTAATTCGATTTTTGAATATCAACTGAAATTAGATTCCTGCAAAATTCAATCCTGAGAAAATTACGTGGCAGTGGATTCGCACAATCATAGGAAAACAGGAATTAAGATCTTACATTTTTTTAAAAGGGAGATTGTAGAGGTAACATAATATATTCAGGTACATGTACCTTATTCTGTACAAATACACATGTACAATGAACCCTAACCCTCCAGGGTATTTTGGCTAGAAACCCTGCCAGATGCATCAGATTGCATACTTTGTCACATTGACTTGTGTGCAGAGTGCAGCAAGGTCAAGCTGTCACCACAGATGCACTGTGCTGCGTCTGGCAGGGTTAGGGTTAAATTAAGGTACATGCAATCATGATGAGTTGGAATATTTTTTTGCAGTGATTGAACTCTCTGAAACCCTCCATGGTTTGATATCCAACCCTATTGATAGTCTGACATACAGTGGTCGCTGACGTGTGACTGAAAAAATCTGTGGCACACCCAGGATTTGCCTTTGAGAGGGACTCACCATTTTTTTTCCCTCCCAAATATTTGCTGTCTGTCGTGGCATAAATTCCATTTGTTAATGTTTCTACTTTTCGGATATGTTTTGTTGCAGCCATCTGCATATATACTATTCTGAACAGTGCATGATAAAGACTGATGAAATAATGATAGACGTGACAAGCTTTAGGGGAAGGCTCAATCCCCCAACCCCCACCCCCTCCCCCACCCCCACTCCCACCCCCTCCCCTACCCCCTCCCCTAACCCCAATCTCCCTCCCCAACCCCCATCCCCTCCCCAACCCCAACCCCCTCCCCAACCCCAACCCCCATCCCCCTCCCCCACCCCAACCCCCCTCCCCCTCCCCCACCCCAACCCCCCTCCCCCTCCCCCACCCCAACCCCCCTCCCCCTCCCCCACCCCAACCCCCCTCCCCCTCCCCAACCCCCACCCCCTACCCCAACCCCCATTCCCCTCCCCCAACCCCCATCTCCCTCCCCCAACCCCCAACCCCCATCTCCCTCCCCCAACCCCCATCTCCCTCCCCCAACCCCCATCTCCCTCCCCCAACCCCCATCTCCCTCCCCCAACCCCCAACCCCCATCTCCCTCCCCCAACCCCCATCTCCCTCCCCCAACCCCCATCTCCCTCCCCCAACCCCCATCTCCCTCCCCCAACCCCCAACCCCCATCTCCCTCCCCCAACCCCCATCTCCCTCCCCCAACCCCCATCCCCCTCCCCGTGCTTAGCTGGAGGGATGTCTGGGTGTCCAAAAGACACTCTATTTGGAATTTTGAAACCCGGTTTTATTTGTCAAATGCTAAAAAATAAAACTGGACAATTTAAACACCCAATTTTTTTTCAATTTACTACAAATTTGGACACCTTTATACAAATTCTGGCTAAAACCTCCCCCCCCCCCTCCCCTTTCTGGGGTTGTGCCACTGGTACAAATGCATTTTTGTGTCTCACGTACTCTGCAAATTTCAACCATAGCTACATTTTTTTAAAAAATAAAGTTCTAAACCACGTGTAAATATACTTTACAAATTTATAAATTTATATTAGTACAAACATGTACATGTACATGTACATGTTCAATGTAGCCCTTTTCTATTTTGCATTTTCTGTGTAATAAGGAATGTAATGGTCATGCATATACAATGTATGTGGTGCAGTACATGTTCACAGCCACCCGTGTGACTTATTCACATTATTCACTCGATCCACAGCTCAATGCACCCGTATTAACCCAAGAGCTTGACACACTTTCAGTCTCGAGCTCTATGCACTCTTCAGCCAAATGTGTACTGGGCATTATTTCAGCAAAAAGAAACTGTCTAAACTTAGCAAATTTGATTATGGAGTCCATGCATGGTTCGATTGACCAACTTTGGTCTTTTAAAATTTATACAGATATGCAAATTTTTCTTGCCGGTTGAATTTTTTTCTCACCATTGAACCTGCAAAAATGATGTTTTTCTTCTCCTTATTTAACATTAGTCTTTTTGATTCCTATAATTTGTTGACCAAATGTGTTTCTTTTTTTGACGCACACAGGAAAGTGACAATTTATGGTGGGATGCATTCGCCACAGAGTTTTTTGAGGATGACGCAAGCCTCACCCTGTCGTTCTGTTTAGAAGATGGCCCCAAAAGATATGGTAAGATCACTTTCAACAACTTTTGGGTAGCACTTGTAATTTTCAAAGGCTCACAGAAATAAAAATAGGAAAATGCTGTGAATCAATCTGAAACAATGAAAAAAATAAAGATTTCAAATCATGTCCGTCTTTCAGTCATTTGTCAAGGACAGAAATATTGTCAGATGTAAGCCCGCCCGCAAAAGTTGTTCAATCTTGACGATGATATCATTGGCAATAAAAAAAACACTGTGTTACCATCACCAACAATCCAACATGATTACAATTGCAGTTTTTATGAATAATGTATAGATTAAAAAGAGAAAAAGTCTGAATTTCAAGAGACTACAAAATATTAGCATCCATAATTTGCTATTGAGCCCAAAAAACATTTAAATGCTGGAGGCAGTCCATTAATGGCGTTGCAACGATGCAGAACAGAACATGAGTTGAGGTATTATCTTGAAAACATGTTATTGCTTGGAAAATTGTATTGCCGTATATTGCGGGACAGGAGAATTGATTTTGTCAATTTTGTTATACACTGCTTCACGTTTTACTCAGCTCATCGTATTTTTTTGCTCTAGGATTAAGCTATCTTCTTGAAAAATGTTTTTAAAGTGAACAAAGAAACTGGCAGGAGCGGGATTCGAACCTGCGACCTCCGGGTTACCGTACCGGCGCTCTACCAACTGAGCTATCTTGCCCTATGTTGGCGGTCTCCCAAATTGTCAGTATCCCTTGTGGATTGTTTGAAGAATTCTTGAAAAATGAACGACTACATTTTTTTCTTCTTATTGTACTGTAGACTTCAATTCCTTTTTGTGTGTTTTTTTTTTTTAAAGAGAACAAAATAAAAATACATAAAAATCAAGACTTGAACCTGCGACCTCTGGAAAACCGTACCGGTGCACTACCAGCTGAGACCTCTACATACATCTTGTCCTATTGTTGGCAGTCTTCCAATTTTGTCAATATCTTTGTTCAGCGGAGGGATGATTTTAATTTTTATACGTGTAGTTGCTTGTAAGCGTCCATAAGGTTAGAAAAAACAATATGGTTCTCATGCTTACAAGGCCGTAGAATTCCCGATTTGATGAAATGAATTCATTTAGTCAGTCAGCCATACCTAACTTTAGGGGATGATTTTAAATACCATGGTTGAGTACTTGTACAGTGGCCATAAGTTTCCATCACCATTTTTTTTAGCCCAACAGAGTTGAACTTTTTTTGCTAAGTGGTTGGTGTCATCGAGTGCATAACCAACGTTACTTTTTAATATCTCAAATTTCCCTGTCTTGGAAAAAGTTTGATCAGTATAATTTTTATTTGAATTTTGAAATATCATATTGATCTACGCGGGTTCTTGAATTTGTATTGAGTCCTGTTCATGTACATGTATCTTTTATAAAAGTATCTTCTTCCAATAAATACATAACCTTTGTAAGACGGTACGACCCTTACACTGTTACCATAGTTACTCTTATCTACTTTTTTATCTTTTTGTTTATCCTAACCACAGCCATTGGTAGGACCTTAATCCCCCGATACTTCCGTACGGTGTTTGAAGGCGGAGTTACGGATCTGTATTATCTACTGAAGCATCCCAAGGAGTCGTTCCACAATACGACCATCACATTGGACTGCGATCAGACCACGATGGTCACACACCACGGCAAACCAATGTTCACAAAGGTAAGAATTCCCCCGAAGACCTGTAATGGGCACTTGACACTATCTGCTCAAGTGCACAGTTTTCTCCGCATGGGGTTTGCCCAGGATGCCTTCATCTCACTGCCTCTTTGTCTTAAATCTTTTGTGCTGCAGTTTTTTTGTTTTTTTTTAAGAACCTCTGTTCACAGGTTGTCCTTAACCCCTTGAGTACGGTTATCGTAGTGAGGCGTCAGGGTGCCAAGGCGGCCTGTGCAGCCAAGCAAAACGGCCACAATGTGTTTGTGCAGTCAAGCGTAACATACACAATAATCCAACAATGGATTGAAACTGCACAAATGGCGTCATCCGACCTGGTGCCACTTTTTTTTGTGTGCTATTTGGCATCATCCATACACGAGGGGTTAATACTCTTCTGGCTGGCTGTTGTGCCAATTAATACGGGCTTATGCAGCCAAGTTTAATGCAAACAATAGGCAAACAATGAATTAAGTGCACACAGGAATGCACTTGTAGACGACCGCTTTGCATGAGGGTGCTGTGTTTTCAATCCTAGTGCAAGATAGTTAAGTAATTCCCAAAGAAACTGCTTTATTTTTTGGTGCAGAAAAAGAAAAGATTGTTTTGTCTCCGGATGTAGGTCGCAAATGTTCGTGGCTATGCTATTCAAACGATGCTTACTTGTACAACATACATTTTCCTTGTCAAATAGGATGTTTAATAAGTGTGCCGTCAACTTCGTACCAAGGTTGCTGGCACGACCAGCCAAATTACCTTGAAATAACAGGACCTTGTAGAACTGCAAAATGGAAGAAAAACAACAAAGTAAAGAGACTGGGGACTTGAGAATTTGCTTTTAATAACAGTGTTTGGATGTCATAGTGCCTTGTTTGTCCAGAGTTGATGGTGCATGGCACAGTGTATGCATAATCTTAAGCTAACACTTGGCCAATGAGCCTGTCATAACGTTATGGTGTCGGAAATCGCTCCATGTGTCTTCAATACATTTGAACCACAACTCTCAGTCTGAAAAGTCTGTGATATGTTATACTCGCGTCTTTGCCCTGTTTTCTGGCAAACTATGGGGAAAAAAATGCTTGAATGCTTTGTAAAGGTTGCAGGTTATCACTAAACTTTTATCCACAGGGGGAAAAAATAGATTAAGATTTTGAGTCCCTGTAATTTTATAAGGGGTTGAAAATGTGCCATAAATGCTGTGGCACATTTTTTTGGTTTCCATGTATTTAAGGAAAAAAATATGCGAGGAAAGGTATGTAGACTGATGGAGTGACCGATAAATGCATACATTTTAGATGTAATGCCTCAAAAGATTGCATGTACGTGTATGTACATGTACATGTACTTACCTTATCCCTAACCTACCTAAATCCATCAAAATCCAAACCCTGTTTTGGAGGATTTCGGCGGATTCAGGATACCTCCATATTGAAACCTGGGGGATTTTGATGGATTGAGGATTGCAAGCCTAGCGGTACTGCAGGATTTTGATGGATTCAGGATACCTCCATATTGAGCAGTCACCAAAACCAACTTTTTGTGCATGACAAAATAGGTGGATTTTGGCGGATTCAGGATACTTTCTAGTCAAGTTACCCAAGGGTTTAGGGTTAAAGCAGTAACTGACAAAATATTACTCAATTATGTTACAAGATTTAGTTTTTGTTTTTAGTTTTTGTACAACACAATATTTTTTAAATGTAGTGTACAACATTTGCAAACATCAAGAAACAAAACTACTGAATTATTATGAAATTATTATTATGAAATTATTATTATCAGACTGTAAGTAAATAGCCAGGAACTTAAAAAAAGGAAAGCACAATGTCACTGGACTATTAGAAAATAATTATTGCAATAAAATGATGATGGTTCCAAATGCATCTTCCAGTGACATGAAATTAAATAAAAATCTGGTGCGATTCTTTTGAACTCTGCATCAATCCACGGAGAGCAACTCTGTAGCCATCACTTAAAGTGATTGGACACAACCGACAAGCGTTTTATTATCCTACTTTGCCACTCATTGTGTAACTTTACAAAGGAGGAAACGTGGCAGTGTCCAGAAAATACATGGGGATGTAATCAGCGTAATGCAGGCTTTAAAGTCGGTCTTTCTTTTAAATGTTTCTTTTAACGTCCTGTGGGAAATCTTGTTAATGCCCGATGCATCCAAGATAAATCAGATTTGGTTGATCCTGAAAACATGCATTCAGTACCATGAGTACATTTGTACATGCAGAGATTTTTTGTGTGCGAGGCCGGCGCAATTTATTTCATTTGGAAGTGAAATTTCAGCATAGAATTGAAAACTTAATATTTAAGCTCGTTGCCCATAAAGAAGAGTACCATGTGGAGTACATGTACAAGTACACTGTATGCTATATTTTTCTTTTGCGAGGCGTAAAGTGCTTGCTGCTGCCTGCAAAATTACCAAATTGAATTCTATAATGCAGAGTTGTCGGAACCTCTCCTCCACCACCCTCACCGCAAGCCTCCTAGCCTGTTTTCCAGGACAGGCAAATATGAACAAGCAAGGAAGAGCCCTCGCTAATCGCATCATATCCATTGAAATCCGGTCGAATTAGCACCGGGGTGACGGGGTCACCAAAAGAAGTGAGGAGCCCTGGGTAGGAGTAAGTGAGCAGCTTTCAGCAGCTCAAGATGACGCTGTGGAGTTGGTAGTGATTTGCGGGCTTAATTGCGTTTTAAATTATCGGTGGGTTACAGGTGCAGCCTTCAGGTGTAGGGCGTAAATTATGATTAGTATTCACGTACATGTATTTCAATAAAAGATGATGTGATGGCCAGCAATGATTAAACCATGTACCCTGTACTTGTACATAGCGTACAGTATGCACTATACAAATCAAGTGTACATGTATGTGTAACTACACAAATGTACAGTACTGTAAATGTGCCTTCGGATTTTGAAATACAAATGTAGAAAGAGAATCTTGAAAAGTACATCTTGAATTTAGTTGGCCTGTATTTTTTAAGCATTGCATGTACAGTAGTATACTTCTACATGTAGTACATGTACTGTAGACCATTAACTTTGAAGTTTCGGCATCCAGACATATGTATACGTGTACATGTACTACCTGTATACGTGTACATGTATGTCTACTGGAAATGTGTACCCGTATGTTGAAATTGTAGGGATTTTGGATTTGTTTTTTTAAAGATCAATTTGATTCAAATATTCATCCACAGGCTGAATTGCGCTTCACTGTAAAGCTTCTTCTGCGCTCGAATACCATAAAACCATTCAAGACTCTCATTGAAGTAAAGGTGGACGCTTAGAGTTTAATAAATTGAATATTATTGAACAAAAACACTGAAGGTAGGTACATGTACATGCCAAGATTTCAAATACGTGAATGGTAAATCAAGTCATGAAAATCAAGTCATGAAAATTACTACCCTTGTTCAGCCTTGCCAAGCCACCCCAGGACACATGGAGTTCACTGTACATTTTAGTAGCTCATAAAGTCTTTTTCCGGTGTTATTTTACTCTTTAATTTACGTGTATTTTCAAGGTGAATTGCACCTTCATACAGCAGTTGCATTTTTTCCCCACTGAATTTTTGAATAGTCGGCGGGAGTTTAAATTGGCGTTTGAATGCAAGGCTAGTAAAATAAATGTAACCTTAATCATGCATTTTGATTTTAAAAGTCTGTACTGTCGGGAGATGCATTTGTACATTACAGTGGTGTCTAACAATATGGAAACCATCTCCTCATGAATGTTTTGCAAAATAACAAAAACAACAAGAAAAAGAGCATCCATATAGTCTGTGCCGCCTCTAACTTTTCTCATCTTACATTCTGTGTGGCACCTACATTTTAGCTGGAGCCCTAAATGTAGCCGAACCCTAAATGTAGCCGGAACCCTAAATGTAGCCGGAACCCTAAATGTAGCCCGAACCCTCAATGTAGCCTGAACCCTCAATGTAGCCCGAACCCTCAATGTAGCCCGAACCCTCAATGTAGCCAAACCCTCAATGTAGCCAAACCCTCAATGTAGCCCGAACCCTCAATGTAGCCAAACCCTCAATGTAGCCCGAACCCTCGATGTAGCCCGAACCCTCGATGTAGCCCGAACCCTCGATGTAGCCCGAACCCTCGATGTAGCCCGAACCCTCGATGTAGCCCGAACCCTAAATGTAGCCCGAACCCTAAATGTAGCCCGAACCCTAAATGTAGCCCGAACCCTAAATGTAGCCCGAACCCTAAATGTAGCCCGAACCCTAAATGTAGCCCGAACCCTAAATGTAGCCCGAACCCTAAATGTAGCCCGAACCCTAAATGTAGCCCGAACCCTAAATGTAGCCCGAACCCTAGATGTAGCCGGAACCCTAGATGTAGCCCGAACCCTAGATGTAGCCCGAACCCTAAATGTAGCCCGAACCCTAAATGTAGCCCGAACCCTAGATGTAGCCCGAACCCTAGATGTAGCCGGAACCCTAGATGTAGCCGGAACCCTAGATGTAGCCGGAACCCTCGATGTAGCCCGAACCCTAAATGTAGCCCGAACCCTAAATGTAGCCCGAACCCTAAATGTAGCCCGAACCCTAGATGTAGCCCGAACCCTAGATGTAGCCCGAACCCTAGATGTAGCCCGAACCCTAGATGTAGCCGGAACCCTAGATGTAGCCGGAACCCTAGATGTAGCCGGAACCCTAGATGTAGCCGGAGCCCTCGATGTAGCCCGAACCCTCGATGTAGCCCGAACCCTCAATGTAGCCCGAACCCTAGATGTAGCCCGAACCCTCGATGTAGCCCGAACCCTCAATGTAGCCCGAACCCTGAATGGGGCACGAACTCTATACCTAAATGTAGCCCAGGAGGTCCAGACTACATTTGTACATTTAGGTCTCTGGCTACATTTAGGTGCCACACACACATTCTGTTTTTGTAGCAGTTAAAATAAATATTTATAACCGAATTATAATAATCTTTAAGTTAAAATGTTATTCTGTGTAGTTTTTGAAGTTTTTGTAATCCAATATTATGCCCTCCCCACTCAGACGTACGAATTACTAAACATCTTGGCTTTGTCAAACACAGCACGTTCAGTGATTGCCTAACGATACTTAATTGATAACCCGGTGATTCATTGCGCAGCCGATTTATCAGCTTCCACAGAGTGCATCCTGGTTATTGGGGAGGACTCACTTCGCACAGCAGGCCGGGAGAGATAAGGGGGTCGCAGTAGTGTGGACAGGGGATGTTATTGAGCGCGCTCAAACGGCCCATCCTGCGTACATTGCTGCCCGACTGTTTTCAATTTCGTTTGGCTTCTTTAAAAATACCACCGTTAGATTGTTTCATGTTCAGGATAAAAAAGAACATGTACACACAAAATTGGGAGAAAGGAATGGATAATTTAAAGTTATGTTCTCTCTACGTTGACCACTTTACCTTCCTAATTACTAAACAAATGACAGGCAAGGATAGCAGAAGTGGAAAGTCAACAATTAGCAAGGAGCTCCGGCTGTGCTAATCTCCAAATTTGTTCGTTAAATTCTCCCGCTCTTCTGACATTTTCATTGCCATGTGTGAGGAGTGATAGCAGCAGCTGTTGACACAAGATGAGGAGGGGGTTCCGAATCCTAAGACCTGTTGTCCTCTGGTTGGCTCCTTACTAAACCAACTCTTTTTTTGATGCTGGGTATCGGGCACATTTATAACAAAACCACAATTAGGATGATTGATTGTACAAAAGTCTGTGACTTGGGGAGGGGGAAATATTTAGCAAGAGCTGGCCCTGCATGTGGGAAGATTTTCTACCAGTTTGTTTTTTTATGAAGGAGCCACGAAGCCTTAAATCAGGCTGATTACCTCCGGTCCTGTATTACAGTTTTCTCTGTATTACAGCCAGTGGTCTAACCATTACCATGTCATGGGAGAACAAAATGCAAACACACTAAATACCCTATCCTAAAAAATTAAAATTTGTAAAATAACTACACAAGCTGGTTGAAAAATGTAAGTATATCTCAAATGTGGTTCACTGTACCTGGAATTTTTTAGTATGACTGTTCAGATATTCTGAATATTGGAATATGTGATTGTGCATCAAATATGTGAATGAGGTTTATTTTACTTGAATATTCCAAAAATGTGGGTGGCCTCAAGAGGAAGAAGAAGAAACAATGTCCACAATATTGTTTTCATAATCGTCTAAGGTTGCAAATGTTAGTATGTCAACTGCCACAGGATTTGTGTCAGATTAGGGCATGTAATTTTCAGTGCATATGTGCATTGTAATTTCTGATGGGCACGTTTTGAAGTCTTACAATGTACATGTATGTTGAAATGAATCTGACTTCTGATACCCGGGTACTAAAATATTTGAAAATGTACAGCCTTGGCTATTAAAACCCTAACTCCGTAGGGTGTGGAAAATCATATTAAAATTGGAGGATTCAGGACTGTTAGGTTTAATAAACTGTTCATCTGTCTCTCACTACCCCAAAACAACCAGAAATTGTGAGTGCCAACATGAACCATTTTGACATCTTTCCTTTCTGATATTTAACCAGTTCATGCCGGGATTATTTTCACGAGCCTGGGTGCCAGACGGGTTCAGGCCTTTATCTGCGGGTAGCACACCCTGGCCTCGCTCACTGCGAGCCGGTCGCTAACAGATATTTCCGCCGGATCCTTGCCTCGCTGAGTGCGTGTATACACGTCATCCGACGCGAACTGGTTAAACATGGTAGAATACTCACTGTGCTTGACTGCACAGTGCGTTAACCCTAACCCTGCCAGATGCAGTGCATCTCTGCTGACAGCTCCACTTTGCTGGACTCTCCACACAAGTCAATGTGACAAAGTATGCAATCTGATGCGTCTGAGAGGGTTCTAGCAAACATGCCCTGGAGGGTTAGGGTTAATTAATGCAAGAAATCTCCCACGCACTGAATAAATATATGAATGGTGCAAACACACCAGTGCTGCAGCCATGTCGTACCAAGTTGTTGAATTTTGAACAGCGGATGTTCCTGACTTAAAATGTACATGTAGTATACCTATAGCCTCATAACTAATTTGATTATTCTGGGGAAAAATTGTCAGAATTCCGGCGATAACATGTTTTCTTAAATTTCTTTTTTGCGAACTCCACAGGTGTGTACTGAGGGTCGACTGGTTGTAGAGTTCACGTTCGACGACCTGATGCGCATACGATCCTGGCATTTTGCCATCCGGCAGCACCGAGAGCTCATCCCTAGAAGTGTGGTTGCTATGCAGGTATGATATTCCACATGAACAGCCAGCCATGGCGTCGGTTTTACAATGAAAAATATTTGGAAATATTTTAGAAACTTTAGAAATTAAAGGGAGACATAAAAATATAATACAGAAAGTTACTTTACATTGTTAAATGGTGTTGTATTTAGCTTGGATATTGATGAATAGGCAGAAGCCGAGAGTACTGTTTTTAACATTTCACATTGTCGTATTCTTAATCTCAATACGTTTATGTCTGAGAAATGAAATATCCTGTTTTGGGTAACTTGCAAAGATTTAAACACCACATTTGTTTTCACTTAAGATCTCGGCCTTCTTATCGGGGCGTAGCACGGTTGAAGTCGGACCGACGACTCGAACGCAGGGGAAAGACTTGAGCAGTCCTCACTCTCAAAATGCGAAGTCTCAAGCTGCCATGTCCCTGATGTTAACACAATGCGCACTCCAAATAATAGTTTTCTTGGTTTGGGATGATAGTGTCTGGGCTGGGCCATGTGTGTGTGTTTACGGCGCTTGGGAAGAAATCGGCTGCAATTTCTTGATTGCTGTCCATTTGTCTTGATGAGCCTAATACGGTAATCACCCAGTCTTCATGCATTATGTAGACGCTGGGGGAATCCTGGGAACTTGTCTCTCTCTCTCGCTTTACAGTTTGCAGCAACCGGCGAGCTTTTAGTGAAATGAGTTCGCACAATCAATGGGTTTTCCGTTCCTATGCATAGTGGTTTGGAAATGTCTCCTCTTGCTTCTCTCTGTTACCGCGGTAATCAAATTGAGTGATATTTGATGTACTTCCCTGCCCCCCCTCCCTCCCTGGGAAAGAAATCAAATCAAAGGAATTCTATTTTGAGATTAAACTGCAGCAGAGACTAGCAGCGATATGGATGGGAACTTGCTGAATATGTACCTCTTCATCTTTGATTGATCTTGCCATAATTCCGAGGTCAGGATAGTGCATGGTTACTTGAGAAAAGTTCCGCTACTTTTGAAATGACACACTAATGAAGCAGGTGCATTGCAAACCTGAAAATTACTAGAACATCTTCCCTCTAAATTTCCTTTACCTCCTTCTTAAGCAAACTTAAGATACAAGTATCTATTATTTGCCTGATATACAGTAAATGATTCCTCGTTCTTTCTAGAACTTCTGTAATTATCGGTGTCGCTCCTTGCCCGTCATTCCTTCATCGCATCATCTGCCCTTCTGTTTTCTGGAAAATCTGTGATTAATCTAAACAAATATTTTTGGGATTTTCTTGTTCTTTATAGCCATTTAGCGAGAGTGTTTTTTGCCTTGTAATTGGATGAATTCGTGACAAAAAAAAATGGACACACCTTTACAACTGTGTCAATGTGGATTCATTTTTGTACACAGAAAGAATTGAGGCTGCAGGCTTTTACTATTTGAGACATCTATCCAACCTCCTTGCCCGCAAAAAAACCAAGTTTAACAGTTTGAGATGTCTTGCTAAAACATTTTGTTCATTCAATGCATCTTAGCTGAGATTGATCTTAAACTTGTCTCCAATCCTAGGATGCAGTGTTAGAGAAGTTGCATGAATACATGTATGTCAGTAGGCATCTCTCTGAGACTTTTTAGCAACCTGCTATGTAAAATGTCCAGTTCAGTTGGTGCCAACAGACTTTCCCAAAGAGCCCTATAGATTAATCCGGCGACCAAAATTAGAAGCATTTACTGCGGTGGCACCACGTTCGTGTGCGTATTTTACGCACGCGCTCGATGCAGCTTCGACCAACGGGGTGTTTACAACTTGCCAAAATGCGTACACGACTGAAATTAAAGAACACGGGCAACCTGCACGCGAGCGTGGCACCAGAGCAAAAATGGCTTCTAATTTTGTTCAGCGAATTCTCGTATATGTCAGGGCATCTTGGAACTTGTGATACAACATGCACCCAACAGTCTTCCCTGACAAATCTACCCAATCTTTCACCATGTTAAGCCGTCGGTCACATTGACATGATTAAAACCAAAGAATTGTTCCTCAGTGAAGTGAAGAAATTCCCAGGTTGTCAAGAGTGATGTAATTTGGTGCAGAGAGTAGAATAGAGAAGATTCCCCATTACTTAACAATGCTAGAAACTCATTCCTGAGATTGGGTATTAACAATGAACAATTGGATTCCTTAGCACATATTGGATTAATCTTAGGCAAGAGTGGGGGGGGGGGGGGGGGGGGGGGCCACAGGACATCAATAAACCTGTAGAGTGAATGCAGGTATCGATGGCGATCCTTCATTCTTCACCAATCTCCTTAAGTGCAGGGCATCTCAAGCTAATTGGCGGACCTTGCTGAATCATTCGACTTGATTAAAAATGGATTGTGAAAGTCGTGTCCGCGTTACATGTGGGCTTGGGATGAAAAAATGTTCTGTACCAACCAAGGTCTTCAGGTCTCCATGAAAGATGAATGCATGTGTTACGTGGCTCGCCAACAATCTTCCGAAATGCTTGCATGCCTTGTGTACTTAACAAAATGGTTAAAGATGATGTTGATTGCTGAGAGAAGTCTGCGTCATTTTGTACATGTAGTTTTATGTAGATTGCATATTGTAAAATTAAAACAGCCAATTATGAGAGCTATTGAGAGCTATTGAGAGACTTTTGAGAGCTATTTTTATCAAGTCCCCTCTAGCCCGCTGGTGCCATTTGTCTAAAAGTCGTCGCTGCGGGCAGCAAACAAATCTGTCGTCATAAAAAGAACTCCCCTTTTGTGCCAAGTGCTAGACACAAAAGGAGTTCTTGCTAACCTTACTATCTGAACATTTTTACCATTACCAGATCTAAATACAGGATAAATGAAGCTAGAGAAATTATCACAATCTTCAGACTTGCATGTACCAAGGCTCATTTCATGCGGCACTGTCACGACTCTCATTTGACAAATAGTGGTCCCGTTTACTTATTTATTCATTTATGTATTTTCTGATCTTGTGCACTTTCTCTGGTTGTGTTCTCTGGTTGTGTTCTCTGGTTCTACAATGATAGTATCATTCTCAGGACCCAGCAATGATGGAGCAGCTATCTAAGAACATCACTAGGCAAGGGTTGACCAACGTCACCCTCAACTATCTCAGGGTAAGTCACTCATCTGTCACTCCCTCTTCCCTCATTCTACTATCGAAAATTAACACAACGGTGGGACATTTTTTTGTTAATAAATGGAGGTGCATAACGTGTATTCGCAGTTATCCAAAATTACATTTTTACAATCTTTAATTTTTAATTGGAGCAAGGTTACTAAATTTGAAAAGACGCTTCATTAAACATAAAATCAGTAACATGAATTATGGTTATTGATGTCAGTTTACATAAATGCTTTATTTCAGAAATAAAATTGTTAGAATTTTTTATTGAAGTAAGGTTATCTCTAAATCTACTTCATTAAACTTGAAATAACTATGATTCTACTCTGGCATTGTTATATTACTCTCACTTGCCCGAAAGGACGGTCTGTTGTTGAAACTGATAGTCAAACCTGTGTAACGTGGCCACCCAAGCAACCAAAACATGGCCACAAAGGACAGGTGGCCACAATGATAGCTATTTGAACTATCGCGTCACTGGTCCCCTGTTCATGCTGTTCCGTTGTCACACTTGAGCATGCAAACGTTACTAAACGTATTGATAACCAGTGTGTCAGTGCCCTGTAAGCTGGTTTCAGATGATCAACTAGACGTTGACTAGGCAAGATTCAGGCAAAGCTGTACGTAGTCCAACATCAAATATCCACGATATTTAACTATAGTCATGATAGTTCTCACCCAATCTTGCTTCTAGGTTATACATTTCTGACAATAATTAGTTTCGACAGTCGGAGTGGTTCTGATTTAATTGCATCTGTTTCCTATGTGCATTTTAATTGCCCTTTTCCCTCAAGAAAGCACCTCCTGTAAGTCCACTGCATTACGTATTCTCCGGTCCTGCAACCTTTCATGGTTTAAAGATCTTACAAAAGCTGTTGCCTTGTTGGTTGGCACACACACACACACAGTCGTGTACCGACCTCCAAACGCGGACGTCCCATTGTTCCTCTTTTGTTTATACTCTAACTTTTTCGGAAGGCCTCCATAGACTTTGTACACACTTCCAATCGCGGACGTATGCTGGGAATCGCGGACGATATTGTTCTCTTTTGTTCTCTGGCATTTTACGTCCGCGGTTTGAATACGCCAACGCGCCCACACACACACACACACACACAGTCATGTAAACTGGTGCAATCGTGGACCTCCCATTGTTCCTCTTTTGTTTATACTCTAACTTTTTCGGAAGGCCTCCCATTGGTTTTGTACACGATTTTCAATCGTGGACGTTAGGTCAAACGTGGACCCCTTTGTCTACGCTCGAATTCTTTTGTCCTAGGTCCACGATTGCCGGCATATACAAACTCACAAGTGTTAAACACCGGCAATCGCGGACCTCCCATTGTTCCTCTTTTGTTTATACTGACTAGGCTACCCCCCCCCCCCCCACATAGCTCAGTTGGTAGAGCACTGGTATGTTATTCCAGAGGTCGCAGGTTCAAATCCTGCTCCTACCAAATCTTCCTCTTTGTTCACTTTGAATTGTTTTTAAAACTTGTGCCATTTTCTATCATTAAAGTTGATGAGTATGTTTGTCTGTCTGTCTGGGTGTCTAGCTGTGTGTGATTCTAGAGCCAATGCAGGAGCTGATGTCTCGTCACAAGGCCTACAACCTCAGTCCCAGAGACTGTCTCAAGGCGACCCTCTTCCAGAAATGGCAGCGGATGGTAGCCCCCCCAGGTATGTTCATAGAGTCTACAAGAGAATGCGTGTCCAACTCGATTTTTGAGAAATAGTAACAGGCTTGGCAGTTGAGATAGTAAGATTTGCATCACATTTGAAGTCCCCCCCCCCCCCCCCCCCAAAAAAAATGTTGGTTTGCCACAATCCTCAACCAAAAATCATGATGGGGAGTTTATATCTAGGTGAATGACTTTGGAAAGATGCTATATTCTTGCTGCAGATTATTATTATTTTTTTAATATATTGATCTACCCATAATGCATTGTGATGTTCTCAACCACTTTAAAAACTTAGCAGAACACTTGTGCATTCAAAAAGATTACTTACTCCATTATTCAACCCTGTTTACATGTAATACGACTATACGAGAATGAAAACGGCATCAATTTCGAAACAAGTTGGAAGTTATAGCGCTTATCCGAACAAGGGTTACTCAAAGCACATCACTCATGCAGTAATTTTGGGCGGTTTGAACCAGTCTGGTTGTATCTTGAAAGATATTATGCATTGATGTCAGTTGGTGCTCTATAGAAGTGACAACACACTGATTTCTGCAAGACATTGATTTCTGCAAGACATTGATTTCTGCAAGACATTGATTTCTGCAAGACATTGATTTCTGCAAGACATTGATTTCTGCAAGACATTGATTTCTGCAAGACATTGATGTACAATGTGAGTAAGCCGACGTGGTCCTTTTAATCTATCTCCAGCCGAAACAAACAGAACACAACCGAAGCGTCGGAAGCGCAAATCCTCCACAAGCTTGCCAGCAGGTGGAGGAAGCATGTCAGGCAACATGTCGGGCAGCTCTAAGAAGAAATCATCACCGGGCAGCTATAGCATGTCCACTACGCCGGAAGGTGTACCCACAGTAAGTCAGAGATCCTCCCCTCTCCTTTTCTAAACCCCACCTCCTAAAAAGAAATAATAGCAGTATCGGACAGTTAATGCTGAATGGCAATTTAAGGTCGTGGAGTTTCAATCACAGATCAAACAGTTTTTATTCTATTTTTTGTGAGTACCCGGGAAATAATTTAACAAGCCAATTCGGGATTTTGCCGTTTCCTGTGTATCCAAATAAGACGGACCGAAACAAATATCATTTTTTATCAGCTGATACCGCCCTCTGGTGTCAAGATCTGGCTGCAGTCTGTTGGATAGAAGCACTGATCTCTATGTAAACTGGATAGCACATCGGCTGTACAAGTTGAAGCCGCCATCCACCATATTACCACTCCCAAAACAACAGGTTTGACAATCTTGTCCCCAGTCTCTACTTTAAATCTCGTTCTCCTTACACAGAGATCAGTGGTAAAATGGGAGTGGTAATAAATTGTGGCGGTTACTGGCTTCAGTTGCTTGAACAGCATACAATGGCCAAGAGCTATCCAGTTTATATAGAGATCAGTGGATAGAAGCTACAAAGTTAGGCTGGCCCCCTCTTTGTTTCATTGTGCCATTGAAATGGATGTACTGTGTGTCTGGAATCCAGACCCCTCTGGATTTGTAGTTACAATACAACTTGAAAATCAGATATCTTGTCTTTTACAAAATGTTAATTCATGTACCTTTGTTTTGTATAGATTTAATTTATACAGTTCTAATTTCAGGGTTTTTTTTGTGACAAAAATGTTGGTAAAAGGTACATGAGTGTCTTGTTGTCTGTCCTATAGCAAACTGGGGGTTGCGCCTGCTTTTAGGGGTTAACAAAAAGCAGTCAAGCCTCAACCCCCCCCCCCCACCCCCCCCCCCCCCCACCCCCCCCCCCACCCCCCGGCAAAGTACCTGATCAAGTTTCTGATACACACACAATGTTTATCTAGTGTCCCTTTTATTTTAGCCAGTCTACTTGATTTTAGGCTAATTAACCTCATGATTTCCGGGAGAGAATGGTAGCCGTTACGCTACTTTTTTTTATTACCACCATTGGCCGAGTTAATGCCTAGCATCGGCACCCTACTGGTGTCGTAACTTGACGTGCGGACAGTGAGCATGGCTTAGTGTGAGGAATGGACCGACCAGTAACCATAGTAACCGTCTTTGCATGGACTAACCAGCATGTCGGATAAGCTTGATCTAACCATTGCTCGGATTTTAACATCATTTTCCCTGTGAAAAACCTGGTTTTATTCATTGTTTTTTTCTTTTTCTTTGTTTAGTTTTTAAAAATAAAAATGTACGCACTTCTTAACTGAAGACCCTCCGTTTTAGATTTTGCAATGATTTGGAAACCCGAGGTTTCCCGTCGTGAATGAGTTGTTGGCAGAGTTGCAATCAACTGGTTGTTTCCCGGGCAATTCTTGTATGTCTACCAAGAGCGACTTGTTCATCTGTTTCCCCCCTCCCCCAGAACTCACTATTTCCATTCATTTGTGCATGTTCCATCCCCCGTTCTCAGAGATGGTACTGACCACGTTTTCAATTCCAGCATTAAAAAAAACCACAAAAAAACAGATAAGTCTGATTTGAGTTTTTTTACAGTTAAAATTGAGTTTGCATTTTTTTTTCCTGGTATTGGGTTTGTTTGTCTTGAACCAAGTGCTCATCATTGGAAGATGAAAGATTAACCAATATGCAAATACAGAGAACTTTGCCATTCTGAACATTGCTATCCCAAACATTTTGCTGTAATAGTCCCAAATCTCTACTCAATACAGACCGTTTGTTTATTATACCAAAGTACCACTATCCAGAACTTTTTTCAAATTTTTTGGGTTACATGATATTCACTGGAGCACCATTCTAGTGTATACTGTATCTCATTTTGCCGATGACTAAAAGTTTCAAATTTTCTAAGAGTTGTGACTTCTAAAAGTGACATTTGTTTTATCTTACATCTAGCTGATCCCCTTCAAAGAAAGATTAGAAACTTCCAGTCTGCTATCAGCCAAATTTGCACACTTATTCCCTATGCTGCAACCTCGGTCAATGTAGCCATTTTACCTCATGGTTTTGGGGGAAATACCAATGTTATACCAGTCTTAAAGATTATTGTAAAAAGAAAAGATTTGTGCATTTTCAGCAAAGCAAAAACTGCTTGTCCAAAATGATTATGCAGAGTAAGAAAAAAAAGATAAAAGAACACAATTTCCACTGTGGAGAGTATCATCTCTGGTTATCAGTACCACAACATCGAAGACGACAAACCATCTCAGGGCTGTCTGTTTTTTTTTCTCTTCTCCTCGAATGCTTTCTTTTTCCCTCCTTGTAGCGAAACGGGCCGGCGGGCCGACACAAGAGCAAACGCAATCGTCCGAGCTCTCCGCAGCCCGTTCCAATGCCTCCCTGGATACATGAGTCCGTCTCCGAGGTAGTTGACCAAACTCTCTCTGTTTCTTCAAGGGCCTGACGGCCTACAATAGCGATACCAAAAAAAAGCGACTTGTTCCTGAAGTTTAATTTTGTTTTGTGTGTGTGTCTTTTATTTTTACCCAAGTATTTATGTCATGAAATGCCTGTACTTGCACGCTTGCTTGCACGCTTGCATGAGTAAGAAATATACTACCGTTGGTGTTGGATTTAACAGCATGTATTTAACAAAGAGCCAGCTGAAGGTGTCGGACTTAGACTCGCTATCATAGCCTGTTCAAACTTTACATGAACAACCACCTACAAGCTGATGCAGAATGCAACCAACTAAACATTAGCTTTCCAATAACCCTCGAAAAATGGGGAGTGGACTTCATAATCCAAGAATTACTGAATGGTTTAAGGGACACCAGATGACTAGATTGTCCAAACTTGTGCTGCCTGCCCAGTATGTGATGTACATTATTTTTTTTTCAACTTATGACTTAGGTCGGGATTCTTAAACCAAATCTTCTATTTCAAAGCCGCTATCGGTACGTGTAAGCCTGGGTCTATTTTTTTTAGCTTCACTTGGCAGATAAAAGTTGGATGTCGCAATGTTCATGTTGAACAACTTGACGAATAACCTGAAATGGAAAAACAAAAATCGGGGATCAAAGCAAAATTAGTCAACCAACTTTTTCACTTGCTTTGAGGAATAAACCAAAACTTTGAGCACAGCAACGACTGGCACCGGACTGTTGTAGAGTCCTTGCAGCCATCATCAAGACAGGAAGCTTCAATTTCAAATTAATCCCAGATTATTACCTGGTTGGAATATCCACAGGATTAAGCTGATTTAAAAACTTGAGCTCGTGCCAAATTTCATGGAGTTGCTGGGCAGAAAACACTGCTCATAGCAGATTTACCTGCCAAGCAGATAATTAGCTGAGTACCAGTTGCAAAATGATGTACATCAGATGAGATTTCGGCTGGTGACCTGATGTTGCTAAGCAAATGTTGCCACGCTTGGCAAATTTGTGTGCATCAGGGTACCGGTGAAGAAATTGTGAGGAAAGTATGCAATGCCAACAGGAGTACCAGCTAAACAATTTGCCCATTACGTCAGCAATTATCCCGAATAACCTTTGACCTTTGAGATACCGAACTGGCTTATTAACAATTGTCTAACTTATGCTGGACAGCTGGTCTAACTTATTAACACTAATGTATGATGCTAACATTTTCCATGATTTGCATGTAGTGTACGACAATTCCACTGAAGGAACAAGCCGTTGTTTTTTCTGTCACTCTCTATCTCTCTTGATTTCATAAAATGCTCTACAGGCCCGCCTCCCCCTGCACTCATAACACCCCCATTTGTGTTGGTCTGGTCCATTCACATTGTCATCATTGGTGAGCTTAGTATTACAAGGGTATGGAATTAAATTTGGTTCAATCAGATTTTAAAAAAAATAATACATTTAATGGCTGACCCCTCTTTCCCCCGACAAACCAAAAACAAAGCTCCCAAGCAATAAACAAAAGGAAAAAACTTTCCTTGTTTATCAGCGCACTTCCAACCTAATTAGTGTCATTGTTTCTATTGCACATTTTGAAACATCTGAGTGTGTATGAGTTGTATCCTTGATATAAATGTTTGGGTTGGATGGGGTGGGGGGGGGGGGGGGCTGGTTATATGTAAAATACAAGATAGATGTGGAGCTGTGTACATTGGGGCTAGTGTGTGGCTGCGTCAGCCTGTAAGAGGCTTCGGCCTCTCGTCAGTTTTGCCTTCTTGGCCCTAACCTTGCGGGCCTGCCTTGTTTCAGCTTACTTGCGGGTGTTGGGAGCTCTGTCTTGCTCAATTTGTTTCCGGATTTGACTTCTTTTATTTCGTTCTCCTTGCAATGGCCTTCTTGCAAATGTATGTGGTTTTTGTGTGAGCTTGTGTCAGTGTGGTGTAGTCTAGTACAGTCAGGTCATGAGCTCGGCTGATTGTACAAAAGAAATGACGCCAAAAAGAACTTGAGAATGATGCTACAGTTTGATGTGTACAGTAAGTTGAACGTGCAGTTGAAGCACAGAAAAGAAATACATTGCTTACTTTATAGCGTAGGTACTAAGTGCTTTTTAAAGTTATATGTGCGCAGCCACCGTCGTGTGCGCAGCCACCATCGTGCATGGGTAATCTTCTTTGTTACAAAGACACCATTATGAACAACAGGCGGACATGGAATAATTCTTTGTAGATCCACAATATGGATAACGTAAAGCACTTTTCATTTATTGTTAATTGATACAGCTGAATAATTGATTCACGTATAATAAGCCATGTGGGCATTGCAAGACACCTGTGCAGAACTAAAAACCAACGTTGGATAAGTCATATAAGTGTTTTTGTGAGTTAGGATTAGGCCTTAAAAAAATAGTTCTGCTTCCGGTTACCCTACCTACTCTTTTTTAACGGCGCGACCGTAATTTTTTTAGAAAAAAATTAAATTAAAAAAACAAAACATAAATGCTGTAAATACTACCTTTAAACCTTGACTACACATAGACACCTACATATGATCAGCACAAAAAAAAGTGCCAACATTTTTGTTCCTACCTACCTACCCTATTTTCAGTTGCCATGTAATCGGAAGCAGAACTACTTTTGTTTTGGCCTTATGAGTATAAAAGTACAGGAAAGTACTACAGTTTGAGAAATGAGTGTGAGTTCTATTTGAGTCAGCTTGTTGGTGTTTCATGAGCTTGTTTGTGTTGAGTGTCTCGCTGTGCAGTGGTACGATCAGTGTACATAAGGCTAGCTTGGATTTCTTGTAGTTTTCTTCATATGAAAATGCCGAAAAAAGTCTAATAATTCACAGGAAAACTTATCAAACCTGGCCATGTTTTAAATTCAAGTTGTATGGAAGGAGGGAAAGTTTCCAGAAAGAATCCCCCCAAAAAGGTTATAAGAAACCCTAAGAGTTACTCGGCAAAGTTTTGAGCTTTTTACAATGTACACGTACAAGTCATTTTTTAAAAAACTTCACAGAACCACTCTCAATTTGTATTTATATTTCACAAAAAATTGATTATGGAAAGTCGTGGGAAAAATTCTTTTTCAGGAGATAATTCTTTTTTTTTGGCAGACGGTTTCATAAGGTATTTAACACAATATTGTTCACCCAGTTGTATGTGCCCAGGAAGATAAAGCAGGGAACCAGTCATTAGCAGGACATGCCTGTGACTTTTTAGCTGGTAACCTGTATTGCTTAACCACTTCCTGAGTTTGTGCGTTTATCAGCTCGGTGACATTGGTATAATTTACACCTTTAATTGTTATGCTTATATAGCGCTTTCCATCGTATCAACGATCTCAAAGCGCTTTACAATTATTACCCCGTTCATCAGGCCCTGGACCACGCGATATCAGCGCTTACTTACCTTTACTTACTTCCTTTCTTTCCCTTGCTTTCTCTATTTTTGCATCCCCCCTTTTTTATTTTGTTTGTTTTGCTTTTCGAACAGTATCTTTCCCATAGGAACAATTTTATGTTACTCTATTGTATTTTATTTTGCAGTGTTCAGTTTTGCTCTTTATGGAGATATACTGATGTGCTGGTGGTGGTATTTCTTAATAGTCAATAACGATATTGGTTTGGTTTCTGCTGGCACTTGATGATTTCACAACAATGAATCAATGGGTTTCCATGTCCCTACTTTTCTTCTTATCAGTTTGCCAATTTGCTAATGTGTGATTAATCATTTACAGCAGGTTAGGACTAATTGGTTGTGGGGTGGACAGGGATGTAAACATGAATGCAATTATCACTAAGTGGATTGACATAAAAAAAAATGATTCAGTGGGTATTGGCCAGTTTCAGAAACCTGCTGTTAAATTGGACTTGCTTTGAGAAATGCCCTAAACTTTTCCAAATGACCAAACCTTACTTGTGGACATATTTTTGGGGGGATGGGAAGGGTCGGAGGAAGGGGTTTACATTTTTCAGCTGCCGGACAGGGACTGGTTAAAGATGCTTAGTACCAAATTGGTTGAGCACAGAAAATAGTTTCGTAGCCAAAACAGGTTACCGGCCAAAATGCTGTTGCAGTGTGTGCTGTGTGACTGGTTCACGGTAGCTTTTTTGTATTTACCCAGCAACATGTGTTGCTTTAACCAACTTCACGAAATTCGGCCCAGGGCATTTATGAAAAAAATCTGCCAGGCAAAAAAAAACAAAAAAAAAAAAGTCTTTCTAAATATTTCAGTGTTCAAAAAGTTCCATTCTCTCTTTCCGTTCTCCCTATTTGGTTTATATGCAATGAATTTTATCAAATGTTTAACCAAAAGAGAAGTAATTTTGCTCCCCAAAGTAATATGTTACCGGTCTGATGCCGTTTCAAGAGATAAAAGCCACACAGTATATTAGATGCTACAAAACGTTAGCTCTGAAAAACACCCAAAAAAAAAAAAAGGAAGATTTTTAAAAAGTAGAATATAACAACATGCATGATTACCCCTTGAAAAATTCTAGTCGAAAAACTTCCATTTCACACTTTACACAAAATTGAGACCAAAGCCAATTTGTCATAACAGCAAACATCACTGAGCAAGGAAACGTCGGCAAGTGAACAATCGTTGACATTGCAAAATTCACTTTGCTTTTCGTTGGTGTAATGTATGAGCTGATCTGAAGACTACTTTCATTCAGCGAATTCAGCCAGTGTTTGCTCAACCGACTTGTTTGTCCATACGTGTATGAAACCAAATCACATTAGAGAAATTAATAAATTTATAGGATATACCTGGGGAAGGAAATTAAAGCATTAGTTCAGCTGTAATGAGAACAATGCTGTAGTTCGGTAGAATTTATTGCTGGGGATGCGTTGGAGGACAAGAAACAAATTGTTTTTCCCTCTTTGATTGTAACAACATACTTGGTTTTTTTGGCGGAAAAAATTGGAAAAGTGATTAAGGACAAATCACAAAGATAAAATATTAAGGGATTGCCAGACACTGTGTCCCTTCAATTTTGATCCACAACTGCAAAATTCTACGTTGTTTTTTTGTGGCAAAGGAAGAATTGGAAAAATATCATAAATATTTAAGTCTTCTCACATAAATACTTAATGTGAATACGTATTAAACTGTTCACAGTCCAAATATCTTTTGGTATACTTTGTGGGATGAAAGGACTTGGAGAGTATTTAACCAAACCCTGATAAGACCATCTATAGCCCGTTGCTGTGGAAACATGCATTTTGTTTGCTATTTTTAACAAATTTTGAGAAGAATCATGCTTGCTCTTACTTTAAAAAAAATGAAAGGCAATTTACATGTTTAAATGTTATTTACCTTTGCAGCCTGAAGATCTGCAGTTTTTACCCCATAGTTAAAATTCAAACAGTGAACTTACCATAGATATCAGAATATTTTCCTGAAAAGTTGGACCCCGAAAACCCCAAAATACAAAATGATTGGTTACCATGGCAATGGGCTATAGATGATTTTTTTTTAAAGGTATATTTTGATTTACCCCTAATTCCTGTCTCCCAAAGCATTACAAAAAAATGTTTTGACACTTACACTTACAGTTTTCAGTATTTGCATGTCATCAAGATCACTAGCATGTATTCTGAAACTTTTAGTGAATTGAAAATTTCAATCTAAACACCGTGGAATAATAAATACTTTTTGGTGTCATCTTTCCTTTTGGCTCAGGATGTGATGGTAGTCGGTGAGCCGTCACTGATGGGTGGGGAGTTTGGCGACGAGGACGAAAGGCTTATCACCCGCTTAGAGAACCAGCAGTTTGACTCCAACAATGGCATGGACAATGAGGAGGAGTTTGAACCTGGTTCCAGCAAACGGCCGTCCTCATCCAGCGGGCCGGGTTCCTGGGCCTCGGCTGATGTCAAACCCCCACCACCGGTCACCCAGGGTCAAGACGATAAAGCCACCTCATCAAATTCAAACTGAAACTGAAACATCCCCTCTACCACTTTCACTTACAGCTTGCCCATAAAAAGTCAATCCTAGGGACCAGTAAACGTGGCCAGAATAGACAGGTGGCCACATTGTGCAGGTTGGGTATGTGTAATGTTTGGTTGGGGCCACCATAGACTGGCCACATTATACAGGTGACCTCTTTTTCAAGGTGGCCATAGTAGGTTTGATGTCAACCATCATTACTTTGCAGACTAAGACTGTACAAGTTGTTGCAGTTGGAACGTTTCTTTCCAGCCAATTGTATTATTTGTTTGAGTTCCAGAGGCAAATGTCTGGGTTGTCGCAGATTACAGAAACGGCAATTTCAGAGGCAAGTCAAACACTTAATAATGTCTTAGAACTCTGGGATGTTCTTGATGTCAGCCTTCCTCCTGTGTTCAGGGTCATTCCTTTCCGACCTGTTGGAAAGCGAGGGTGTTTGTGCTTAAAGGTAGTATACGATATTAGCTTTTTGCTGTAATTTTCAGAAATGAATGGATTTGGGGGTTAGTATTTTACAGCAAATACTGTAACACTGACCTGTTTAAAGTTTTGTGCGCATAGATGCTGGGAAATCAGAAAACGGAGGAAGAAAATGCTGTTCTTGTAGTCTGGTTCCCTGACCCTACTTCAGACAAAACGGAGCAATTTATAGACGTCGGGGAATTATCAGGTTGGGGAACTAGACGATTTCCAACGATTGTCGGCCGACAATTGCTAGAAATTGATGCCAAAATTCTGCTTTTCTTGAAAATGACAGCACACCAGGTGCTTGAGAC
Source organism: Hippasteria phrygiana (assembly GCA_037893225.1). Taxonomy (NCBI): domain Eukaryota; kingdom Metazoa; phylum Echinodermata; class Asteroidea; order Valvatida; family Goniasteridae; genus Hippasteria; species Hippasteria phrygiana. Next base: position 517,790 of record JAZGUH010000713.1, on the reverse strand, counting down.
TATTGTTTACTTGCAGTCAAGTAAGGTATTTCATAATAATTCGGTAGTTTGGTTTTTTGGTGTTTGCAAATGTTTTGTATCGCCTTTAAACCAGTTGACCTATTGAGAGAGACAGTTCATGAAGTATATTCCATTCAAATCTGTTCTTATATGGGGCACACATAATCTGTGCCCAACCAAAATTGCTGCACAAAATAACACAGGTTTGTCAAGGATATTTATTTTGATCCAAAGGTTGACCCCTTCTGTCGGCTGTTATTGATTAGGTGCTGGTATGCCAGGACGGGCTTGTGCAGTCAAGCGTAACACACAAAATAAGCAAATAACGGACCGAGTATGCACATGAATGCGCGTATAGACAATCGGTCTAGTGCAAACATAGGTGATGGAGAAATTGATAATACCCATGTCCTAAAAAGATACATTTTCAGGGGTCACCGTTTTTTCTTTTACCACAGCACCCCCCCCCCCCCCCCCGCATGTGGACTTGACTTGGTCAAAGGTTATTCCGCCTGTCCCAATGCACTGCCTTCGCACTTGAAATGCAGCCATGTTAAAACATCAATGCATTTTGAAATGTAAAGGCTATGACTGCTCATTGTTTGAGCCGTTCACAGCGACTCGCTGACCGACTTATCAGAAATATCAGCTGCTTATAGCAGTGGGCCACTGGAAAATATGACTTGTTGCAGTTAGGCTACATTGAATACTTCCAGGAATCTTTGAAGAGTAGGCTTCTTGGTTTGGGAAGAAAAGTAAGACATGTTAAAGATATTTTTTCTTCATATTTATTACAGTCAATAGTTTTGTCATTTATACTCCCGAAATTCTTGTTTGTTTAAACTCATGCCTTTTTTCTGTGTTTTGTTTTTCATATTTGATGTTCTTTTAATACTTGAATGCATCCTCAATTTTGTGTGAGGTTTTTGTATCCCATGGTGCAAAGATTATTAAGAAATTGATGCACAACCGTGTGTATTTCCTTGATTTGTTAATGTTGAATGCTGTTGTATAAACAAAAATGATTGACAATTTTTTTTAAAGCCCATCTGGTAATTCCTCAAAAACAAATGGCTGTTATTGATTGGCGAAATACGCCATCGTGAATGTTTCCGACAGAATTAGACTGATCTATGCCCCTATAAAGGAGAAATTTAATTAAGACGATGATGAACCGGGAGTCGCTTTAAACTAAGGAACCACAAACCCTCCAATCAGAATGGAGGTTTTTGTGAATTTGTTGTCGGGTAGGACACTTTAGTTGAGTAGTCGCAGAGTTTTTACCGTCATTCATTTACCCCACTCACTTAAAGACGGGCAACATTTAACAAAAAAGCAACAAAAACTACCAAACATTAAGAAATAAAGCATTTCGGAATAAATCGGCAGGTGGTTAACATGTACCGGTATGTGTTAACAGTGGCCAAATCATGGTCGACAATTTTTACGTGAAAATAATGAAATGTAACCATCATTTTTCTACAACGGACAAAAATAATGAATTTCCAAACATCCCTGTGTCGTACAGTAGCAAGGTCTTTATTTCTTAATTTTATTACACGTATTTACACTTATTTACTGAAAGCTTTTTTTCTATATACAACGCATACTGCATTACAAACTGGGTTCACATTTAAAAGTGCGGCCCCATATTCCCCACTCGCCTAAAAAGGTTAAAATTGTATAAGTTTCGTATTGTGAGATCCTCGGTTCTTTTGCTTTCTTCCTTTTTTTTTAAAAGCACAATTCTTGGTAATGTGTAACAAATTGACGAGAAGTTTTTGGCTTAAGTCCCAAACCCGTTTAATACTACAGTCAACTCTCGTTAATACGAGGTCCTTTGGACTTACGCAAATATCTCGTATTATCCGGGCTCTCTTCCTATCCTTAGCGGCATGAGACACAAACAGGTGATGTGTACGCGGAGTGCAGAATTAACGAACATTAATTACAATAACTTTTCAAATTGAATGGATTCGCTGATTTGACGGGTTGTTTCCCAAAATGTTTTTGAAAAATTAATAGATAATACATCAGGCCGCAAAAAAATGCTCGTCTTAGCCGAGATCTCGCGTAACCGACATTTTCTGCCATAGGAATGTGCACAATTCGGTCGGGACCAACGAAAACTCTCGCTTTAACCGGGATCTCGTGTTAACCGAGCTCTTATTAACGAGAGTCGACTGTATTGTGTTTGTCATGACAAGCTCGGTATGCCATGCACTGGTTGGTAATCAATCATACATTCAATGCTTCAGTATAGCGTTAACTGGTATTGTGTGGATACGTCAGTATTGCTGTTTGGTTAACAATCTTTAAAAAAAAAAAAAAAAAGAACCTACGGTCTTTCGGAAATCGCAGGTTCGAATCCCGCTCCTGCCAGTTTTCTTTGTTCACTTTGGGAAAAAATGAACTTACTTGAACTGGGAGTTCGGAGCTTTGTCTTTTTAAAATGCCGTTTGCCTCAGCTTATTTGTGCATAAGTTTTAAATTCTTTTCTTTTGTCTCCGTTTCGTATTTATATTAACTGGATTCTTGTAAGTTTGTGTTGGAATAGATTAGCGAAGTATGTGACTACACCTTTACAGTTTTTGTGTATAGTATACAGTATGAATTTAGATCTTAGCATTTTTACGGACACATATTTGGCATGTCACGAGAAAGTTTCTTGTTGGGGGGAAAAATATCTTCAACCAAAAGTGAAGAGTTCGTAAATAAAGATTCTTATGGAGTAAGGAACAATCAGTTTGTCACCGCAGTTTCTATTTTATGATTTATTTCGATGTTAATGCCCTGGCCTCAACCCCCCCCCCCCCCATAAAAAAATGAAAATGTGTATTTTTCTCATCGACTTGGCGACATTTATTCCTTGAATGTTCACGCTCACGGTTTTATAACTAAATAAAAGTATGGCAATTAAGAGTTACGTTTACGTTAAGTTTATGACAGACTATAGTTTACTCGGTTTGCTTTTACCAACAAATTTAATATTTCGAAACAAACTATTTACGATTGTACATTTATTTACATATTGTATTAACTGTACATTTTTCGTTTTGTATGGGAAATGTGTATGCCTATGTATAACCAAGAAATGCAATTGCGCGCTCGGTCGGACCAATGCAAAATTTAATGACACCTTTAAGGCCATGTCAAACCAGGCAATTCACAGGCAATCAGTACCAGACGACTTCAAGGAGAAAAAAATAATCACATTTTAACTTTCACATCATTTTCTTAGGAATATCAATACACCGTCAGAAAAAAATTCTTTTGGCTATCCAATTATTCCTTTAGCCTTCACTACCGTTAGTTGCCTCTGATTGTCTTGTAGAAATTGCCTCACGTGACAAGGCCTTTATGTACACCATTGAGAATCTATTAATTAATTAATTAACACTTGAAGTACACGAAAATAAATATGGCCGCAAGGGGTACTGCATGTCCTAAATTGCAGAAAGACAAACGAAATCTATTTTCAACCTCGCAAAGGGAAGATCATAGGATAGAAAACTTGAACTGCTCGCTCTGTTCCACCAAGAGAAGACAGTCGCCCCCCCCCCCCCCCCCCCCCCCCCCCCCGGCCTCACCCCGCCCAACATCTTAGATATACATGTACATTCTGTCTTTGATTCTTTGACTGTATTTACACCTCGATCGTGGGCAGAAGTTTATACATCTGCGTTTTACGTGTGTTTTGATGGACACGGTATTCCTATATATACTTGCATTATTTTAGGCGACATTTTGTGAAATGAAATTGATGCATCGATATTTCAAAAGCCATATTTTGATCATTTGATGTGACAGGCTTTAAAAGAATGTTTGTAAGTCGTCTTCCATTTTTCAAGAGGCTATTTTGAGAGAAATTTTGCGTATGCTTTATGTGAAGTAAACTAACTAAAAAACGAGAGGAACCAGCGGTATTAACTCCCATGTTTCGATCAGTATGCTTTGACCGTCATCAGAAGATCGTCAAAGAACACACTGACCGAAACGTCGGGGAATATACCTCAGGTTCTAAGAACCTTGCTTCTCGCGTTTGTGTCAGTTACTTCGCACTGTGTATCCTCAAAATTTCCCTCTTGTCAACTCGGTTATGCAAAGCTTTACATCACATTAGAAAGCGGCAATTTGTTGGCGAGTAGGTTTTTGAGCTGTCATAATCACAAATATTCAGAATGTGGTGTGATCGTTTTATGTCGTCTGTAATTATATTCCTTGTAGCCCACGTTTTACCGTATACCTTACTGATGGTCGATATTGTTTGCACCATGCTACTGCCTCATGACTATTTTTACATAAGAGCCGCATGGGGATATTGATGTAGGTTCAGGCAATACCGGATTTAATCCGCTTAAAAGACAAAATACAGGAGAAACGACCTCTCGCCTCTTGATAAGTCTGATGTCACTTGGAGCCGGAACAGTACTGCAAACGAATGACCATGGCGTACGCGCGTGCCGCTTAATACGCATTTTTTCATAGAGCCTGCCTGGAAGTTGACGCTTCTTTGCGAAACTGATTCGCCTCGTAAGCGTGATGCATTTACATACAAACGAATGAAGTACGCATGCGTGCAGCTCATGTGTCGTCCATAGAGCACCACGTATTCTGCACCCGGAAGTTAACTGTACCTATCTAAGGATTGTGTATTTTTCAGGAACTAGTGGGCTTAAACATGTCCACAAATAAACTTTAGCAAAGTCTGATACATCTTTGTGTATTTTGTTTTCTAGACGATGAACCTATTTCGCTTTTTCTTGCCCATGTAGTTCCTTCTCTGGATCTTCATGTATTTCTTGGTTTCCTTCTTGATGCGAGCTTTAGTGCATTTCTTCTGGGGCTTAGTGAGCGTGGTGTGGCAGGCCTCGATCCCAATCAGGTCGGGGCAGTCACGCCCTCCGTTCTTGGGTCGCTCGATGACAATCCGGAAGCGCCGCCGTAGACCCACCTTGCAGAGGTTATCGCATGGGCTCCAGGAACCCCAAGAGGTCACCTCACAGTCGTACGGAGTCACCGTCTCTGTGCGGTGGGAGAACAGTCATTCATTTAATGTGACCGCCCAAGGAAACAAAGTATTGGTCATTATTTTTGATAGGTGGCGCCATTGCTCAGTATATAGGAGGTTTGGGACATCTCAGGCCAGCCACATTAAGCTGGTGGTCATTTCTATGAAGGGTGGCCACTGAGCAGCTTTGATTTGGAACAGGTCACTGAATTATTATGACAAGTCTCCAAATATCGTGACTGGTTTAACCCGGGTAGAGTAATGTGTTCGAACGAGAGACACTTGAAGACAAGGAGATGTATTGGATAATGATCTTAGAATGATTGGGGGATGGCAGGCGAAGCACGGGGGCCCCAGGCAGCTAGACCTCGTGTACTAGCCCGGCCCTGAAAAACTAAAGTCTAAGAAAAGTGTGAGACCTAGATTGAATTTTTAAGAATGCCCAGCCGATCAAAATGCCTACTCTATATGGAGCAATGTTGACACCGATTGAAGGGATTGGAATGAATGGGTGAATCCAAGAAGTGTATATAATGATTATCTTTGGCAATACAGGTGTAGAAAAATACCTGGAACTGTAGGTAGGTCTATACCAGGGAAAACAAACTCCGGACTGTCTCCAGGCATGGCACCGAGCTCCTCCGAGTCTCGCCGTCCACTTCCCCCCTTCCCCAACCCCGTGGCCACCGGTACCAACTTGCCCATCCACGGACTCTGGTCCGTTTGTTCCTCCCATACGAGCGTCACCCGGGCGATGGGAGGCAGAGACTCCAGCTTCGGGTAGAAGAAGGAATTGGCCGGGTGGTTGGGGAATTGCGAAGTGATCTGCAAAATGTTCTCCTGGGGGTTGCTGACGTAGTCCGGGGAAGTGAAGGAGAAACCTCCGTCTGTGCCTGCATCCCAGGGCTGGAGGTCTATCCGGATGGGGTCCTTACGCCAGGAACCCCCCTCGCACACATCTAGGCTGCTGACTCCCACGAACCAGTCCGGACTCGGGATCAAGCGTACTGCGAAGGAAATCTGCAAGATAGAGACGTCGGAATAAAGTACTTCTGAATTAACTCGTCCACCCTCTCTCCAATGGAGGATATTTTGTAGGGTTGTGATAAAGATCTTCGACGCACTGCATGCTTGGCAGTTTCAGCAATTTGGGGGGACGGCCAGTTTCAGGAACTTTCAGTTGAAACTCCCACGATATGTTCTACCTATTTTCCAAATAGGAGGATTAACGCCACTGGCTCTTCCAAGGACCACTCGGTGTAGAGTGAAATATATTCACTTGGTTTATCATTTAGTTAAATGAACAAAGCGCACCAGCCGAGTCATTTCTGCTGAGGACCTGAATAATGTTATTATTTCTCTGTCTGAGAACCTCGCACAGTTAATTATTTGTTGGCAATGAATGTCTTATTCACGGACAACCTCCGCCATGCTATCTGAATACGGTACTTACTCATAGACAAAGTGCATTATGTTCTCGTCTGAAGATTTCTCAGACAACATTGTACTGCTAATGATCTAAGTACTGTAAACGGGTGGCATCTGATGACATTACAACTTTTTTCTCTGAAATTCAGAGGACTTTCTCATGCAAACAAATTAGAATTTAAGGAACTGCTTTACCTTTGTATGGTCTTGGTGTACAAACACATTAGTGACCGTCCGTCCAGTACCGGTGCTTATTGATTTGGCAGCGAAGACCGACCCGCTGGGTAGATGCACCATCTCATGCTGCTGCTCCTTGCCGGACGGGTCTTCCCCCTCGACAAATTTCTTGAAGGGTCGGCTGGCTAGCCGGCCTGCCTCCCACATGTTGTAGCGGTTGTTGTGGGAGACTCCTGGACATGAAAGAAACAAGGATGGGCCTTGAGATAAAGGAAGGACGAGGACTTATGGAGGGGGCTGGAAAGGCATATACATCGTTTAGGTATACACAGCCATGTATGTGTTCTCATTACGCATGACATCTTGACAATAATCATGTAAAATTATTTTACAAAATATAATTATCATGCTCTCTATCGCCTAAGAATTACAATGGATTTGGTAAAGTGCTGTATCTCCAAGGAATTATTCAACGTGGGTCTAGTTATTTATGGTGTTTTTGTAACAATAATAACAATGACGGTGGTTGTGTACACATGTAAGGGTTTGTGGTGCAGGGACTGTGTATGACCTAGGGCCAAATTCAAAAGCTGCTAACCGCAAAAAAATTGCTTAGCACCAAAAAGTCTTGCTTAGTTAATTTTTACCAGCCAAAAGGCCATGGGATTTTCATGCTAAGCAAACAACAGCTAAATGCTACCACGAGCAATACACTTCACATCAAAATTTGGTTGGTAATGCTGTATTTACCGAAGGAAGATTTTTCATACTAAGCAAATTTGTGTGTTTAGCATCGCCGTGAATTGGCCCCTTTGCGCGCTCCTCCCTCCTCTTTGAACAAGAACCAAATCTGGACGGTTACCAACGAAATGACATTTGTCATTACAATACACTCTAAAAACCAACGGCTAACACTTTTTGAACACTTCAACGCGTTAATATTGATACTTTACACGTAAATGTATAGGAGGCGTTTTACGCGATTAACACTAAAACACGTTTAAATAGGCGTTGGTGTTAATGATTATCAACATTCTAAAGTGTTAATATCTACCTAAATTAACACCTCAAGCGTTGATAATCATCAAAACCAACGCCTATTTAAACGTGTTTTAGTGTTAATCGCGTGCAACGCCTCCTATACCTTTACGTGTAAAATATTAATATTAACGCATTGAAGTGTTTAAAAAGTGTTAGCCGTTGGTTTTTACAGTGATACACGTTGATAAATTAAATTTGCGGGGAATGCATGACCCTGATCCTGTCAACAGAGGGCGCACTGATATCCTGTTCGTACGTGCAGAGACGAATCCCGGGAAACTGCGCTCTCTGTACTGAATACCGCATGCACTGCATGTAGGTTACCCGCGCGGTGCCAACGGTTGCACTTTATAAGTTATCCCACGAGCGCCGAGTGGAACACGGAATAATGTAGTGCGTCCGTGTCCCATATTCCACAAGGCCGAAGGCCGAGTGGAATATGGGACACAGATGCACTACATTTTCCGTGTTCCACGAGCGCGAGTGGGATAACGAATTTATCTTCAAGCAAACTTGACGCGCAGTAAAGATGGAACACGCACGGCGCTGTGCGCGAAACCTGTACCACGTACACGCACACATCATTAACAGCCAGCACTATCCTGCAGGAGAAACGGGAGCTATCTGAAAAACGTAACAAGTGTGCGCCGAAGACGTGACGATCCACATGGGACGCAAACGCGCAGCTTTTGAATTACCAATGAATTGTGCAGCACTGCGTTTTGCGTATCGCGCAATTCGCAGAATTAGAACAGCGCAATTCGGAGTGTGTATATGGGCCATGTGATATGGGCGTTTTTATCACACTCTCAGCTGCCACGGATCGACCAATCAGGTTCGAGGATTCAAGTTTGCTTGAAGATAAACAGCATTGTCTCAGCTCTCACGATCTATGGCCGGCCTTGCTTTTCTGTCGCTCTTTTTCGTGTATTCTGCTTCCAGTTACATTATTTTCCTCTGCACTTTGGAAGTGTACTTTCCTTGTACACGTCAAGGATGTACTTGCAGAACCCGTGTAGATTAATTATTGTATATTTCGTAGTTGAGTTTTACGCCATATGCCCTGATCTTTCTACTATAGGTCACGTGGGGAAATGTTTACAATATTAAATTGTACACTATTAACATTACACCTCAAAGTGCATTTTTGTCAACCCCGTTAAAATGGCGTTCCAACTCAATTATTACTTCTTCTTTTCACTCGTCCCCCAAAACCTACCGAGGTACTTTCAGTCATATTTAACTGGCCGACTTCCTGGGTATCTGTTTCCAATTTCCACCCTCAGACGCAGCAGATGCTAATATGATCCCAAAAAGCTTGAATGTTGGGAGACCGAGTCAAAGTGGGCCTAAAAGGAGTGTTTTCCTATTAAATTTGGTCGAGTATCGGTCGGTGTTTGTGCAACGTCTGCCGTCTGTAGGCCTACTTATCGCTCAACGAGAGCAGCGGTATCCGGACACCGACACACACCGAAACTTTCTCCCCCTATCCGAGGGGTTAATTATGTTTGACTACGTGAGAAACCCAAGCTACTCGTTCGTCTGCATCCAGTGGGAACAAGTGCAGCGAGCGAGATGGGCTCCCAGCTTGCCCGGAATATCTCGGGGGATTCGGATATTGTTTGTCTCGGACGCCTATCTGACTAAGAAGGGGTTGAGGGCGAGTTAAGTGGGCCCGAAGGCAGTTGTCACGGGGGACGTGGCCAAAGTTTTGACAGGGACTCGCTAAACAAAGAGTTGTTTTAAGATGAAATGAATAGGTGGCCTGCGAGACGAGACTTAGATGGCGCTGCCGTGCTTGGCCGGTCGGGGACGGTACGGCGGCGCGACGGTGCGCTCTCTCTCATCCGGCGTTTTGTGAACTCCCCCGGAGTGAGTCGGGACGGCACGACATGATCAAATTAGGGTAGAACAACACGGCGATTCTGTGAGCGCTACGCCGACAATTAGCAGCGCTAGCTGGCCTGCCGGGCCCGAGTGTCGCGCAGCCCGTGAACTTCGCCCCCAAGAATAGGTCTGGGATCGGTTGCACTTTGCGAAGGGCACAGCGCGACGGGCCAGCCCCGGATTAGTGTTTCGATCCCTTCAACAACAAAAAATAATACACTATATCTACAGATTAATTTCGTTATAGCGTACCATCGGGGTTATACGAATTTCCGAGTTCATGAATCAGATTTTAACGCGATACCGGCAATCAACAGTGCTGTCATAACTAAGGATTATCTCGGGTTATCAAGACGACTCTTACTGAAGATGCTCCAGCATTTTCTGCTGGTTTCTTAGCGAGTAAGCGTCTGGTACAGGCCTGGGCCTAACCGTGGCTTCACCCACCCTAAGGCTCTCTTGAAATGTCGGCGGTGCGTTGTGTCTCCCCCTGCTGCCCTTCGCGGACTCTCCCCCGTATCAATCCAAATGCCAGTAACTCCTGGCGGCGAGCGATGGCCGGGGATGAACCCGGTGGTGATTAGATGAAGTTTTAACGGCCAACAGTTTCTGACAAGGCTGTGTTCCATCAAGTAGTGAGGTAAAACACGACCAAACAACTCACAAAATCCCATTAAATCTTCTTGTATTGTATTTGTAAGACTTTTTAACGATTTCTTAAATTTTATTGGAAGTCTTTCGACAATACAACACACTAAAACAAAACATCTTGAACAGAAACCGCTGAGAAGGTTCAGAAGTATAGCCAAGAGTTGGAATCAAAATTTATGCTTATCCAAAGTCCCTTAGCTCAAGATTTCCAAAGCCAACCCATCGTAATGTCAAAAACACTTATGATACATTGAATTACTCTGAGATTATTTCTATATGTATACAAATAACAACAAATGGCTTCAATAGATTTCATAATTTGGCAAATTAAATTGAAAATCATAGTGATATTTTAGGGATTGATGCCCAAAAGTTCACCCTGACATGTTGTTCAATGTGTTTTGTGTACATAAAAATCTCAGTGATTGATTTAATGTATTTCAAATTTGTAATCGGGGCACGAATAATATCAATCACAGGTAAATTAAAGTTGGCAAACTGGGTCAATTAAAGCGCTACTGTGGCAGGAATGATCATATTGAACTTTAGGGACAAAAGCCGGAAATCAATTTTCCATTGACAAGAAAAAGTTCAGCGTGACGGTTCAAGGTGTGCCTGGTGTATGGGCCCAAGGCCAAGTTTGCATTAATACACGCAGCGGGTTTCCCGCAACTGGAAATGATCTGGGCCCCCTTCCATGCTCACTGGACCAGGTTATTCCTAATGTAGAACACGTTTGGGAACATCATGCAACATACAGTGTCTTTAGTATTTCTGGGCAAATCCTTCGGGTACATTTGCGGTATTTGGTCCAGACATGACCCGGTACGTGCCTAACAATGTATTAATGGAACCCCGACGCGGACCACCGGTTAGATTCTGACGGCTATAGAAACATACAAAAGTCATATGCAATCCAGGACCAATTGGAGTCGATAAACATACAATTTTGCTATCATAAGCGCAGAAAATAGTTGCTTAGCAAAATGGTTACCAGCTAAAATGGCTCGTGGTGTGTATTGCATGTGTCTGGTACTCGGCAAACATTTCCTTAGCATAAACATTGCTTATCAATATTCTCTGCTACGGCATTTCCATTAAATTGGCTCTTGTACTTTTTTTTTTAAAGATGTCTTGGATGTACAAGAATCCACTTTACTCTGCTCTTAATAATGAGTAGGCCCTATACAAGTTGTGCAATTAGTAAGGACATGCATGGCATCAATCATGCATTCACGATCTCTTTTTATCACATTGGGCAACGTCTTGGTACCAAACACTGACTAGACTAGTCTCGGACTCATTAGTCTGTCTTTACCCAATACAAATGACAGATTGATCGGAAGTTGAAGTCACTTTTGTTTTTAGTTTAGTTTACCTGAGAACATGAAAGATTGATGACCAAAATAATAATGAAAACAAAGTATTATTGCAAATTTTCAATATTTTGGAAATTGAAATGCCTCTTTTTCTGACAGAAAACAATATGTGCAGTTTAGCTCTGCCCATAAACAAAACAGTTCAACAAAAAGGACGCTCCTCACGTTGTTCGTGTTATAGCCTACACTAGTCCAAAAGGAACCGAATTCTCGCAAAATCTCGCACGCTATACCCTATAATGCATGGCGGGATTTTTGAATGGCCAGCACGAGCACGTGGTAGCAGTTAGGTTGTTATTTAGCTCAGTCGACAACTTTTGAGTTGAAAGTTCTTAAAAGGACATTCTCAGCCGCAGGCTGTCCACCTGAATGTTTTTCAAATGAATTTACGCAAGAAGGGAACTTTGACATTAAAGAAGCCCAAATCACATTAATCAATACGCGGCGATAATTTGTCGGTTGGATTATCAGCTACTGAGAGGAGAGGAAATAAGATTAAATAATGCAGTTAGTTTTTGGGTTGACATTAAAGAGGCGAAAGTGCAAATACATGCAGTTGAAGGCCTAAGCATATTATTAGGTATATTCGAATGTGTAATCAAAATGTGTTCCTGTATTTTTCTGAACAGTGCAAGAATGATATTAGACCATACAAGAGTCTGCAATGGTTTCAAATTCTGTCGCATTTCTAAATGGAATCAGACTTGTCTACATTATTCAGCTAAATGTCATCACACTAATACGTCCATTGCTGCAGTGCAGTGATCACCCCAGCTTTCACGTGTCAGCGTTTATGTGTAATTTAGTAGACATTCGCATATGAAAACTTGCACGTGGCCATTAAGACATAGCCACTAGTACCAGTTTGTCCCCCAAAATCTTGAACACTTGAAGTACCGTATACATGCACTCTTTCACTTCAAAAACTCAGGTGTTTGTCAAGCAGACACTCCCATACGTTCATGAGTTGCATGATTTTTGCTTGTATTTGTAATACAAATGGGGAAATGAATGGAAAGTACCTTTGCGACAGATAACCCTAATCCGTACCACAAGATGCCTCTGAGCTTTTTTTTTTTTTTCAGAGAGGGGAAACGTTCTGTGGACTTGGACAAGACTACAAAACGTTCACTCTTCCTGCATCCTGTGGACCAGCGGCGGCGATTTCTCGTCAATGTTTGCGGGGAGGGGGACGGAGGAAAAGTACCGGTACACAACCAATAATAATTGTTAAGCATTTTGTACTCGGTGTCTCGCGTGTATCCTGGGAAATATTTGAACATGTGTGCTGATCTGTGTGTATTATGGTGCATACTGGTGCATGTAAAAGCCAATGACCCATAAAATGACAAGGGTGATTATGGGGGGGGGGGGGGGCACTGCCATAGCCGTCCCCTCCCCCCAAAAATATTGGGGGCGTGTCCCCCGTCCCCCGGAATCGCCGCCCATGCTGGCGACATCTTTTGTTCACAGGTCCACAAAAAGTATGCAAGGTTTAGCACAACATTGGTGTGAGCATACCCCAGGAATCCATGACGTTATGCTTGAGTGACTCACCTATGAGCGTGGACCACTGTGCATTCTTGCGGTATTGGGGAAAGCTCTTGGGGAAGGACCTCTCGCCCCAGAGACCCTGGAACTCCAGGCGGTAGTTAGCCCGCTCCTCGCCCCCACACACCGCGCTGAACACAACACGGAAGCTCCCTACAGTCAGAAGCAAACCGAGGACCTGCATTCTGATCATCTGGGCCATCCTGCATCCAGAAAAAAATATCGTTTTACCCCTACAGTTGCGGTGGAAAGTTCACATACACCGCTGTCCAATAAAGAAATCCCTAATCCCTTCCAACGCTGCAAATGATTATACATGCATGGGATGGAAAGGCCTTTATACAACATTAATTTATTAATATACTGAGAATATAGAAAACTTGCCAAAAAATTAGTAGCTCAAGGATAGGAACAATTGAAGGAACAATTTATTGTTCTAAAATGAAATAAAATAAACTACAATATCTTATCTCCAATTGCAATTTTTATGTATACATGTACGTTCGACCGTAACTGTATAATATACTTGGTTGTACATGCAAATCTTACGATTAACCTATACGAATGACGATGAGCTCTACGTTTCGGTCAATAGTTGGTATATGTCTTCAGTGGAATAGGCCTAGCGTGATATCCGTTGGTATTTGATTTTATGTTTGATTCAGTATCCTTAAGTTTCTTTAAAAAAAATGCTAAGCCGATATCGTCAGCTGATCGTTCGTGTGGTGCATGGTGTAGCATACGTTTATAGTACACTGCAATATAACTCAATTTAAAGGAGGCTGGAGGGCTTCAAGCCTTCACGTCATCAGGGACACAAAGTAAATTGACCGCATCTCGACCGGTTAACCGCAAACGACATTCAAGCTAAGTCTAGGTTCAATATCATAATCATAGAATGTATTCTGTGACGCATAGGTGGAACACACGGTAAGCCACACCACCAACAGAGGACAGACACATTCAAAGCATGCGCAGTATCTGGCGTTGTCTCCACACAGGCGAATGAGTGATAGATAAATAAATACTTGCTGGTGGAAGAGACTAGGGTGCTCACATGGCGTCAGGTATTCGATTGCCAAACTGACGTCACTGATCCGGACAAGGCGTTGCCTTATTAATTGAGGATAATCAGATAATTAGACATCACGCCTGACATTTGGAAGGGGATTTTACCTTGCTGAATCTCAGGTTGTGCACATTGGCGCATTTATGCTGCTACAACTGGTATACCTAGAGGCAAATCAAATCCAAGCTTCGTAGAAAATCATGACGTATAAGTTTTGAGACATTAAAGCCCAGCACGCAGGATGCAGTGTGCGTCACACAGGCTTTCACAATCTCCTAAGTCGATCACTTTAAATAGAACATGGCCAGCCAGCATGTATGTTTCTGCAGAAACGGTTTCCATGGAATCTCGTCTCTTGCTGTGAAAAATAACCATGCACAGCAGATGTACGTGAAAGATGAATATACCCACCCGATTTGGAATAAATTGGGTCACATTTTCAATCCTGCTATATAGTAAAGGCTTCTTACATTTTAAAAGAAAGAAAGAAAACAAGCGTACATTTTTTTCTCCAAGATTATTAATTTAAAGTCGAAATTAACTTCTTCGTTTCGAAATTAGCTTCTTTGGCCCTAAAACGGGAGGAAGTCTCCGCACACACTGTGCAAACATTGGATATTCATAGCTTTTCCTACACTGGAAATATTGATGTTGTGTTAACACCATATGGTATCCATATGGTATCTAGTGGTGCCAGTATATGGAATAATCTGCCTGAACAAATGAGAACCATAAACTCCTTAAGTACATTTTTAAATCGGAGCTACGTAAAGCCATCTATCAGTGATATTTCTGTCATTTACGCTGATCTGCGGAGTTATAAACTTGGTTGCCAAAATACTTTGGAGCCGGATGGGAATTCCCCCTTGTTTTTCACCCTAAAAGGTTTTTTTCGCGGGTTTTTCGCCCATCCCGTAAATCAGCAATAGGCTTCTGGAGAGTTGAAAAGTTAACCGAAAATAGATATATTTGTGTAAACATTATTGTATTTGTTTAAATATTTTGTATGAATGTGTAAATATTCAGTTTTAACTAATAATATGCAGGGCCCCAATGGAAACCAGTTTTAAACTGTTTGGGCACACCCTGGGTAAAGAAATGTAATAATAATAATACTAATAACCCTAGATGGGACAGTTGGGAGACATTCCCATAGACTTGTGCACAACTTTTTTTCCGACTTTGATGTAACCTAACCCAAATATCCCCTGTTCTACCCCCACAAATTTTGGTATACTAATGTTTTGGACCATTCTCTATCGATATAACTCAGTTCCGACAGTAAAATTCTCACTCCTTAAGGGGGCTGGGTACTTAGGGAGACATCAAAATGTCTCCCTAAGTACCCTTGTCTCCTTAAGTGATGATTATGAACATATGAATTTGTTGTGTTCACTTAAGCTCAAACCTCTGTGCGGGGCCCATTTCCGGGCGAAAATCCGCGTAAAATGACCCTTTTTTTCGACGTTTCGGGTCATAGTTTGATAACCATGCGGTCTTTTTCACCGGGTTAAACGGTTCTATACGATTTAACTCTTTGTCGTTCTCATGATATATATACATATATTTTATCTTGAAAAAAATCCACGTACTTTCGGCTTTGAAAATGTGAACTTTTCATCATTTGTCTGTGTAAACGCACCGATTGAGCGCCCTCGCGTCGACTCTTTTGACTGTAACTCCTTACTGGAGTATCGAATCGTACGGGGTTAAACGGAATCGAATAGCTTAGATCCTCCTCTTTCCTTACATGTAAAACCTGTTATGATTGGTTGAAAAACACCTACGTACTTTTCACAAAGAAAAAAGTGGCCAATGACAACTTTCGATCGATAAGGCATTGTTCGAGACTTACATCGATTTACCATTGCTTACCACGCGTTACATGATCTTGGACTCTGCTCATCACCCGTTTTACAAGACAGATTTTCTTCGATTTTACTGTAACTAAGACATTTAAAAACTATCCATTTGTGAATCAGTTATCTGGCATTAAAACTGTGTTCTTTTGAGGAGTTAATTTCATTTTGAAATAATGTAAATTTGGAACTGAATACTGTTCATTCAAGGCAGCTACAGAAATTATGTGATGCAAAGAACGTACACTTGTTTATTGGGCCGTACCATTTTGTATGTGGGGAGTATATATATGCATGTACACCCACATACGTATGTCTTTTCCAAAATAATTGAGATTATGTGTTGTTTAGAAAATTAAACAATTACTAAACTTAACTATATCTTTGTTTCCTACTTGCAGCTATAAACCAGTGCCTGTGTTTATGCATGCCCTCGTGCAAAGATGTTTTGTTTTACCCATTTTGTGAATGGAGTGTGCCGGGCCACATTTCAGGGCCGAACGCACAGCTACACAGGACCAGCGTTAATCCAATTTAATAACCATAGACCTCTGTATTATACTCTACGCGCCAGATTTAAACTGTGAAATTAAGTGAACAAAAGTGGGGTTAACAAATTCATATGCTACTAAATGTCTCCCAAATAGCCCTAATAGACTAATAATACTAATAATAATAATAATAATAATAATAATAATATGGACTGAATCCGATACCAAATAATGCAGATGAAGGCATACAGTTGACTTCATGAGATGTCTGAAATTCTGCATTAAGAAATAAATAGCTCCAAGATGGCGCCACTGACACAAAGTTATAGCTCTCACACTTGCAGACTTTCTTTATAAATGCAATTTTTTTAGTCGAGTTGAATATTCCCAACTGCAACTCATGATAAAATTCAGACACAGTTCATTCACTACAAAACTCTGGTTTTAGATTAACACCAGATTAAAGAACGGCTCAATAATTATAGATACCAAATGGTGTTAATATTTAGGAACACAATTTTTGCAGGTTTAAAAAATTCAAGGGCGAATATCTTGAAATATAAATAGCCAACTACAGCGGAAAAGTTAACGGCATACAGGCCTACCTGTTCTGACGTAACTTAACTTTGAAGACTGCCTTCGCGGGATAAAAAGATGTCTCACGAACTGCAGATCTTGCACAGACTTGATGCCGACTGGTGTTGAAACTAAAGGGTGTCACGGTACATCTGGGTTGGAAAGCCAAGGTAAAACTGGTCCTGTAGACGTGGACTTGCCGGTTGAGGGTGATGGTTGGTCTGGAGTTCCAGAGCCGATGCCTCTACGCTTTATGTTGAATCTGCTCCGCCCACCCGCAGAGGCCGCCCCGGCCCGTAAGGCTACCACGCATCAACCGGCAGGATCCAGGGACGTAGCGAACTTTTCCTCCCCGTCATCTCGTCGTCCTGCATGTGGACTTGATACTAGTCCGTGGAGCGCTGATATGGTTACTATAATAACAAATTTGTCGTGCAATCGAGGGGCTCATTACTGCGCAGCGGTGCTGCCGGCTCGTCAAAGGTCCCACGGGGTGGGTAGGCCCATCGACTGGGCGGTCCTTCCGTGATTCCGTAGCATTATCAGGGTGAATTCATGTTCCCCTTTGTCTCTGTATACCAGAGAGTCCCTCGTGTTCTTAAGTTTTGACTGGCCAGGGATTTACGTTCAAGGAAGGGATGAGGAGCTGGTTTCGCTGCTGTCTGTGGTTGAGGACAACCAGAAACCCCAATTATGAGTAGAAATGAAGAACGTTCCCGGAAATGTTGTAATCAAATCATCTCAAGAGTAATCATCAACAGGGTCTTCAAGTTTTGATTGAGAACAGGCACAGCAAAGCATATTAACGCTATTGTCCTGAAAAGCGGTAAAATGACATTCACCGACATTTAAAGGGAATCTGTAAAAAGCCTAAATGTTCACAATCCCGATCTATCGAAAATGGGGATTTTAGTCTGATGAACAATCCGGCAAGGGTAATGGTGTAAAGACAAGGTGGAATCGGTATATTGTGTAGTTCTGGAAGGGAACTAAACACAGTCGATTTGAGCTGTTGAAGTTGAAATTTGTGGGTTAGAACACGTTCCTCGTCGATTTTCATTTTTGCTCTTTTTAAAGAGATAAGAACAATGTGGCATCATTCCAGTAAAAAGTTTTGCCTGAAAAACAACTATTTGCAAAACAGCCCCATTATTGCTCCAAAGAAGACATGTAGCTTTCCGATAGACGGCGATCGGTGAAAAAACGACGGTTAAATGAATGTGCTTTTAGTAAAAACAAATACTCAGAATTCAAGTTTTAAACTAAACTGTTCTACAGAATGTACTTTTTCTTGGCTACTGGGAAACAACCTCCGTACAATAACCCATCTGCCCTTGAGGCATGTAGAAGTAAATAACATCTCCCCTAGACGGTTAATACTCAGAACAATCAGCTGATCCGAAGATGCAGCTCCGGGTTTTCGATTTCGATACGTGTCTCGGGGCGATAGGGGGATGGGAGCTTGCGACGCTGCAAGCCCGTCTACAGAGCCGACAAAAGGCCGCTCAAAGTCGTCACAGCCGCTACGGATGACGTCACCCCTGGCTCAGATTAACTGGTTTACGCAGAGAGCTAGCGTAGGCTGTCGTAAGTCCTAGCTATTCCCACCCCGTAAAAATAACACACATGTCTTCTCTTGAGTCAAAAAAGTCTTACTCATAAATAAAGATTTTGTCTTTCAAATAGGCTGCGCCAAAGTTGATTTCAATTGGACCAGATTGCTCAAGGGCTGTTCCTAAATGCGTACGTGAACAGACTCATCTTATCACAATAAACAAAATGATAGTACACGTATATCGATAATTGAATTGAATTCGCTTTGAAGAAACTCGGCTTGAGGTCCGGCTGCCATGACAACTAATTGATCTGTTTCTGGATGAACTATATATCTTAAATTGGTTTTTGAAAATTTGCCAGGAAGACTTGGATGAAGAGGAAAACAGAGGGGTGAAAACAAGCCCCGCCCCTCTCTCAAGTAAGATCAATCAGAATAACTGTCATAGCTTCCACCACTATTATACTCAAGGAGAGTTCCCCTCGTGAATGGCTTTACGGCACAAAACCCACCAGTGGGGCCAATTTCATAGAGTTTGCTTAGCATGAAAATGTATTGCTTAGTAAAAACAGGTTACCAGCCAAAAGTCCATGTAATTTTCATGCTAAGCAAACAACAGCTGAATGCCAGTCAAAAGCAATATTCCACACATGGAAATCTTGTTGGTAATCCAGTTTTTATCAAGGAAGCATTTGCATGCTAAGCAAATGTTTGTGCTTAACAGCTTTATGAAATTGGCCCCAGTCCGCTGTTACCACAGAGGCTTGAAACAACGGGCCAAATTCATGGGGCTTCGAGCACATCATTTCGCCGGGCGCAAGAAGAGATTTGCTTAGCCAAAAAAGGGTTACCAGTCCAAATGTTGTGGGAAGTGCATTGCTTTGACTGGTCCTCAGTTGATCTGTGCTTAACATACAATCTGCTAAGCAACTTGCTAAGTATCTCCATAAAATAGGACCTTCGGCAATAGACATCGCCTGCAGTTTTGGTTGGTGTCCTATTTCTGTTAAGGAAGATGTCTGTTTTAATTAAGCAAATCTGTGTGCTTATCAGCCCCATGGTGGAGAATTACTGGTTGGGGAGGGCGTGGTTAGCGACACCTAGCTCCCTAAAGTTGCACACTTTTGGATCCCTGCGTTTATTTTGGTATTGAAACTCTTAGCACATAATGAGTGGTTCTGATACCTTTGTATCAATCGACGTTTCGACCTACTCGCACTGGACGTCTTCATTGTTTGAGAGAAAAAATACATTCACGTACGTACCTCAAATGCCCTTTAATCTTTAACTTCAAGTTATAATACAAATATCACGCGATTCAATAACGTCCTTACCATTTAATTTACCTTTAATGATGAAAAATTACCTTTCCACGTGCTCCTATTTCATATAAATGTTCACAAGTAGTCGAGAGCCTTTGGAAAGATCACCCTATGCACTTCTGTAAATATCCTTTTTTTTTGCCGTACCCCCGTGCTAAAACTAGCTAGCTCTAGGCAAGTTTCTAGGCTGACACACCACACAGCGGTGGGAGTTTATTAAATTACGGGCAATTTAGCTATCACTTGGATGGTTTGTAGACATATCAGTAGGATAGTTTTGGGGTCAAGTTGAAGTTCAACTGCCATGAGAAAGCTTGCCGAAAATATACGGTATACAGAAACCATGGTTATCTGAACTGGATGGGGAATTCGGTAAAACGTGACGGAGAAATGAAATATTTTAGAATGGACTTGTGCGTGGCAGTTATCTTAGAGGGTGAGTTTGTTGGCCTTGCACAGGCACGGGTAAATATTTTGTTCTTGAGTTGTTACAAAATTTGAATGACAAAACCCGTCGAAGACGGCCGCTGGGCATGTTTAGTGTTCCTTGCTATGCAGGGCAGGCGTATAGATGTGGGTCCTTAAAATGCACCATTTTCACCCTTTTTCATTTAATATTATTAATTGGTATAACACGGACTCAACGCTTGCAAAAGTGTTTTTGCCATTATTTTTAAAAATGTGATTTAAGTGGAGAGGTGAAATAAACGAAATTCAAGAAAATTTTACAGCTGGCTGAGCAGGTATAATGCCTTTACTTAAAAAGATTTTCTTAACGTTTGCACAAAATTTCAGACATAGTACGCATAGTAGGATTCAATATGTAATTTTTCTGCTGGACCCCATTTAATTAATGTGATTAAAAGGCTGTCAATGAAAAGGAAATTCGCTCTCACAAAATGTTATTTTGATGCAGGTAATTGCATTAAACATTTCACTGGCCTTTAAAGATGGGTTTAGATTATTTATCATTAGGGAGCGGGCTGATGTTCACAATTCAACACAGTTTCAAAATTCTGGCATCATTTTTATAGGTTGGCCTATCAGTTTAACAGTGAAAAAAGAAACACGGTCCACGTAGGACTATACGCCTACACTTTGGCTTGTGTAGGATGCAATATAGTTATTAGCTTCTGCCATCAACGTGGGTTTAACTGTAAGAAGGGTTCGATGTGACGAGTTCGAAGTTGGAGCTCAATAACTGCCATCACGTAGCGAGGCTGGCATGTACACTAAGTGGGAAGGCAGCATCAACGGTGCCCAATTGACACATCAAAGGAGCCGCCGGGGACAGACAGGGGACCAGCGAGCTACACCTGTTACTAGACGCTATACAGGGCTGAGATATGCGTGATAACTGGACATTTGGGGAACAAGGGGTTTGACTGTGGGCCTATCGTTTAGATCTTTTGCTTTTATTATCAATTCTATGACCTTGTACTTTTGACATACTGAAGTGTAAAAATCTGGAATGATATTCGTATATCAAAATTGTTCTATGATTTCCTCCACGCGTAGGGTCTATATGTACTTTTAATATGCATTGTATAAAACAGAACAAAATACAGGAACAATGTTAAAGATATCAAGTGTGCAGAAAGTGTACCAAAGCATTTAAACAACAAAAGCAACAATCTTGTGTAAAAGAGTGAATTATTTTTTATGATGTGCTTATGTAAACAAAACAAAGGCTTCATACACCGCATTTAATCGTCATTCGCATGTGAAATAGTAATGATGAACGGAATTATTCTGAAAACAGTTTGTGTTTAAAAGTTGTCTCGACAGAGAAAGAGGGGAACAATAGACTTACAGAGAAATTACGTCACACTTTGTTTACATGCGTGCGTTTGATTGGAGAAAAGTTGGGACGTAGGCCCACCGCGCTCCTATCTAAAGCACGTATTATCTAAAGGATGCGAGACGCAATTTCTTCGTTGGTCTGTTATTTCCAATCTGAAGTAATCAAAGACTTAATTTAACACACTTTATTTCAAAAATGTAAATTGGAGATCTTGCTTAAACTGATATGCTACACGGGTATTTCACCTGTGTATTTCACATATTTTCAGCCACTGGAATATTAGCACGTGCCCGCTTATTATTTAGTGTATTGCCCGTCGCTTTTTCCGTAACGTAAAAACGAATAGGCCTAAATAGCAGCTCGTCACACAGTGACACGCCATGGAAGTAATGGGCCCATTTTGTTCTTACTTTCGCTGTGATTCGGTGAACTTTGCTATTTTAGCACCCGCCGTGCGCTGGGGAGCCCGCTGACGGGGGAAGAGGCGCGTTTTCACGGTGTGAATGATGCGCCCCACGCACGCCCCACCTGTTCCCCTCGTAGCCACCGCTGGGATCAAGAAGAGGCGACATCGGCCCCGAAATGTCACCGAGCTGGGCTCCCCCTGCCCCGGCCCGGACCGCTTGCAGGCCCTAATTGGCATGGGTACTGGGTACGTACCCATTTTTAGGGGTGTCTTCGAGGGTTGTCTGGATAACCGGATTAGGGTGGAATTACACCCAAACTGGGTATACCGCGAACTGGGTTTCGAAACCGTGGGATTCTACTTTCAATGACCAGTTGGAAGCAGTAATGTGGAATGTCTCTGCGAATATTATTTTACGTAGGTTCTGGCCAGATGTCACTACAAACTCAGTGAAATGCCTCAGATTAGTTAATAATTGGATGATGATACGTTTCAGAACTTGGATAAAATCCAACTTCGAACTCCACCAACAGCGAAATTTAACGATTAATGCGTGCTTCATTCCATCGTTGTAGGAAAATTGAGGTATATCCGTGCGGTCGACCGTAAGGATGACTGGTAGCTAATTTTGACTTTCGAGCATTTTGAGAGCAACTTTTCTTTTTCAACACCGCCCCCTACCCCCCCCCCCCCCCCCCCCAAAAAAAAGAATGTTAACCCCTTGCCATTTGTGCCGATTTTGGCCGAAAATGGCCATTTCAAAAATTGATAGAAATCAATTCTAGGGAAAACTAGGAGCCACTTTGAACGTTTGCAACTCTTAGATTCTAATTATTCTTGGTCGATATTGCAATATTTGAGAAATTAAGTATTAAAAAAAAAATCATTATCGATCCCAGACATATTGCAGGGCTGAAGTCGTCATTCCATGCTGCATCTTTGCAACCATTTTGAAGGCAACTTTTTTTCCGACTGAAAAAAAAAACGGCAAGGGTTACCCCTTGCCATTTTTTTCAATTTTGGCCCGAAATGGCCGTTTTTCAAATTGATCTGAAATTGATTCTAAAGTCATTTAGGGGTGTCAGGAGTATATTTTGAATGTTATGAAAGCATATCGGACAGAAATATTGCAATATTTCTACATTTTCTATTTTGAGGAAATATGAAGTATTAAAAAATGTTTCAAAAATTATAAAAACAAATTAAAGTTGTTCCCATACATCTGATATTGCAGGGCTGAAGTCGTCATTCCATGCAGCATCTTTGCAACAATTTTTAAGGCAACTTTTTTTCCGACTGAAAAAAAAAACGGCAAGGGTTACCCCTTGCCATTTTTGTCAATTTTGGCCCGAAATGGCCGTTTTTCAAATTGATCTGAAATTGATTCTAAAGTCGTTTAGGGGTGTCAGGAGTATATTTTGAATGTTATGAAAGCATATCGGACAGAAATATTGCAATATTTCTACATTTTCTATTTTGAGGAAATATGAAGTATTAAAAAATGTTTCAAAAATTATAAAAACAAATTAAAGTTGTTCCCATACATCTGATATTGCAGGGCTGAAGTCGTCATTCCATGCAGCATCTTTGCAACAATTTTTAAGGCAACTTTTTTTCCGACTGAAAAAAAAAACGGCAAGGGTTACCCCTTGCCATTTTTGTCAATTTTGGCCCGAAATGGCCGTTTTTCAAATTGATCTGAAATTGATTCTAAAGTCATTTAGGGGTGTCAGGAGTATATTTTGAATGTTATGAAAGCATATCGGACAGAAATATTGCAATATTTCTACATTTTCTATTTTGAGGAAATATGAAGTATTAAAAAATGTTTCAAAAATTATAAAAACAAATTAAAGTTGTTCCCATACATCTGATATTGCAGGGCTGAAGTCGTCATTCCATGCAGCATCTTTGCCACAATTTTGAAGGCAACATTTTTTCCGACTGAAAAAAACCGGCAAGGGTTACCCCTTGCCATTTTTGTCAATTTTGGCCCAAAATTGCCGTTTTTCAAATTGATCTGAAATTGATTCTAAAGTCATTTAGGGGTGTCATGAGTCTATTTTGAATGTTATGGAAGCATATCGGACAGAAATATTGCAATATTTCTACATTTTGTATTTTGAGAAAATATGAAGTATAAAAAAATCTTCAAAAATTATAAAAACAAATTAAAGTTGTTCCCATACATCTGATATTGCAGGGCTGAAGTCGTCATTCCATGCAGCATCTTTGCAACAATTTTTAAGGCAACGTTTGTTCCGACTGAAAAAAAAAACGGCATTTTTTTCAATTTTGGCCCGAAATGGCCGTTTTTCAAATTGATCTGAAATTGATTCTAAAGTCATTTAGGGGTGTCATGAGTCTATTTTGAATGTTATGAAAGCATATCGGACAGAAATATTGCAATATTTCTACATTTTGTATTTTGAGGAAATATGAAGTATAAAAAAAATCTTCAAAAATTACAAAAACAAATTAAAGTTGTTCCCATACATCTGATATTGCAGGGCTGAAGTCGTCATTCCATGCAGCATCTTTGCAACAATTTTTAAGGCAACTTTTTTCCGACTGAAAAAAAAACGGCAAGGGTTACCCCTTGCCATTTTTGTCAATTTTGGCCCGAAATGGCCGTTTTTCAAATTGATCTGAAATTGATTTTAAAGTCATTTAGGGGTGTCATGAGTCTATTTTGAATGTTATGAAAGCATATCGGACAGAAATATTGCAATATTTCTACATTCTCTATTTTGAGGAAATATGAAGTATTACAAAAATCTTCAAAAATTATAAAAACAAATTAAAGTTGTTCCCATACATCTGATATTGCAGGGCTGAAGTCGTCATTCCATGCAGCATCTTTGCAACAATTTTTAAGTCAACTTTTTTTCCGACTGAAAAAAAAAAACGGCAAGGGTTACCCCTTGCCATTTTTGTCAATTTTGGCCCGAAATGGCCGTTTTTCAAATTGATCTGAAATTGATTCTAAAGTCATTTAGGGGTGTCAGGAGTATATTTTGAATGTTATGAAAGCATATCGGACAGAAATATTGCAATATTTCTACATTTTCTATTTTGAGGAAATATGAAGTATTAAAAAATGTTTCAAAAATTATAAAAACAAATTAAAGTTGTTCCCATACATCTGATATTGCAGGGCTGAAGTCGTCATTCCATGCAGCATCTTTGCCACAATTTTGAAGGCAACATTTTTTCCGACTGAAAAAAACCGGCAAGGGTTACCCCTTGCCATTTTTGTCAATTTTGGCCCAAAATTGCCGTTTTTCAAATTGATCTGAAATTGATTCTAAAGTCATTTAGGGGTGTCATGAGTCTATTTTGAATGTTATGGAAGCATATCGGACAGAAATATTGCAATATTTCTACATTTTGTATTTTGAGAAAATATGAAGTATAAAAAAATCTTCAAAAATTATAAAAACAAATTAAAGTTGTTCCCATACATCTGATATTGCAGGGCTGAAGTCGTCATTCCATGCAGCATCTTTGCAACAATTTTTAAGGCAACTTTTGTTCCGACTGAAAAAAAAAACGGCATTTTTGTCAATTTTGGCCCGAAATGGCCGTTTTTCAAATTGATCTGAAATTGATTCTAAAGTCATTTAGGGGTGTCATGAGTCTATTTTGAATGTTATGAAAGCATATCGGACAGAAATATTGCAATATTTCTACATTTTGTATTTTGAGGAAATATGAAGTATACAAAAAATCTTCAAAAATTACAAAAACAAATTAAAGTTGTTCCCATACATCTGATATTGCAGGGCTGAAGTCGTCATTCCATGCAGCATCTTTGCAACAATTTTTAAGGCAACTTTTTTCCGACTGAAAAAAAAAACGGCAAGGGTTACCCCTTGCCATTTTTGTCAATTTTGGCCCGAAATGGCCGTTTTTCAAATTGATCTGAAATTGATTTTAAAGTCATTTAGGGGTGTCATGAGTCTATTTTGAATGTTATGAAAGCATATCGGACAGAAATATTGCAATATTTCTACATTCTCTATTTTGAGGAAATATGAAGTATTACAAAAATCTTCAAAAATTATAAAAACAAATTAAAGTTGTTCCCATACATCTGATATTGCAGGGCTGAAGTCGTCATTCCATGCAGCATCTTTGCAACAATTTTGAAGGCAACTTTATTTCCGACTGAAAATAAAAACGGCAAGGGTTATCCCTTGCCATTTTTGTCAATTTTGGCCCAAAATTGCCGTTTTTCAAATTGATCTGAAATTGATTCTAAAGTCATTTAGGGGTGTCAGGAGTATATTTTGAATGTTATGAAAGCATATCGGACAGAAATATTGCAATATTTCTACATTTTGTATTTTGAGGAAATATGAAGTATTAAAAAAATCTTCAAAAAATCATTAAAAAATTCAAATTTGATCCCAGACATCTGATATTGCAGGGCTGAAGTCATCATTCCATGCAGCATCTTTGCAACAATTTTTAAGGCAACTTTTTTCCGACTGAAAAAAACCGGCAAGGGTTACCCCTTGCCATTTTTGTAAATTTTGGCCCAAAATGGCCGTTTTTCAAATTTATCTGAAATTGATTCTAAAGTCATTTAGGGGTGTCATGAGTCTATTTTGAACGTTATCAAAGCATATTAGACAGAAATATTGCAATATTTCAAAAAATATGAGAGAAAATATGGAGTTTTATAAAATCATAAAAGTGCATTAAAAATCAGAGTTGTTCCCAGACATCTGATATTGCAGGGCTGAAGTCTTCATTTCATAGGCTGCAATTTTAAAGCCAATTGCAACTTGTTTTCTGAAGAAGAAAGAAAAAAAAATAGAAAATAGAAAAACTGCAGCAAGCTTTGCCAACAATGTGAAAATACCCCCCTCAAGGAAGTATAACAAAGAATCTATACCACAGCTTAGTATCCACGATGTTCTGATAAAAAAAAATCTTGGCAAGCTTCTAAAATGAATGAAAGAAATATTTCTTATACTTTTGGAAGTTGGCCAAAGAAATTGGCGGTTGAGGTGTGAAGTTATTTTTGTAGACTGTGGGCGTGTGCGTCATGACAACCAGCGGGGCTGAAGCATTACCGGGCCTACCGCTGCCTACACACTCTCGGCAATTCCGATGCCGCGGGTCTGTTCGTTCGGGTTTGAACTTGACCGACGAAAGCCGGTGCCGAGGTTTCATCATAACAAACACAAGAACAGGGCTCAAAATGTAAACACTGATGTTTTCCTGTGCTTGGACGAAACCCCGGATACAGCCCGTTGGCGAATGGGGGAGGGGAGGTCAAAGGGGGACATTCGCCCTGCGTCTTGTATTGAAACAACCATGCATGAAACCCAAACTCAACAACAACGACGACGAAAGCAACAACAAAGAAAGCTGCTCTTTAAAATCAATTTTGTCCCTGGTTTCACGTGATAGGAGGGCCTTTAACTCTTGAGATGTTGCCGTAGAAACGTTTCATTTCTTCATTGTATTAGGGGAATGGTCCCTTAAAATGCTTGGCTTAATACAAGTGGTCTTGTCTGTAATTCTAAATCCTACCGTCCTTTCGAACATGGTTTAATAGTGTGTGTGGTTTTCAGTGCACTGGTTCAACCGACTACAAGACCCCGGTGAAAATTGGACCTTCCCTGCAAGCTTTGTAATAGGTCAAATACCCGCTGGCTTTGATTGAAATATCCAAGAGCAATTCATCTGTAGGTGACCACGTGGATCGACTTGGGCCACTGAGTAGTCCCAGGCCGAGCCCAGCGGCGGCCGACCGGACCCGGGCAAACGGTTGGCCCAGGCCCCGTCAAATTGCCATTAAACACGGGGATTAGCGATCGCCACCCACGGTAAATCTGTAATAGCCTAATTCTCCATAATTGGGCGGGTCGTAACAGAAAACTGTTTCAATTGAAAGACAATCCGTTCTCATATAATACTTGCAGCGGTGCCGAAATTAGGCCAATGTTGCCTTCACCTATGGGTTCAACTCGCTGGCTGCACCCAGTAGCGTCACAAACTTCTGTTCCGGGTAAAGAAAATGTAAGGAGCGAGTCGGCCTACTAAATAGTTCAATTTACATTCAGACCACACAGGGGGTTCGCTTGTAGGGACGGAACCAGGGTATCAGGATGAGGGAGGTTGAATAAAAGCTCTCAGACCAAGGGGAAGTATCATCGGCTTATAAAGGCACACATTGCCCTGAAATCCCTAAAATTTAATCCCTTTGGTTAGTTACCTAACCTATTTTCAAGGTGTAAAAATAAAACCATAATAATGTAATACTTACGGAGAAATGTGAACAAACGAAACGTTGACATATCCGTACATTAGACTGGCGCCGCACGAAAAATTGTGCAGTCTTTTCGCAGCCAAAACGCTATTCGTAAAGGGCACCACTCTAAATTTTCCAAATGTAAGGCCCTGTCCGAATTACTTGGCTGCGGCTTGAAATTACACGCGAGTCTATTGGAAGTGGCTGCAGCCGCTACCATAGACATGGTGTGTAACATCCAGCCGTAGCAAGGAATTCGGACAGTATAGGCCTACAACGGTCCGACTTTGGGATTTTCGAAACCTTGGCTTCGTCGGCTTCGTCTCCGACTTCTGAATAACTGAGAAACAAACCAAATGGATTCTAAATTCTCAGTTATTCAGAAGTCGGAGACGAAGCCGAAGCCGAAGACGAGCCAAGGTTGTCGAACCAAACTGGAGTCCCGAAATGATTTTTGTTAAAGGAAACATGCTTCTCAAACTGGCCGGATCACATTTTATTTCATAAATAAATTCATTTATATGTATTAAATGTGAATTAAAAGCCAAACTGGTTCAAGTAAAGTTTTAGTGTGAATATTTGCCGCCCAAAAATTGACCCCCCCCCCCTTTTTGGAATTTGTTGAGACTCAAATTGAGGGCGCTGTTCGTGACGTAAACCGAGGCACCGAAATTCATGGATCGACTGGACACGTACACTAGATTTACACGTGCAATTTCGTAAGTTGCAACAACTAACATCGAACGTACCCTGATTTTCTCCCTTTTAGCGAAGGCTCCTCGGGGAATGGGCCGTTTAACTGCTTTCGCCTGTACCTTACTCACATCTGGGAACTTTGTTGGGATGGCAGTGGACTTGAGCATATTTTTAATGGTCATCTTATGATTTGAAAATACCAGTATCGAAACACGACGGCTCAAAGTGGTCGCTACATAACGCTCTTGTCACCTTCACTTTCGCCGTACAATTTTTTCTCCGATATTTCGCATCAGTTGGAAATAAAGGAAGGCTTACTCCAGCCTTCGTTGTTTTGCTGCACCCAGCAGCCACACACCTTGTCGGCATGGCCGAAAAACACTATATTTTGCTTAGATTTTGGACGAAGAATGTACACTCAATGCATACGCGTGATGAATGGGGCCGGCTCGAGCAGAATCTGTAATGTGCCTCGGTCTACGTCACACACTTATGTTAATGAGGGTCCCACTCAGGTGGCGGAGTAGCTTGGGAAAACATTTTCAAGAATTTTTTTCTCATATTTAATCTGGGAAATAATTGTCTCTGGACACAAAATATCATTGTCAAGATAATACTTTATTGTTTTAAGCAGGAATAATGCAATATAAATCCTAAATCATGTTTCCTTTAATGGTTTTCAAAGGAGGGCGCTTTCGTAATAGACATACTAAAAACTTGAAATGTAGCTTATCAAAAGATATAGGCCCAATCACAGGGTTGCTTACAGAACCTCCATCCATTTCATACAGACCATAAGCTTTAAGCACAGGAAAAGGCTTGTTAACTTCAGATGCAGGATTTGCTTAAAATAGTGACGCAACAATTATAGTCTGGTTCCCAGACCAAAATATTCTGACTATTTCTGATGAATATTAGGATCCGGACGGTAGCTGCCAATGTCACGTGACCAAAATGGGAGGAATTCCGAACTTGTTTTTGGTAACATTCGGCTGTTAACGTTAATGTTCGCAATGACAAAATGTCTGTCAGGTCGATCCGTTGCAGATCCTGGAATTTGAATTCTCAACTATACATAAAAAATGAAAAATCAATGCCGTACTCTTGCAGTATTTTGCCGACCGGATTTTGCAAGAATGTTGAATGATGCCACTGACGTCACTCGGACTTACACTGCACGTCACGATCTATTTTAAACCGTCAGAGAATCTTCAGGTCAGGGAACCAGACTACAACAGAGATCTCTATGCGCGTAAGCTAGCAATATTTCCTGCTAATAGCATACGGCAACTTTTCTACAAATTGGGTCCAGCCCCGGGCCCAGTGGGCTCTACACTTAGACTAGACACAGATCAAGTTATAAAGTTAAAAAGTAGAGGGCGCTCATATTGCTACGTGACCACGTGCGGGTAAAGCGCACCCCCCCCCCCCCCCCCCCCCGGTTTACTGTACAGTGTGACAAGAGGCATGATAGGTTACATTGGAGAGATTTTCAGAAGCACACCCCTCCCCCCTTTGGAATGAGGGCTAAAACGATTACTTTATTGTTAGCCCTTCTCACCAAATTTAAAGAAAAATTTACAAGCCAGTGTTCTTTTTACACCAGGTTTCGTCATGTTCTTTCACATCGACATTAGAAAGACAAAGTGTCGTGTGAAGCTTCTACATTTTTAAATTAGTTCCTTACCTTTTTCATTGCTAGCTTTCGCCAAAAAATTGCTAGAATCACTGGGGAAAAACGGTTTTCAAAAGATGCCTTTGGGACAAAGGTGAAAAGGTAATTAGTTCATCATGATAGAAAAAATGGCGTGTCATAATTTGTTTTACAACCACGCTATTCTTTTTTAATATGGCTTTTCCTACCACCACGGCACATACATTTACAACAGCAGTAACAAACGGACATGTTAAGACCGACAATTAAGGCCAAAACAGCCGAAATGAACATGCAGACGTCCAGAAGGTTTCTCTGGATGTAATTCAGATCCTGGACAGCTGGACGTAGGTGATCGCCACCGAACCTTGTGACGTGTAGGATCCAGCGAGCCATCGTCTCTGCCGGGGGAGATGAGGTGTGAAGGTCCCGTAGAATCAGGGAAATGCGCTGAGCGTTCTGACGGAATCTGTATGATGAGTCGTAAACAGGCGTTTTAGTCGTAAAACTGAAGGTTCGAAAAACTTAAGGTAGGCCTAATAGCCAGTAAATGCAAGACGAGGAATTCTGAACAAGATTTCTTGTCGAGAGTCTGCACTAAAAGTTCCTAAAAACCCCGTTCCTTTGTATTGCAAGAAATACGCGCTAGCCCCAACAATATAATCATTAATTTTCAGGATATCGTAACAGTGTCAAAGTTCAGGTAAAAGTTCGACAACTTTATTGCAGAATATCAACTGCTGTGCGTATGACATAACGTAAGACGTTCAGTTTTAACCGTCGTCCGTCACTCTCTATTGTAAAGTTAGTCATAGCTTTGCTGCATATATTATTTGGAGCATGAAATGATAAGAATTTGGAGCCAAATTGAGGGATATTTTGCAGGTAATCGATTTCCAGTCAAGATTTTTTTTTTTTTACAAAAAGTAGTTGCATGCTTGTATCTTTAAAAAGGCAAAAATGAAAATTGACAATTAAAATGACCGTATTACTCTTGTTCATTCATTGTTTTATATGACAATCTTTCCAGTTGTTTACAATAGTTAACCCAGTCACTCAGAATTAAGAAGACGCCAGGATTCGGTGAATCAAAGTGTACAGAATTGTAATATTTACATGTAAAATGAATACATTCTCAGTTATTTTGTTAAATACGCAAGAAAGTTATGCTTACTTTGGCTCGGTTATGACTCGGCTGATGGCGCTGCTCAGTTTGTCCGGTGTTAGCTCGGCAGCGCGTAGTGAAATTCCTGCACCCCGATCTACCACGCGGATTAAGTTGTCAGGCTGATCTACACCAAATGGTATCCCTATAATCGGTAGCCCCGCCCACAAGGCTTCATGTGTACAGCAATAACCTCCCTGGCCAACGTATAACTTGACGTTCGGGTGTTCTGCACACGTGATGAAAGCGAAAAGTACTACCGTGAGATATGGGGACTGTAAACTTTTAGGCTAATAAAATAATCATACAATAAATATCCAATTCAACTGGGTTTTATACATACCGTAGCTAGCTAGGCTAATATCCAACAATGCAAGCATGGTCAATTCCTTTAAATTCCGAGTGTAGTTATGGAAGAGGGTGTTATTTTTATTTGGTAAGAAAAGAAGGAACTACTTGTCGGGAGAACACAATTCAAATATCAGTCCTCCAAAACCATGAACCCATCAGCAATGTTTGAAGAAATATTGAACAAATTAAAAATGGATTTTAAAGTTAGCTAGTAATAGGAAAACCAAGTTAATCATAAATCTTTCAGCTAGAAAATAGCCAACTTAAAGGTAGTGTACACGATTGGTAATCCTCCAAATTTTTTTTTACTGAATTATTACGAAATACCTTACTAGACTGTAAGTTAATAGTAGTCTCAATCATTCTGTGAAATGATGGCACCAGGTGTGCTGTCGTTGTCAAGAAAAGTGGAAATTTATATTGTCTTCCAACGATTTCCAGCTGGAAATCGTTGGGAAAACTGCCCTGTAGCCTTTAGTCAAGACGCGCGTGGCTACCCGGACGAGTGGCGCGCCCCGGACATGCTGCTGGCATCATAGATATAGAATATATTTTATATCTATATCTATGGCTGGCATTCGGGACGCGTCACGCGTAAAGCTTAGGCTATCATCCGCCCGACGGTTGAAAACGAGCGCCGTTTTTCTCTCGTTTTTTGGCCATCTAACAACGCAAAACTTTGAACAGGTCAGTGGAACGATATTTCCTATAAAATACTAACCCCCAAATCCGCCCATTTCTGAAAATTGCAACAATGACTATAATCATGTACTATACACTGCCTTTAAAAGCGTCATATCCGTACTACTACTGAGCCCCACGGGGCGGACTTCTGCTCGGGTCATACTAAACCAACTCACCCATGACTGTTTGTATGGCCAACCATTTAACAACCTTGGTGTTCTTTCCCAGCTTCAAACCTTTGGGCAAATCTTCCTTCGACTGCCAAAGCACTCGATGTGGTAACATGGCAAAACCATCCGCGAACACTTGCCCTCGAGCACGGTCTTGCAACTTGAAAATACTGCCCAGCGAAAATAGAACTACACCATTCGGGGCTGTGTCGAGAAAACTGGCTACATCGACTTCAATCTGATTTAGGAGAACAAAACCACGAAACAAATTGGCAACGAATTGGGGGGGGGGGGGGGTGCTGGCTGCTCGTTGCCAATTTTTTTTAAATTTGTTACATTTTTGTTGGCTTGTAAGGGCCGCCTACGCCTAAGGTATAGTACCGTAGCAACCCAGAAAAGAAGAGCAATATGTGTACTGTGTACGGGTGAGAACAAAACAAAGAGGTAAAATGGCGCCACCAACGTTGAGGAAGTGTCCCCCCCCCCCCCAAGTCATATTTCTGATTATAATTAACAATTGATTCTTGTCGAGTAGTTAAAGGTACACACCGGCCTCTTGGGCGACCTTGGGCGATTTTAGGCGCTAAATTAGATTTCACCATGACTGGAAGGGTTTTCTTAATTAGAATATAAAGGTCCAAGCGCGACAACTTGAAATTTTCCCGTTTTCGTGTAATTTAAAAAAACAAAAAACGTTAGTCACGTGACTTTCTTGCACGTGATCATTAGGGCTAGTTTTACTTCCAGAAGTAAAACCTTTCAATAACTGAACCAAATTCCAGTTTAATTTAACCATAATAATCATGACTATTTTTCCAAACTGTACCTATTGTTTAATTGTTAATTATACTTCAATTTGGCGAAAGTCGTAACACTTTTCCCAAAGACCGGGCGACGGACCCATGTTTCACGAGACACGGCGTGGGGCCAGCGCGGCATAGCTCCCGCGGCCGGCGGGGCGAAGACCCAGCACAGCTGCCGCATAAATCTATCAACGATGCACTCTCTACTGCCCTGTACATCGGTACGGCGAGTACTGGAGCCCCTGTGTGTAGCCTACTACTGGTCGGCGGCTTGCGCCGACGCGTCGCAGAGCTGGTCAGCACTGCAGGCATGGCACCCCGTTGAAGGCATGATCCCCGTCGTTGACACATGCAAATTGCAGTTTTACTCCTAAATCTTTGAAACAGCGAAATGTCTACTACTCCAAAGGCAAAGAAGAAAACGTCGTTTAGTGGTGGGGGCCGTCCTGCCAAATCATCCGCAGAGAAACGGAGGATATTGAGCGTAGGCGCATACGGGCAGCCCGGAGAAGGGCCGACCGCTTTCGTCAAGCTGGTGAGGACCGCTTAGCGAAAGTGGTTGGACCAGCTAACCTAGCCAGATGGAAAACGCTGAGGGACCAAGCCCTCGGACTTAGACGGATCATTTTGTTAGATAGGTATGTAAAAATGACGTTTGACAGTGATGCTGTAGGGGCCTGACCATGTCTACAGTAGTCACAAAAAGTGGACGGTTGTTGCAGCTGGAAAAGCGTATACGTTAACCTTAGATCTATTTCGGTTTTTTAACCGTTAATGAAAAGACATTTTGGTACTTTTTTTCACAACAACCTTTTAAATAGTATAATCCATGATTCTGAATTTATTATTTGAGGCCGGTTGAGGCCGGTGTGTACCTTTAATGTCTTACTAAATGAAGCAGTGTGAAAATATAAAAAATAACCAACCGTTTTGTGCGAGCCTAATCCAAGTGAATAAGGAACGTAGATCGTGTTGGGTTGCATGGGCCGGGGGAACTCCAACCCAAAGCTTCCGTGAAAGATGTAGAATCTGGCTTGTTTGAGAGAGTGGAAGGTGCTTAATTCCGGCTTGATGTTATGCTTGATTTTCAACTTGTCAAAATCATGAAGTGCTTGGGAATGCATCCATCCTGTGATATAGTACGCCAGGTAGTTCTGGACTCGTTGGATAAAGGTCATTCTATCCGAAAATCCCAGAAGTCGTTCGGGCATATAGGTGGGATCTACTGGAAGTCCGCTCCTGATATAGTTGGATAAGAAGGAATCAAAACGGATTGGCGATGTCGTTACTTGAGATTCTAAATGGAAATAATGGAAGTTTAGATTTGTATCTATAGACATGGGCGGTGGAACCGTGGGGGGCAGGGGGCCATTTCTCTCCGCCCCCCCCCCCCCACTTTTTCCACTTGGGGGAATCCCCCCCACTCTACTTTTGGAAGTTCCGCACAAGGAAACATAGAAAAGGGCAGTCGGCCGGCACCGGCGCACTTGCTGATAGATATTCAAAGGTTTTAAATAGCTTCAATTAGGCCTATGCTTAGTAAAATACATTGTAAAGTGTATAATATTGGAAAGCGTATTCGGATTTCACATGATTATCAAATGTCCATGACAACTTTAAATTTGATAGTGCCTTCCATAAAAAAAATGACCACGCCCATAAATGATGGGCTTGGTCTTAGCAGAACGTGTCTGATTTATATAAGGGTATTTTATTGCGCCACGTTTTTGGTTCCGTTGAATTCTATTTGACCGTACTTCAGTTTTATGTTTTTAAATGGCGCCAAGTGCTTATATAGGCTAGTAGGGCTTTGTTTTCATTATTTCATCAATGGTCCACTAACTAGAAGTACGAAAAAGGCATTGTGTAAACATACGTACCAGTATCCGTGTTCCGTTGGAATAGCTCTAAAGACGGACTGTATTATAAACGGGATGTCCAACGATTGGGCTATGAGCGGGGTACAGTAAGCAAACACGTCACCGATAAGCATATCAAATTTCTCCTGACGAAGCCTCGTCATGGTCGCATTGCTTCCCAGCAAGGCGTCACACTCGATAGGGATCGAACCATATAAACTATTATTGTTGGTCAAGTTTCCTTTTATCCCGACGCGAATAGGGGAGAGGAAGTCCACTATTGGTTCTTTCATGGCCTCGTTAGATAGGTCCCGGAACATATCGAGCCTTTCCTGTTTGGTGTAGGTTGAGTTGAACACGATGAACGAGAAGACATCACCATCTGTTAGCTCTCCGTCTGTGCCCGGTTCATTCATCAGGAAGACGACCTTGTGACCTCGCTGAACCAATACTTTAGCAGCCTTGCTCATTGTAAAGTAGTGGCTGCCGTTCACTATAGGCGTGTAATACAGGAACTTGTACTTTTTCGTGTAGGATTCGTCGCTGTCAACTCTAGCATGGACCCTAAGTAGACGAAGGGCCATGACTAGAAGGAAAACAGTAGAAAGGGTGGAGGACATCGTTGGATTAGAAGCTGGACAAAAGGAGAAAGAACAATACATGAGATAAGGGCATCATCTTTATCTTCTTGGACAATGCCTAGCTTGTTGGAAGCATTCCGAGCTACTGCACAGCAGGGTTCCATTTGGGGGGGGGGGGGGGGGGGGTCAATTATAAGTTTATTATTCTGGATCAATTGCGGGATGCATACTTATTCCATTTACCAATTTGTTAAGATCTTTTACGATCTGTTTTTAGTCGGGTTTGAAAATAAGGTTAATTTAATTGAATGAAGTGCATTTTGCTTTTAAAACCCCCAATGGCGTTGTCACAGCGCCCTCCATCCGTACAAGTGCAGCCTATAAAGCGCACTCAATCGCTACAATGTCATGGGCAGTGTTGCAGTCAAGACTATCAAAAGACCACACAAGACCAGCACAAGACCAGCAGTCTTAATCCAAGTCTTAAGCTATTTAAATGAACTGTAACAAAAGCATTCCTTTGTCATGGTATGCCTGTTACTTCCCCGATAGCAGACCGACGTCGTGACGACGTCGCGACGTCTTCACGACGCGTCGTCAATTGGTAATCTCATCGTCCGTCGTATGACTGACGTAATTATGACGTGAGAAATACGTTTTACATGATTTGAGTTTTAACGTCAAATTAATTTCAAGTTTCTGATGGCTGATGACCATATTATGACGTGATTTTCACGTCAATATTTTACCAGATTTTCCCCAATTTTTTGACTGGAATATGACGTGATAATCACGTCGCTCAGACAATAAAGTTACGACCATTGACTTCACGTATTTCACCTAAAAATCATGACGGGCCTTAATTAAGGTTGGTGCATGCATGCCAAGGAGGGAAAACGAATTTTCCCGAAGTCAGGCTATATAGGGATTGCAATATTTCCTCACGTAATTTTTAAGCGAATATTAAATTTGAGAAATTCAGGCCGTGAAAAAAAAAATAGGTTCAAACGTTTTGCACGCGTTCAGAAATATACACCTCGTTTTAAAGATCTCTTTAATTATTTAGTGGCTCAAGCTTAAATGTGTAATATTTTATTGACCTTTGTTTTGTTTGCATTACACAAGTAATGTTATTGTTGGATATAAACATTCTGGTTGTTAAATAAACGTGAATTACCAGAATATGCTGTCTTTGTCATTTTAATTACATATTGTTTAACAGTTATGGAGACAACACAGGAGTATCACCAGAAACTGGTCATATTCACGTCAGGAACACGTCACTCAGACGTTATTGTAAAAATATTATCACGTGAAAAAGACGTTATTATCACTTTATGATCACGTGATAAAGACGTCAAATTTTTGACCTGTAAGACGTACTAATCACGGAGACCGTACAACGTCTTTATGACGTCTTACATCTGTGCAAATCTACGTCATAAAGACAAAGCCACGCCACTGGTTTAGAGCCAGCCCATATTAGTATTCTTTGCTGGGTACTGAACCGGGGTACTGAACTTTCTCAAAGTGAAACTACGCGGAACTATACGCGTATATCATGATCTTTGGTCGGTGTTACCACGGGTACGAAGGTTAATAGCTTTGTTTGCGTATCTGTAGGGTTTTCAATTTCTAATAGCCCCCTCGTCCCTCCCCGAGGGCGGGGGGGGGGGGGGGGGGGGGGGTGCTCGATCGCACACATCGATCTATTTCGGTATCAAAGGGGCCTGGAAGTGAATCGGTCTCACCAAGAATGGAAGTTACCCCCGCCTTGGTCTATTGGTCTGAAAATTGGGATATAGGGAATCTGTTGAAGATGTATCCTCTATTTAGATGTGGACCCAGGAAAA
This sequence comes from Hippasteria phrygiana, assembly GCA_037893225.1. NCBI lineage: Eukaryota > Metazoa > Echinodermata > Asteroidea > Valvatida > Goniasteridae > Hippasteria > Hippasteria phrygiana. The sequence continues at coordinate 479,499 of JAZGUH010000713.1, read as the reverse complement.
CCGTAAGGGTGGTAGGGCTAGCAACCTGAAATATGGCCAACCCTGCACTGTTGTAGCCCCTTTACCTATAGTGGCTTTTAGCCTTGTATTGGGCGATCGGCATTAAATTATACACAGAGACGTATGTCCCTTAGTAGCGTATACTAATGACAATCTTTTGGCAACGGCGGCGAAACAGGGGGAGGGGCATTGACCCCCCCTTCACTTTTGGCAGTTCCGCATAAAGAAAAACATGGCAGCAGCCGGTCGGCACCAGCGCTGCTTTTGCCCCCCCCCCCCCCCTTTTCAAAAGTGTTCCCGCGCTGTTGTCTTTTGGACAACATAACACAAATGATTTACCGTTGCAATCCTTACTGTGGAAGCCCTTCCTTGATTTGAGCACAAACTCTATAAGGTGTAAGCCTTCGCAGAATTGATGGGGGATATGGGACCCCAGCCCCGTGACATTTTGCCCGCTTTCAAATATTTTTACTGGCGAAAACAACCGGGGGACACTTTTTCAGAAAACTTTGACATTTTGCCGCCCGAATGCAAAATCTGGATATCCCACTGCTCCGCGGGTATTCCTCTTTTGTTCTGATTACGTGCATTGATAAGTCCTGTCTATTGTGTTACGGTCTGAAAATCTCCAGACTATCCGTAAATAAAAATTACCAGAAAAAGCCTGAATTTTCTCAGATGCAACAAAGATATTAAACAAGATCACACTGATTATAAGAACAAAGAAACAATCTGATTTAACAATGAGAATATTCGAAAATCAATAGGGTTTAACAAGTGTAGAATTAAGAAAAGATCTTATACAATATATAACTTAAAAGATCTTACGGGCGAGGACTTATAGCGAGGGCTCAGACGACTTGGGCAGCTCTGCAATGGGCGAGGACTTGGGCGAGGACTTGGACGGCTTGGGTACTCAGCAATGCAACGGACGAGGACGACTCCAATAATGCGAGCGAATACAGTTCTTTGGCGAGCTGGAACACGGGGCGAATTCACCTCCAAAACAGCCGAAGAGAGACGAAAACAGCGGGGGACGACACAAACTGGCTCCCGTCGCGAAAGTATGGGGATATAAGACCCCAAATAATGAACCGACGACAGTTCACAAATAAATGTCTCTTTTTCCGGAAATAAAACTCAGCTCTAACTGTCTCCAGAGGCTCCTATGCAGACGAGTCATATACAGGTCACAGGTCCGAATAAAACGGCTCGATGAACTCGATAAACAAAATTCTCCGTCCGTCTAAAGTCCTGATTTTGTTGTGAAGTTAGCCCGTTATAAAGAAATTTCATACATTCCAGAAATTACTAAAATCTAGAAGTATCTTACAAATCACGTCAGCTTCCAAATATAATCTTACAGAATTACGTCACATCTACAAATAATCTTGTACACAGCGTCTAAATACAATTACAGTGTTTTCTAGCGTATACGAGATTTCTACACAGAACCTTCTCGCAAAGGCTTGGCGTAAACAACTTTGACCCATTCATTCACAAGTTAGGGTCAGCCGAGGTCGCACGCGTATGCAAATAAGTGACGCGTGGCCTCGCCCACGTTTGTGACGGTTGTACATAATACTCAATGAGGGGCGTATATACATTCCATGAGGGGAATTTCATAACACGGACAGCATTTACTTATGTACAAAACAATTGATTATTGAACGTGAAATTTTCAGTTTGAAATGGTAAAAAAATAATTGGTTATCCATCATAAAACCACATGACTGTAGTTTTCCAGCTCAGCCCAGTAAAACAAGCACGAATTCGTGCAGGAGCCGCGTCGTTTGCAATTTACTCACCTATGAATCAGTAAAGCTGGATTGAATTTTTGAACCGGATATGGCCTCGATACTCTTCGATCGCACGCCTGGAAATTTTGCACGGAAAAAACGCTATACCAGTGACAGAGGGTTTTCCTCAACAGACACAGTACAGCGGTCTCATAGACTTTGCGTGTGTGAGAGTTTCGTCATAGCAGCCTGCGGTCTCATAGACTGCGCATGTGTATGAGTTTCGTCAAGGAAAACTGTCACGTAACTAAAAGGCCCAGCTGAGCAGTGACTGCAGCTGTGTCGCGAAAACGAATTTGGCACAATAATAATAATAAGAACAACGCTGAGTGCTTATAGAGCCCTGTCTGCGATGCGACGCGGCTAATACAAACAAAACATTGAAAAAAACAAGAATGGTGTGTTGACAAACACAAATGCCCTGCCAAGTTGAATTACCCTTTTTAACTAAACACTGCATGATTTTTTAAAAGAAAAATGTGTTAATATGACAAACATGCATCAAAGGAAAGTGCAAATGGCTAGCATCAGAGGTTATGGATCTGCTTACTGTATCTGCAACAGAAATAAGACTGCTTATTTCAGATTAAAGTTATTGTGTCCCAACCATTTCTATTGTTTTAAGCATAATGGTCTTGACCTTTGATCAATGGGGGGCCAAAATCAATAGGGTTCTAGAGGACCCCAAGACCAACCCACATACCAAATAGGAAGTCGATATGTCAAGTCATCCTGGAGTTATCCTGTACCAACCATTTCTATTGTTTTAAGCATAATGGGCTTGACCTTTGACATATGGGGTCCAAAACCAATAGGGTTTTAGAGGACCCCAAGACCAACCCACATACCAAATAGGAAGTTGATATGTCAAGTCCTTCTCTAGTTATCGTGTCCCAACCATCCACACGGACACACACACAGTCGTGTACCGACCTCCAAACGCGGACGTCCCATTGTTCCTCTTTTGTTTATACTCTAACATTTTCGGAAGGCCTCCATAGGTTTTGTACACACTTCCAATCGCGGACGTATGCTGGGAATCGCGGACGATATTGTTCTCTTTTGTTCTCTGGCATTTTTCGTCCGCGGTTTGAATACACCAACGCGCCCACACACGCACACACGGAAGGACAAGGCAAACGCAACCAAGTGGGTTAGGCTATACGAGAGAGGACTTGGGACAATGGGGGATTACGGATAACAATGACACCGAGGACTTGGGCCGAGTCCTCGGGAGAATTTCGTGTACAAACCTTATGGGAGCTGTTCGGAAAAAGTTAAAGTACAAACAAAGGGAACAAAAGAAGGGTTCCATTCATGGTCCTCAGTAGTATAGGAAAACGCACATGGTTGCCTTTTCGGCTTCGCCGGCAGGGCATAAAAATCAGCCGCACACATCGTAGCTTCTATACGGGGTGGCCGAGGCTGAGTAGTTCGGGCAGTCTGTTCTTAACACGAGTTCCCTGTTCTTGCGCCCGAACGGCGGGAACGCGACCCGCGAACATTGCACTCGGAACAAGATCACACACCACCTACCCGTCGGGGGTTTACAAGAACATGACGTAATTTGATACGACGAAGAAGACGACCAAAGATGGCGGATGATTTGACGAAGCATAAAAGTCGGCGTAATGTTGCCTAAAATTCCCTTCCAAACGTTTTGAAAAATAAAGCTTTTTATGAACAAACTCGGGGAAAATGCAGTCTAAATATTGTGCTTCCGTTAAATTATTTTGCGTCTGAAATTCAGGTTTTTGAAACGAATGCTTGAATAACGTACATGGGCGCAGCCATTACATTTTGCGTGGTTACCAGCGATAGATGGCGCTCTTGGCTTTCAGACGTTCTTTGGCGTTCGAGCAGCCGGAACACGAACGAAGACACGAATTGTTATTGAACAAACAAGAATAACTCGCCCGAACTCAGCCCGAAAGTACCGTAATCTCGCCAAATCTCCTTGGATTTTGATTCTCTGTAATCAGTTCTGGAAGTCTTAGAGTTGTACTTACTCAGTGGAGAATGAGAAAGAACGAGAATGGTACACCAGTCGCTCCAACTGCAGGAACAGTGACTGTAATTCACGCGAGACCAGAAAAAGGCTTCACACCCGACAGTGACGAAAAAGTAGGAAGGACTCGCTCGTCAAGAAGTTTCAAAGGTCTCTTTGTTCATAATCTGTGTATGATAGCTTCCTTTATATAGCAATTAGCATCAAATTGCTGTAAGTGGTAGGCGCGTTGTGCAAGTGTACTTTGACATTGTTAATCTCTAGAAAAACTTTGACCCGATTTCGGACAGAAGATAAACTCTCCAACCCTCACGCTACACACAGTGGGCGTGCACTCGAACCTTTACCCTTAATTGCTGGATATTTACACGGATTTAGCACATAACAGCGATCGCGAGAGAAACTGGAATATATATTTATTTGTAGAAATCATTCACTCGAAAGACTATATGCAAAATGACAAGCCTCGTGTTTCGCTTTTCACTAGAGTGCGTGGCACTGAATAGTTCCCAGTGCAACAAGCGTGTAGGTTACCTGCATACGGCCGGAAATCAATGAAACCAGACTATACTAGGATTTGCATAAACGATTGAGGTCATGCTTGGGACTGAAAGGAACTGAACAATTGGATCGAAAAAAGCAAAGTTTTCCTCTCGACCAATTAAAACGACTCTTTCGTCTCCTGTCTGTGCATTTGTATGGATTGTTTTTGAGAAAGAACATAAAAGGAATCAATCTCCTACAAGGAAGCGGGCGGTGACGCTGAACATTTCTATTTGTATTTGTCCCAACTTCCTTCTTCGGCCGAGTGCCAAGCTGTAATTTTCACCACGCCCCTTTGTGCCAGTTCTTTGTGTTTGTTAAATCCTCGTTTCATAAATAAATTCCACCAATAATAATCTGAAAATAATCTCACGCATATCGTTGATTCTTGTTTGTTCGGAAAAGAGACGTAAATAAAGTAAATAGTAAATAAGACGCTTCAAGCGATTTCAATAGCAAGGCCTCACAATAAAAGGCAAAATGTACGGCATATATTGTCCTAATAACAGTACGTACATGATAACAAGCAAGAATAACAAGAAGTTATAATTATTCAGTGCAAAACACATCGCAGATTCAGCATTCAACGTTTGCATTCCCCAGACTAAATGTATTGTTCCTATCACGTGATCTATAGGGCAAACATTGCATGGCAACCCCCAACTCTGTAATAGTCTGGTGCCTCTGTGCCATCTGCAACTATTGTAAACAGTGTATGGGTGCTGGACGTCTCAAAGCTCCCCCCCCCAAAAAAAAAAAAAACCCCCAAAAACGTGCATTTTTATCAACTTTCATCACTGCAGCATTCATGCCAATTTAAATTATACACAATAATAATATGGTTATACTTGTTAGTAAATAAAATATATTTTTGGCTGAAAATAAATTACCGTCCAGTCCAACCAACTGCTGTGATTGATAAAAAAACTGCATTACAGATTTATGTGTTTGACCATGCAAAGCAGAACACCATCTTTCAGTCTGAACAATTCAAGTTAAAATTGCCGTACAAAGACACGTAGGCACTTTGTGCAGGTGGACTTTGATAGTATTCATCTTTTCGGTAAAAGATCAAAGATTTCAAAACTCGGTATCATATTATTCATTTTTTCTTAACTGACAAGAATTATTGCTTATACTTTGGTATTAATAACATGTTTATGAAATAATTCATACAATTTCGGCTAAGTACTACCTATATACAATTCAAAACACTAAAAAGACATGAAGACAACTTGCAAACATTCTGTATGAAAATTGTGCGCGCTGTTTCTTAAAATGTGCAGTTATGATGTTACATACAGCAGATTTGCAATCGTCCTAATACTACCATAATTATCATTTGGTGCGCATACTTTCAGAATTCGTAAAAAAAAAATTAACAAGGCAAATATGTTCTCTCCTTAAAAAATGATGTTCTCTTACTTAGATCATTAACACGGCCAGCAGAGCAGTGATAACGAGGACTACGGACACGTTGACCGATGCGATGGCTCCACCACTAGGGGATGGACTCGCCCCGAGGTCCGATGACTGAGTTCCTGTTTGCATGCTGCTCATTTGCGACCCTTCACCCACGGTGGCCTGGTCGCCCGTGACTGGGCGTCCCGTGGGTGGACGTCCCGTGAATGGGAGTCCTGTGACTGGGCGACCTGTGGCCGGGCTATCGGTAGCTTGTCCGCCCGAATCTCCAGGCATCATGGTACCCACAGCTAGCTGTTCGTCAACCACACGAATCTTCCAGCCCAGGAACCTGTGCGTGTAACACTTTTTAAAAAAAGGTGGGGGGGATGAAATTCATGAGATAAAAATATCAGGATAACAAGAGAAGAGCAAGGGACCGGGATACCACGAACATGAATCTGGGGAACATTATGTAAATTTAACAAGAATGGTTGGATTTATTAAAAATATTGCAAATACCAATTTTTTTATTTTAATTGAAAAGCAGCCATTTTGTGCTCTAATATCTTTTTAAAAAGTCAAAATAATGCACATTTAAGTATGAACGCGTTAAATGGATCCTACACGAGCTTTTAGTATAAGACGAACGACAAAAGGCTTCATTTTGGATGGTCAGTTTTGGTGACGTAATCTTACTTGGTAGTACACAAGATCTGGAGTACTTCCATCGGGAGTCCAGGTCAATCTACCCGGGGTGGGCACGGCGTCTGCGCAGTTACGTCGGAGGGCGTAACGATAGCTCAGGAAATTATCGTAATCGTCTGGTGATGTGCCTGGTAAACCGACTTCCCATTCGCAGTACGATCCCTCTAGTCATGCAAATAATGAGAACACCAAATCACAAGCTGAAACAAGTGGTTTTGTTTCCCTCGTTGGTTTGTTTGTTAGGGTGTTTGTTTGTTTGTTTGTTTGTTTGTTCGTTTGTTTTGTCTGAAGGGATCGGGGGCGGATCCAGGTTTTTTATAGATGGGGGGGGGGGGGGGGGGGGGGGGGGGGTCAGGTCAGATTTGTTTTGTTTTACCCGCAAAAGCAAAACAAAATGTAGTGCAGTGGCCAAAAATGACAGATCCAGGATGAGAAATTTCAACAGCCATGTTTCTTTCATATTTGATTATTTCATTTCTTACCTGTTGGTCCAGCGTATACCGTCACGGCCTACACAGTTGTAAAACAAAATCAGAGAAGAAAAACCGAGGTTTAATATTTTGTAGTCAACATACTCCAATCACACTGCATTAATGTTTGACAGATGCCTTGAGCTTGGATAATACTAACTACTTCCAAACCAAAAAATACGTCAACAAGAACCTTCGCTTCTTTTGAGGTGTATAGTTGGACTTCATCCAACGTCTGACAACTGGTTGGACTTGAGGTATACTTTTTGGTTATAAAAGACTGCCCATACACATTTTAGTGATGAGCATTTCATGACCAAGGAGAATTGGGATAAAATGTCGGTCCTCTTATCGGAAAGTCTGTCAAAAAAGGTCTTTGGTCAGAAGTCGTTTTTCTTATTCAGCATCTAATAATCAGGAATATTTCATATTAAACAAAAACAACAATAACAAAACCCAAATAGGTTCTTTTAAACATTTTCTTGTTATGTTTTTCTTTCATAGAGACTGAACGACGTATGCAGCGATGGGAGAGGGGATAAGAACTTCCCCTCTCACGACATTTTGCAATTTTTATTTTAATGCTTTTTTTGTCTTATAGAATCAAAGATGCCATTATTTTACCACTTTCCTCCATTAAAATATCTTTAAGGGTAGAAATGAATTTGGACTAATTTTCAGAAAATATTTGGAGCTTCGCCACCAGTGATGTAGTCGAGACCATCACAAGACCAGGCACAATACCATGCACAAGACCATTCACAACACCAGCTTGTACACAAGTAACAGGCATAAACCATGACAAAGGAATGCTTTTATTATAGTTCATTTGAATAGCTTGAGACTTGAATTAAGACTGAAGGTCTTATGATGGTCTTGTGTTGGTCTTGCAGGGACTTGCAGGGTCTTGTGATGGTCTCGACTGCATCACTGCTCGCCACCGTGGAGCCACAACCTGGATACTACGCTGATAGAACGGATGAATGTTTGTTTACGGATGAATATTTCACTGAAAACTTACCATTTGTTGCGCTTCGGTCTTTTGGAGGTAACCCCCTTCCGAGTCATCGGTGATGTAGAATGGATGATACTGAGCGGCCAATGCTACATCATTCCCACCGTAGACCTCAAACGTATACGTCGTACCTCGCTGGACAGTAATCTCAGGAATTAGGAGACTGTTTACGTACCAAGCTATGCCCCAACCAACTTTGCCTGGTGTAGTCAGAAAGAAAATAAACAATTTAATTTCTATAACAAAGGAATTTTTTGGTATGAAGATAATCAGACAAGAAAAGCCTTTTGCAAAATGAAACCATTATTAATAACTCAGTTTATACAGTTTATACAGTTTATACAGTGGTATAAATGGTCACGCTATTTCTTACGGAACTAAAGCTTTATCAGCGTTGATTGTGATTATGATGATGGCTTTAAAATAATATGACGATGAGTAAAAATAAAATAGAAAACGACAGAGGTACATTGGAAATCATACAATTATCATTTGGCAAAGTTGTGATATTAAAATCAATTGTGAATTATTTACAGTTTCAAGCTTTTTAGAAACAAAACTATTCTCGCTTCATGCATCCATTTTTAAAATTGGAAACCTTTTGCATTAGTGCCAAAGATTTTATGACTTCGATTTTTATATGAAAGGACTTTTATGACATTTTAAATGGACCTTTTATTTATTAGACCTGCAGAACAAATAAAAGAATGACAGTCACAATAAAAATGAAACTTGCCAAAAGGTGGCTGATTGAAACAAAACAGAAAACAAAGTATCATAGAGAAATATACTGGAAATAGCATGAGAAAAGTGCGAGTCATTACAAATGTGATTTAAGGCTGAAATCGGTGGCGAGAACAAATTGAGAAAAGTTATCGCAACTATATCAAGCGAATAACTCTATAAAGAGAGGTGTGGCTCTTAACAGAAACAGACGTACAGGATGCTGTGCGAGTCATTTCTAACGTGGAAAGAGTGGACGCTTATGGCAACCTCTTACTCGGGAGGAAAAGTGCATCGATTCTAAAATGGATATAGATCCTACCAGTGATTCCTGTGTAACCTCGTTCCCCTCCGGATTGGCCTATATCTAATACAAACGTCGTGGCGCTATCGATGCTGGAGGGTGGCCAAGGTTCTAGCGGGGAACCAACGTCAACGGCAGTAAATGCTGGGCAGAATGTGGTACCCCGACGTCCAAAATTGATCCCATGGTTACCTAAAAGACAACGAAACGTGTATAAATTATTTATTTCAACCAATTGTCATCAAGATGGACATGGATATGAAAACCTGCTTTCTATATACATGTAGTCGCATTGAATGCAAAAACACACAAGACCATAAGTCGCGAAGGCAGAGACGGTTTGTGACGTCATTAAACTAAAATGTGAAAACAAAATGGCGTCCGAATCGTGGAAATTTCTCAGTAAATTTACCAGTTGGTGCTTTGATGTGTTTGGCAACTCGTCCATCGGGGTTGATGGGTCCCATGGCCCAGGATATAAACACCGAACGATCTGTCGGGATAACCTTGTCAGTGGAGTCACCTACAACAAGAAATATACCATTTTAGTGAAGTTTTAGGTTTTAAATATTGGAAACTGTAACCGAAATGCTTACTTTGCACTTAAATATATGATGTTCATATTGGATAGCTCTCCCACGATGTATTCTTGAAGAAGAAGAAATAATACACGTGTTGAATTTATCACCAGATTTCTACAACAAAAATATGAAATACTTTTGAACCAAAAAAATATCTCCGAAAGTCCAAAAGCGAAGGTAAGGAGAAAGGATTGAACGATGCATGTCATCATTATGTGACAGAACCAACTCGTCCCAATAAATATAGTGCGAGTTGTGTTTAGGGGGTACTGCAGTTTTTTATTCTGTGAAGACGAAAGAATACAAAATCGCGTTTTACTGCGTCTTCACGACAGAAGGATCATGTTAATAAAGAAACATATGGGTAATATGACAAGACAAATATATTGTAGATCAGTAGTATTATAATCGGACAGAATAATTATTGCTATTTATATATATAAAATGTCTAAGATGTCTTGCATCATCTATTAAAATATTACGGTCGCCATCTTGGCTTCGTGTCTTGCTTTCCAACTACATGTAACAGTTTGCTCAATATGTTATGATATCAGGAGTTATGATATCTGGTAGTCTTGCTTATATCATAAACTACCGGTAGTCGTTTTGGTTAATTATTAAGCAAATAATTCCACTATATCTAAGAATCACTGAAGGATAAATTATGTCTGTCAGTGAGTAAAAATCAGATCACTATACGGAAGATAAATCCAACTTAATATCACCAAAATGAAATATAAATCTACAAACGTCGGTATAGGCTATTTATAAATTAAACACAGTAAAGCATCGAAAGATAATGAAATTTGCATTACCTGTGAAGACGAAAGAATACAAAACTGCGTCTTCACGACAGAAGGATAATGTTGAAGCGCGCTAAATGTTCAAGAAGTAACGTATGTGAGGGCGCTTCTTAATTAGCATAACAAGTGACGTAACGGCAAACCGAGTTTAAAGGCAAACTAAGTTTAAAGGGGGGTGTTTTTTTCTCATATACAATTTCGTGTACCCGTGACAATTACCAAAGTTTTTGTTTAGATTATAGTTGAAATTTTATTTCTCGAGACACATTCTTTTATCATTACGCTTCTTGTATCTTAAAAACGCAAACATTACAGGTTTGACAGTGACACTGTTATTCCTATACATGCTTATAATGGAGGAATCTAACGACGATCACAATAAAGTGACAGAAACGTTGAATTTAATCAACCAATACCTGTGTTGAGCGGTCTGGTGTAGGTGAACATAGCGATCCCGTCTGCCGACAGTAGTTCTTCAAACACGGCATCGTTTGTCCCTCCTACTGCGGCTATGTTGTCAGGACACGCCCCATTACCGTTGTTGATGGAACACTACAAAAAAAAAAAGATTATTGGAAGGACGCTGATTTGCGCAGGGAGGAATAATTTCCGAAGTGCCCGCTTCTCAGTTTGGATTTTAGTATACTAGTTAAAGGGTTATCGTATTTGGATTGGAACATTCGAAAAATTTTACAGGATTACACATCGGCAAATAATTATTTGATTGCCTTAAATTTGTATTTTAAAGTAACGGTAAAAATGTACAATGTATATATACATGCATTTTGGTGTTAGCTTTTTTTCGCCTGTAGTTATGCAATGTTTGTAGTAATGTGCACATAATGTATGTACCACTGAGATGATAAGTCAAATTTTAATCGGGTGTATTTATTTATTTCTGATCTTATATAATTCAGCACTGTGGTGAGCTGTGAATTTCCTGCTTTGTTTCTAAAGTTGGGATATTTACTGCACATGTCTCTCCGTCCGAAAAGATATGCTCAGCAAGATATGGGACCAAGGGGTACCTTGTCTATCTTATCTTGTCTATACACACTCCAGACTATTGTTACCTAACACATTCCTCCCATATCTGAAAGGAATTCCCGGGAACACAATGACCAACACAAAAAGGGGGGGGGGGCCTTCATCTGTCCCATATCTTGCTTCAAAGGCGAAAATATTGTGATGAGTTCATTATGCAGAGTTCCATTATGCAGTCGGGTACTTAAGACGTGTAGGTTGGTGCAAATGTAACCGAGAAAAATGTCCCGACTTTCATCATCTCAGGAGCCTTATAAAAATACTACCAGACTTGAGTTACCATTATCTCTGTATAGCCGTCCTCACCTGTGCCTTGGATTGTAACCTGTAGTCGACCACCATAGGACTCATGGATTGCGCGTCCATCCACGTCACAGTGACGTCAGACCCGTCCATCAGGGTCCGAGTGTCTGAGCCGCTCAGACCGAAGGCTAGGTAGTTACCCGGGGTGACACGCCCGGCCAACTCCACCTTGATGTTGGCGCCCTCTATCTTCCAGCGGACTTGAAAGTCGTTATCAGAGAGCACTTCACAATGGTCGAAGGGCATGGTCTGACACGATGAGGACAACAGAAATGAAAAAATGGTCCAGCTATGCTTTTTTCTGTACAGCCAACACAGTGGTTCTCAACAAAAAGGGGGTCTGCCATTATTCCTAAAAAAAAAAGGTGATGCGTTTCATATGATGCGGACGAAAGTTAATTCGTCAAATTAGCTACGGTATAACTAGATATTAGTTTTCGCGGATACACGATGTTCTTAAAACAACCGGAGGTATAAAGTCGACATTTCAATTAGCATTCACTGACCATCATCAGCAGAAAAGTCAAGAAGGTATAATGCTTGCTTTCCAACTTCTACATTCGGATAAACTTTTAATTACCTATAACGGTGCTTATCATACAATTTTCAAGTCAACAAAACATTAATCGCCGATGCCTTGAGCGTTCTAAATTTGTATCAGTTATCTTCACGTCAAAATGGTGTAAATTCAGATGTCAAGTATCGATACCAGAATTTCAACAAGTAATCTCGATTCAACGGTAATATGTAATCGATAGTAAGGAGCATCTTGAACTGCTTACCATGACTTGAAGGACAGCGGGAACATTTAGCTGGTTTGGATTAATGGATACGTGTCCGAAGTTGGACCGGAATATGACACACCAAAGCCCCACGTAGGTGATGTCGAACACAGTCATGCCCTCCGGCATGGTAACGATGATGGTTTCTCCGCTGAAGCTACGGTCGAGCCGCTGGTTGGTACCCGTGGCCGGTAGACTTTGAACAGAATGGACGGAGTTTGAATTGAGAATTGTCATCGTCTGTCATTGTCTATCATACTGTGATCGCCCTCATCATGTCTGTGCACTCGTGATGCTACATATTATGGGTTCTAGTCCAAGACTTTGAGCAAGACTTTTTGTCATGAACTGCTTCCCCCTAACGTGAGTAAATGGATACCTGTTAGAGCATTGGTCGCTGTCATCAATATCAAAATAATATCAAATGTCACAATAAGCATCGTCATCACAATAATCGTCATTAAAACGTCGTCTATTTATTGTCATGTCCAACATTATCGGCGTCTCATCGCTAATGTCATCGTCAAGATGACCATCAACATTGTCTTACTTGTCATCCCCACCGTCATATCGTCATCAGAAAGGTCAATGCCATCCCCATCGTCGTAGTCACCATACTCATCCGTAAAACCGTCGCAATTTGTCACCATCGTCATACCTCGATCAACTGGCATCTTGGTGAATGGCATTACATTACTGTACAGTAAAATTATTAAAGCGTTGTATTGTATTGGTAAAACTCACTTAGGCTTCCAGATGAGTTTTATTCCGTCTCGATCTGGGGAGGGTGTGGTTCCCGCCCAAAAGTAGGCATCTAGTTTAAACAAAGATCATAGATGAATTTACATGTTCGGCCCATACCCAGCAGTTAATACCCATTCTTGGTACCTTGGAGTAATTGAACTTTTTGAGAACTCATCAATTAGTCGAAATAAAACCGCCCTCAAAAATATGAAGTCCAGAACCACGGCCCCACCGGTTTGTGCGAATTAAGTGTGCTAAAGGACTTTGTGTTTATTTGTGTGATTAATGGTTCACGAAACAAGAAGAGTGCACGGTGCATATTTATGCCTTCTCGAACAATAACCATTGCATTGGCACATATACAAATCGAAGTGACCAATCAAATTTCACTGTGAGGTTCTGTTTTTACCTGGGCCGTTACCGTCGTAGAAGAGGTTTTCAAATCTCAAAGTTTTGGCGTCGAGAACTTTGACGCTGTCCGCCCGGACCTGATGGGCATATGTTGGTAAGGCTCCCAGGTCATAGACTGCCGGGGCTTGGAAGTCAGCAGGAATTATCAAATTTCCAAAATCGGCCTGGAGGGGGATTGCAAACAAGAAACCATAAAACAATCATCCCTGAAGGAATGAGGTCACACTATGGTCCACTAGAAATAAACAAAGATGTATTTTAATGTTGAAACAGTACAGGGCCCATAACACGTTCATTTTAAAACTTTTAAAAGATTGATTTCCAAGGCACATGCAAAATTTCTCGCTTGTTGTACCCCATCATGCGCAGCCTCAAATCGCATAGATTGCATTTGTGGCGTCCGCAAATCGGACATAAGTCGTATGACCTATTTGTATGTAATTGCAATTTATATGAAAATCGTTTAAAAAAATCCCGATTCCTGTTTTTGTCAAAATACTGTAGTTTAAAGCATATTTAATCCAAAATACCTGGTTTGCTTTTGTGTTGAGACCATTAAATGTGTACAATTTGACATTTTAGTCTGGCGTATACTTCCGCAAAAATCGTGTAAACTACGTATTATTTTTCATTCTCAATGCTGAATTTACGGCTCTATTCGAAAACCAAAATATCGTATAACAGTAATGTTTATAGCTCTGAAATAGTACCAAACTTTAAATATTTGTTGTTCGAAATTTTTCAACATTTCTACCACATGCTACAAAATGTGTAAGAAAGAAAAGCATATAAAAGGGGCAATGATACAAAGAAATATTGACTTTAAATTTTTAATATTAATTTCAAAATATCTGCAGATCAGAAATAAAACTAGATGCAAGCTTACTGAAAACTCACGGCACCATACAGACAGCCATCGATAGTCGGATATAGTCATCCCTTCCGGAAGATTCACAACAACTTCGGCATCTTCAAATCGACCCAATTTTTCATCCCTAGAGGAAAGCAAACCATTTGCTAATAAGATACCGGTACGTGGTTATTTAATTTGACAAACAACTCTGAAAGCAGGAAAGCAAATGACATGGAAACACGACCACGAAATCAAAATGTAGTATAGATTAAGTTTCAAACATTTGGAAAAGGTATAGTTCACCTGAAGTGCTTCGATTTAAAACTATAAAAGACGAAAACAATGGTAATCATTTTATTACAATGGCATTTTTCTGAGTACGGAAAAGGTAAGTATCTTGACCTGTGGGAACACTGTTTGTCAATATTTACATTGTCTAACTTATCATGCATATACAAATTTAATTTGTAGGGCCTACAACATTCTACTTGTTGTTTCTGCTTGACTGATTTCAAAAGATTTGGTCGTGCACTTGTATAGATATCTGTGATGCTAAATATCGGACTTACGGGTTATTTGGATTAATAGGTAGTATGGTACCGCTGCTATCTGGCGAAGATGTGCTCCCGATCCACAAAAACGCATCTACAGCAAAGAAAAGTAGGGCCCTATATGACCAATTTCGAAAATAAAATCGGGGGGGGGGGGGGGGGGGCTAGGTGTACTCTATTTGACGTTGGGTGGGCACCATCTTATTTGACATATTTCCGACATACATGTACTACTCTGCACGCATGTGACTAAATGAATTATTTTCCTTAATTTGTATGTTAGGGCGACACATAATGCTACAAAAGAGTGGGTTGGGGCGACAGTGTTGATTAGGGCAACATAACTGTCCCCCCAAAATGTGAAAGTCGCCCCTTTGGAGTATTTATTAGTAAGGCACGTGGGAAAAATGCTATAAAAGGGCGACACTGATGTCGCCCATCCACCGTAGATCCGCCACTGGGACACCCAGTGATTTTCTTGTAAGGAAGTCACCCAATGCGACCACAAGGCTAAAAGCCTAGGTCAAGGGCCCGCAACGAACAGAGGTGGTGGGGTTGGCCACATTTTGAATTGCCAACCCTTCACCCTTACGGTTTTCCTGGGCCCAGATTTAAATAGAGGATAACCAAGATGTAGTCGAGTCCATCACAAGTCCCTGCAAGTCCCTGCAAGTCCCTGCAAGTCCCTGCAAGTCCCTGCAAGTCCCTGCAAGTCCCTGCAAGTCCCTGCAAGTCCCTGCAAGTCCCTGCAAGTCCCTGCAAGTCCCTGCAAGTCCCTGCAAGTCCATCACAAGCCCTCCAGTCCTAATCCGAATCACAAGCTATTTAAATGAGCTTAAAAAAGGGCATTGCTTTGTCATTTTTCATGCAGTTACTTGTGACCGGCTTTAAAAGGACTTGCAGGAAACAACTCTGGAGGATAACTTCAACAAATGCCGAAACAAATATCAATTCTTGGACCAAAAGACCCAGGCGAAGTAACTTCCACCCTTTTTCGAGATCAACTCACACCCCCCCCCCCCCCCCCCCCCCCCCCCCCCTCCGAATTCTAATTCACCATTCCTCTCCAACAGACTACGACAGGCATGTTAAGACCTACCTGGTGCCGTTCCATCGTACGAGAAGTCACGTATCAACAGCGTGTTAGCGCTTGCTGCATACACGGTCCCGGACGCATCGTGGAATGTGGTTGATATGTCACCGATCAACGCACCGTAGTACGGCGCACCAATAGTCGTGCTCACTGCCACAGTAACAAAAACGACACAAATATCTGCAAACATGCTTAGCCAAATGCTGTTACAATAAAAACAAATAAAAAAAGCTACTGACAAGTTCGTGAAAGAAACTTTTTAAGCGTTAAAAAACACAGGATGTGATTTTTTTTAAAGAGCATTATAGGCCCCTAATTGCGTTTTTAAGTCACGACGGTTTGTTGCAAATGTTTCTAAGTAGTGATCCTTCGTTTTGATCGTACGTAGGAACGTAGCAACGTAAGGACCTCATTATTGTCCAATGAGAAGCTCTACACCATAGGCTCCACCCAACTGTGAACGTTGTCTTTATTGAACTTCATAAATATTCATGTTATACAAAATAGCTCTTCCGAGAGAGGCATACACACAGTACCACCAGTACGTGACATTATTCAAGTGCAAGCGCGTAGCTACAGCAATGCGTGTCACAGGTTAGGAATCAACCGCGTAAATGATTATGCCATTTGAATGAATGTAGGTTGTGTTGCGTGCCGTCGACACGACCCTGTTTATTTTCATTAGAGAAGAATAAGCAAATAAGTTTTCACATTTTAAGAGTGCAAGCTAGATCCGTTTAGTGAGTTTTTTTCCCCTTTATTGTGAATGTGATTGTCTACCTAAGCCGATTGCAGAAAAAAATTATGCCATTAAAAACAAAAAATAAAAAAGGAAACAAAAAGAAAGGAAAAGAAATAAAGAATAGAAACAAGGACTGAAAAATAACCCTAAACTACAAAAACCAATATAATATTAAAAAACGATTTTCACGGTGGCTTTAGTGCTTTTTATGTCTTTCATTTGTTTCTTTTATTGACAGCTATAGCTTTTTAAACTTAAGAACAGATTCAAAAATTAAATGTAATATGCCGCATGTGTATCTGTGGGGGTGGGGCATAGCAAGGGTTCAGGTGTCCGGCCGGTGTCTGACAAGATGACCAAAGACACAGCAGGGTGGTTTATGACTAAACCAATCTTATTTGAATATGAACACCAACCTGAATAGCATCAGCGCACTGCTTTCAATGACCAAACCAATTCTTATTTGAATGTGAACACCATGCAACCTGAATACCATCAGCGCACTGCTTTCAATGACCAAACCAATTCTCATTTGAATGTGAACACCACACCTGAATACATCAGCGCACTGCTTTCAATGACCAAACCAATTCTTATTTGAATGTGAACACCACACCTGAAACATCAGCGCACTGCTTTCTATGACCAAACCAATTCTCATTTGAATGTGAACACCAACCTGAATACATCAGCGCATTGCTTTCTATGACCAAACCAATTCTATTTGAATGTGAACACCAACCTGAATACATCAGCGCACTGCTTTCAATGACCAAACCAATTCTCATTTGAATGTGAACACCAACCTGAATACATCAGCGCACTGCTTTCAATGACCAAACCAATTCTCATTTGAATGTGAACACCACACCTGAATACATCAGCGCACTGCTTTCTATGACCAAACCAATTCTCATTTGAATGTGAACACCACACCTGAATACATCAGTGCACTGCTTTCTATGACCAAACCAATTCTCATTTGAATGTGAACACCAACCTGAATACCATCAGCGCACTGCTTTCTATGACCAAACCAATTCTTATTTGAATGTGAACACCACCAGCGCACTGCTTGAGAATTGAGAATTGGTTTGGTCATTGAAAGCAGTGCGCTGATGCTATTCAGGTTGGTGTTCATATTCAAATAAGATTTGGTTTAGTCATAAACCACCCTGCTGTGTCTTTGGTCATCTTGTCAGACACCGGCCGGACACCTGAACCTTTGCTATGCCCCACCCCACAGATACACATGCGGCATATTACATTTCATTTTTGAATCTGTTCTTAAGTTTAAAAAGCTAGCTGTCAAAAAAGAAACAAATGAAAGACATAAAAAGCACTAAAGCCACCGTGAAAATCGTTTTTTAAATATGATATTGGTTTTTGTAGTCGATGGTTATTTTTCAGTCCTTGTTTCTATTCTTTTATTTCTTTTCCTTTCTTTTTGTTTCCTTTTTGTATTTTACTCTTGTTTTACTTTTGTTTTTAATGGCATAATTTTGCTGCAATCGGCTTAGGTTGACAATTACATTCACAATAAAGGAAAAAATCACTAAATAATTACTTCAAAAAACAAATTGTGGATCACCATTCAGTGGAGGACGGATCTAACTTGCACTCTTAAAATGTTAAAGCTTATTTGCTTATTCTTCTCTAATGAAAATAAACAGGGTCGTGTCGACAGCCACGCAACACAACCTACATTCATTCAAATGGCATATTCATTTACGCGGTTGATTCCTAACCTGTGATACACATTACGCGCTTGCACTTGAATAATGTCACGTACTGGTGGTACTGTGTGTATGCCTCTCTCGGAAGAGCTATTTTGTATAACCTGAATATTTATGAAGTTCAATAAAGACAACGTTCACAGTTGGGTGGAGCCTATGGTGTAGAGCTTCTCATTGGACAATAATAAGGTCCTTACGTCGCTACGTTCCTACGTACGTTCAAAACGAAGGATCACTAATGCGACACAAACTACATGAGAAAGAGTAATACGAAAAAAAAAACATACGCAGTGTAGGATGTTGCGGATAACTGCATATACCGCGTATTATGTGCATCTTGGCGAAAAAACAGTCAACAAATACTCCAGTTCAAAAAAATAAAATAAAAACTGATCTTTTTCTATTTTACCATGTCGGTTTTCCTTGTGGTTTGTATGGTGTACTGTAGTGTACGGGTACCGTGGGGGGGGGGGGGGGGGGGGGGGGGTGGGTTAGCCCCCCTCTGGTATTTGATTGTTTCTCTCTTTTTTTGATTGAATACCTGAAAGGCCTCCTACTGCTAGCTTTTCAAGATATTTTAAGGACGAAAAAATGAGGGCCACCTTTTCAGAAAAAAAACGGATGGTATTTGTTCATGCAGATTGCGTCGTTATAAAACACGTCTAGAAAATGCCTCGCTTCAACGACAACATCGCTACGGTTGCCATGGAACCTAATTTGCCACGTCTCATTGATGCGTTTCTATGGGTAACCATACATCACAGGCCTCATCAAAATTCAGTTGTTGCTATGAAGGATTGTGTGTAGCCAATATACACAATTTTGTTGCCTTTGTTATTAAGACTTTCAAGCTAACAGGTTATGGGCCAATATACGTATGGTTAGCCCTATTTCTCAGGAAATGTAAATCTGAATGTTTTTTACTTTATCTTTGGAATTTAAAGAGGATATTTTAGATTCGATGGAAAGCATTAATTCCATTCAAAACATATAATTTTTGTGTAAATATATATAGGCCTATATTAGGCCCCCTATATAAATTAATCCGCCACAGCGTGCATAAACTCACTAACAATCGAAATGAATTACAGGCTTTCGGTGAAATACTAGAAATGATTGATCTTTTATGTTCCTGTACAACGGTAAAGGTTTCCTTCAGTAAGCTCCATCGTGAATTCCAAATTATAACACTCTTTTCAATCGCATGGGATAAAAGGTTTACACCTTGCGAAATGATTTGGATTTTTTTGACCCGATGGGCCAGAATTGAAAAGGAAACGTGGTGTTCAATTTTCCGTTCCACGCTGTGTGCATGTCCTGACCGTGACACAGATGATATATAGTTATGTTACCGGTAGCTGACTTTAAATCCTTTCATTAACTTTTGTATCCCTTGCGTATTAAATAATACCTTGAATAGACTTTACATGTAGGCCCCTACAGGGATAGACAACAGATTTTCAAACGATGGTCTAACCATGATTTAAGTATGATTTTCGAGTGTCGTGTAAATTCTACTTTTTAAACGTTTTCTTTTGTTTCAGTCAGATACAGTAACAGCGGCGAATCCATGGTTGGGCCGTTAAGGTGAAGTAGAGGAAAAACAGGGATTTCACTTATCATATCAGTTAATAATTATAGCTTGTTGCTAAAATACCACTCAAGGCTTACTGTGCATTAACAATGTAAGTGTGCCATCGTGCATGACATGTAACTTTAAACTGATCGTGATAATTTAATTTGAGGTCAGAGACACAATCAAAACCTAAAAAACGATAAGGCCAAGTAAAATATAAACCTCATGTTTAGAATCCGGGTTGTTAAAAAAAAAAGGAAAGAGAGGCTTTTTATTCTTTGTGTTATATTTTTAAGATGGGCACCACTGTTCGTGTTTTAAATTTCCAACACTCGAACCGTAGGTTTTTCAACTGTTCAGAGACATGTTGGACAAGAGAATTGAACATGTTTGCAGTGGGCTCAATAGTTTGAGTAAGCTTGTATTTTATTTTCCGATGGATCGGTTGACATTTTAGAGTTTTTTCACCTTATTTTTCACTGATCAAAATAAAAAATAATCCAGGCGGCCCCCCAAAAGGAAGCGGGTGGGGGACGCTAAACATGTTTTTTTTTTTTTTTTGCCTAAAAGTAAAGTCCTGTGAATGAATTCATACCAAACGTTCATAAAATCCTAATAAGGTCACCTGGGCTACTTCAAATATCTCCCTCGATAGGTTTGAAGGATAAGTGGAATTTCTGAGTTGGAAATCGTGACAAAATATTCATTACATTTTCCCACGATGACAAGGTCAGCAGTACGTACTCTTTTAATACGGAATCGAAACAACGTAATAACATGACATTTGTCATGGTATTTAGACGCTACCAGTAATCAAAAGAACAAACTACAGAAATAACAAAGGGCAAAATACTTCGCACTTAACTCGAGCATAAAAAAGGACTTAACTAAAATTCTCACCGCCCCTGAACGCGTACGGGAGACTTGAAAAGCGAATATGCAACACTGCTTCCCGATACCGAAAAATCCCACTCCCTGTTCGACCCCCCCCCCCCCCCCCCGCTTCTAGCTCCGCCCCTGAGAATAAATCAAGGACGGCAGTATCATTACGAGAATGTGGGATGTTTCAGGGATTTTTGGTTCAACATTGTTATTTCTTTTTTTATTTATTTATTTTTTTTTTTGGGGGGGGGGAGGGTTGGAACCCCGTTTGATAGGCCACTGGGCATGTTGCCCTATATATAGAGTTTCCCTGTTGCCTATCGAGTTTTCCCTGTTGGGAATATGTCCTTGTTAGCCACTGCGTAGAGATTACACCAGCGGCGACGATTTCTCGTCAAGGTTGGGGGGTGGGGAGCGGGGGTGGGGGGTGGGAGCGGGGGGGGGTGGGGGGTGGGGAGCGGGGGTGGGGAGCGGGGGTGGGGAGCGGGGGGGGGAGCGGGGAAAAGTACACGACCAACAATAATTGTTACGTGCTTTGTACTCGGCGTCTCTTCTGTATCCTGGGAAATTTCAGAAAATGATATTGGGGGGGGGGGGGGGGGGGGGGGCACTGCCATAGCCGTACCCTCCACCAAAATTATTGGGGGTGTGTCCCCCCGTACCCGGGATCCGTCGCCGCCCATTACACTATTCGTGCCTACCTTGCAATAAAACCTGCAGAGCCACCACCCAACTGTAGGCTGTCATCATACGGTAGAAAGCCCCGTCAGTTTCACGAAATCCAAACTTCACGTATAGCCTTGGCCTATATGCTAACTTGACCCGTCTCTCTGCTGCAATACAAAGTGGACGGTGTATCGATAAACAATAAATCACTTGCAGTTGAACAAACCGATTCCGCCATAAATAATCGATCTTTATACATAGTATTTACACCGATTTCTTCCGTATAGACACATGTACAAAAACAGACAGGACAATTGGTGGAAATAATACTCACGAAATCAGACTGTTATATGCCTACCCAGTGACAACTGACGATACAGGAAAAAACGAAAGTTGGCAAAATCCGTCAGCAAAACCACAACTTGCACAAGTGGTGCTCAAACATAAAATGCCTTGTCCACCTGCGATGAAATAAATTCCAGAGCTCCCCAAGTAAGTCGGGGGAATGACGCAGCGGAGCAACACGTTCTACTGCAGTTTATACAAAGCAATCCCCAACAATAGGTATTGTTTGCTGTATAAAAGGGCTGTCGGTTGCTCATATACAAGGCCTCAGGACGTGCGTACGTTTTTACCACAACAAAATCGATGGCAGTACTTACAGTACGTCATCAAGTGGTATACTGATGATGCTTCACGAAATATCGTTCCGGTCTTCGGCGAGACTTGGGTACGGTATCGGGTAGCGGCGGGTATCGTAGGTACGTGACACAACTCCATAGATAAATGTGTTAAAAGGAAGAAATAAATAAATAATCATTATTTTGTTAAAACAATTAATTCCGAGCGTATATCTTTTAGAGAGAAACTTTGCGGATAGTCCACATCATGTGAAGTACATGTAACTCGAAAAAGAGACGTGACTGAAACGATTCAGAACCACTCTAGTTTCCCCTCTCCAGTACTTTTAAAATCTTTTTGATATTATTTTACTAGAGTTTGTAACTTCTCATGGTGCATCGGTAAAATTTCTCTCTAGTTCAACTCCCAAACTGCAAGGCTCAAATCGCGTTCATGTCCTTTTAATTTTGTGGTTCATTTTATTTATTTATTTATTTATTTATTTATTTATATTGGTCCAATTCTTGTGTCTTTCTGCCGCTCTTGACTACAGTTGAGTGATAAAGACGCAGTATCCAGCGAGCAATTTTTCCCACTATTGGTGTACATGTATCTATTATGAAGTTTTCAAACAGTGACCTCCATGCTATTAAGTGCAGCCAAGGACGACCGTGTAACCTAATCTTGAATGGGAAGTCAGCCGGAAATGCGTCAACAAACTTTCAATGAAATGGGTATTTGAAACATTTGAAGCAAGATAGGGACGGAGGGAACCACCCCCACCCCCACCCCACCTATTTTGTGTTGGTCTTTGTGTTCCCGGAATCTCCTTTCAGATATCCAGGGGGATGTGTTACGTAAGAATAGTCTGGAGTGTGTATAGGATATAGGGACAAGAAAGGGGCGGTGTATCCCACGGTCCCATATCTTGCTGGGTAGGCTATAATCTGAAAGGTACACACAAATGTACAGTGCGCATTTCGAGGAATGCATAGCTAGCCCTAGGGGCGCCCAAATCGGCTACAAAAATGCCTTCCTCCTAAAATTGGGAAAGGTCACTGAGAAGTAGAATATTAGAATGCACATGACCATGTCAGAAAATCATTGACCGTGCCCGGACTCTCCAGTTTCCAATGGCCCAACTTTCCTGAACCTTTAACTTGCGTTCCTGTCAATGATTCATGGTACAATTATAGTTCGTAGAGCAATCATTCACAGAAATTACGAATAAACTCAGCCAGAACAATCCGGAAATAATATTGAAGTTTTAATTATTTCACAAATGTTCACACATCTAAGATTTAAAAAGTACTGATTTCAGATTTAAAAAACCAAACAGATCGATGAATAGTAAAGATAAAGAAGTTAAATTCTACATTAAGAAAATATATGTTGAATAAATTTATTTAACCCCCAATCACAAAATAGAAAATTCTGAAATGTTGGAACGCAAATGATTTTGGAATTTGGAATTTTGAGACACTTTAAACTGATATCATTTTAGGATTCCATTTATTACATCCTATAGGGGGACGGTGGGTGGCAGTCAATTAAGCCACACCCTTTAGACATTTTATTACAGTTCCTAAAATCTTCATTTTTTTACCACCCCTCTTTTTATACCACCCAGACACGCCCCGTACACCTCCAAAAATAACCGAGTACAAATATTTAATTAGTGAAAGAGCTGCTAATTTATATTTCAAATTTTTCTTTATAAATAATTTCAGCATTTCCAGTTTGAGATTTACAATTTACAGCTGCTCCAGCTCCCACCCTAGCTTGGATACAGCAATTGTTTAATTAAAGATCACTTGTATTGTGCGCATAAAATCTAAAAAGAATTAAAACAAAAATTTACTGAAACGTCTACATACTGCTGACAGTTTTGTGCGTGCGTTGGAAAACGTAATGTGGAGAAACACGGTGTAAGAATACATGATCCAACTTAATTAAGACCGGAAACGAAGCAGCAACCAAAAATAGTTCACTTCTGATGGTGCCAATAGACACACTTTATACAAGCATAAACAGTTGCGGCCAAAAAATTACACACACGGCAGTCCTTTAATTAGCAAATTCCCAATTTATCCCAAAGCTGTGAAAAACCCCCCAAATGCTCATACATGTACGCGAAACATGAAACATGATTTTATTGATATAAAAATTCCAAACTGAGCAGCCCCAGGAGCAAATTGAAGGAATAATTTGCGAGTGTATGTAAACTTTCGGCCGTGATAAGCCAGTTCGGTATTTCAACTGCGCATGTGCACAATGACATTTTATCCCGAATGACCCGGAACGCAAAAGGTGGTCGCACAACGCGCGCACGTGTTAAATTCAATCAGAATGGGCGTTCGCGTAACATGGCGTGACATTACCTCAGCAATTTTACCCCGAATAACCTTTGACCTTTGAGATACCGAACTGGCTAATTGTAACTGCCACTTAAATGATTCAAACTAAAGATAAAAGCTTCAAAATACCACATTATGTATTAAATATCACTGCGCCAAAAAGAACTATTCTCCATAACACAACTTTATAACCATACTGTCCGTGCCCTTTTCAAATTTCACCCTAAAACTAATTTTTTTTTAAATTTTTTTTTTTGGGGGATATCTAGCAATACGGCATTCTGGGTTTATGACTTCTGACTAGCGCCCACACGAACAAAGATACTGACAATTTGGGAGACCGCCAACATAGGGCAAGATAGCTCAGTTGGACACCGGTACAGTATTCCGGAGGTCGCAGGTTCGAATCCCGCTCCTGCCAGTTTTCTTTGTTCACTTTGAAAATGTTTTTTTAATTGCTATTTTTCTAGCAATGCAATAGTTATCCAGTTTTGAATGAGACATTAAACGAAAATATCCCGGCCTTTAGTGATGGAATGATTACATTGCAAATGTGGAATTTTGCCCAAAAAAAATAATAAATAAATATAAAAAAATACAATTTGCAAATTGATAAGAAAAAAGTTTAATCTGTTGAAGAACATGGACAGTGTATCTTTCAGAAACGTTAAAATCCAACAACCACTTCCAACCAGAATCTACGAAAAATCTCCTCAATAAATTTAAATACACTCACTATCTGAATGCCAATGTTGAGCCCGGGCTAATCAATACTACAAAAAGTAAAAACACAAATTAAATGATTCTGCATAAACACACAAACTAACAAACTTGAAAAATCTTTTAAAAACCTCCCCAAATAGATACAAAAACAAATACAAATCAACAAAAAATTGTAAACAAAAGACGAAAGTATACAAAATAAAGTAAAGGGAAAAAAAGGCTCCCACCCCCTTAAAACAAAAACACCAAGCACAAACAAAAACAACCCCTCCCCAAAAAAACCCCCAAAACAAACAAACAAACACCCCAACACACCAACAAAAACCCACTGAGTTGTGAGCAATTCCAGATACAATCTCAAAATATGTTACTGAGTAAAAATATTCTGAAGCATATCAGCATTTTAGGGAAAGTCAACACACAAACATTCAATTATGTATTAAATCACACAACAGGTTTGTTGACTGTTGATACTGCTTGTTAATTTCAGTATTTGAACATTTGTAGAATGATTTGTAGAGCAAAACTGCAAAACCATGTCTGTTCAATACATTAATCTAACAAAGACAACTAAGATTCATACATGGTTTGGGATTACAGTGTTGTAGTTGACTTGAGTCCGGATCCGTGTCCCGGGTAATATCGGCAAAAAAGTAGAATTAATGTCATATGTGTCAAAAACTGAAAACAAAAAACAGACTCAAGTCCGGACTGGACTTGATGATGTACTGAGTAGTGTGATAAAGCCGTTTGCGGAAAAATTATCCAAGATACTTTAAAGATGTTCTGGACTTATGCACCTATGCGTTGTGTCCCTTACCCCTCACTGCCCCACAGTGGCATAGCTAAGGGGTGGGGGGCATGGGGGGCACACGCCCCCCATAAAAAATTGTCGCCCCCCCCCACTTAAAGTCCTGACCCTTGGGCATGAAAATGGCTACCAATCCCACTGTCCGGGGGTGGGGTAAAGAACAATTGATAGGTGCATTTTCCCACAACTAACCACGACCCAATCTCAACCGACTGGACTCACTCTGCATCCACGCACCTGATAACTCAAAGCAGCAGTGAAACAAAGAAGAAGGTAATGAGTACAGTCATTGACACGATGACGGTGGGGTCGCCGCTACTGGTGACCTTTGGAGGCTGAGTTGGGGGCCGAGTTGGGGGGTATAGCGTCGTCGAATCAAGTGTAACCGCCTCATCGTTGACAAAGATCTTCCATCCGAGGAACCGATGGGTGTAACACTGGACAAGGAGGAACATTGGTCGGGTTGGGGGGGGGGAAGTAAGAAACCAAAACAGGTTTATGAGCCAATTCTTGCTTGCCATTCCATCGTGTCATGCATGTTTTGTTGTGAAATTCCATTTTTGACAATACCTATACAGTAGAACACCACTATAACAAATATGGGATCCACTAAATGTTCACTATAAGTGGTCATTCGTTATAGTGAAAAATAGTGTGTATTAACACTGTGAATCCCTTGGATGTGATTTCCTATTCAAAATGGACATGAGGATTAAGAGGATGTGATTTTAACAATGAGGGTCCAAAATCACATCCTACTCTATTTAAATTAAAATCACATCTGAAGCCTGTGAACTATTATCCCACCCTGACAAAGAGTACATTGTGACTTCTGGGTTTAACAGCTTAAACCGCATTGTGATTCTGGACTCTGGATGTGATTTTGGACCCTCATTGTTAAAATGACATTCTCTTAATCCTCCTGTCCATTCTGAATAGGGAATCACATCCAAGGGGTTCATCATGTAAGTACATCAATCTGGGAGCCAAATAGAATGTCTGTTATAGTCAAATGCTCGGTATAGCGGTGTTCGTTACAGTGAAGTTCTACTGTACACAATACAGAAATACAGTGGTGTGCAAAATTATTCGAACACTTAGCATATTTTAGGTACTTTAGTTGTTTGTGATGAAATGGCAATCAATATACCAATGTACATTCAAATGAAACCCTCTGGAATGAACTTCAGAAGACTTGGAACAGCATTAGTGTAGAAACTCTCAGGAAATATATAGACACTATGCCCGAAAGATGTGCCGCAGTGATTGCTGCCAAGGGTGGACACACCAAATATTAGAGTAAAGTTTGATAAAAAAAAAAGATGGTAGGACTGGCAGATACTAATGCGAGTAAAACAATTACCTTTTCTCTTTAATACAGGTGAAAAATGTAAACCAGGCATTGTAATTAAGGCATTACATATCAATTTCTTCAGATGTGTCAAGTGTTCGAATAATTTTGCACACCACTGTACACGACAGAAACGGGAAACTTTATACAATAGAAACTTGATACAATATTCCTGTACGCATTAACCCCGACTCTGGTAAATTTCAAGCTCGCACTGATGAATGTCACTCAGTGGGCAGTCCAAAATTTCAGCTTGTGACAACGCTGATTTAACCAAGAATCGTGGACCAAGACACGCCTGTTCTTACCTGATAGTAGACGACGTCGGGCGTATTAGCATCAGGCATCCAGGAGAACGTTGTACCTTCGGCAGAAGGATTTTCACATTCCATCTCAAGGCTAGCCTTGTACTCAGGGAAGTTGTTGTATACGTCTGGAGACGTACCTGGTTGCGTTACTATCCACTCACAGTAGGGTCCGGCTGTTGCAAGAGAGAGGGTGGTGGGGGAGGGGGGAGAAGGACAGCAATTTGTTCAAAATTACCTGGTCAGTTTCCTTTGCAGTTTGTTTGATGGTATTATAAGTTTAAAAGTCGTATCCTGATTGAGTGATCCCCACAATGTTGCTTCCCAGGTTGTATCGTAAAATTGCGCGTGATCTTAGGCTATATGGTATTGTGGGTTTATGACCTCTGATTAGCGACCCCCCCCCCCCCCCCCCCCCCCCCCCCCCCCGAACAAAGCCTGACACTGATGATTTGGGAGACGGCCAACATAGCTCAGTTGGTAGAGCACCAGTACGGTATTCCGCAGGTCGTAGGTTCAAATCCCACTCCTGCCAGTTTTCTTTGTTCACTTTGAAAATTCAAACTTTGAAAATTAATTTTTTTTATCAAAGTCCTCGAGTGCCTTTAATGTGATGGCCAACTTTAACAATGGGTCTACATAAAGAATGGAGATTGAGGTTTTTTTAAAGAGATATTGTCTACAGCTCCCCAAATCACGTGGCCTTGCTTCAAAAGGTTTGCCTTCTTTTTTGTCAAGAAAATTATTTCGAGTCTTTTAGTAATTTCAGACATATTACAAAGAATCTTTTAAAAATGATGTATATAAAATGATGAAATATGGTCCAGAACTATGCCTATTTAACCAGTTTGCGCCGGGATTATTTTTGCAGAAAGTTTCTAAAATACTAATTTGCAGGAGTCATTTCAACAGTATTTGTACAATATTTCTTGCCGAAACCTCATATTTAAATACTCCGGGTGCGTCCACTGGAGCATAAATTGTAGAACAACAGGCCGTGCACAGTGGCCAAGTTCAAGTTCAACACACGGTCCGCCTCCATAGACTTCTCGGACTTTGTGTGTGTATATACAAAACAAATGAGGGATTAGCGTGTTGAGACGTCACCCGGAGGTGAGTCGAGGCAAGCTTCACGTTTTAACCCGTCAGCCGTGCCCGTGTATAAAAACAGCCAGATCGTGTTAACACGTCCTCCGACGCGAACTGGTTAATGGTTGAGAGTTTCTGATTGTATACAACATGACTTCGACTGAAGCAAGCTGGCAAAATCTGAGAAGTTGAATGTACTCACTGTGCGGTCCGGAGTAGATGACCGCATACTGCAATCAACACAAATTATATAATGAGCAATTAGTGTGACTGTGATATTATCCATGCAAGTCAGAGAAAAAGGTAAATATTGTAGAAAAGAATCCCTCTTCGCATGATGCCTGTACAAACAGCGTTGCTTAAAAGATTTTTCACAATCTCTCCAGAAAGGCATTAGTATCTTCCTTCATTTTTTTTTTACGAACTATAAGCGATACTCACTATTTTTCTCAAGCATGTGCAAATTGCAAGTCAAAAGTGGTAATTCATGTTATGTCTTGGTAGTGGTGGGGGTGGGCTAGGGAAGTGTGGCACGGAGGTGGGGCTATTAATACAAGTTTGGAAAATATGTCACCATCAGCAAAGTTCAATTTGTCTACTCATCATTTTCATCATGCCCAGCTAATCAGGAAAAAAAAAAACTACCGTCCACAATAACAGAAAGTTTCCCAAACCATATCTTAAGCCCTTAACCATAATTTCTGTGGACTTTTTTTCTCAAGTAAGGCTTTAGTCATTTTTCCTCAAACAATACTGGCAAAACCTTTTCCACGCCAGACTTTTCATCCCTTTCAATTTAATAGTTTTTGCAGTTTTTAAAAACCAAGACAGAGTTGCCTGCAGTAAAATACTTTACTTGCAGGTTCATAATTACGGGTCTTTTTCTCAGTGACTGTACAATTATTTTGACCTTTTTCATCATAGAACACAATGTAATGAAGCTAATTAATTAAGTGCTTATTCATGGAAACAAGTCAAGCGTGTCGTGTTTACAGGTTTAAACTTCCCCCTATGATACATGTACTATGATCCCTCCATGGTGATGGTTTTGTAATACTCAAGTGGTCAAAATAGGTCTATAGGTCACTTTTATCAGATCCTCAAATATCTGCCAGTTGAAAAGCCTTATTTGAGAGAAATCCTGCAGCCATTGTGTGATTGTGGGCGTCCTATCTTGTACATATTTACCTTCCTTTCTGCTTCGCTCTGCTGCGTGTACCCTCCGATGGTATCGTTAGTGATGTAGAAGGGGTGATATCTGGCAGATTGGACAGGATTGTTACCGCCGAACACGGTGAAGGTGTAATTGATACCACGCACGACATAGATCTCTGGGATGAGGCGACCGTTGACGTACCACGCAATGCCCCAACCAACTTTGCCTGAGCAAGAAATGGGCATTGGAACATTCAGACTCCAGAGGTGGATTGGGGGAGGTGGATTGGGGGAGGTGGATTGGGGGAGGTGGATTGGGGGAGGTGGATTGGGGGAGGTGGATTGGGGGAGGTGGATTGGGGGAGGTGGATTGGGGGAGGTGGATTGGGGGAGGTGGATTGGGGGAGGTGGATTGGGGGAGGTGGATTGGGGGAGGTGGATTGGGGGAGGTGGATTGGGGGAGGGGGAGGGGGAGGGGGACGGGGAGGGGGAAGGGGGAGGGGGAGGGGAGGGCCTCTTTTCCCCCTTTGCACTTTTGCAAACTACTTTTTAATGCTGTAATTTAAGTCTTAGACCAATGATCTGTTTTGTTTGTTTAGATTATTGTTTTTTTGTTGCTTTATAGTGAATGAATTTATTTCACCACATTGTAATAGAATTCATGATTATGGCAAACAATACAATCGGTACGATACCAATGAGCAAACCTTTGTTATCAAAGCCCATCTCCGTTTGCATCCCTCTTATTTTTTGTCCTTTTAATTCGTCAAACAAGCTACAAGGGAAACTGACTAGGTAAATCTGAAGCAGGAGTGGTATATTCGAGCCACAAAGGTCGCAGGTTCGAATCCCACTCCTGCCAGTTTTCTTTGTTCACTTGGAAATTGTTTTTTTCTTTTAAATAGAAAGTGATTTTCTATGAATTAAAATAGAAAAAATATTACTCTATATAGCAAAATGATTTTTTTCCTGAATGAGTAACTAAGCATGTACCCGTGATAGCCTCGTAGCCTCGCTTTCCGCCATTCTGTCCAATCTCAACTCTGAATTCCTGCTCATTGTTAATCCTCTGCTTGGGCCAGCCTGGCTTATCTGGTGGGGGCGTAACACTAATCTTGAAGGCGGGGCAAGAGGACGACGCGGTACCGAAGTTCAGCTTCACATCCCCTTTTTAAAACAAGATTTCAGAAAAAAATGATCCACTCATTTTACTATAATACTATAGTAGACTAGACTTTATAGTTGGACTAGACTTTATTACAACTGTATTGTCTCAATAATGGTTGAGGTATCTCAAACAGAGTTGATCAATGATCAAGTTGTTGACATACCAAGTGACCCTTTTTAGCAAATGCTCAACTTGTTTCAGGATCGAGTAGTCTCAGCAGTCTAGGTATCTCAACGATTGAGTTAGTCGATGGTCGAGCTGTCTCAAGGGTTGAGTTGGTCAATGGTCGAGTTGTTTTACATCCCAAGTGACCCTGATACTTACCAGTTGGTGCTGTGGTGTGTTTGGCCACACGGCCATCTGGGTTGATGGACCCCACCGCCCATGAGATGTACACCTCTTGATTGGTTGGGATAACCTTGTCGATGGAATCACCTGAAATCACCAAAAAAATGAAACAGAGAACTCGTCGGGGCAAATTCTGTGCAAATATGAAACCGAAATGATGTCCAAGTCTGAATCTAGCAGGTGTTGCCTTTATTTAAAAAGCTGAATTCTTTAATTGATCCCGTTCTTATGAGTATTTGAGACAACAGGTGACTTACCTGTGTTAAGTTTCCGCGTGTATGTAAAATGCTTAATTCCCTCAATTTCGGAGTATCCAACAAAGTCCACGTCATCAGTTCCACCGAAGGCAATATCTTCGCAGGCACCTACGCGTACATTACCTGACTGCACTGTACACTGCAAAAACAAATTGTGTAATATTATGCAAATATAACATGGTTGCAGGGTGGATAGTCGATATATCACCAGGGTAGTCGCTGTTGCAGGGCATGCGACAAGCAAAAATATCCACTGGCACCTTAAAATGTAACTCTCGCTCATGAATATGTTTGAGGAATAATAGAAATATAACATGGTATGAAGGTGGATAGTTGATATAGCTCTCTGAGATATTGGAAGTTGACAAACCAATTTTCTAAGTTGAACGCCAAGGCACCCCTGTAATAATGTTTCAGTCAGCGGATTAGTCTATGAAAAAGTTGTTACCCGAGACGTTACGTACCTGCTGCTTGGATTGGAGATTGTAATCCACAACTCCAACACTGCCGTCTAGTTTCTCCCAGACCACAGTTACGTCCGAGCCATCCATTAGTGTCCGAGTCGGGGAGCCACTGACCCCAAAGGCCATATATCTGCCCCTCTCATTCCGTCCGCTCAGACGGATCATGATGTTGGATCCATCGACCATCCAACTGGCATGGAACTGATCGTCGATCATCACCGCGCAGTTGGGAAACTCCATCTGAGAATAAGAAAGGAAAAGGTGGGGTTTCAGGAATACCATTCTGGCCATGTTCACATGCATTCCCAATGTTTTCGTCACAGCCACAGACAGGAATTTGTGTGGGCGGGGCACATCCCATTATTTTTTTACTGCCATAAGACTTAATAAATTCCAGGGATGTAGTCGAGTCCACCACGAGTCCATCACAAGTCCCTGCAAGTCCATCACAAACCCTCCAGTCCTAATTCCAATCACAAGCTATTCAAATGAGCTTTGACAAAGGCATTCCTTTGTCATTC
The DNA here is from genome assembly GCA_037893225.1 of Hippasteria phrygiana. Classification (NCBI taxonomy): domain Eukaryota; kingdom Metazoa; phylum Echinodermata; class Asteroidea; order Valvatida; family Goniasteridae; genus Hippasteria; species Hippasteria phrygiana. The sequence continues at coordinate 446,591 of JAZGUH010000713.1, read as the reverse complement.
TAATAGTCATCAAGTTACTTGTGACCAGCTTTATGAAAGGACTTCTGACTGGACTTGCGAAAGGACTTGTGAAAGGACTTGCAGGGACTCGACTACAGCTCTGATAAATTCTGCCGTAAGTCTTAATAAATGAAACATAAATACATCAATACACCAAATCTTTAGTTCTTACTCAATTTAACGTATATATTTCAGAATCAGATAACAGTATTTTCGCTCTCATTAACGAAAAAATGCTGGCAAACGAGATTTACCAAAGCATCCATGGCCAGGAATGGAGGAATATTGAGGACTTGGGCATTAAACTTGACATGGCCAAAGTCCGCTTTTGCCCGGTGACACCACACCCCGACGTAAGTCACATCAAACACCGTCATATCTGGTGGGAGACGGGCAGTGACGTTCTCCCCTCTGAACACTCTGCCTACTGGAAGCATTTGGTTATCACTGAGAAAAAAGAAACAATATAAATAAATACATACATATTGGCCAATACACACGTTATGTGGCACATTGAAATGATCGAGTGGCCCCCAAAACACAGCTCTATCCTTGTTAGGCTACAAATGCCGTTTCTTTGGCCTAGGTCCTCGACCCCTTGTATCCGGCTGTTACGCCAAGATCAGAGCTGTGTGCAGTCAAGCGTAAACACAAACAATAGGCACCACATTGAATAGAGTGGTCCTATTCATCGCACTTGGAGCCCCCCCCCCCCCTTTCATGTGAATGAAAGCTTTGTTTGAAAAAGCTTCATCTATTCATTACAATCCTATTCAAGAACAATATAGTTGAAACATAAATTGAGTATGCACAGGAATGCGCCTATAGATGTCAACTGGCCAGGTGGTCTTTTCAAACCGTGGCTACGGCCATCGTCCATATTCAAGAGGTTAATACCCTTTGAAGCCGCAAACAAATTAGTGCCACCAGACCGGATGACGTCTATACACGCCATTCTCTGCATTTTCAATCCATTGTTGGATTATTGTGTATGTTATGCTTGGCTGCACAAGCCTCTTGTGTCTGTTTAGCTTGGCTGCACAGGCCGCTCTGGCACCCCGGCGCTTGTGTAAATAACCGACTTGATAGGGCTTAAAGGAAGAGCAGTATTTATGCTCCTCAGGATATAACAAGAAATCAGATATTTAAGAGTTACGATATGTGAATTCTCTGTTTAAAAAAAGTTGGTTTGTTCCCCCAACAAGACCTGTTCCTCTACATACCCTGGAGTCCACTTAAGGGCGTAACCATCTCCATCAGGCCTTATTGTCTTGCCGACCCAAAAGAAAGTATCTGAAAAATGTTGAACAAGAAGAGTTTCAAACTTGCTGTCAAAATTAAAATACTGAATCCATCTCTTACAGCTAGTATGTGGAATCTGTTAAAATGATTTTTAGCACATGAAATTTAATTCCAACACCAACAATAGAAAAAAACCTGTTTTTTTGTTGTTTTTTCTCTCAGCTCAAAAGAAATCTTTTCAAAGGAAAACAAGATATTTCTTTCACCTTGGGTTGAACCCGAACCTGCTCCAGACCAGGGTAAAAAATGACATTTTGTGGTGTTACAACATTTCCGCAGTGTTGTAAGTCATTTTTTTCTCAAGTCAAGTCAAGTCACAAGTCAAATGTTCATAAGTCAAGTCAATTTTTCCAAGTCAAGTCAAGTCCCGAGTCAATTTTTTTCAAGTCAAGTACGAAGTCTCAAGTCAATTGTTGCACATAGTAAATTCAAATTCCAATGACCAAATGACTTTTGGCTGACACGTATGCACTGTACAAAATCAACCATGCGTGCCCGGTCTTGACGATTCTCCATGTAGTCATCCAGTGTTGCAGCCCCGCATACGAACATACACCTAGCTCGCTATGCACTGTAGGCTTGGCATTTTTTTTCAACTGGTATGTGCCTAGGCCCAAAAGTCAAGTCGAGTCACAAGTCATGTTTTTTCAAGTCAAGTCTCAAGTCAAAAAAATTGCGACTCGAGTCTGACTCGAGTCCAAGTCCACAAGTCAAGTCAACAAGACTGCGTTTCGGACAGTTGATCGAAGTCTTACGTTATTCGATTATTTTTCAATGACATTATACATTCCCCACTGACATTTATCGTCATATTTCCTAGTCAAAAGGATAAAATGGGTTAAATTTGTGGCACTTTAGCAGAAAGGGACATTGTTGAATGCTTGGTATGCCAGGATGTGTACCAGACAGGTATCAATGAGAGTCGGCAAAGTTGAACTTAGTCCAACCATGCCAAGTATCTCTGTCACTTTCCTTGTGATAACGACGATAGAAACCTGGATTTAGTCATATACACTTACCCGGTCCAGTGCCATCGTAAAAGAAATTAACAAAAAGGAATGTCTTGGAATCCAAGATGAAGACGTGGTCAGCTTTGACTCCATGAGCAAAAGTCGGAAGAGGACCTATGTCTTCCTTGCTTGGCAGCTTCAAATCAGCCGAGATGTTCAGATAGCCAAAGTTGACCTGTGTTTCATGTAAAAATCGAGGAACATTTTTCATGATTGCCTTTCAAAAATTAAATGAATACAACAAAATATAATTCAATAAAAAACAATACTGACTCATAAGAAGACTTACTAGAGTAAAAATAACGTAATTCGGGGGCTGTGGACATTAGGGTTATTTTACATGGGGCAATCAGTTCCAGGTGATCTCCCAAAAGAACAAACATTTCAATTTGTTTTCAAAGTGAACAAAGAAACTGGCACGAGCAGGATTCGAACCTGCGACCTCCGGGTTACCGTACCGGAGGTCGCAGGTTCGAATCCCGCTCGTGCCAGTTTCTTTGTTCACTTTGAAAATGTATTCAAATTTACCTAGTCAGTTTCCCTTGTGGATTGTTTGACGAATTTCAAATTTTTCACAGTTTCTCTTATGAATGTCAATACACAGAAAAAACTCTTAATTACGCTACCTTTTCACACAACTCAACGCGGTTACACGGGTCGAATTCCACCCAGAGGTGTTTTCAACACGAGTCGAACTTCTCTACACGGGTCAAGATGAGCTCTCAACCCACCTCCCGAGCAGGGTTGACTTTCAACCCGGGTTGAGCGCTCTACACGGGTCAGTGCCGTGTTGAAAATGTTGTAGGGTGGAAAGTCAACACGTGTCGGACCCAGGTACAACACAGAGATTTGTCGTAGTGTGAAAAGGCCTTTGTGCTATCCAAGCATTAATAGCCTGCAGCAGTTGTTAGTTGCCTACAAGTAATATGAAAGTTACCTCGTGTGGCAAAGGCCTCATTAGGACACAGCTTTACATACCCGGAAATTGCGGCACCAGACCGACAGCCAGTTGTAGTCTGTGATATTTTTTCCTTCTGGAAGCTTAGCAACGATGACACCGTTTTCATATGCACCCAATTTCTCTTGCCTGTTGCAAGGGGGAGGAACCAAAAATTCAGTATATGTTATTCATATAAACCTTCAATAAGAAATCAATTAATAGTATTGATTCGTATTGACCAATCCCCTGTGGTACACTATGTGGGACTTTTGTCGCACCACAGTCGCAGCGCTAGCTGTGATTGATCAATACATGAAAGGGGGCGGGGCTTATATTCGTCTACTGGTAGCTATGTTTAAATGGAAAACAAGCCTGAAATGGAGTATATCTGTGCTTGCAGGCATGTTTTTGGACGTTCAAATAAAATTATTCAGCAAAACCATTATTTAATTTGTTTTTTCGTAAAAGACTTGTGACTCTGATTCATGACTCAACTTCAGCCTACATGAATCAGCATTTTCACTCTGACTCAATGGAGATGACTATGATTCAACGTTTCAGAGCAAGAACTTGTCCTAAAATCTAGCAACTGAGAAATTGTCATTAATCACACACAGCCTGAGTACTAAAAACGAAGACCGATTTATGAAGTACTTAAAAAAACATAAACAACACAAGCACTATCCAGAATTCATGGACCAAATAAAAAAGCAGTGCTTATTTATTAACTGATAAGATTCAGGGGTGATTAAACAATGTCAAGCCAAAGAAATCCCTTGCTAGGCAACTACACTTGTGAACTGACCCCTAAGTCAACAAATTATTTCTAGAGGTTGGTACAGCCGTACTATGACCCCCACAACCTGCTCAAGAAAGTACACGATGTGTAAAAACATTTTTATTGACATAAAATAAATGGGCAAAATTCGCACAGTAGAATTCATCTTGGCACCAGCTTCTAAAAAGAAACTGGTAAATTCAAACGGTTATCAGATGTCTACATGACATATACTTCAAGTTTAATGACAGCAAGTGCGCAACCAGCAACCCTCAATTATTTCATTGCAAAATTGGTAAATAATAATTGGTCTCAAAGTCAAGACCGTAACTGACAAATACCAAGACCAAGGACCGAGACCAGACTGCATGAGACAATGATGGTTTTAATCCTTACGTAGCATCATGGTAAATTGCTGTTCCCTCCCAGCTAGGTAGGTCGGTTGTTCCCACCCAAAGGAAGGCATCTAGAATAAAATAAAATCACAACATGGAAAGAAATAATTAGAATTCTACACAAACTTTCACAGAACGGGTTGATGAAAACCTGCCTGGTCTTGCTCCAACAATTAGACCATTTATACAAACACAGATTATTTTTACACTGATTTTATGGCATTTGATACCTCTCCTGGGAAAATGCTGGTTTTTCCCTGTGGGAAGAATGAGGCAGAATATTTCTCGTTGGTTTAAAGAAATAAAAAAAAAAAAAAAAATTGTGAGAATATTGAATGCTACACTTTGACGTCTGGAGCCTTGTACTAAACTTATGCTGTACGTGTGAATGGGCACGAAAAGAAAATGTCGCAGAAAGAAATCCGTATTTTTAGGTGGTTGGGGGAATGTCCTATTACTTTTTCTTTCCTCAGTCCTGATAAAATAGTAAAATACAACTATTTTTGTTCTTGTGCATTTAAACATTAAGAATTTTTTTCTACTTTGGATTTCTGTGAAACTTTAAATTCTTTTAAAGAGGGTTGGTTAAGCTGCATTCTAGTCATTATAATGTTTTTTTTTTGGGGGGGGGACCAGGTCTGTATGATCTGGCACCACCTGTATTAGGGTGTTTTTTTGGAGGCTGGTGGAAGGGTAGAGGGTAGGGAAAGATTTCTAGATTTCTTTTGAGATGATACAGTGCTACTAATACATCAATAAGCCAGTTCGGTATTTTATCCCGAATGACCCGCGTGCCCTAACGCGCAAGGTGGTCGCACAACGCGCGCGTGTTAAATTCAATCAGAATGGGCGTTCGCGTAACATGGCACGACATCACGTCAGCAATTTTATCCCGAATAACCTTTGACCTTTGAGAAAGACAAAGTCTTATAATAACTACATCAGTCTGATCTTCCTCCGTACCTGGCGCCGTGCCATCATATGTGAACTCCCGCACCATAATCTGAGACTGATCCACTGCAAAGACTGTCCCTTGCACCCCGTGGGCGAGACTGAAGAACTCTCCAATCAGCTGCCCGTGGTAATCCATGCCATTGGTACCGATGAATGCTGGAACATCGAGTGCCGATGCGTTAATCTTGATGTGGCCAAAGTCCTGCTTCGCTTGGTGACACCACAGGCCCACATACGTGACATCGTAGATGGTCCGCGGCAGGGGGATTCGGACAATGAAGTTCTCACCGGTGAATGCACGGGGTATAACTTGGTTGTTGCTGGAATCGGGAATTGTTATTCACATGAGAGGGGGGGAAAGGGCTTACAATTTCAAGTTGTGTAAAATGCAAAAAGCAAAGAATCTGAAAGATTTTAAAAGCAACTTTTTAACCCCTTTTGTCCAGCTCTTATTAAAGGGTGTCATGTTGGGAATGCAGCCAAGCGTAACGCAAACAATAGCAACAATGGATTGAGTACGTGCATAATTCCTGCATGTATAGAGGACATCAATTGGTCAGGTGGTCTTTTACAAACTGCGGCCATGGCCGTCGTCCGTATTCAAGAGGTCAACATATACTTACGCATATCAACTCCTTGATAACAACGATTCCAGGAAATGTAAATTCAAATTTTTGTTTTGGACTTTGAGAAAGAACTTGCTAAAAGCCAGCTTATTTTGTTGATTTTTGTTCTAGTAATGTCATTTTTTTCTTTTCAAAACTATGCATTTTCCATTTTTTATAATCCCGAATTCCATTTGAAGCATCCCAACCATGCTGACAAATCAATTTGACTTTCATACTCCACACTACAATGCACTCACCCGTCTTGCCAAGTCAAGGCAAATCCAAACTCATCTGGTATTTCTGTTTCTCCGGCCCAGAAGTAGGCATCTGAACATCAATTTGCCCATGGCGAAAAAAAGAAACACCACAAAAACCAAGAGATAAAGACAGGATTTCTACTTTCCCGAAAACATCCAGTAAAGACTTTCCACCTGGAGATAAAAATATTATTGTTATGGCTGATACCTGAAGGGTAGCCAGGTTTCGTCTGCCTGTTGCAAAATAGAATTTTCGTCTCGTTTAACTCATTTTCGCTGTCCCAATTTCGCTTCTATCGGCATCCCGATTGCACTCTGCAAGCGGCCCTCATTGGGAAATTCTGTCCTAAGCATATCGGCTCTGTGTGCAACAGGGGTATTGCCTTCTGTCACGGCACAGACCGATCATTAAGCAACGCCCCATGACGTGTGAATGAAATAAAAGTAGTGATAAAAAGTTTGAGTGCAACAAACTTGATTGGTCAATACATCTAGAGTAAGTTCTTTAATGACGAGCCTACTACTCAACTATTTGTAGAAGTTTTTGACCACGTACATATTTATTTCTGAACAATCCTATATAAAAGTTTGTCTTAATAATAAGAAGCAGTCAGATGAACTTAAGCTACCGTCTGGGAATATTGTTTTCAATAGCAAATAAAAATAGTAGGCCTAGATATAAATCGTCGTTTTTAAGACGAAATTACTTGTGAACAGTATAGGGATAGTATACAACTCTTTCATAAATGTCCTGGTAGTTTTAATAACAGAGAAGACGATTCAAGACCTACTGAGTTTTGTAAGTTTCCATGCATTGGAAATTTGTTTTAAAATATGCATGTTGCATGGTCAGTGTACGGATGACATGATGTATTATACAACACCTGAATAAATCACAGCCATCCGATTGGTGGATCGTCGATCACGTGCATTGAATTATTCGACCCATCACACGACGCGAACCCGCACCGCCCAAAACGTTCTATCACATGGTTCTATCAAACGGTGCGCGCGCATTGAAGGAAACCAAAAGAACTTCCCTAATTTCACGGTCACTATAGTGGCGCTACAACAGGGCTGTCATTCACACAACTGCCGCGGTTTGTTCTCCCATGGTTCTCCTAACAGACGACGAAATATTGGAACTCGTAGGTGATGCTGACGCTCCAAATACAAAGAGACAAATCAAATATGCAGTGAAACGATTAGATGAATTTGCAAGACACGCAGGAACAACAATTGAAGCTTTAACTGATTCGGAACTCGACAATTTTTTGTCGCGGTTTTATGCGGGACTGAGAAGGTAAACGGCACGTTGTAACTTACACAAAGAAATCCATGCATGCAATCTGTCTGATTTATTCAGGCGTTGTATAAAACAAATAATGAATGTTTCACATTCGTGCAATGGTAAGAATAATTTCATGAGGTGACAGATAGAATGTCCCATTCCACGAGGTGAAGCCGAGTGGAATGGAACATTCAATCTGTCACCTCATGAAATTATTCTTACCATCGCACATTGTATACTATCCAACACAACATAATGTAGATTGATGAATTCAACCATGGAGGTAGGCCTCCATGATTCAACACACCAGGGGCCAATGTCATAAAGCTGTTAAGCACAAAAATGTGCTTAGCATGAAAATGTCTTGCTTAATAAAAAACAGGTTACCAGCAAAAATTCCATGTAATTTTCATGCTAAGCAAACAACAGCTGAATACCAGTCAAAAGCAATATTCCACACATGGAAATCTGGTTGGTTATCCAGTTTTTATCAAGGAAGCATTTGCATGCTAAGCAAATTTTTGTGCTTAACAGCTTTATGAAATTGGCCCCAGATGACTTACCTGGTCCGTTGCCGTCATATACCAGATTCTCAAAGCGTAGCGTGTTAGCATCCAGGATCGTGACCTTGTCAGCATTGACGCCATGTGCCACGCCCACAAGGGGCCCCAGGTCATGCGCGGACGGGAGCACAAAGTCAACAGGGATCGACACATTTCCAAAATTTGCCTGGTTTGGAGAAAAAAGAAAGAAACAAAACTGTGAATGCCTGCTAATCAGTGGTGGATCTGTGTGCGAGTTTGTTTTTGCATTCAATAAGGGACCTTTAACAATAGAGGACAATAGGGTCCCCGGTTGAGGAAGGTCCCCGTTTGAAAATCGTGTACAAAACCAATGAGGGTCCTTACCAACAAGTTATGAACAATAGGACGACAATAGGAGGTCCCCGATTGAAGGTGTTTACTTTACACACCTAATTGTTCTTACATTAGTCTCCTTACGGGGTACCGGGAAGAAAGGGTAACAATGGGGACATTGGTACCCCACGAGGGAGTCTTTAGAAATCGAGGTACCCCACAAAGTTAAAGCTATGGGTTTTGAAATTTCAATAGGGACAAAGTAGAATAAAAGAAGGAAAGTAAAGTCCACAATACAGGTACCCAGTATGGGTACATATGTGAGGATGGGTGAGTTTGTATAGCTATTCAAACCGTGGACCTTTAACAAAGAGGACAATAGGGTCCACGATTGAGTCAAGGTCCACGATTGAGTCAAGGTCCACGATTGAAAATCATGTACAAAACATATGGGAGGCCTTCCGAAAAAGTTAAAGTACAAATAAAAGAGGGACAATAAGAGGTGCACGATTGAAGGTGTTTATACAAACATGGGTGTGTTTGGGGAGGGAGGGGGTGGATTAAAGGGTTTACCCCCCCCCCCCCTCCCTTTGGCCTTTAGCAGTAACAACAAAATCTATACTGCTTTCAGAGTAGTTTGACCACTGTAGTTTGACCACTGGGCCATAAAAAAGCCCCAAATGTAAAAGAAATGTTGCGTCAAACAAACCACAAGGGAAATGGCTTTATGACTTATGGGTTTATGACTTCTGACTAGCGCCCTCCGAACAAAGATACTGACAATTTGGGAGACCGCCAACATAGGGCAAGATAACTCAGTTGGTAGAGCACTGGTACGGTATTCCAGAGGTCAAAGGTTCGAATCCCGCTCCTGCCAGTTTTCTTTGTTCACTTTGAAAATATATTCAAATTTGCCTATTCAGTTTACCTTGTGGTTTGTTTGATGAAAAAAGAAGAAAAAAAAAGAAGTTCATTGACGACTGATCTTTCTTGTATTGGGTGAGAAGTCAGGCCCAAGATGCACTCCGACACCAACCGCGTGTTGCATGAACACACATCAACTACTTACTCCAGCAGTTTTGCACCAGACTGACAGCCACTTGAAATCCGTGATGTTAGTGCCGGTTGGCATGGAAACAACCAAATCAGCATCGTTGTATAGTCCCAGTTTTTCTTCACTAGAAAGAAAACGAAACAATAGAACATTTCATATTATATGAACATGTATTTTACAAAGGAGACCCTGTCAACCTAAAGTCAAATATGTCAGGGGTGGTGGGTGGGGGGGGGGGGGGTTGTTAAGGTAATTTCACAGATTAATATAAATTGCTAAATGCAGAAAAGATCTGTTTTTATAGCATGTCATGGATCCATGGATCAGCTCATTTTCATGATTTTTGCATAGCGCTACATTTGGCTGGCTTACAAATATTTTCTCACTCAGTCGCTCTATGAATTACCATAGAGGAATCCTCCATGGAATGACATAAGGCAGTGCCAACTTCAAAATATTGGGAAGTTCTACAAGCACACGTATGGCACAAGTCAAACAATATTTCAATCATTCTAAGTTTTACATAATTTTGGGGTCTCATGTGACATCCGTCTGTCACTAAAACTCCCACGAACAACACACTCCATTTCACTTCCGTTTATAATCGTACCAATTTTCAGAAGCATTGCAATTTCTGTCATGCAGCAGTATTTGTATGAACTTGTCCTAGAAACGGCCCCCCAGAATGTGTGTTTACATAGGTGATTGTGCACGATGACCTAATGGCCTAATGGTGAATGTCATTGTTAGCGATTTGTGTGTGATTTTGTCATGTACTTTACTTTGCCAATTACAACGTTTAAAAGGGAGTCAACAGGAAGTGACAGTGCATTGAAAGTGGCCGTGAGTCTTCCATACTAAACTAATTTATTCTTCAAGCTATATCATGTCAGTCTGTTCAGTTGCTTGGGTTATAAATGCATTATAGATGCAAGTTTGCATTGTATTTTTGTCTTCCAATAAAAGGACACAGAGAGTTTTGCTTAAATGCACCACGCACATTAAAAGCTGCGTATGCAATCATGACTGTATGGGCACTGTTGACTTTTATCAAGCTTTTTAGCAAACTCATTAAATTGTTTAAAGTGTTTAAAGTGTTCCCCTAGATTTGTTTTTATTGGGGTTTAATAGCCAATGGGTGTGTGCTGGTTTTTACAATCCATCAACACACATCATGCTGGTTAGCAAAAGTGTAGGATTTGTTTTATTTTCGTTTTTTTTTCGGAGGGGGGGGGGTTCTTTTTGTGTTCTTGTAAACAGCTGCAAGCCCTTCATAGATCACCATCTGCGAAAAAAATGCTATTATTTTTGCGGGGGAGGCTTCCAAGTTAGGCTGCCATGCAACACTGGTTATTTTGTTGTTGCTGATGTGAAGAACCACGTAGCAGAACACAGTGTTTACAAACTTCTGGCCTGGGTTGGGTAAACAACTGTTACACTGACAAAAAAAAGGCAAGATAGGTCAGTCAATTTGTTGTAGGTGGGTCAGCTGTTGGCTAATGGCTACACACGAACCTTCGGGTGTGGTTAATTGTTGAACTGACCCACTATAATAATTCTTTGATTTGATTAATCCCCAGGTAGACAAACTTTTTTGCTGGCTATTTGTTGTAGATGCACAGGTAGATGGACTGAAATCTAAAAATAAACATGGGTAACCTCATCTGGGGTACATCTGCAGGTGGAGGTGGGAAATCCACCATTTTGGGGGCGGGGGGGCGGGGGGGGCGGGGGGGGCGGGGGGGGGGAGGGGTGGGTTGAAAAGAAAGGTGAAGGGTTACAATTCCACAAAACTGACCTCCCGATTCAGAAATATATAAACAAGCATTCATATTATACATTGTGACATTGACCTGTCGTTTCATACACTGACAATTTCCACACAACAAACAAAGCAAGTTTTGAAAAACAAATTTTAAGGGTGAACCTTCCTCCCCTCCCCCCCCCCCCCCCCCCCCAAAAAAATGTTGAGTCACAAACTCCAACGGGAGGTCAAAGTTTTCCTGACATTCAATGATTCTGATTAAAAACCACCCCCCCCCCCCAAAAAAAAATATTATAATAATCCTGCGTGCATTTCAGATGAGCTACAGATGAGATCTTAACTCAAACCGGAGTTTGATTTTTTCAACTTTTCCTTTGCCAAGTAATCCGAATAACAATATAGGTCTATTTCACAACTAAGGCATTTGAAAATAGGCTAGGTAGGTAGGGATTTTAAACATCTTTTTTCGCATTTTTTTGTGTGCTGAGCATATGTAGGTGTCTATGTGTAGTCAAGGTTTAATTGTAGTATTTACAGCATTTTTTTATTTTAAAAAATTTGTTTAACTTTGTTCCCGAAAAAAATTAGGGTTGGGGCCATTAAAATAGGGTAGGTAGAGTACCAGGAAGCAGAACTTTTTTTGGGGGGGGGGGGGGGGTGGGGGGGCCTGAGGCTTATTGATCATTCCTGCTGCAATATTGTCCAGGGACTCGAACTACACAATGCGCCGTGCCAGCTCGTGCCAGCACGAACAGTTTGTTCAACTTTTGAGTCACAAACTCCAACGGGAGGTCAAAGTTTTCCTGACATTCAATGATTCTTATTAAAAACGCCCCCACCCCACCCAAAAAAACCCTATTAAAACTAATTTATTTTTTTAAATTGCTATTTTTCTAGTGACTCGAAAGTAATTTACTTTTAATGAGACATGAAATGATTAAAACCCACCCACGTTTTGTTATTGGAAAATTATATTTTAATTATCAAATTTGTTACCCGACAATAATTGGAGCATGCCAGCAAGAATAAAAGGCTTTTTAGAGGGATACAGATGCACAGAATATAAAATAGTAGGTTTTTTCATTAAAATAAAACATTTATGACTTCTGACTAGCGCCCACCCAAACAAAGATACTGACAATTTGGGAGACCGCCAACATAGGGCAAGATAGCTCAAAAACGCCGGTACGGTAACCCTGAGGTCGCAGGTTCGAGTCCTGCTCCTGCCAGTTTCTTTGTTCACTTTGAAAATGTAAAATAAAACATGTAAGAAGAAAGTACTGGAAGAAAAAAAAAATCGTATTTGTTGAAGAGCACGGGCAGTTATCTTTTAAAAAAACGCAACCCCCAAAAAAACAAACAAACAAACAAACAAAAAGCATAACAAAAACAAAACCACATCAATTTTTAGCAATATTTTATCCAGTAATGAATTTCGATTAAATTTTCTAAAATAATTCCGGCTCAAAACAACGTACTGCATATTCCACAACGGGGCAGTTTGGGAGCAGTTCAAATAACTGGAACAAACGGAAACAGCTGGCCACAAATTTAATAACTTTTATCCAGCTAATCCCATGATGTGATAATTTTCTATAACAGCAGAAAACAGACAACAAACCAGTCGATAAAGACATCATGATGTGTCCAAAGATCCTGCTACAAGCTCCACTCCCCAAAAACTATAATTTATTGATTTAAACCACAAGTAGTTTCATGAATAATTACAATAAAAACCGACTACGACAAACTCATCTTAATAAAGCTCACCTAGAATCAAGGAAAAGAGCTTGTCCCTCAGAACTCGGTGAGTCTGTGGTTCCCACCCACAAAAAGGTATCTGAATATGAGGAGATAAAGTATAAACAGTCAGACAACGAGGAGCAAATATATATAGCATACCTCTAATCTGATTTAAGTGCCCACCTGAACAAAGATACTGACAATTTGGGAGACCGCTGACGTGGGGCAGGATGGCTCAGTTGGTGGAGCGCCGGTGCGGTGTTCCGGTGGTCGCAGGTTTGAATCCCACTCCTGCCAGTTTTCTTTGTTCACTTTGAAACTGATTTAACTTTCTCAGGAACACGTTGTTTATTGGCTTATCTTCCCCAATACCACATTCTTTGTTCAGTCAAGCGCAATCCACTCAAGCAGGAAAAGCAACTGACTGCTTGCTGAATGGTTGTATTTTTCCAAGGTACCGGGTAATTAAGCACTTATCCAGAACCACCAAAATGACATCGTCGCACGCATCGCGCCTTGTGCCTATTCAATAAAGCCTTGTGCCTATTCAATAAGGCCTTGTGCATTTTCAGTAATACATGACGATGTCATTTTGGTGGTTCTGGATATACCTTTCTTCAACCAAAAATTTCACCCTCAAGAGTTGATTGAAAAGGAAAATGTATGTGAAGTTTGTTCCACAAAAAGTACTCTTTCAGACTGTACGGAAAGTCGTAATAACTGCTAAAATGGGAGTTTTGGCTGTTTTGCCTTCTGGCCCACTTTATAAAGCAGGAAACTTGTCTGTGACATGAATAAATGATATTCCATACACAAAACTGTACAGGGAACTTCATCAGCCACAGTTTTGTCCAAATATTATAATGTTGAATACAGTTTGCAGAAACATGGTGAATATAACTCATGTTTTGATGCTGTGTGTGGTTTGTCGAGCAAACTCAACATTGGTAAGGAAAGGTTAAAAATACCCAACCACTCTAATTACTATCACACAAAATACTTTAACTCTGAAGTGACAGATTTTAGAATGGAATGCCACAATCATGCAACCGATTACTTGGTTAATGTAATATGCCAATCACTCCACAACTGATTGAATGTTCACTCCGTGATTGATCAAACACTCTATGGTCAGTCAATGGATCATTCGATAAATCCATTGATTGCAATCAAATGATCTACCAATCAATTAATCAACCAATCGATCAACTAATCAACAGATCGATTGCTTCATCTATTGATTTAATACTCAAGAGCAATAAGTATAAAATTCATCAACATGATCAAATGAATTAATCTTGGGTGATGATGAATCCACGTCTATTGATTAATTGATCAATTATTTCATTAAGCAATAAAAGCGCCTTACCAGGTGCAGTGCCATCATAGTTGAATTCACGAATCATGATTCTTGTTTCATCCACAGCGTACACCGTTCCCGACACAAGGTGGGCCATGGTTGAAAGCTGTCCAATCTCCTTGCCATAGTAGGGTGCTGCAGTAGCACCTGCAAAAAAACGATGCAGTTTGTCATTTTACATGATGGCTGGGGGAAAAAGGCGGAACATCAATTTCCAATTCTCCGCTCTGGTACTCTATATTAACTTCAGGTAATTCTTAGATTATTTGTAATAAGAAGCTTCAAATACTACAAAAGAAATCACTAGAGAGATTAACAATTCTATTAACAAGGCCATTTTTGTCAGGATCGATTGACACACACAGATAAACAACATTCTTGAGCAATAAATAAACTTCTTATAGTCCATGAAATATAGCTAACAAAAATAATTTACCATTCTGTTTCATATTCCAATATCAAATTTGTTTTTAAAAATGTGATATTTTAACTGTATGAACAAAATTGCAAATACACCCCCCCCCCATAAAAGAAAAACAATCCCCAAGAGGTCCATACAAACTATTGACCCCCCCCCCCCCCCCCCCCCCCCCCCCCCGGCCACACACACACAATGCCTACAATCAGGGACCTCCTATTGTTCATACTTTTTAGCAAGGGCCCTCATTGGTTTTGTACACGATTTTCAAACGGGGACCTTTCTCAATCGGGGACCCTATTGTCCTCCATTGTTAAAGGTCCCCTATTGAATGCAAAAACAAACTCACACACACAAACCCAGCACTGTATTCAGATTTTGGGTCCAGGGAGAACAATTGCAATTTTTTTCTGAACAAAAGTTGGCTTATTTTGCCTTTGTGCCGTGGAATTTGGTTGAAGTGAGTCCACACTTTTTTTTTACCCCCTACCCCCTACCCCCACTGGTACGCCAATGACTATAGCCAAGGTTCAGGCATGATAATTACAAGCACGTAGAGCAACAATTTTCAACAAAAGCAATGTCATTTATCAACTTTTGCTTGTGACTAGATCCGATGTCAATTGATCCCATTAATAATACTATTTTCACGGAGGTGAGCTGGGTTCAATCAATTTTAAAGTGTGAATGGAACAAATCCGTTAGACGTTAGAGTGCCTTCTGTGCAGAGTCAACAACAGAGAATTGTTCTCTCTTTGCCTCCAATTGTCAATAAAATTACTTGCCATTTCTACAGCTCCCTACAGGTGCAAATCGTTGAAAAAAAAAAAGCTCTAGGGCAATTCATGATGGTCAAATTCAGCAGGGTTAGGGTTTGAAAACAAATCAACATGAGGGCGTTGGGGTATATACAAACCATGGATGAAAAATGTTGGAGAACAAAAGTGAACAATATCGTCCGCAATTCCCAGCATACATCCGCGATTAGGAGTATGTACAAAACATATGGAGGTCTTCCGAAAAAGTTAATACAAACAAAAGAGGGAACAATAGGACGTCCACGTTTGGAGGTCGATACACGTTTAACTGTTCATGGGTTATTCCATAAATTTGGGGTCCAAAAGTGTGACATTTTTTGGTGTCCCTGTTACATCCGTGTAATTTCCCATCAAGTATCATTAATTAAAACCCTCCTATACTTATCACAGCCTATCAAAAACTCTAAACACCAACTCTGACAGTTTGTGTGTGTTTCAATCTGTCATTTGATAGGTTTTGATCTGTACAGCAGCTGGGTCGATTTTGGCCCTGAGAACAGGAGGGATATTATTAAAATTTATTTCACATTATTTTGTACTTGTTTGGCAGGTACTTTGCTTTACATAATCACTCTTGGAGATAGAAGGCATTAAAGAATGTGTCCTGAATTGCAAAATCTTATACATGTAACTATGTAACAGGGACACCAAAAATATCACACTTTTTGACCCCAAAGTTATGTATTTAACTAATCATACTGATCTGTCAAAACACTCAAACTTCTTGTGGGTTTGACTTTGAGTTGAACAAAAATTATTCATATTTTCATGAAACAAGACTTCAGATGTTGACTTTCCTTGGAGACAAGAATGATTTGTCCAAACTCAAAACTGACTCGATTGCAACACTGTTTAAAACTAAATAAAAACTGACACAAATACAGAGGGCAAACTGAAAATTGATTAGCTAATAAAGGATCGAAACCTACCTTGCAAGGCCAAGAGAAGAACTGCGATAAGTGCCAAAGAGAAGGCCATCTTCAGTCCTTATCACGTTTGGCTTGCTTGAATCAACCAATCCCGTTCTTCGTTTCAGGGTTATGGATGCAACTGTCTCCAGCAAATTCGCCGTCTAAACGAAAAACAAATTATGGAAAAATAATAAAAATTCCAAAAACTGATCAAACACAGGCAATTATGAATACTTTTGCCTTTTTTTGGTGTAAATGTTGATAATTTGTAGAATTTAGTTTTTTCTTAAAGGTATCCGAGATACAGTATATGACAGCTATCACACACGCGTTCGCTTGAGAATGTCACGCATATGACATTCCCGTTTCCAGTACAGTAACGTTTTGTGTCAGTCTGTGCTGAACACCAACCGCTTGACTTACCTGCTCAGTGAAAAATAAGGCTGAACCAATTGCCCAGCACAAACGTAGTAAACATCTACATAAAGCCAGTTTTGTTCAGTAGATTACACTGAATTGATGTGAAGGGGTAGGCCTTGGAAGTTCCCTTACTTTCCTATTGTTCAGAGTTTCTATGGTTACTTGACGCAGGGACGTCAATTACTCAGGCTGATTTGCTGATTGGCTATGCCATACACTGAGTTCAACCTTGAATGGCTGGCTGTGCTTCACAAAGAAGTTCTTACAAATTCCTTCCCCCCTGGAATTAAACCCTCCATTCAACTGAACCAACAATTCCTTTTTATCGGTTTTGAGTGGAAGCAAAGCATGGGTTGCAAATTTGTTAAAAGCAAATTTCTGGGCTAGACTGCAAATAAAAATGACACCGGCAAATTAAGGATGAACTGCAAGAATTTTGGAAATAAAACTGTTCCATACACCGCATTAAAACTATTGGTTATTTGTGACTTGGCAACCACAGGTGCCAATTAGCACAAATTAGCTCGGTTGACATTTCCTTGAAAAACATTTCTAGTCTCTCGCTCTTTAAACGTAAATACCAAAATATGCTATTGAACAATTATTTACAGAGTAATTAAGTGTTTCTTTTTTGTCACGAGGTTACAAGCTGCAGGACAGGCTACTGATTTCTTAATCATGTCATTTCCATTTTTTATGTTTGGTGTCTATGTTTATGTCTTTTTGTACAATTTTGTTTAGGCCTAACAGAAAAATTGTGTGTTTCCGGTAACCCGACCGACCTGGAATTTTTTGGGGCCTTGCTTAATTTTAGGGATCCCCATCCACATATTTTATATACTTTATTCCTTTGGTTGTTGTTTCAATGTGGAAAATAAAGTGAAGTTGAATTTGTTTTTAAAGGGAATTAAAGAAAGTTCAAAATCGACTTCCATGACTTTTGCCACAGCATGAAATATTTTTACTGGCAAAGACAATTTGGGGCTGACTTTTCAGATTCTTTTTTCTAACACCCCCCCCCCCCCCCCCAATCTAAAACCTGGATATGCCCATTAGCTGATTTCACAGAAGCAGACAGCAATCCGTACCTGAAAAGTGAGATTTATGCATTGTCCACCGTGCCGTTGGAAGTTTAATCCATTTATCCATGAAAAAAGTGAACAATCAGAACAATAGAACAACCATGACACAGTCGAACACAGCATGTGGTAGTGATGACAGCTCAGTGTATATTCAATATAGCAGCAGCCAGGCGTGGAGGGGGGGGGGGGGTGCACAGCCAAAATGGGATGTTGCGAGGTGTACGTGACGCCCCCTCGGCATGGGGTTATTAGGAACTGTTGGGCTTTGACTGCTTCAATCAATACAATACCTTTGAAGTAATCATTACCTTTAGGACACCTCTATTTTTTTTACGAGTTCCGTTTAAAACTGACTTTTGCAGATGACTTTACAGTACCAAAGTGACTTTTGCAGGCTAAAGCAGTCTTTTTTTCTTCAGATTAACTCATTTTTGTTGTAATTTTAAAAATGCACTTTCAAAGAAAATGTGACAATTCCTACCTTTGTTTGCAGTCAGAGACGTTGCCGTTTTACCCACAAATTTCCCTCATAAATCAAAACCTGCCCTCTTTATTTCCACAAAATTAAGCTTGCTCATATTCAACATAAATTTAGCGAACTATTTAGATGATTCCAAGCAGAGTGAATTTTCCTCAAGGCTCAGCCTGGCTGCCTGTATCACAAAATACTGAGGTAAGTTCCGAAACATAAACGGTCTCCTTCGTTCTCTTATAAAAATGGAATGGTGTCTAAGGATTACCATGTTTGAAGTGGCTTTATATGTAACCGTTAGGCGTCGGTACTAGTATGAAGTATTTTCTTTTACTGATGGGGGTTGGTTACCATGGTTACCACTAAGTTGTAGCAAAAGATTGACGTTACCCCATGTCCCCCTCCCGGGATCTGCGCCTATCACTCACCTGTACTACGTTTCATCATCACTGGCGTAAACTGCATGGAATGAAACTTGGGCGGGGGGGGGGGGATTTGGGGGTGCATACATTATATTTATGGGGGGATGCGCCCTCAGTTACGCCACTGTTCATTGCTAAATCTGCATTCTGCACTCTCACTGCAGAAGTAAATTCCACGCGCGATGCCGGACCGCCCTCTCGTGTTACAATCAAGCCAATCAATCACGAGTATAGTCAGGTTCCCTGCCCCGCGCCGAGGACACTCAATTAGCGCCGGGTTCGTCTGGCAACAAGACATTCTAAAAAATCACGATGGCGGCGCCCATAAGAATATTCACGTTCTGCAAACTGAAACTACCGTCAAAATCTGCCCTAAATTCGTGTCTGCACAGGTTGGTACAGTGAGCAGTATCGTTTTTGTATAGTTTGATGATCTTCTGTGTTATTTAATTATGCGAAACATTTGTTGAAGTAATTTCGTATAGTTCGGCACACACGCAATAAACCTTTCCGACATAGACCATATCGCAAATACCGCCTGGTCGAGACGTCACAATGGTCACAAGGGATTGTGGGAAGGAAATGGGAGCGATTTTGGTGCGCGTTTCTTTCCCACGTCCCTAGTAACTATTGTGACGTCTCATCCAGGCGGCATTTGCGATAAGGTCTATTCTCAAAGTCAAAGCATCATGGAAACAGCATCAGCCCCCACTGGCGCTTAGAAGAGCAAGTACATTAGAACGGACGTGATTGGTCGCATTGTCACATGTTGGTTGTCATGGTTGCAAAAATCCTCTTCTGATTGGCTATTACTAGGCCTAGCTGTTCTAATTCCAGAAAGTTCATTCATCAGTAACTGGTACTAGTGCCTAGTGGTGGTACCCTGAGTCTGAGACTTGAGAGGGATTCCCCAATTATTTTCTTATTTTTATTGCCATTTAAAATTCATTTTTTTTACCAAGAAGTGTAAATCTGATGAAGAAACACGAATTTAGGAATGAAAAATTTCAACTTATTCTTTGAAAATACTTTTTCTGTCATGGCCCATAGACTTTGTGCATGAGGTCTAAGTGATGGCGGGATATGGAACTCTTTCCAAGGGATTGTAGGAAGGCACAAACATTGTTCCTTTTTCGGCAATTGTGTAGTGTAGGGCCCTCATTAGTTTTGATCAAATTAGAGTCGAGGGTATTTTTTCTCATTCCAAAATGCCTTTTTCAACCTAAAAGAGAAGTCTGCTTTAGGTTGAAAAAGTCATTTTGGAATGAGAATAAATACCCTTGACTTTAATTTGATCAAAACTAAAGAGGGGCCCTACACTTCACAATCGCCAAGAAGACTTCTCTTAATTCTGTTGATGTGTTTTTTGGGTAAATTTGAACAGTCTATTGCGGTAGAAAATGCATTTTTCTTACGCACCTTTATTACGGCAGTTGCCATGCGAATTAACATGGTTTTGTGTGTTTACTGTGCATCGTGCTGATAACCATCTTTGTTTTCGCATTGCGTTTTGTCGTCTTCATCGTCACTTTACCCCAAAAACTAAAACCCTGCCCTTGATCTACAGCATACCTGTTGGTTTGTAATGTCGCTTACTGGTTTGGGCGATTGGTAAAACCCAGGTCCTCCAGATCTAATGCTAGGTTAGTCGGACAGACGGACCTTCCTGGATCCATGAGAGTCCGGCCATGGAGGAATATGGTCTGACTAGGTCCGGAGGATCCGACTTTCACCCACACCCACTGGTTTGGCATTTCCAATAACCTAAAAGTGGATTTTTATTCCCTTATAGGGAACAGGGCCCAACACTACACAATCGCCCCTTTTTCCTTCCCACAATCCCTTTTGACCATTGTGCAGATTCAACCATGCGGTAAGGCCTACGTCACTGTATGTTGCTGCCAAGTTCTTGGACTGTACACTGATTCTTCGTTGCAGCTGCAGGCTTGATCCCATTGTTATTTGTCTGAAAGCTTGAATTAATGTGTGCATACTGTTTCAAGCAGGTGTCTTTACATCAGAAGTTGCCATGGACAGGAGGTGACTGCTGTTCAGAAATCACAGAAGGAAATTCAGATCCCAAAAAAGAAAAAAAGGTGGGTTTTGAAGCCGAAATAGGAAGCCAATCGAGAGCATTGTAGGGCTGTCCCGAATATACCGAATATTCGATATTCGATCGTCAAGCGAATATTCGAATACCATTTTGCCAGTTCGAATATTTGAAAAGATGCACATATAGATACGACTCTGATGCTATTTTAATAGAAAAGTTATGGCACTTAGCAGTGTCAAATGCCGCATTTTTGTCAATCGTAACTTTTTGTGGACGGAGGTTTATTGTTCCTGTCCGTAAAACCCTTAATACAACAGGGGCATGCAAAAAAATGCTGTTTGAACGGTCCATAATATCAATCGCCATACGTAAAACACCGGCGTGCTTTTACGTACAATGTTTTAACCGGTGCGGCATGCACTGAAAAACTTGATCGGCGAGTATCGAATATTTGAATATTCGGTCAAACCCATGTTCGAATATTTGAATACTAAATTATTTGAAAATGAACAGCCCAAGAGCATTGGAACAAACCTTTAAGACATTTTAAAACTATCATGGGTATAGATGACAAACAATACCATCACACTGGCATTAGAAGAGCATGTACATTTGAATAAATGTGATTGGTCATTATGGCATTATTAGCTGTTCTGAATCCAGTAGAATCTGGCAAACTCATTGATTTTTTCAGATTATGTGTACAAAATTGCAATTCTTCATTTTGCAAAAAATGGATTCCCTGTCTTTCATATTTTACCTTCTCCTGACAGAGATCCAACAGCCGTGCTTCAAGCTTTGAACAAGACAGTCAAAAGAGTGAGTTCTGCTTAAATTGCCAAATTTAAGAAAAAGGGAAAAACATGGTTAAATAATACAGATGTAGTGAACAAATGCACTGTAATTTGACAAACCTAGAAATAATTTTATTCAGAATTAAAAGTGCGTTTCCAATATTGAGAATTTGTTAATTTTTTTTAATGAGTTGTAGTGCTTTATACCTTTTTTTTAGGATCCTACAGCATCGCCGTATATGTATCATGATGATCCCTTCTTGCTTCCAAGAAACGCTGGAGAGAGGGTATGAACAGTTCTGATATCTGTTAATTCATCATCTAATGATTTATCAGAGAACTTACTGCTTCATCTTCATCAACTAATAAGGCCCCAAGTCCAAATAGGGCCAGTATGTATACCGTCTCCCGGTACGCAAACCGGTTCATTTTAATCCTCACAAACCGGGTTGGATACTGTCCAAGCCTCTACTGGAAGGCTGGCCCTGTTTAAGAGTCCATTGTGTACAATTCCTGGGCTGGTGAACTCCTTTTAAATGCAGACAATGGGGTGACTTTAATCCGATAATAATCTTCCACCAGTAAAAGGCCCTAAACGTTTGCTCAGTTTCAAAGAGTTTGCCACTGGACAGATCTGACCACCCAGTATTCACACTTCGGTAATAAACTCCCCATTGTCAACACTCTTGCAGGGCCATCAGGCAGCAGGCCAGCCAAGCTCAACCGCAAGTCTATTCATTAAGATGGCTTTGAAATGCCGACGAGCAAGTGGACTTGTACCGTCCGGGGAGGGGTATAATACCGTCCGCGATTTAAACCGGTCTGATACCGGGAGCCGGTATGCAAACCGGCCCTAAATGGAATTCCGGCCTAAGGGCTAGGGTACACATCTGTGTATAATTTTGAACTAATTTGTTCTTTTCTTCAGAGACGATATGCATTTGCAGCAGAATCGGGCAGGCAGGCCGCACAGTATGTTATCAACAAGTGGCCAGAACACTTCTTGGCCATACAGAGGGAGGCCCCCAAGGTTGAGGTAATGGCTTCTGCCGTTTTAAAAAATTATGCTGGCCGACAAGAGATTTCCTGGTGATCAGTTAAACATTGGCTACTGGCCTCTCGGCCAATGTTGGGATTGTCAAATAATGGTAAAACTTGGAACCACTTGGTGAAAATTTTACTGTTCTCAAAACAAAAAGTACGTCCAGTGCGAACACAGTTTTAGAATGGTTTCCAGAAGTCATGTACTTGCTATACAGACCTCTTGCAGTGACCAGAAACAATCGCAGCAGGCTGAGAATACTTCAATACTTGCAAATAATAGTCAATCAAATTTTGACCGGACTTTTGTTTCCTTGATTTTTATTTTTTTGGGTCCCCAGGCATTCTACCCTCCTCAAAAACAATATCTGTTTGATGACCCCAGTGAAGAGGCCATCTTGGAGAGAGTGGAGAATGTTGATATGAAAGAGGCACTTGATATGTTTTACAGACTCGGAGAAACAGGTTGGTAACAGAGAAAATGGAACTGTAGAAGAGATTTGTGATCTGGCTACGTTAAAATATCCTAAGTCAAACTTGAAATATGCCTTTCGCATATTTCTTTTGAGAAATTCTGAATTGTACAGATCTGTTGGGAGTTGACAATTTTGTGACTGCATTTTTTTCGACAGGTGTTTCAGTATCCATAGAGACCAGCAATGCATTGTTGGACTTGTTGTGTTACCATGGTTACAATCCTGAACCATCTGCTGAATTACAAGAAACAACGGAGCTTGAGGAGCAAGTGAGTTGTTCTAAATCCATCCTTGAGTTAAAGGACTTATAAGTATTAACCCTAACTACCCCAAGCCTTACAAACTCCAACAGCAGGTCGTGTTGGATTTTGACGGGTTGACACTTCCTAGTAAAAATGCCTGGGGGGTTAGGGTGAGGTATTTAATGGCATTCTGTCTCATTGATTGTGTGTAATTTGGCCCTTAGGTGGAGAACACAGAATCCAGAGCATTAACTGACCAATCAGAGGATTACAACAAAGGTCAGAGGTCATGGAAAAGGAAGCGAGGTGCTGAAGCAAGGTGGAAGTGAGTCATTGGCACCACCGTGATACTTTGCTTTTATACTAAATGTTTGAGTGTTTTTAATTACTTATCTAAATAATCTAGTCAATTTGAATCGTTCTGGCTTTGGTAATGTTAAGGCTGAAAGGAGGTGATTGAGTTTCTCTGTCTTGGGCTGATGTGGAGATCTGATGCTTTTTTTGGTACACAATGTTACATTTTCAACTGTCATAAACATGTCCCCAATCCCCTCCGATAGCCGCCCATGATCAGAAATGTTTGCTCTAAAATTTGAATCCTTTCTGAATTCTGCAGAAAAAATGTCCACCACGGATCCACAGAGTAACCGCTCATTTATTTTGGCTTCCTTATTTTAGAGAGAATAATGACATTGAGAAGCTCTTTAATACGATGCCAGATAGAAATGCTCACAGCTACTGCTCCATGGTCAGGGGCATGATCAAGGTGAGAAAGAAGATTGTCTGCAACTCGGACCAGCAGATTTGTAGCACAGGACGGTGTGTTGATCATTCCTTGGGCAGTTGGTTATTGCTAGCTAATAGCTGTACAGTGCATTGTCATTGGATTGCCATTGAAAACGTAACTGTTCACCCCAGTTGTAATCAAGTGATTCAATTTTGCCGTAACATACCCTGATTTACCCATTCAAGGAAAACAAACTTTATAGATTTGGAAGTTTTGAAACAGCTTTTTAGAAATTGAGCTACAGACTGGGTAAGTTCTGGTACAGATTTGGTAAAGTCAAGCATGCTGTAAAATTCAAAATGGCCACCTGCAGCTGAGTTGATATTGCCTGGTAGTAGCGATAGTGCCTTTTTCAAATCGGGCTTCAGCTTGGGCTCGCTATCAATTGCCAGTTATTCCACAGCTTCATTGCCAATCTGAAGCCTTGAATGCTTAAATAAAATGAAGAGGCTCTGGCTTCAGATATGAGAATTTGAGCAAGTTCGAGTGGCGACCATTTGACAACCACTAGTTGATTTTGCCTGGTACCCAATATGTATTTCGTGTACAGGTTACCATGGAAAATCGACTAGTGGTTGACAAATAGTTGCCGCTCGAACTTGGTCTTTGCTGTACATGAAGCCAAAAAAGGGCCTCAGATCTTCCACATGCAGGGACCTAAAATTACAAGCCACAGCCAGATGTGAGACGTGGCTCTGACCTGTTTTATGTTAATTTGCATAATCTAGCATGGGGCAGCCACTAAAGCCTTTATCCTGTACAACGAGATGCAAGAGAGGGGGATCCAGGCTGACGTTTACACCTACAATGCACTCATCAAGGGTGCTGTCTACATCAGGGATGATTATGGGGAAAGGTGGAAGGTCATTTTTGTGAGTAGTCTCTTTCTCAGCCGTTCCCTGTGCCTCCCCTACCTAGAACCAAGAAACCTGTTAGTTCTGTTCTGGGGAAGAGTTCGAGTTGTTTCTTAGACCCTTTTCACCCACGTCACCATGGCCATATCACATACCCATTCTGTCCGGCTGTAATTAATGGGGTGCTGGTAAGCAATATAGGCTTGTGCAGCCGAGCGTAACACGCAATAGGCAAACAATGGATTGAATACGTGCAGGAACGCGCATATAGACGACAACCGGCCAGATGGTCCTTTTCAAACAACGGCTACGGCCGTCGTCTGTATTCAATGGGTTAAGCACATGATTTTCTTTCATTCATTTCATAGAGACTGTATTAGCAGTAAGTGCTAAAAAAGAAGAGCTTGCGGATTTCGGAAACAGAATTTGGAGTGATCATAATACGTGTATACGTGTAGTGTAATATGGTTGTACAGAATGGGAAATGACACTGGCAAGCCATTATTTCTGTTATTTCTGTATTTTCATTGTAAGATGGAGATTTATACAGAGCCCATAGATCAGATAGACCTTTGCATTGATATGGTTACTGTATAGATCTTTACAGACCCATTGAAGAAGGCCGTCTCTAAATCGAGCCGTTTGTAACTACGTCTTCAGTTGTGGCATTGGTACATCATAGAGACTATCTATAATCCTGACAGATGATTGGCTGACCCTTAAAAGTCTTATTTCATTTGTTCAACGTGGTTTCTGATTGGTCATCAGCAATTGATGAAACAGATGCAGCTGGAAGGAGTCTCGCCGAACCTGAACACATTCAACAAAATGCTGGATTCCCTAAGGATTATGGGTATTGTCGGGCGTAAGAAGGCCCTGCAGACAGTCAGTGAGATGAAAGCTGCCGGCGTAGGTCCGTACCTTTCTTTCTGTGACTACATTTTATTTCTTCATTAGTCAATTCTACAATTCTACAATTATTCTGGTGTATATTGTATAATCGTTTTGATTGGTTACCAGTTGAGTTATTTGATAAGGAACAACACTAGCTTAGACTGATAGGTGTTGTACACATTTTTCTAAAGTTTGGCCCTCACCCCTAGGCATTTTTACTAGGAAGCTTCCTCAACCTGTCAAAATCCAACACTGTGCAGTATACCTATGGCACATTCCTTGGACTTGGACAAATTGGGGCATCATAGCTCCATGTAAAGTAATTGTGCCAAGGCCCTGCAGTACTGAACCCATCAAAACTTGACAAAACCTGCTGTTGGAGTTTGCAAGGCTTGGGGTAGTTAGGGTTAATGCAATTTTATTATGCTTCAAACTTGATTCCACATTTGTAAAGAAAGATGTCCTGTTTTTCCCATTACAGAGCCAAGTTTAGGAACGTACAATCTTTTGCTGATGATCTTCTACAAAGACTGTAAGTATAATTGTTCTTATTCCTGCATATCTTCTGTCAATTCCTGTGTTTTAAGCTGCTATTTCTTCTTGCCCATCTTTTTATAATTAAGCTGATTAGAGTGAGTTATGTATAATATGTCACAGTTTTTGCATTCTTTGTGTCAACTTTTATCAAGTTTGAGTGCACATTAGTACAAAATAAAGAACTAGAATCGAGATTACATTGTTCAGTGTTGAATGACTCCAGTCCTTCGAACTGTCTTGTTGTTTGTGGTGTTTTCCGTCGTTCGTTGATGCTTATATTTTCTGTTTCACCAGCTCTTCCACCTAGTGATGTTTTGTATGACATTCTTGACACCATCGAGGGCACAAGTTTCTCACTCAGACACGAGCAAGATGGTGAGGTTCACTTCAAAAACTTGACTGTAAATAGGCCAAGGAACTGGGATAAAGCCTGTTACAAACCGTAGCTTAGCTTGGTGAAATTGACCTATGGTAGTAGAATTATGCGAATGCAGATTGCGAATTGCCCAATTATTAAGTTATAATTCGACACAAAACTCACACAATTTGAGACAAACAAAATTTACTTCACAAAATTCCATGAGGTTGCCTATAAAGGGGTGTGGCTATTAAGCTCCGCCCCCTTGATGTATTAACTTATCACAGTGGTGCGTGCACACGTATGGACACGCATGTCGGACCGTAGTCACGGCTGTCATTGGGCAATAGGTCAGTAGCCGAATCTTAATGGATCCGTTTATTTAATGGCATGCCACCAAACGTAATTGAAACAGGACAAGGCAATAATTATTTACCTTCCAGAAATCGCCCTTTTTAAATGGGTGAAATTTCAGTTTCAAAACATGTTAAAGAACTCCCTTTTTCCTGAAAAAAGGCTCTTTCTAATAAAACAGACCCATAATTTTTTTTATAATTTTGTTAACAGTGTTGATAAAATTCTCTGATAAAGTTCAGTGTATTTACTCATAGGGCTTATTATTTTTATTGAACAATTCTGATTTAAAACTCGCTTTTGAATGCTTGAAATTATTAGAAACGTTTTGATTTTGTTTTGTTTTGCAGTTCACTTCTTCAAGAATGCAATGTCTATCGTGAGTATGGATGTTACCTTTTTTTATACGGGATTCAATTTTGATTTGAATATATTTCATATTAATGATTCTGTAATCCTCATGATGATTATGAAAAGAGCATGACCTCAACAGACTGGTATTGTCAATGTTTTCTTGTTTTGCAGTCGCTGACATTAAAAGACATCGAGTTGGCATACAGGGTGGACTTGCTTCTTAACACGGGCGAAAATCACAAACTCACCGGCGATTACTACACACAGAATATCTACTAGTAAGTATTTCTTCCTAAAGCCATGGTTTGAAAAAGACCACCTGGCTGGTTGACTCTATAGGCGCAGTCCTGCAATTACTCCATCCATTCATATTTTTAACTATATTCTTGAATGGGAGTGTAATGAATACGTTTTTCAAACAAAGCTTTGATTCACACGAAAGGGGGACTCCAAGTGCGATGAATAGGATCACTCTATTCAGTTTGGTGCCTATTGTTTGCATTTACGCTTGACTGCACAGCCGCGATCTTCGTACCAGCCCCCCCATCAATAACTACTCGACAGAAAGGGTTAAAGAGAAATCAAAATTATAATAATGCTAGATATGGTTTTGAAACAGTAAGGAATATATGTCAACGTTACCATAAAAAGGTTCAACTTTTTACAACTTTACCTGATTGTCCTTTCTGGTTGTGACATAGTCAGTGGTTTCAGTGAAGTAACTGTCAGCTCACCGAGAGTTTCCATGGGCATTTAACTTAGTTTTTTTACTTTTATGTTTGCGTTTTCAGTGGTAAATTCTTCAACCTAATCTGTCTTCTGGATAGTGTGGACGCAATGATGGAGTACTATGAGAAGCTGGTACCCTCGGTGAGTTTCTGGACTTCAGTTATGTTTGCACTGCATGAAGTCCGGGTACTATTCCTTTATTTGTTCATGATTTTTAGACATTGATTCCTCTGTTAAATAATTTTTTTTAGATCTTCATGACTGACTGATGTTAGTCTTCATGACTTTATAACAAATTTTAGATAAAAGAGAACACATTAAAAGTGAATTTTTTTGTGCAAGCACATTTTAAATCTTAGAAAGCATTTTAAAATGAGAGAAATTGGGCAAAAAATGTATAACACACAAAAAGTCGCTGTACAAATTGTCATTGGGCTTGTGTTGAATAGAGTCGTAGCGTGCACTAGTAAACTTTGCTGAGAAAAGTCTTACGTAATGATTGAACGTTGATCTGAATAAAGAAGGATGCTTTCTTGTTGGCCATTCAGGCGCTGATTCCAAACGGCCAGATATACATTGAGATGTTGCGCTCGATGGAAACGGCCGGTATCTATGACAAGATTAGCATCCTGTGGAGAGGTAATAATTGACTCTTTTGTTCTTTTGTATACATTAAAAGTTTTGGGCCAAGTGAAAAATAAATTGTTTAAACAAGGCTGATTGTTTCATCTCTTGAGATTGTTTATTGGCATCAAATTTCTCCTTTTTCATGCATGTCAGTTTATTTCATTTCTTGTAAGCATTCAAATTTTGACAAAAAAATATTTAGTTAAAGGGGCGCTCATGTGTATCATATTTTACCTTTGATTTTTGATTAACTAACATTTCTAGAGCAACTGGGTGCGTGCAAGATATAGAATCCCTTTAACTGATACTAATGGATTGCCAAAAATAGACTTTTGGAGAAATTCAAATAATTGGATAAAAAAGGCGAACATGTAATGTATATAAGAGATGGCTTGGATGGTTTTGTAAATTGCTTGTAGTGATTATTCTTTTTCTCAGTGTTATTTGTTCTCAGTAGTCCATCATTAACTTGTCATTGACTTGGGATGTTATCTTTAACTTGGTTATTTTTTCCTGGTCAGATGTTCGTCACTTTAGCCATCAGTACAATCAGCCTCTACTGGAGACTTTGCTGTCGGTTATGTCTCAAGCAACCAATACTGATGACAAGGTAATGCCGATTAATAATCTATCGGAGAGAGAAGTCCTTGTTTCATTTGTAAAATATCTACGCCATCCTCTCCCCAAATAAGTTCCGTTTTCTTCTTAAAATTGCGGAACCCACTGCTGTATGAGATTCTAATAAGCCAGCTGTTTTTTTTTAGTAGTAAGGGAAATGCCGATTCAGCGACAAATCCTATTTTTTCACTTTCTTCCCCAATTTTACTGTAGGTACATACGTCAAATTTAAAAAAAACAAAATAGTCTAAAAATACCCCAAATTTAATTCAAAATTTTGCTGGGGTACTACACACCAAAATTTGCACAAAATCAAGAAAATAAAAAGTATTTTCCATAGTCCACAAGCGTACGAAATCGCCCGGGCGCCCGGGCGAAAAAGGCAAAACATGATTTGTCGCAAGCCAAAAAAAAAACCCTCACCTCTACACTCAGTAGAGATGAGGGTTTTTTTGTCTGTTACTAACTACAACTACTCTTTGCAAGGAGCGCTAGGCCTAGTCTCTAAACTCTCATAATCAGGAGGTCTAAATGGACCCACGTTAGAATCACGCTCATACTCTTTACATATTTCTAATTTAAAGTTGTAAGTTTTGCGATAAGATCTTTTTTTTCTTTCGCTAGAAGCTCAACCACTTTCTTTTCGACCTCATCGTCTATTTCTTTTTGGTGAGAAACAGACTCTTCTCTCGCTTTAGTTTGAGTCCTAATAGCTTCTTTCATTCCATAAAACTTTTTTAATTCATCGTTAATCAAAGCAAATTCTTCGTGACTTACATCGCCATCGTCTACAGCCTGAGACACTAATTCATTTATCGTATTTAATTTTGTTTCTGCTACTACTCTAATCTCATCGTGTTTCTTAGCTTTACCTCTAAACTTTTTACTAAATCGTTTTAATACCAAACTTACACCCACGCATCCTATAGCTAAGCCTTCTAACACCACGCCTATAGGTATACTAATGACACCGACAACGCTGACTATGCCTATTGTACCAGATAAAGCTCCGACACATTCTATAACGGTCTCTGCGTTTAGATAAACAGGTAATAATTTTATTATACTTTTTGTGCAACCGTTCTCTCTTATCTCTCTCGTTGGCTATCTCTTTTTGCACTCGTTCGATTTTATTTAACCTAAAGACTGAAGACTCATTCGTTTCTCTCGGTGCACTATAAACAACGGGCAATTTAGGGTAAATGGATTCTGCGGTCATTTTATAAAGTCGTATATTTTATATGACTTATTATTTTAAATTTTTTTGCATGTATACTAGTATCAAAGTACCAACACCCACCAATAATGTCCACACGTGCTCTGCCAGCCAACCGACTGACTTACTTAACAACGTGAACAACCAACTCGCGATAGTACCCAAAATACCCGGTAAAGCGGCTAATAACTTACCCCCCAGCTTTTTTAGCAAATTAGCCAAGTTTTTTAAATGGTTACTTATCCAATCTTTTACATTGCCTCCGGGCTTAGGCGGAACCGGGGTCGGAACCGGGGTCGGAACCGGGGTCGGAGCCACAGCGGCAGCTGCTGTAGCTCCGCCACCAACAGCCGCCACCAAAGAAGAAACGATCGTACTTATAACTAAAGCAAACGCGGCTAATATACTAACAACCGTCACACCCTGTTCTCGAAACAGAATTCTAATCTTTTCTGCTAGCGAGGTATCTCCTTCTAATATTTTTTTAAACGTTTCTTTTATTCTAGCGATTTGATTTTTCATTCCTCGTTCATTTTCGAGCGCCGCTGTCATTCTAGCGGATCTTTCATCATATAGATCTTTTAATCGATTGGCTATTTCTCGTCTCTCTCCTTCGCTCGTTGCTTCAGTTAGTTCAGCTTTGGTTTGATTAATTTCATCATCTAACCTTCTTATTTTAGCTAAACTTAATTCAGACTCGCCTTTGCGAGTTTCTAACGCTTCGCTTACACCAGCAATTTCTCTAAGGTTCTTTAATCTTGTAATTTTAGCAATTATTTTTTCTTTTTCATCTAATACTTTTTCTCGTTCATCTGATGCTTTTTCTCGCTCAGCTACTGCTTTTTCTCGTTCATCTGATAATTTTTCTTGTTTATCTACTTCTGTTCTTCGTTTAGCTACTATTTTCAGCGATCTATCTAATGTTTTTACTCGCCCCTCTACTAGTTTTATTTGGTTTTCTAATGATTCAGCTCGTTTATCTGATTCTTTTTCTCGTTGATCTAATGTATCAAGTAGTACATCTATTTCATATAGTAATCCATCAAAATCAGCATCTTGTTCCGTTAAATATACTTCTTCTTCTCTCAATTCATCTACGACTAGTTTTTTTACGGCATCACCAACATCATCGGCCGCTTTTGGAAGTTCACTCATCTCAAGATTTTCGGGGTGTATCTGGCTTATTTTTTGTTGAGGTTTACTAATGGATTTAACAGGTGCATAATCATCAAAACCAAGATTATATCTGATAAATTCTGTGTCAGTTTTACCTCGAATAGTGCTTAATTTTAAAAACAAGCGCGGATTTTTTGTTGTTGTTAATTTAACCCATTTCTTTCCTCTATCCCATCTTACAGATAATCCCCCATCTTCATCACTTCTAAAATTAGTAGTATCTTCAATACCTGGTGTATATCCACTAGTCTCATATATATATTTATAGAATTTGGATAGTTTTTCTTTTACCAACTCTACCTTAAGTTTTTCTATTGATGTAGAGTCATCTTTATTTAGTAGTTTTAACCGATTTTCTAATTCTTCTTGATAATCACTAGGAAACGGCACTTCATCGTCTCTGTTTAATTCGAAATCATCATCAGCATCAGCATCAGCTTGTTCATCTTCTCGACCTCGGTCGCCCATTTCGAACTCTTCTCCACCTTCAGCCATTTTATAAAGTCGTATATTTTATATTTTACGTAGTATTTACTACATTCTGAGGAATTATTCCTTGGCTCACTAACCAAGTCTGAGTAGCTAGAGCGCTACCTACCGTAGCGGTGATTTTAACCGTATCTTCTACGTCTAACTTTCCTAAATCGGCGGGCTTAATTTTCAAAAGTTTTTTACTCAACATAGTATAACCTACGGTCAACAAACTCAACACAGCGCCGTGATAAAGAGTATTTGCAACGTTCTTCGTATCCATTTTACTTGTACAAACATTTTATTTTTTTTATTTATTCCATTTCTAATAGTTCTTCAACTTTAGGGGTTGAAGTTGCGGTCGCAACCCCTACCCCCACCTCTCGATGCGCATCTACAGGTTTACTCTTTTTAAACGCGAGATATCCAATTCCTAAAACAACCAAACCAACTATCGCGTATCCCCAGCTCGGAATGTCTCTCATCGCTAGCGCTGGCGTTTGCTGGGGAGCTTCTTCTTCTATACTTTGCATTTTTTGTATTTGTTCTTTCATCTTTCTGTTTCTTTCAGCCAGTTTTTTACCTTGCTCTACTCTTTTAGGGTCTTTTGCTCTTTTTTTTGTGACTCTTGATAGAGCCGACTGAGCCGGCTCTTGGGGAGGCTCTTGGGGAGCCGGAGTCTCTTGTGGAGTCTCTTGGGGAGGCTGTGGGGTCTCTGCTACTTGATCCGTCGTTGTCGTTTCTAGACTCATCTTTTATAATAATACTACTATTATTTGTAATACTATTATTACTACTATCTACCTGTAAATGTTTAGTCGTGATCAACATAGCCACCAAAGGAGATAAATAAACCCCATAATTATAATGCACTTCGCAAAGTAAACTGGACAAGCTGCTAGAAATAACGGGATCTTTTTCTAAGTCGTTGATAAGGGCTTCTTCAGAATCTAAACAAAGTTTATAACCGAATGGCGAAGCCAGCGGCAAAGTCGCGCCTAAAGCTTTTGTGTAACAGGTCAACACGCAGCTCCCCAAACTGACTATCATTTCTTTACCGAGCTTGGCTTCGTATCTTTTATATAGCTTTTCTTGTTTTTCCACAGTCAAGCCCTCTATTTCATTGACGGAGTATTCTTTACCGAAATATTTTTTAGAATCACCGGAAGCAACTACGCCCAAAAGTCTATTTTTGGACATAGTTGCTTCTGGGATCGTCGCTATGGTCGTGGGTGTAGCAGCTACTATTGGATGAGGTTCTTGAGATAACGTGCTTAGAGATTCTATTGACTTGCTCATTTAAAATAGAACTATATTTTTTAATCTTATTTCTACAAGAAATATAATCGTAAGAAAATAAAGATAAGTTGATGGCTATTACTAGTTTTAATAATAGGTCTAGATATTCTATCATATTTTATAGATGACTAGATAATCTGTAGATCATCTATTAGTTATCTATAGATCATCTAACAGTTATCTATAGATCATCTATTGGTTATCTAACAGTTATCTATAAATCATCTACAAATCATCTAACAGTTATCTATAAATCATCTATTAGTTATCTATCAATCATCTATAGATCATCTAACAGTTATCTAATAGATCAACTGCCAACAGACTGGAGGATCAGTTTTTACCAATAATTTACTAAAAGGCACATCTCTTAAGATCTTTTTAATTCTCGATCTTTCTTCTAAAGGCACCGCATCATTTTCATCGAGGCATTGATCGAAACTATTCTTATCTTTGCAATAGAACAATACGACGAATGCAGTTTGAGCTCTAAAATCTGTCATTACGCAATTATACTTTTGAGTCATCAACCAACAGTAGTGATTGTCGTGCCTACCGCTAAACGCCAATTTCGTTAAAACGCAAGTGTTTTTCCCGAGCGCCGCCTTACGATATTTTATGTCTTGTTCCGAGCTACAATCGTCTATCAAAAATAGAACGTGCGATCCTTTAAATCGAGATCTATAAAATGCTAAAGCTTCGTTGAGAGACACCTTTTCTACCTCTAAATCGCATAGGTATATCTCGGGATCTGACCACAACCAACGTCTCTCGCGATAAGTCTTGTTGTTGCTCAACGTAGGGCAAATAACTACGATATTTTCAAAGTGATCTTTATACTCAGTTTCTAATAGATCTAAAATATATTTGGTTTTGCCAGAATTAGTCCTACCGCAAACTAGCGCACAGTGTGGTGTTTTTGGAAACGCTTTATACATATTTAATAGTAGAGACTATTTTAAGAGTAACTACCGCTAAATCTTTTAAGGAGCGCGGTTTACTTTTTGGATTTTAAGAGTAACTACCGCTAAATCTTCCATCTTCTAGCACCAACTGACCATCCATCACCAAGAAAACGTAACACGTTAGAGAACCAGCTGTCTCAGCCTCTCTTTCTAAATGGAGAGAAATACCCCCACCTACGTCTCCTATTTTCCTGCCAGAACCGTGACTTTTGTTGTCGTCGGTTACCCTCGTATCTAGCCAAAGACCGTAACTAGTGCTTAAGTAATCTCCTAGAGTCATATCGTGTAATTCTAAGTCTTTGGACACGCTGGCACCAAATTCTGTATTAGAGTCGCCGAAAAACTTGGTAATCTCATCCCAGTGTTGATAACGCTTCATGCCCTGACTATACAATTGATTCGGCTTACCCTCTATCGTAACGTCTACTTTTTCGATCTTTGGATTATAAAAAATTCTAGGATCCTTTTCGCCCGATTCTTTAAATAAAAGAAGTATACCTTTGAGACTTCTAATGGCTTGATTGAGATTAATGTTCCAAGTAGTATCGGACTTGTTTAACGTTAAAACCGTATATCTTTGAACTTTTTCGTATAGAAAATGAGTTTTACCTCGATATTTTTGTCTGATATTATCGGCCAATGTTTTATTAGTCACCGTTTCAAACTCGAGATCTAACCCCGAAATTTTATACTTCGCGTTAGAATCGGTAGATTTTACTACGCTAGCGTGATCGTTAAATGTAAATTCATAAGTTAGTCTGTCTTTGAGCGTCGATGGACTAAAAGGCTGATGATCCGTAAGCATTTCAAAATCTAGAGGAATGTAATATCGGTTACCGTAAGCGTTGGCAATCGCTTTGTCTTTTCCACCGTTCGCGCTAGCAACCCCATCGCTAGCGTTGATTCTGAGTTTCGTAACGTTGCTATCTTCGAGTCCTCGATACGCATCGTTCGCGCTGGCTGGTCGCCACAAGTCTTTATACGCGTTATATACATCGGCATCCGTAAACGCTACGAAATCTTTACCTTCTAGTTTGATTCTTACGCCACTAATTAAATTTCGCGCGACGTTATAATATAGAGTTCTTGCATCGTCTTCGCTAGTGCCTTCAGATTCTAAGTCTATATTAAAAGCTAATCGTACAGTATCCGGTACGACTACATCGTCTTGACTCAACATAGGAAATTCAACGATCAACAGACTGCCAGCCGATGCGGTACTAGGATTATGAGTAATAACCATCGATTGCCTCAATCCCTTTAACGCTCTAGGATTTTTTAAACTTCTGTGTGGATTCAGTTTGCTTCCATAAATTGCGTTCATTTTACTTAACGAAACAAAAAAATAAAAAGCAAAAACTTTTAAATAAACTTATAAACTAAAAATCCTAAAACAGCAGTGCCTCCTAAGATAAATACAATTTCACCATCTTTTTGACCTTCGCTGGGTACGTAAAAGTCCGACAATACAGGCTCGCGAGGTAATCTCAACTCATCGTTGGTTACTTCGTTATATAGTCTCAACGCCTCATCTACATTTTGAAAATCTTTTTGAGCCCTGGCTTCTTTATGTAGTCGATCGTTTAGATAATCTAGATACTTGGTTCTTTGTTCCACCCACTCTTGTTTAGCTCGAGTTAATTGTTCTAAAGCGAGGTCGTGTCGTTTACGTTCTTCAGCCGACGACCCACCCATCTTCGAAAATAGAAAGTTCGATCCGCTAAACGCTAAAGCGTTTACAAGAGCTCCACCAATCATCATTAATGCACTCGCCATTTTTAATAAGTCGTTAAAATTTTTACAAAGTATAAAATAAAATGGAAACAAAACTAAGTAAAATATTTTACAGCCCTAAAGGATATTGGAAAGGTGCAGGCGCCATAAAAAAATTGTCGTTAAAAGCTAACGTACCCGAGCCAGACGTTAGAAATTGGTTGAGAAAACAAGCCATGTGGCAAATATATTTGCCAGCCCCCAGTTTTATACCGAGACCTACGAGTCTCAATAAGGTTATAGGGCGACCTAATGAACAACATCAAGCGGATCTGTTGTATCTACCTCACGATGTAGTTAAACGTAAAAGATATAAATACGCGTTGACGATCGTCGATGTGGCCACTAGATATAAAGAAGCTGAACCCTTGACGAATAAAACGAGTACTCAAGTTGTAGAGGCGATAAAAAAGATTTACAAAAGATCGCCCTTGTCTTGGCCTCTCACGATAAAAGTAGACCCCGGTACAGAATTTATGGCTGAATTTAATACTTTGATGCGGACTCGCAACGTCGTAGTACAGAAAGGCGAGGTTGGTAATCATAGAGCTCAAGGTATAGTAGAAAGATTTAATCGTACTTTAGCCGAAAGATTATTCGGTCATCAATACGCTCAAGAAATGTTAGAGCCTACCGAGCGTAGCCGCGAGTGGGTAAAAAGATTACCCGATGTTATAAAAGCGTTAAACGACGAAGAAACTAGATTGATATCGACTATGAAAGGCAAACCGTTAACTCCTCGAGCGGCTATGTCTCAGTTAGAAATAAAACAATTGAGTTCCTCGGGGCTCAAGAGCCCCGAAGTCGCGCTAAGCGTAAATGACGATATCGTTAGATATCTTTACGCTCCTGGAGAGCTAGAAAAAGACGTTAGAAGAAGAGCTACCGATCCTATTTGGAGCTTAGAAATGTATACGATTAGAAGGAGAACGACAAACCCTGGACAGCCCGCGTTGTACTGGCTGACTCACGGCCCCAAGAGATCGTTCGTTAAGAAAGAATTAATGGTTGTTCCGTCAGATACTGAGTTACCACCTTCCTCATCGACGTAAAATATCGTAAGCTGGATACCCAACCCCAGCAACGGCTATTAAACCAACGACTAAAGCCGTTTTTTCTTGTTCGTGCGAGTCTGGCGGAGGTGTAGCTGCGCGAGTAGGGCGTGGGGGTACTTGCGTAGCTACGACCGTAGAGAGTACATCTGAGAATGGAGGTGTAGGGGTTGGTGACAGGTCTAAATCGTCTAAATCGTCTAAATTCTGCTGGGTTACTAGCTTACTCTTTTTTATGGGAGAGGGTGGGGTTGGTGGCGGCGGGTCTAAATCGTCTAAATCGTCTAAATTCTGCTGGGTTACTGCACTACTCTTTTTTACGGGAGAGGGTGGGGTTGGTGGCGTAGCTACGCCGTCTGAGTTCAAGTTGATGTTTAATCCTATCGATGCGCCGGGTGTAGCTATCTGTATATTATTATTATAACCTTGGTGAATACCGACTAAAAGCTCCATATTTGATGGCATCAAGTACAATCCAGGGCTAATCACAAAGTTTAACGAGCTTCTAGCGTACTGTAAAGAATTTTGAAATCTGGTTATAGAAGATTCCAAGTCCGTATGGCTGTTGATTATGTCTTCTACTATATTTTCAAATTGTCTTTGCGCATCTAATCCGGTACCTGCAGTTAGTATACTCGTTTTTGTTTGGGCTTGCGCACCGAGTATAGCGTACACGTACGTTCTAATGCTTAATTTCGTTTATTTTTTCTATACCGACGTCGGTAAACGAGCTCTTCTGAATTATAAAATTTCTAAAACCGAGTCGTACAACGTCCGCAGATTGTCTGATATACGCGAGCGTAATTTTACTATAATGTTTCGCATCGCCCGACTCCACAAATCCCATGTAGGTGGCGCCGGGGTTCATAGCTTCATAATCGTATTCCCACAATTTATTAGCTGTTACATAGTCACCCGTACTCGGGTCATATTCAGCCGAAACCTTGTAAAGCTTAATAGGGGTATAATTTTTACCGGGTACGGGTAAAGGTATATCTGGCGAGTACTTGTTTATTTTAAACGGGTAAAAATAAGCGGTACCTAATCCTCCAGAAGTTAAGTCTACGGTCTGTTTAAAACTCACGTTTGGATCGACATTAAAATGTCGACAAATATCGCTATAAGCGCCTTTATCGATGCCATTGTTTAGATCGTCGAATACATCGTCTCCTGGAACTGGGCATTTTAAAAAGTAAAGTATCTTTCTGATCGTGAAATATACGTGAAACTTGAATAAAGCCGATATTACGGGGTTTTTATGAAGCAACGATTCTAGTCCTACGCCGCAACCCGACGTCGCGCACCAAAATGCGAAGTTGAGTTGATTTTGATAAAACGTCATGGGGTCCGATGCGTAACGTTCGACCACTTCGTCGTGTTTTACGTCGGACATTTTATAAGCGCTAAATATATCAACTAGTCGAGCGATAAAAGACCTGTTGTCGTTGGTGTTTACGACGATGTTAAGTTGACTCAAACGCATGTTCAACGGGGTACTCTCCTGGGTAATCGCTTCGTACTTGTCGCTTATCGCTTCGTACTTGCTGCTAACGCTTTGTACTCGCGTAGCTACGCGAGTATCGTCTTGGTGATTCGCGATATCTAGAGCATTCTTTACCGTTCGTTTGTTGTCGTTTAGAAGCGCCATAAGTTGAGCGAATTTCATTTTATTTTTAATAAACCAAATATTTTTTTGTTCTAATAAAATGGAATCGCACGTTTTTGAAATGTTTGATAACGAACGAACATTTAGATTGTCAAAACCTATAGATAACTCAAAGGGAGATTACAGTATGAGTTTAACCAGTGCGATAGTAACCGCGGGCTTCTACAACATGGCTAGTAATAGCGAAATTCTCTATTTTATACATCAAATCGATCCAAACACTGGTAAAAAAACGGGTAGTACGGATGGTAAAATTGATATTCCTGCTGGATATTACGATATAGATTGGATCGAAGAGAGACTAAGTAAATTAGTTTGGTTAGAAGTCTCTGTAGATAAACTTAATAGAAAAATATCTTTAAATGTAACGGAAGAAAATAGCGTTCTACGCTTTGATAAAAACATTAAACAATTGTTGGGGATAACGGTCAAAAACTTAGTTTTTGGCGTAGATTATGTAGGACATTATAATACAATGCCTATCGATGCAATTTTTTTACATTGCGATCAGTTATCTACGTCTAATAATTTCTATAACGGAGGGGGAACGCACTTGCTAGACGTTATACCGATAACGAAAAGAGACGATACGATTATCGAGCGTGCAAGATTAACCGCTCGTAGACTCGTGGGTGATAAGATAAACCAACTTAGCTTTAGTATCAGAGACCGAGACGGCGATTTAATAAATAATCGAGGAAAAAAGATTAGTTTTAACTTGACGATAGGTAAATTTTAAGCGATTTTTTAAAGCTTTTTTTTGTTCTAATAAAATGGAATCGCACGTTTTTGAAATGTTTGATAACGAACGAACTTTTACTTTGTCAAAACCTATAGATAACTCTAAGGGAGATTACTGCGTGAGTTTAAACAACGTGATATTTGACGTCGGTTTTTATACTATAACTCACCGTATGGCTATAGGATGGGGAGTATTTAGCAGCAAAGGTGAAATTAAAGGTGAAATGGTAATTCCGGCTGGAAATTATACTGTCGATGAGTTAGTAGCTGAACTTAATAAATTAACTTTTATTGTAGTTTCTGTAGACAAGATTAATAAAAAAATTATGTTTACTGCCGGTATTATATCAAACAATAAAGGTATTACTATTGAGTTCGATCCACATGCTCAAAAAGCGTTTGGTGTACCCCATACTTGGATCCCCGAAGTTGATGGTGAACTTGTAGGGCATTATAATATAAATTATGTGAATACAATTTTTTTACATTGCGATCAGTTATCTACGTCTAATAATTTCTATAACGGAAAGCGTACAGACTTGTTAGACGTTATACCGATTATATATAAAAGCTCCGATTCAGATTTAATAGCTACTATCCAGAATAGAAGAAAAACTGTCATACCGCTCGCAGTTGCTAAAATACCCGAAC
Organism: Hippasteria phrygiana; assembly: GCA_037893225.1. Classification (NCBI taxonomy): domain Eukaryota; kingdom Metazoa; phylum Echinodermata; class Asteroidea; order Valvatida; family Goniasteridae; genus Hippasteria; species Hippasteria phrygiana. The sequence goes on along the minus strand of JAZGUH010000713.1, from coordinate 406,006 downwards.
TGAGTTTTTCTATCAGAGACCTCGACGGTGCTTTAATCGATAATCTAGACAAAAAGATTAGTTTTAACTTAGAGATAGGTAAAATAAAAATCTAAATATTTTAAGTTTTTTTTAAGCTTTATAAAATGGAATCGCACGTTTTTGAAATGTTTGATGGTGAACGAACGTTTACTTTGTCAAAACCTATAGATAACTCTAAGGGAGATTACTGCATGAGTTTAAACCACGCAATATTTACCGTCGGTTTTTATAATATAACTCAACGTATGACTATAGCATGGGAAATTGATAACACCCGTGATCGCCGTGATGAAACTAGAGGTGAAATGGTAATTCCGGCTGGAAATTATACTATCGATGAGTTAGTAGCTGAACTTAATAAATTAACTTTTATTACAGTTTCTGTAGACAAGATTAATAAAAAAATTATGTTTAATGCCGGTATTATTAGTCCAGGTAGTGAGGTTGTCATTAATTTCGATCTATATACTCAAAAAGCGTTGGGTGTACCCCATCGGTGGCACCCTAGTTATGGGGGTATTGAACTTGTAGGGTATTATAATATGAATTATGTGAATACAATTTTTTTACATTGCAATCAGTTATCTACGTCTAATAATTTCTATAACGGAAAGCGTACAGACTTGTTATACATTATACCAATTATATATAAAAGCTCCGATTCAGATTTAATAGCTACTATCCAGAACAAAAGAAAAACTGTCATACCGCTCGTAGTTGCTAAAATACCTGAACTGAGTTTTTCTTTCAGAGACTGCGACGGCAATTTAATCGATAATAACCATAAGACATTTATTTTTCGAGTAGATATTTATCGATCGTCTTGTTCTGGTTAGAACGATAATCCGAACTGAGTTTGTTCTGGCTAGAATAGACTAAAGGTTAGAATGATGACCATAAGCCAGAGTGTCTATACCATTAGGTAAAATATATCTCTTCGTATCTAAAGGATTTAACGATTGCTTGACTTGAGCCTCTGTGTATATCATGTGACGCTCTGTTCCAAAACGAATCATCTTGTTTGAATAGCATTCGTTCGATAAAACGCATCGCTTGTACTTTTCGTAAGATAGATCGTTGTTTATAACCACTCGGTTTACGCCTTTGGCCTTCTTTATACAGTCGTAGCTACTCCCGTAGGGAGTAATATCGTGTTCCCCGTATAAAATCGAGTACATCTTAGATCTGATGCAAGTAGCTTCGCTTATGACTTTTCCCCCGCATTCGTCTTTAAATTTACCGATAACTTTCTTGTTAGTATCGTCGTATAAAAAGTGGTCTTTCTCGTAGTTAGAAAAATCGTACAAGTCAGACTGTTTCTCCAGATTCCGATAAACGTCTTTCGTATAGATAATCAAAAGCAGCGAGTCCGTGTCTGTATACATCAATCTTACTTTATCGTCATACGTCTTTTTTAATTGATTGTAATAAAAGTCGTACATTAGAGTCTTCGATAAATCTAAGATACTAACGCCACAATAGATGGGTTTATTTAAATACGTTTTCTTTTTGTACGATTCCACGAATGAGAGACCGCATTCTTTAAACGCTGTAGTAGACTTGTAACAAGGTTTAGAAACTATTTTTTCGTATTCCTTTACTTGATCGTTTCTTAATAGCACACCATCTATTCTATTTCTGACATTTTCCATCGTTTTGCCGAATACAGAATTATTCATTAATTTGAAAAAGTCTTTTTCAAAATCCGACTTTGCTTTCGTTCTGAGTTGCGTGTTTTTATCGATGTATGATTTCATCCAAGGTTTTTGTTTAAATTGTAACGCCCGGTGTACTTTAGTTAGTTTTAGACCTAGCCTCAAACACTGTTTTAAATTAACGTAGTGCAATACATATTTTTCTTTGCGATATAGCGTACCGGTTAATTTTTTTACCTTAGCTCCATCTCCTATATCACTCGCCAACTCTCGTTGATACTCCGATAACCATTCTTCAGGTATGGTTATATTATCGGCGGCTAAAGGATAATCGTTGTGTAGATCGTGTAGTTCGGCTGGATATTCCAGGTCAACTTCGAACATATATCCCGTTGAAGCCTTATCTTTTAATATCATGATGCGATCGTGGGTAAATTGACTCGTACTGACCCATTTAAATCCGCCGTAAGGTAGCGGTCGACTCATGGCCCATCCGTAGAGGTTGTTGGCGTCTAGATAGAGAATATACGAATCGGGTTTATCTTGATCGTAATCTTTCAGGTACTTATTGTTGGCCTTAGCATAGCGCGTACTACCAACGCTCGATATTCCTCCTCTTTTCGCTTTTTCAAAAAATATATGTTTATCTACATCGGTTAATAATTCTAATTCTATTTTAGTATGCCTTAATAAAGCGTCCCAACTTAACCCCGGTGCTGTGAAGTAGTTGGCTGGATCCAACTTGTAATTCGTTCTACACATTTGCCTAAAATTCTCGAATACGCCGGCTAGTAATAGAGTATCTGTGGTTACGTATAAGTCGTGGTATTCGCCCATGTTTTTTATGTTAAAGGTTCGCCATACTCGTTGCGCTCTTTCGTAATCTTCGTCCGTTATATGTTTATCTTTTAGAGCACTGAAAAAAGATTCTTTCGGTGGCAAACTACTCTCGCTAAATCGTTCAAAGCTGTCCATGTACTCGTACGGATATACACCCTTTTGTAATAAGATGTCTGCGTTCTCTTCGCCATAACGTTTCAGGAGTAGCCTAAAGGCGTCTCTCGGGCAAGACGTTACCAATTTGTCGAGACCGCTAGACATAAAATGAAACGAGTCGATAAATCTATATTGACCGATCGAAAATGAAATGTATTTTTCTGAATTTTTGGGTATACACCAGATATCTTGTTGATACTTGGAAATACCCTGCATGATTATTAAGTGCGCGTCATAGTTTTCTAAGTTGTGAAAGACAACCGGTATTTTCGTTTCACCGGGTTTTACTCGTAATTTAAGATTACAATAAGCGTGTGCGGCTCCTCTGTACTTGCCCGTAGTGTGACAATGATCTCTTACTTTTCGAAATTTGTTAATTTTCTTTTGGCAGAACATACATGTTTTCTCGACGTATCCCTTTTCGTTTTTGTATGTGTATTCTTCCAGTTCTTCTTTACTTTTAGGTTCTACAGGTTTGCAGCACTGGCAATTATATGAGTAATTTGGATAAATTGGTTTTTCACAAATCCAGCACTCGTTAGAGTTTAGGTGAATTTTTTCTTCTTTTAGCGTATATATTATCGGCTTAATGCGAGCTAGTAAGTCATTAATCTTAGGTTCGAGTTCTTGCAACGAGGTTATAAAATTGTCTATAGCGTGTTCACCTCTATAAGTCTTTCGCTTGATCTGTCGGCCATCACATCTAACTACAACGTAAGAATAACCGCAGGCTCTATGTTCGTGAGTTTTACTCGACGGCTCCTTTGTTTTTTCTTGGGGTACCAAGATAGATTCAAAGTCGGCGTATATGACGTAGGGTGCATCTTGTAAATTCTTAAAGTTTTTAAACATTAATTTGCTTTTGTCCAAGTATTTGTTCGCGCTTTCATGCGGCATTTTAACGGTAGATAAAGCAGAGTCTATTCCTTCGCAATCTTTTACGTGTATGTCCAGCTTCTCTTTCGAATTAAAATGCGTTAAACATCTCAAGCAAAACATTTTGCGATGCTGACTATTGGTAACGCCAGATAAGAATCTAGGTAAGTCACTTATCCAACAATAATGACCGTCAAATAATAGCAAACTGATAGTTTTTAAATCGTATGGTCTTTTAGATAAATATAGCGGATATATCAAGCCCCTTTTATCTTGTGGATAGGTTTTATTTTTGCAGTCTGCGTCGTACCCCAACACGTTTATACTTATATCGTTTTGTCTTTCTATTCTCGCTATCTGATTTATAGGTGTGGGGAAGTCTATGTTGGTGAAGTTTAACCCGTCATCGGTTTTATAATTAGAAGCTCTGTTTTTTTGCCAACTATACAGCGGGTTGGTTTCTATTTGGTTTTTAACTTTATCGGTATATATACCTAGGGCGGCTCTTAAACACCATCTTATACACTCTTGATCTTCATTTATGATGTTGACGGTTGCGTGTTTTTTAGTTATATATTCGGGTAGTTTTACGTAAGAAGCGCCTACCAGAGGGTTAACTCTGTTTATGTTAATGTAAAACGCGACTATTTTATCTATGGTCCAACCACTTCCTTTATTCGTAAATTTATCTATCTGAGATAATATCGTTTCATATTGTTTCCCGATAGTCGTAGCTATCTCGCTCTTGTTTAAGACTCGATTTTGGTAACTAAAATGAGTAGCGGTTGATGTTGTAGTCTCAACGCCTGATTTTTTTACATACTTTATTTTCATAGCGATCTGTAGTTTCATCGTTTTTATTTTTATTAATTCAGCGACGATTTTGTTTTTTATCATCGACGTATGGGTGTTGTAAAATTGCTCTAGATCGTCGGTAAACAGACTCGGAATCAGTTCCAAATTTCTATAACTGTTTTCAAATCTTCTAGTCTCTCGAAAGTCTGCTTCTCGAAAAGTATTTTGCTCCTTAAATCTTTTTATAGCTTCGACGTAATCTTTTTTTATTGCTCGACCATTTCTACCCGTTGAGACGACCCGAATGTTTTTATCGTGCGCGAGTCGCTCTAACGAAGCTTTAGATAGTATTCTCAAATTTTTAAATTTGGCTTCTTCTCTTTTTATAGCTAGGATATAATCTCGCCTGATATACGTATTACGGCGTCCTGTTGGTGTTCCTAAAGATAAGTTATACTTATCGATATATCTTTTTAAAGATATTTTGTTCCATCTATTGTATCCTCGAATCGTAGGTTGTGTTTCCATCTTTTATAATGGCAATATAATATTTTTTTTAAAAAATAAAAATTATTTAATTTTTTTTGGCTTGCGACAAATCATGTTTTGCCTTTTTCGCCCGGGCGATTTCGTACGCTTGTGGACTATGGAAAATACTTTTTATTTTCTTGATTTTGTGCAAATTTTGGTGTGTAGTACCCCAGCAAAATTTTGAATTAAATTTGGGGTATTTTTAGACTATTTTGTTTTTTTTAAATTTGACGTATGTACCTACAGTAAAATTGGGGAAGAAAGTGAAAAAATAGGATTTGTCGCTGAATCGGCATTTCCCTTACTACTTTTTGTTTTTGTCAAAGTTCTTTTTTGACATGTAAAGATGTCTGCGCTAGTCAGGATTCCCACAGAAATCCTATATTCCTTGACTTTTCCATGACTTTTCAGAAAAAAAAAGAGGTTTTCCATGACCAATAAATTATTCTTATGCTATTTGTTACATAATAAGAGTCTATTTACGATACACTTGACATGTGTAATGGTTGTGTGAGATTCCACGACTTTTTTGTGTTTTCTTTTTTTTGAATTGGCAATTTTCCATGATTTCTTGTAAAACAGCAAAATTCCATGACTTACTATGACACGTTAAGTTCCAAAAATCCTATGGGCAGAATCTTGACATGCTCAGTTGGTAGAATGCCAATATATTTTGTCTTTTTTAATGTATTTTGTTCTAATGATAACCATTCAATAATTTGTTTCTTGTAACACAATTGTCGCTGCAATATGTTTAAGTAATATGTAATACTCGGTGTTTTAATTGTGTAAATAATATTGTAAGTTTAAATGCTTTTTGCTTTGTGACCATCTCGATCCAAATCTCATCAACCAGAATACAAGGAAGAATCTTCAGTGAATTTAGTGATTTTGATTTCCACAAACAGAATGCCATGTTCGAAAGTACAGCATAGCCCATCCCAACATCAGTGATTTTAGCACAAGCCAAACTCGCCCTGAAATATTAACAAATTGCCTTGACCGTACAATGATAAACTTCCAATTTGGTTAACTGTATTGCTACAGTGAACGTTGGCCAATAGATGTCTTTTCTGTTTCATTACACCACAGCTCACGTCAAGATTCCTGGATATCGCCATGGAGATAAAGGCTGTCACAGAGATCTCAAAATCCAGAAGAAATCCTGTGGAGTGAGTATAATATCGGAGTAAACTGCCACATTTCTCAGCCTCAGGCACTTTGGGCTGCAATCGAGGCCGACGGGTTGATGGTTCTTTCCTGACGTTCCACCTCTGGTGACCCTGGTTCGATTCCCGTCTAGGTGCACTCTGTGTGGAATGGCTTTTCAGTCCCTCCCTTAGTGTGTGGGTTTTTCTTCCAGACCATTTTTTTTTTTCTCTTGGGTTTTTCTCCCCTTACTAAAACCGAAATTGCCTTCTTTGTCAGAGGTGAGATTTTTCATGATTTTAAGATTTTTTGTCAGTATTTTTACTGATTTCAAATTTTTTAAGGAATCTCTTTTGAAATCTGGAATTCCTGAGATGTTACCCCAAAGGTGATATCACCTGTAAAAGTGGATATAGACCAATAGAAACGGGTATTTTAAGGGTCGCCTTTAGGCAAATACAAACCATAGACCCTACGTTGCTCTGAGGTCCTCAACGACACCCAAACACTGCAGATGGATTACATGGATTTTTCATTTTCTGTCAATCTTACCCCTGAACAGTTGAAGTGATGAAGAGGTGTATTTGGGTTTTTTTTTAACAGATGGTATCCCATCAGCCTGACACATCTTGCTCTGATTTGTCTGAAGGCCAAACATCTTGACAAAGCATGGTAAGAATGTAAAGAGGCATCGAGGGTTAGATCTAAGTAAGAGGGAGAGTTTAATACACAACCATAACAATATTTAACCAAAGGGAGGATGTGAGTTTGTCTCACCGATGATGGAAGTTACCGTACCTGGGTCTATGGGCTCCGTGCACAAGTACCCTCTCAGCGGCGCAAAAGGGAGAGTTGGGAGTGGCACTCGACGCCATCTTGCCTGACATCTTGCCTGACGGGCCGGCGCCACATTGGCGCCGGCGCGTGCCTAGGTAATATGTTACCATCCTTCTCCGAACAATTCACTGCATTGTTAAAACAAACCGGTTCTTCTCAGAATCACACAACTTAAAAGAGATCAATTTCACATGGTGATACCGCAAACTCTCTTTACTTTAATCATTGTTCTTGTCTATTTTGACCAATTTGGTTGCGAAATCCATTTTTTTCCCACGAAAATGAAGAATTAAATTTAAAAAGTCTTTCACTTTTTCATTCAAAAACTGAAAGTGCACACATCGCATTCGCGTCACGTTCGTTCTTTACCCTCTAATAAAACGCGCACGTAGGATGGCGTTTAGATGCGGTGTATCCAGTCTTTATAATGGAGATCAATGGGCCCAACCACAGGACACCGTTGCTATGTGAAAAAACTTCCTCTTTCGGTGGCGCACGGAGCCCATAGGTCTGAAAATTGCAATAATCTGTTGAAGAATTATCCTCTATTTAGATCTGGTCCCAGGAAAACCGTAAGGGTGGCAGGGTAGGTAATTCAAAATTTCGCCAACCCTACCACCTCTGATCGTAACCCTTTACCTAGAGTGGCTTTTAGCCTTGTATTGGGTGATTTCAATAAAAAAAAGGCTGGGGAAAGTGGCCTTTAGAATCTGAAAAAAGATGGTTGATTTTGATACATCTAACAATAACTTTTGATGATCGAAAGTCATTATATCAGCAACTTCAGACAGACAGTCCATTTTGAAGTGCGGTCCTGCTTATTTGACTATTCCAATATCTCTTAAGACATTTAGAGCTAATGCATTTTTACCCAATTGAATGCATTCAGGACACATTGCCCCTTTCAAAACATACTTGTCATTTCATTTCCAGCTCTATTAATCTCTTGGGGTGCGTTCGAGCGTGTTACTCGTGTTAACACGAGTATACTCTTGAGCAAACGAACGGCAGGAGTGTGACCCGAGGGTAACCGAGAGTATACTCCCGCTCAGACCGAGAGTATACTCCTGCACCGGAGGTGTCGTCACGTGATTGTTTCCACTTAACATTTTAAGATGGCGGAAAGTAAACATTTCGGACTTTCCCAATGAAGTTTTGAACTGACCTTTGGATTATATTTTGTCATAAATATGATACATAAGGGAAAACTATATTCAAATTTGTGTGCACATCCAATAGAGGATTGTTCGCGTAGTTGGCAAATGTTGCCAACATTCACGTGAGTGGAACGCAGCTCTAACCTTGACCGTTCGTGCGACGCGGTTCGAGAGTAATGCGCATGCAATATTTTCCTACACCCGCGAGTATCAAGAGTAACACGCTCGAACGCACCCTTAAAGGGACACATTGCTTTGGATTTTGCGATTTGGGCTATAAAACTGAAATGGATATGATTGGGAAGCTTTTTAAAAAGTAGAATATAATGATTCACATAACTATTCCTTCAAATTGCGTGTTTTTTGTTTAATTTCGTGACAAATAACGGTCCGCCATTTTGTAGAACCAAATTTTTGACTCCACAAAATGGCGGACCATGTTCACCAGTCGTATTTCCAGTCGCAGCTGGTTGAAGTACATTCTGTTGATCCATTTTGATGTACTGTGGCACGGCGCGCAGCTAGCTGGCGATATGTGTCGCGAGGTAGAGAATGGTACCTGGCGATCATCTGATAGGTTTACAAGGCCACTGGCTGCGGCGCCAACCTAAAGACTCTTACAGCGTATTTTGCGCATTATTTAGACGGTGGGATTTACTACTGGAAATAAGTCTATGTTTCGCGGGTCAGATGTCAGGAGTCAGAGGTCAATTTTTTGTTTTATAATCACTACTCACTAATTACAACACATTATAAGTGTTTTTTTGCATGAACAACTCTTATAAAAGATAAGGAACATTTCCAAACAGCAAAATGTCATGACATTTGAAGGCAATGTGTCCCTTTAAATACAGACGACGGCCAGAGCCGCAGTTTGAAAAAGACCACCTGGCCGGTTGCCATCTATATGCGCATTCCTGCACATACTCAATGCATTCATGTTTCAGTGTCAGTTACTGTGGATGTACCTTTCAGTGTATTAACCCCTTGTGTCCAGCTGTCATTGATGGGGGGATACTATGCCAAAAACGATTGAGTACGTGCAGGTATGCGCATATAGACGACAACCGGCCAGGTAGTCCTTCAAGAGGTTGACTTTTTTTCTTTTTTTTGGTCTGAATTCTGCACGTCGGGTTATTCCAACTTCCAAGATGATATCTTTCCTGCAATTCAGTCTGAACTCCTGACTATTCTCACCCAAACAGGGACGTAGTGGAGCTCTTCAAACAAGAGAACAAAGTACCAAGGTAAATTTAATGAAACAGATACTCTCCAAGGAATGTACCCACAGGCCATGCTTTTGTTCTTGGGGTGGAGAGTGGGGGGTGTTGATTTCGTGTTGATTTTTTTGTATTAATTCAGAAGCAGCATCGTGAAATATTTTGACATTCTAAATTGCTCTTGGTTTGTTGTAAAAAAAATCTTCTGTGTATAAAGATTAAAATCAGCAAAAAAAAGACATTTCACAGAAAAATACATGACAATTCAGTTTGTCTGGGATGGCCCCAAAATGCCAGTTAAACAGGTTTCTCTTTATTTCCATGAGGTCCTATCCCATTTTCGCATACAAAAACTTGTTAAGATTGACGGCTAAAAGTGTTTTATGCACTCGTGTCGTGTTTAAACCTGGCTACATCAGTTAAAGAAAAGTTGAGGCATTTATATAGATGTAAAAAAATATTGTAAAATATTAATTACATTTTTTTTTTTCATTTTGAAGCAATCTTCTTTTGGAAGACTATCTAGAGGCATGCATCTCTGCCAAAGATCACCAGAAAGCGATCGTAAGTATATTCATTTCAGAAACTCGGGTTTCGTGCTCGTTTAATGGCTTTGCTTTGCTCAGGAAACAAAGATTTGTGTTGGGCTGTAGCAGATTTCTGCCTGAAAATTGTAGGGATGGTGTTAGTACTGGTTATGAAGCAGTGGCAATTACAACAAAAAACGAGAAAAAGAGGACCCCCCCCCCCCCCAAAAAAAAGAAAAATTTCTCCAAGTTGCACCCCCTTGATATGCCACTGGAAAGTGGCCCTGCCCAGGATTCCGAAAATGTCCAATGTCCGACCGTAAGTTTACCCTCTGCCCCTCTGGGGTCTAATGTTCGATAAGAACCCAGGGTTTACTGCGCGAGTTGATGTTTTCACAAGGAGTTGACAGTCATTCGGTACAAACTCCAATCGAGGTGAAATCACCAAATCTGGCTGCTTAAACCCCTTGAGGCCAGATGTTACGGGGTGCCGGTATGCCAGGCCGGCTTGTGCAGCCAAACGAAACGGACACAAGAGGCTTGTGCAGCCAAGTGTAACGCACAATGGATTGAATAACTCAACAATGGATTGAAAATGATGAGTATGCGGGTATAGCGGTCAACCGGCCAGGTGGTCATTTTCAATCCGCGGCTTTAGACATCAGCCATCTGCATTAGCCCCTGTTTTGTCGCACCTGGGAGAGTGTGGTCTATTAGTTAGGATTTGTGACTCGTGATCAGAGGGTCAGGGGTTCGAATCCAGCTACTGGCCATATGTTGTGTCCTTGGGCAAGCCACTTTATCCCCACTTGCCTCTCTCCAACCAGGAGTATAAATGGGTACCGGCATTAGCTGGGGAGTAACCTGTGATGGACTAGCATCCCGTCCAGGGGGAATAGAAATATTCTCAGTCGTTTCATGCTACAGAAACCAGAGATAAATGCCGGCCTGATGGGCCACATTGGCTTGTGACAGACTTTACTTTACTCATTTGTCACACCTCATACATATTCAGGAATTAGTCCACTCACAGTATTGGCCCTTTGTTTATGTAAAAATAGCTCGATTGTCATGGTTCAGCTCTGATCTGGTTGTGTTTTGAGAGGTAAAACCTAAACATCTGTAAGTTTCGAGTTCCAGCATAGTTCATGGTGTACTGCATTAATTGCTGCACAAGCTTGAAGTCCTATCTATCTAGGTCATTATTGAGCAAAATTGCATTCCTCCTTGTGGTAGGGCTAGTGTCCAGACTCCATATGGAGCATTGTTTACTGTGGTCGGAATGTTTACTCAGACTATTTGCTGACCAGAGGCTGCTGCTGGAACTGATCTCCCCAGATTATCTGTCTCAGATTGATGATAAAGTGAGAAGCAAGTGTCAACGGATCATATTTATTTTGTATTAAAATCTTGGATGAATGCCCAAAAATTGTGGTTGCTGTGTATTAATGCAAAGCAGGCAGACCATTCAACGAACCTTCAAATAATGCAGTCAGTGGAATTGTCCACAGTAGTTGTTGGAGATCATGTTTTACGTGTTTCAAATGGCCTGCTCCTGGCTAAGAAGTGTTTTTTGGGGTTTTTTGTGGAAAAATTCTTTTCATTTTCTTGTTTTCATTCAAATGCCGTCATGTCCATAGTTTATCACAAACTGAAAATGACTTTGATTTCTGCGAACCAATGTTGACTGAAATAATTTGTCTCATTTTTACCACCCCGACATTTGAAAAGCTGCTTTTCAGAAAGAGGTTTATGGGATTTTTGATAAGGATATCTGATACGCCACTCTTTCAGTTTCAAAATATGCAACCCAAAGTTAGGAAGCATTTGGGAAAACAAACCTATTAAACCCCAGTGCATATCTTTCCAGTGTCATTTGTCATCGACCCTGCTATCGATGACCCATATTTTTAGGGGGCACCGTTTAACCTTGTTTTAAAGTTTTATGTAAGTTGGAACGTTGCCCATCAGTTTGCAGTTGATTTATTTATTAATTTGTTTTCCTTTCCTACTTCAGGCTTTTATGCAGACTGACATTTGGCCGCCATTACTAGATAATCTTGTTCGCAGTACTGACTTTGGCTTTGGAGTTTTTGCAACATACGATATTTTTAAATCCCCCCACTTGTGTTTCTGTACAGAACTGGGGTTTGTTTGTGTAAGAGTTGTATGATTTGTAACTCGGAAACTTCTTTTTTTGGTGGGGGGGTTGGGGGGTTGACTCGGACTTGGTCGTGAATTTCATGACCTGAACTTGATGACATTTGTACAGCCACATTAATCTTCACATTTTCAGTGAAAAAACCCTTTTGTGAACAACCACAACAGCTTGGTAGCATGAGCTATTTCCTTGCAGATTTTTTGTGTTTCATGAACTAGGAACGCCAAGAGGAAAATGGTATAGTTATCCCTAACTCCCTATGGTGTGTGGAAAATCATATTGAAATTGGAGGATTCAGGACTGTTAGGGTTAATCTTTAGTTGACAGAGAGCTTGATAATTTCTTTTGAAGGTGATGATACGATCGACAAAATGCACCCAAGATTTGTGAGACATCATGAGTCTTTGCAGCATGAATACTAGGGCTGTCCCGAATATTCGAATACCATTTTGCCAGTGTGAATATTCGAAAAGATATATATGCACGTACAGATACGAGTCTGATGCTATTTTAATAGAAAAGTTACGGCGCTTAGCAGTGTCAAATGCCGCATTGTTGTTAATCGCAATTTTTTTGTGGACTGAAGTTTATTGTTCCTGTCGGTAAAACCCATGATACAGCAGGGGCATGCAAAAAAAATGCTGTTTGAACGGTCCATAATATCAATCGCCATACGTAAAACACCGGCGTGCTTTTACGTGCAATGTTTTTTTTTACCGGTGTGGCATGCACTGAAAAACTTGATCGGCGAGTATCGAATATTCAAATCTTCGGTCAAACCCAGTTTCGAATATTCGAATAGTAGAATATTCGAATAGTAAATTATTCGAAAATGAACAGCCCTAATCAATTCTTGTTTGTGTTTATCATAAGGTGTTGTGAAGTTTGGTTGGGTATGTACATGTTTATGACATGCCTGCTGCCGTCTTTGCACACATACATGTGAACATATTTTGAAGATGGAATTTGACGTTGGGGATGATGCAATTTACGAGAGAGTTTTGCCCTCAGCACTGAGCACACAGTCCCTAACTCCACGTCAGGAAATCCCAACCAGTCTCTTCTACTTCTCATTTACGATGTAATGCTGAACCAAGTATACCAAGTTGATTTATGCACACCCAAATTGAAATACACTTGTTTGTCCTTCTTTAGGGCTGTTTACAACTTGTTTTGAGTGTCAGTCCTACCCTTGGACCTCAGTTCACCGATCGTATCAAAGGTGCATTGGCCCTCCTCCCTCAAGAAAGGTAGGTCCGATGTTTGTCCCGAATGCGCTTTTATTCTCACTCGTATCTACCGGCATGAAAAGCCGTAATCGCACACAGCGATAGCGGCGTCCATTTGAATCGCAGTTTGTGATAAAATGTAATTGCATCTTTGTCGCGCTTTTTGATTAGGCACTCTATTTCGTCACTTGTTTTTCAAAATCCACTCACAGTGCCAACCCTTGACCTGCATTTGAGAATGATATCAGAATCAGTAAACTACAGTTTGGTAACTTCAAAACAACTTTTGATCGTTAATTACTGTTATCGCTAGTAGGGATTTGGATGGGGTCCAAAAAAACTCTTCAAAAATTTGCTGTTTTCAGAGCCTGGATAATGCATGTACACTGTGGCAAGGTTTTGTTAAAACATAAACATGAACCCAATTCACTCATTGCTTTTACAAGGTGAGTTGAAATAAAGCAACCAAATGCGAAATTGTGCTTTACTACGAGAACCAGCAGTGTTCTCATGAGTTACTGAAACTTGTGACTCGATTTGAGTCAAGTCATTTAAGTCACTGATTCGAGTTACTTATTCAACAAGGTCGCATCGAGTTGAGTCACAGAGTGTGGTCGAGTCAGCTTGAGTGAGTAACAAAGTGGTTGAGTCAGCAAGAGTTCCGACAGTTCCCTCCTCCCCTTCCCCCTCTGGCAACGCCACTGCATCTCAACATCTCACTCTGCCAAAATGTATACACATTGGTTAAATGTGACTTTTACACATAAAAAGTAACATTTGTGGAGTCGTATACATTGGACCCCAAAACATGCATCCTGATGACTCCTATAAAAAAAAAAGAACCATTTTGTTGTTGTTGGTATTTCACAGGAAGCAGATTGACTCAATTTTGACAGAGGATGACTTAGATGTAGGAAGCAGTCCTTGATTCCTGAAAACTTATGATGGAACTCTTATGAATGTCTCTACCCAGTCCAATGATGCAGTCCAGGCCAAAGTTTGAGGTTACAATGACCAAAAACAAAAGTCAACTTTGGTATAAAAAAATAGAAAATTAGGCTCAAGTACGAACTCAGTTTGAGCAGTGGCTTCAGCTCAGATTTGATCCTGGATTCCAGTTTATTTTGTTTTAATGTCATAATGTTTTCAGACTTGTATCTGGACTTATAGCCACAGCTGGAATAGCCAACTCGAGGCCTGTGTTCAAGATCGTTATAATATTGGAATTTGGAATCAAGCCAACATTTGAGCAATCTTGGACCTTTTTTTTTTAAGAAGACTTAAATACTAATTTCTTGTCTGCTTTTCTAAAACTATTTTTGCCTAGACTCTGATCTTCAACCCACCTAAGCTTACAGTCCGGGCAAAGTCTTCAACAAACTTTAAAGTATTTATCCAGCTGTGTTCTTCGGCAGGGGTAGTTTCAGGATTCTTTGCAGGGGGGGGGGGGGGGGGTGCAGATCCGACAGTTTTTATTTTGTACCAGTAAAGGACAAAAATAATGCGCGAGGGGGAGGGGGGTCCAGCCTGAATATTGTTTTTGGTGTTTTTTTTCTGTAAAGGGCCGCCATATAAGCAACCAGGCTAGAATTATGATTCCCCCTCTGTTTTCACTAGGGCTACCAAAAAACTTTTTAAAAAATTAACCAAACAGAAATATAAATACTGACATATGTTTTCAGTCTTCAATTGCATTTTATTTCGCCCGTTCGTTTCTGAAGCCGTTAATATTTTTAAGAAAAGTTGGTAAATGTGAAGTACACATGTGGCATAGGCATGAATCACGTGATTGCTTTTAAGTGATTTCTTAAAGTCTGGGCTTGATATATGAATTGAGTTTCACTTCCTTTGTTACGAAAATAAGTTACTTATAAACTTGACACCTGAAACTCGGGTTGCAGTCCTCATGTTTGAACTCTTGTTTAAAGTGTTGGTGTTTGTTGTGAAAATGTAGAGAACTTAACATGATCTGAACTTGTATGTACTGGAAGGCATGCCGTGATACCATGCTGCTGATCCAAATCTAGTCGGTTGCATGATTGCAATGCGGTAAAGAGTGTGATGTCATTATGTCTGCGGTCTATTTTGATCACCGAAAGGGACCTACTTTTGAAGGGGTGAGGGGAGGGGGGAGGTGCAGAAATGAGCCTAGGAACCCTTGTTTGGAAACATGAACAGAAGGCCCTCCCTTTTTTGGCAAAAGCAAGATGGTAACAACCCTCTTGGTCGAATATACTAACAGTTTATTGCTAAATAAATATACATCACATCGAATAATATCTACATCAAATACCGTAATTTACATGGGCCTTTTGGGGTTACAAAATACCAGTTCATTTCAAAATAATAGATGTCCATATTCTACTGTGGTTGAAAGCTAAGTACGTGTACAACACTTCTGTGTTAACACGTGCACCTGTCAAAGGAGAATTAGAAAGTACGTGTACACAATATACTGTCTGCGTTCTTTTCGAGTTTCACCTCTCAATTTTTTATTTTTTTATTCATGTTTTTTTAGTGATGCACAACAGCTTTTCACTTTTTAATGAGGCATCAAACCCCCCCCCCCAAAAAAAAAACCCGCATCTTTAGATATAGAATAATTACCTTACAAATATCGAATTATTTGTGACCCGACAATGATTCTGGCATATATCTTTGTGTGCATTACATGCGTTGGAGCGTTGCAGATGACCCAAAACAGAAACAAATATGCTTTTTCGTTAAAATAAAACATGTAAGAAAAAAGTACTTAAACAAATGGTTTGTTGAGGAGCACGGACAGTATTTCTGTAATCAAATCCCACTATATTGTTTACAATAGGGCCTAACCAACTCATTGACAAAAAGATCAAGACCAATCTTCAACCGTTTTCAGATAAAACACTAGATGTACTTTCATTTAAGCACTTTTTTTAAGTAGGCCCGACGGATACACGGCACTTGAGATGTGGTGTACATGCTTATCACCCGTAAGAATACAACATTTGTTTCGCACTCTGCCAACTTAAAGTTAACTGGATATGTTTGTGCTGAAGACCATTAGAACCTTGTCTATAAACTAAATATAATAAGAGAGTGGGGCTGGGGTGGGGCGGGGCGGGGCGGGGCGGGGCGGGGCGGGGCGCTACAGTAAGGGGACTTTTAAATCCAAGCTTACCCGTTTATATTGCAGATAACCTGAGCTTTACAAACGCTAGGATTTACTCCACGTACAGAATGAGGCAGGGCTACATAAAGGGTTTGGAGGAGACTTAGGGCCATTTCACAGAAAACAAATTATACTTTATTAAAAAAATTCAATTTTTGCTGCAATGCATCGTGGTCAAAGAGTCCGTATTTCAAACCAGTCCAACTTTCATAGCCTACATCTTTGTTTTGCATTTGTTTTGGTGGTAATTGAGCTGTGGGAAAAAACGTGCCTAACAACCAAAACCAAAAAGGAAAAGTATACTTAACAAGTACGAATTCGTGCAGGAGCGCTGAGCCGCATCGTTGGTGACTTGCGTGGGTGACGGTTTCGTCATAGACACATGCACAGTAGTACAGCCTGCGGTCTCGTAGACTTTGCGTGTGTGAGAGTTTCGTCAAGAAAAACTGTCACGTGACCAAATTGGCGCAACGAGAAGAACAACACTATTAGCGCTTATACGTCTGCGATGCGACGCGGCTAAAAAGTCGTATCCTCAGAGCGGACTTTGTTTCGTTACTGACATATTCAAGGGGAGGGGCTTAGAACGCCCCCAGATCAGTGTTTGTTTTCTTGTTTCCGATGGACCAGCCCGAGTAGTTGACATTGATAAATAAACACGGTCAACCAGTAGGTAAAATGAAAATGGGAGAAGGACATAGTCCGCTCAATAGATTGACGAGATATCAGAAAACATTCAACAATGTTTAGAATACCTATACCGGATGTATACTTTGTACAAACTAGCATTATCAGTTGCCACGCAGGCCTATGCAGGTGCAGTATTGGCCTATGTAGGCGATTGCATGGGCAGCGATACCGGGGGTGACCGGGGGGGGGGGGGGAACACGCCCCCCCCCCCCCACACGCCCCCTCCCCCCCCCCCCCCCCCCCAATATTTTGGGGTAGGGGACGGCTTTGGTAGTGATTTACCCATTGTCATATACATTTTATTTGTCTTTGGCTTTTACATGCACCAATATGCACCAGAATGGTCGAGGAGGTCCGGCCGGCGTTCAGTCGTTTGCCGGTGAGGTCTGTGAGGTCTGTGATGTGATGGTTGTGTCCGAGGCAGCATTTCTTCTCACACTGAGACCATGTGAGGTAGTTGTGTTACTTGCTCCGCCATGGTCTTGGGTGAACTCTGTAGCTGATGAAAGACGGGGGAGAAGAAGAGTGATTTACGTCATCCTACCAGCAGAGAAACAAAATGACGGCATATTGGGGTAGAACTTCCTGCTCTTTGCTCCCCTTTTTATTTTTATTTCACGCTTAACAGTAAATCAGCAACCACTTTAGAGTATTAATCTTTTTCGTTTTATAATGGCACCACCAACTCCAAGGAAGTGTAGGCCTACCCGCCCCCTCCTCTACCCCGGCGCTTTTTTTTGAGAGCGGATCAAATTTGTTGGGCAAATTTCTGACTCTTTTAACCCCCACCCTCCCCATGCACATAAACATTTTTGGATCTGCCACAACATGCATGTCATCTACATTTCGGAGGGGAAACGTGCCCTCGATCCATGGTCGAGGCCTGTGCCCCTGTTGAAATTGCAATAGTATACGGTGAACAGTTTCGTGTCATAATTGCGATTCTACAGCGTGGTTTCGACTTGATTCTTGATCCCTATAGTGCCAAAGTTAGGCCAGCTGCCGATACGGCGGGGTACGGCTTGGGTTATTTGAAATACTACGTCATTACGTGACGTCAAACTATAAATTATACTGTCTGGAATCAAGACTATATACGGATTCGCATTTCCCATGCATGTACTTGTTCGGCTTTGGTCATTTGTAGAGCGTCACGATTGGTCATTGTTGCAATTTTCATAAATGGGCGGATTTGGGGGTTAGTATTTTATAGGAAATATCGTTCCACTGACCTGTTCAAAGTTTTGCGTTGTTGAATGGCGGAAAAAACGAGAAAAAAAGGGCACTCGTTTTCAACCGTCGGGCGGATGATAGCCTTTAGTCAAGGCGCGCGTGGCTACCTGGACGCGTGACGCGCCCCGAATGCCAACCATGCCAACATATCCGGGGTGCGCCACTCGTCCGGGTAACCACGCGCGCCTTGACTAAAGGCTACAGGGCAATTTTCCAACGATTTCCAGCTGGAAATCGTTGGAAACCGATATAAATTTCCACTTTTCTTGACAACGACAGCACACCTGGTACCATCATTTCACAGGATGATTGAGACAACTATTAACTTACAGTCTAGTAAGGTATTTCGTAATAATTCATAAACCAAAAATTTGAAGATTACCAATCGTGTACACTACTTTTAACGACTTCGGTTCCAACTGTTTGAACCAAACGAGAGTCGAAAGTGTGGGTCGGTTTTTAACATTTATTGAGCAAGACTTGTTTTCTAGTTCAAAAGAACACCCATCCTCGCATGCCGATTGAAATATGTCTGCATATACATGTAGGTAGGCCTATTTATAAAGCGACGATGTCTCGGATGCACCAATCGGGATACCTTGTACGTTGTAGATCATACCTCCTCGAAACATCCTCATTGGAGTATTTAACTGGATACAGTAAGCGTTTTCCCTTATATTACCACTACTAATTCTACTATTTTTTCAACGAAAACCATTGTTGCGGTTGAAGTTTCATAATTATAGCCTATTTAAGAAAGAAAAGATGTACATGATAAGTCTACAAAAGCAGATAAAAACATATTTACTTAAGACAGGTTATAGTCATTTTTCCTATGATTGGATGTTAAATAGTTATATTACCAGTTTTCGACGGCGCCTCGGTGTCATCATCGTTGTTTGCGCACCTCATCCCACATCCCGGGAAACAACGGCAAATCTCGCGCTCCCACGTGCAGTCTGAATCGTTTTGGCACGGCGTGAGATCGTCACAGGCCGCGACGGAAGACCGGTGTGCAGTCGAACTCGAATCATGCGGTTCTTTGGTATTTGTAGGACAGCCTGTCGCCCGATAGTCGTCTGTAATATTCATAAAAGAAAGATATATGTCTTGAATTACACTTCCATAACTAACACATTCAAAATGTATTTTTTTTCAATAAGTCGCTTTGTATCGGTAAAGTACTCATGGTTTTCCATGCTTGTCTGATTTGGCGAAAATTTGGGGTTATAATCGATTATAATCAAGTAATCGATTTCCAGCCATTCTTTACTGAAAAGTAGCCATTGTTTAAACATCTTTTACAAATGCACGCTTGAAAATTGAAAGTTAATAATGAACATGCCAGCCAGGTAAAACCTATAATTAAAGTTTACATATCATATTTGACTTCCAAGTTTTTTGAACAATCAGAAAACTTCAACTGACCTGTAGTGTTGGTGCCGTTTACCAGGCGTTCCCGTAGAAAGCCCCCGTTACAATCTTTGCCGCGTCCCTGAGATTGTCTGTGCCGTCGTGTGGCGTTGCAAGCCCCGCGATGGGCCACCCGAACGCCCGGTGCCCTCTGCTCTCTGAAGTGGCAGTATGTGCGGTACGTGCGGCTGTCACTGCCACACAGTTGTCGGTGTTTGTAGTGATGGCATAGCGACAATTTGTGGTGTCTGCGACATAAGTGGTTACGCTCGTCGTTCGTAGTGCAGTCCGAACCTTTGGAACAGCTAGAAGTTGTGGTTCCACTATCTAGAAAAACATTTAAAAAAACGTTGTGTCTCAGTAATTGCGAGCGATTTTACACTCTAAATATTGTCCGATTTTGTTGGAAAGTTACTGAAGGTTTTGCATGTATATCTTAGTTTGGGCTAAATTGGGGAATGTATTGGAAGTCATCGATTATCAGCAAATATATTCTTCATTTTATTTTTCATTTTTATTGAAAAATTGGTACATTGTATGCTTGTATCTTAAAGACAAAACAAAATTAAAAAGGAAAAAACCCAGGTTAAACAGTAAACGTCCTCTTTGTGTTCCCAGTTCGAATCCCACCGAGTATGCCCGACAGCATTTTCATCCCTCGTTGCTTATATTGATTATATAATTAATTCGCTGTATAGATAGTTCGTGTCCCATGCATCAGCGGTCAGATTCATAATGAGAGAAGAAGATAAGTATAGCCGTCCCGACGAACGTAAAATCCAGAGGTTCAGTATACCTGTGGTGTGACTGCTTGCAGTCTGCTGGTTTCTCGCCGGTCTGTTCAGGCATACCCATCCACACATGCTGTTACATTTGCAGTGCTGGTGTTTGAGGCAATCAGAGATCCGACTGCAGCGAGTCAAACCCTGACATAATTCCTGTCGAGTCAGTGTCTGCCGGGTCAGAAGCTGGATATCTCCATCACCACCAACCACCTCGCACGGTTCTGTCACGTATTTGGATCGAATACGATTTGTATGGAGTCAGCCAGCACGAGGTTAAAAGACACTCTATTCGCAGTCGAAAGTTTACATCACTTGGAAATTATTCCTTCAATTATTTCTCGAGGTGTTCTGTTTCTTGCAGTGTTTTGATTTGTAAATTCTCAGCATATCAATAAAATTATGTTTTATATGATGGTAAAATCAAATCCTTTCTCGTGCATGTAATCATTCGGATTTGGTTCACGAGTTTACTGCTTCAGTACCAAACTTAAACAGCAAGGTTAAAATTAGAAGAAAAAACTAACTAAACTAGTAGGGGTGTGCATCGGAACCGGGTACCCGAGTACCCGAGTACCCGAGTACCCGAGTACCCGAGTACCCGAGTACCCGAGTACCCGAGTACCCGAGTACCCGAGTACCCGAGTACCCGAGTACCCGAGTACCCGAGTACCCGAGTACCCGAGTACCCGAGTACCCGAGTACCCGAGTACCCGAGTACCCGAGTACCCGAGTACCCGAGTACCCGATACCCGAGTACCCGAGTACCCGAGTACCCGAGTACCCGAGCGTTCATATCAGGAACCGGTTCCAGATTATGGAATCGAGTACCCGTACAACTTTACATTATCGCATAGTAACTTCCCAGACAATGAAAAAAGGAAAGGTTTTGAATGTTATTTGTTGGAAATTTTCAAAATTTAAACCCGACCAGCACAGATTTCACGTTTATGACACTCACGAAAATCGACAATAAAGGGATTTACTGGTCGTGGTTTTTGTAGTCAAGGTATGGATAAGAGCCTCGACGAGATTAAAGGGACACATTGCTTTGGATTTTGCGATTTGGGCTATAAAACTAAAATGGATATGGTTGGGAAGCTTTTTTTATAGTAGAATATAAAGATTCACATAACTATCCCTTCAAATTGCGTGGTTTTTGTTTAATTTCGTGACAAATAACGGTCCGCCATTTTGTAGAACCACATTTTTGACTCCACAAAATGGCGGACCATGTTCACCAGTCGTATTTCCAGTCGCAGCTGGTTGAAGTACATTCTGTTGATCCATTTTGATGTACTGTGGCACGGCGCGCAGCACTGGCGATATGTGTCGCGAGGTAGAGAATGGTACCTGGCGATCATCTGATAGGTTTACAAGGCCACTGGCTGCGGCGCCAACCTAAAGACTCTTACAGCGTATTTAGCGCATTATTTAGACGGTGGTATTTACTACTGGAAATACATCTATGTTTCGCGGGTCAGATGTCAGGAGTCAGAGGCCAATTTTTTGTTTTATAATAACTACTCACTAATTACAACACATTATAAGTGTTTTTTTGCATGAACAACTCTTATAAAAGATAAGGAACATTTCCAAACAGCAAAATTTCATGACATTTGAAGGCAATGTGTCCCTTTAATAGCATGCCTCATCCACCATAAATACAACTGTATAGAGTACCGAAGTGATGACGTCAATGCAATGTTTGGAACCAGAATACTTTTGTTATTTTGTGCCAATGTGTTTGCATGACTGGCTGTTAACAAAGGAACAGTCGAAATCTCCATTTGTTTGGAGCCAGTTGTCGCGGCAACTGACGTCAGACTTCGGTACTCTAAAAAAAAAAACTTCCGGAAAGCCGTCTTTTGTGATATGCTGGCGCATGCACGAGCCGGCACACGCAAAGGCGGAAATGAGATTCATGTTTTTACTAAACTGGCATGACATTTTTCAGACTTTTGTCTGCAATAAGACTTTTTAATCTCAGAGTTTGACATTTTTACAACTTCCGGGATTGGAAGTTTTAGGTTGGGTTTCTTTAACGGGTACCCGGGTACCCGTATTTTTTTCAATCGGGTACCCGGTTCTTTTACTACCCGTATAAAATGCACACCCCTATAAACTAGTATTAAATGCTATCTTAAAGTTGAAAACTTCCATTTTGCAAAGTCGCTAAAAGACTGAATTTTGTGAGCTGAACTAAGATAAATGAGAAGCAAACGAGATAAAAAAACCAGTAGCTTATATGATGATTAATACTAGTGCACCATGATCTTAGCTTGCAACAAGTTCATTTTTAATAGTCAATTTCACATTTTTTGTTTGCGCTTTTTAAAGATAGGCCTTCATGTATATACCTTTCATGAAAACAATTCTGAAAATCAATAACCTGCAATGCCGCCCAAATTTGGCCCCATAACATGGAAAACCATGAGTAACTTCCAGTACAATGTGACTCATGAAAAACGACAGCTTAAATCGGACGATCTTGGACCTATTTGTTAATTGGTTTGCGGATATTAACAAAATTGAAATATCTGACAGAACGTACTTTTTCTCGGGGTCAGACATCGGAAGCCGCAACCCTTCACGCATCGGCACGCCTGACCCTGCTTGGCACACGGTTCTCTCCATTTACACTCCGGCCATTGCGAGCACGATGATACGCCGAGACCAAATGTGCTGAACTTGGGTTCGGACACGGGGCATAGAGTCTCTGCCAGCATTGAAAATTAAGAAAAGGAACACGTACAAAGGGAGGAATTGACGTTTTTAATGTAAATAAGATTGTGAGACATAATAATTATGTCCGTCTGGAGCGCAATAAGGAAATCTCAACAAGATCAGTTGTTGATATATCGTGTTAAGTCGTATGCATGTACATGTATATGTTAAAATTCGTGTTTGAATCGATTTGGGGATTTTTGGTTTATTTTGTGAGATAGCTTTAGTAAAATTATAGAATCTCAAAGTGAAATTTTATTTTGAGAAAAAAAAGACAGATAAACCTGGAGAAATGACGGATTTTGAAGCTTGTTTGTAAGAAATGATATGACTGCGTCGGGCTTGCGCGCAACGCGTGATTTTTCGGAGTTGTCTTGAAAAGTACTGTTCTAACTTCTTGGTATGGTCGTAGTGCGCGGTAACGTTTATTAGAATGAGGTACACCGATGAGTTTCGTATCTATTGGAAGCCCATTTAAATTGAAAGTCAATTAAGAAATTCAAACTTCTGAGATATGCTTCAATATGCTACAGAGGGTCATAATTTCTGCCGTGTCTGAATCAATTGATTTGCGTTCGACAGTTTAACGACAGAAATGCGGCAGTTGCTTCAGACGTCCAATTTGTGTCGACTGTAATACTTCTTTAAGGTGACCGATTAAGAAAACCAAACGTAACTCATTTTCATCATCTCAAAAACTTGAAGTACAAGTTTGTAGTCGCACGTTGCGCATGAAGTCGACGACTTTTTCGGAATGTGTTTCGCCGAAATTGAAAATTGTCAAACAGACATTACCATGAAGGTAATTTTGAGTGAATTTTCAAAGTGAACAATGAAAACTGGCACGAACCGGATTTGAACCTGCGACCTCGGAACACCGTACCGGCGCTCTACCAACACTGAGCTAACTTGCCCTATGTTGGCGGTCTCCCAAATTGTCAGTGTCTTTGTTCGTGGGGCGCTCGTCAGAAGTCATAAACCCTAGGGATCACGCCCGAATTTTACGATACAACCTGGGAAGCGACATTGCGGGGATCACTCGATGAGGATACTTTTAAACTTATAATTCGACAAACAAACCGCAAGGGAAACTTTCTAGGTAATTTGAATGAATTTTCAAAGAAAACAATGAAAACTGGCAGGAGCCGGATTTGAACCTGCGAACTCCGGAACACCGTACCGTAAATTGAAAAATTAATAAATGCAGTTATGATACGTACCACAACGCAGCCCACATTCAGTGCACCTGCAGGCGTAACCGGGCGAGCAGTCTCTGGTCGAACAGTCTTGTAACCCTTTGCACCGACGGGTACCAAATATAGCAAATGAAAGATAGGTTTGGGTTGGACACGGAGGCTTGTCGCGATGATTTCCTGTGAATAAAAAAAAAACCACAATAAATATGATTTGAAGCTTTGCATGGTGGGTACGATACGAGAAAGACTGAGATTGCGGGTAACACCATGTGAAATGAATCTCTTCTAGGAAGATGTGTGGTTCTGGAAACAAAATGGAAAATTCGTTGCGGAGCTGACATACCAATGAATAATCTCTAATTGAAAGCTGGCAACACAGTTGCAGGCAGTGTTCATGCTTTGTGGTATTCAATAATATATACATGAAATATCAAAGCTGTGATGGTTTGAGCTCAATCCGTCATCCGGGTCATGAGAAAATAGTAAAACCCCAAAATGTGATTACAGTGATTTTGTTCACGTTCCTTACATGTATGTGCTTATTTAAATTTGTCAAATCAAAATACGCCTTGACATCTTAGGATTGGTACTGGTGTCATATTTATAAACAGTAAGCTTTTGGATTGGAACCACACGCAGATGTGATTTAGCAATAGACACACTAATTCCGGGACTGCAGAATGACGCATGGACCGCGAAGTTTACAACTTAAAGCATAATCATTTTGAGGTAATTTTGAGGGTTCTTAGTTTTTCATTTAACATTAGATTTGGTGATTATTCAGTGCGGCACGTAAATGTAACTTGAACAACATTGATGGCTTGGGCTACATTTAGGTACAGGGTTGGGGTACAGGGCTCGGTCTACTTTTAATATCTTAGGTGCAGGGTTAGGGCTACATCTCGGGTTGGGGCTACATTTAGGTAATTGGGGTACAGCGCTTATTTTATGCTACTTTTAATATCATAGGTGCAGGGTTAGGGCTACATCTCGGGTTTTGATTTTGTAGGTGGAAAGAATCTCCGCACGGCACTGTGCATTGGATTGTACAAGTCGGGAAATTTAAGTCCACGTAGGCCCTATACTTACCCGCAACCACAACGTTAAGTCCTAGGAAAACACATCCGTACAGAAGAAATGGGCGCCGAGTCCAGACACGCATGGTAGGGTGTTCATTTGGCGGAAAAGAAACCACTGTAAACTTAATTAACACTTTGTCCAACAGTCATAGAATTGCTTCTGCGCTTATCACCAACATTTGGATGGATTTATAGATTTAGCGGCAATGAATCAGCCGAGCTAGAGTCGTCTGCTGACGATACTTTCCTAGATTCTGCAGGGCTATCTAGGGCAGTACTCTTGCTGTGACAAGCCGTCGACTTGGAGCAAGTCTAGACTGGTGTTTACTGTCGTTAAACTTTGTTACTTTATTAGGACCCTTGGAAAGCATCAAAACGCCATTCAGTTTTTTTTTAAATGGACGTCACTCTATACGGGCTTCAACACTGGTGGTCAGAGGGGTTGGCCACATTTTAGGTTGCCAACCCTATACCACCCTTATGGTTTTCCTGGGTCAAGATCTTAATAGAGGATACATCTTCAACAGATTCCAGAGAAATTATCCCAATTTTTAGACCAGAGACCGGTGGCTTCCACTGTCAGTGAGACCAATTCACCTCCCCTTGTGATTCGGTTTTATGAGTTTACGGGAAATCAACATGCGCAGTGTCTTGTATTGACAATCAAATTATGTCACTTTGTTTGGTGTTGTGGTTGCCAGGACTTCCACTTCTAATGGTCAAAGTACAGCACGAACAAGAACAGTTTTACATTAATGTTGCCGTACCGTCTGCTCTTTCAAAGACAATCTCACAAATTAGTTCCCAATGAATGTTGTTGTTTATTTAAAATACTATTTACAAATATAAGGATGGAAGCTTTGATACATTAAGGACTACTCTAGGAGCGAGCACAAAAAAGTAAACTACAAACCATATCTTACTAGCCGGAAATTATGCAGCAATTTACTAGTAGTTTAACGTTCTTGTCATGTCGCCCAGGAGTCCAATTGCAATAGGATAATGGCTATATACGGTGTGCGTGCAGTGGTATGTGGGTTCGAACACCGCTGAGATCACGGTGCTTGTGTTCTTGGGCAAGACACTTTACTACAATTGCTTCTTTTCACCTGGGGGTATAAATGGGCACCTGTGACGGTAGAGAACCTTCTTAAACTGCTACTTGACTGATCGCACGGCCTGATGACTAGGGGTAATAATTGTGAAGAGCTTCGAGATATTTGTATAAAGTACAACTTAACGCACTCCTGTTATTATTTGACAATAATCATAATCCCAATAATAACCCGCCAATGGAGAGTCTTCCTGCAAAAGTCGACAAAAACAATCGGCAGATTTTCTTTCATTGTAAACCTGTATTTACATGATGGAAAATGTTTGCAAAAAACGTATTTGCGTGTCCTAGTTGCGTCGTCATACATTTTCATCGCCAGGGACCTGTTATTTACAATTTCAGGTCCCAGGCTTATTGGTTTGTTTTTAAACGTAATGTAGGCTGGTGATCCGACATGTCCAGACTTTGATCGACCTATATTTTGATAAATCTGATTTATTTACATTTACTTCCGAAGGGAAGTGTCACAATCATCATGTCGGTGACATTTCCCGAATAATTGAACTGATACAATGGCCGAAGATAAAACAAATTGTCTTTGCGAGTCCGTTTCTTTATACACTTTGAATGGAGGAGTGGGTGGGCTTTAGTACCAAGCTTGCAGAAGATCAAAACCAGTGTGAAGTTGATACAATAATCACATCGTCTCCAATTCTTTTATCGACACTTTGTATTCACCAGTTTTATACTCTGACCGCCCGCCATTGTATGCAATCGGCAGCATTTTGTAATCACTGTTTGCTTGTATATATATCTCAACTGTGTACCAAGATTGAGCCCATTGTATAAGTACTTGTGATAAATTGCTCTCGCGTTCCGTTTGACCCCCAAACTGGGTAGGAAAAAGAGATACCATGCAGCATTATTTTTGACGTGAATACACGTACACGAAGGAAAGTGTTATTTCCATGATACTATTAATTCTCGGGTCCTCGGTACCGGTGCCATATGAATATCCGACTCCCATTAATATCCGACTCCTCTTTCCTATTATTGGTTAAACCCTCTCGCGTGACCGGCCACTCTCCCGATAATCGATTCATCAATCACTTAAGGCATGTGCAAAATACAATATTTCATGGTGACAAAATCTCACGATACACCGGTAGCAATTCTTGGTGACAATTCTATTTTTGTATCCATGAGCCAAAGTATGATGTCATCATGGGCATAATCTGAATCCGAACCGAACCGAACCGAACCGAACCGAACCGTTTCTGTGCCAAGCTGAGGCAAGCTGTGCTGTGCTGTGCTGTGCCGTGCCTAGCCAAGCCGATGCTGAGCCAATCCGAAACCAGGTTAATCAACTCAGATTCCAGCTGAGGTTAGCCAAGCTTAGAACCCAGTCTCTTCCCTGTGTGACATACTCAAAAAATGCAACTTTAACATGAATCAAAAAACTTTTTGGGGAGAGGCTATATCCCCTTGACCCCACACCAACCTTGAGCCCCTAGCCCACCGAGACGCCAGTTCGGCTTGCAAAAATAAAAAATAATAATAAAACTTAAGACCCCAAAAAACCCACAAACTTTAGCGTCCTGCCGTTTTCAAATAGAAACGTGTTGGTAAATTTGTAGACCCTGTCAGGTAATATTTTTCAGCCTGGCCGCCGGAATTTTTTCAAGATGGTTTTCACTTGTAGGGTCCCCCAAATCGATTCAAAACGTCCAATAGATCGCCTGTGAGGCATTTCTGCAAATTAATGATTTGGAAATTTGCAGCAAACCGCAGTATGTCTGTGGAGGATGTGAAGGTGACGTGAACTACCGATTTCAGTCGGTCTAGGTGCGTGCGTGCTTGGCGCGTCAGTTCAGCCTCGATTTGTCTTGTATCCGCTCAAGCAAACCCCGGGGCTGCTAAGCGCAGAAAAAAATCTGCTCAATAAAATCAGATTACAAACCAAAAATTCATGTGATGTATACAACTTGAGATGGATTCTCGACTGATTTGGGATGATCAAGAAAACTTGGTAAGCATGTAATTTTCATTAAGCATCTCCATGCCATTGGGCACATGCGCCAATTTCACGGAGTAAGCACACAAATTTAATTAGCACAAAAAGTCTAGCTAAGTAAAAACAGGTTACCAGCCCGAACTCCATGTGATTTTCTCGCTAAGCAAACATCAGCTAAATGCCATACATTGGTTCGGTGATTACCAAGGAAGGTTTCTCATGCTAAAGCAAATTTGTGTACTTGGCAACATTATGAAATTGGGTCCTGGTACTTTGTTGCCAATCAGCGCGACTGGGCGATCCTGGCGTGAGACGGAGATTAAACCAATCGTTTATGCTAATCCCCCCGTGATTCCCTCCGTCGTCTGGAATTTGATTTTCTCTTTTCTTTTCTGGTATCTTGATTCCAACCTCGATTTGTGATGGGACTTCGCCGAGCATGAGAAATAGATGCGTGAGGCTGAAATAGAGCGCAAAGTACGGGCCGGATAAACATACGTGAGATTTGAAGGTAGACTTGTTGGATCATTAAACAAGTATGATCGATTATGTAGCACATCGAAAGTGTAGGGTTCATTCTGGAATTTGTTTGCATAATTGGCTGTATTTTCGGGCAAAAGAGGGCGCTGTTTCGTCTTCATTATGTGGCTAAAATGGCGTTTAGATACAGGGTTATAGGTTACATTTTAGGTGCTGTATATAGGTCATTCAGGTCTCTACTGAATGGCCAGTTTAAAGCTTTTTCACGCACGTGACCAGATAGCATGAAATGTCAACAAAACCACTCGTATGGACCGACATGAAGTGACTGTGGTACATTACAAGGGGAAGGTTCAACCAAGTGCGTGTACACCGAATGCTTTTTTTATATAAACATTTCATTAGCATCACTGCACTGCGGTCCATGACGTCACGCGAAAAGGGTCTATTTCTGATATTACAAAGCTGTGAGCCTTTGTGTCTTATTGAATTTTTTTTACATGACGTCTTCTTAAACAGCCAACATTAGGCACATGACTCTTGACTATTACATTAAACTTTGTGAAGCCATATAATAAAACGAAGGTGTAATCGAACCACAACAGAAACTGTGAGGAATAACCACAAGCACCCAAGCGCTTGCTTGATTCCATCAATTGCAACAAAAATCCATAAGATCGTTAAGTATGCGCCTTGCTATGACAAGCTCTTTAAATGCAGAGGCCTTGCGTTGTAAGAGCTTTGCAGTCTCGCTACCGTGTTGATACAGTATAATCGCCACTCCCAGAGTTCCATATTGGCCTACACCTGGGTGCACATTTAGGTTTACCGTAGTTCCCTCATGCATCTTGTTGCCACGCGTATGCTCAATTTGAATCGAGGGGATGCTTTTGGGCGACTAGCTAACAGCCCATCGCCCATATCAATTTGATTTCATTACCCTGCAAGTTTCCCCTGCGGTAACGGTCCAATCCTGTTACACCATACGCTGTTGGGATTTCTGCTTGGAGCACGTGAGTCGCCCACTACTCGGCACTCGACGGTCTATATGTCGCGCCTTGAAGCTAGGAATAAATGCGACACTTTTGCAGTGGGATAAGGCCCGACTCCATAACATCCACCATGATGGGCTGAATATGTCCACGAGGCAACGAAGAACTCGTTGGTCGTTCGAGATATTCACGAAGCATGTTAAAGGTAAGTGAATCATTGGATGTTTTGGCAACCCAGTTTCGTAAATTATAAGCAAAGTTGCAAGATAATGGAGTAAGGTTTGAGGTGATAATTAACGTCAAAAGCTTGCTTTGTTTCTTAAAGTTTATAACCGTTTGAAACTCCCCGTCAAAGCCACTCTTTTGCAAGATGCCTCAACCCCCCCCCCCCCCCCCCCCACCCGGAAAAAAGTTTCGCTTCTTGTCTTGTCGCTAGTCTAGAGTACACAGCGATGTATTAGTAACAGAAATACCTGAACATCGGCATTGATATAACGCCTTTATTTGGTAGGAACAGTGTGATTCGCTCGATATTAATACCCCTGATCTTCAGGCGTTTTCGTTGTTGGATCCATGCCGTTTCCCTACGGTAATCTAATTTGACAACGTCGATTGACAGTAATCAATTCCAAGCACAATCCGGGGAGGGCGGAGCTACAGTCCCCAACATGACCCCCCCCCCCCCCCCCCCCCACAAAGACTTTCTCTTTCATTTTTTGTTCCAGATTGCTTATAGTTTCAGGATATTTCCGAGATCTCCAAAAAGTCCAAAAAAGTTTGTCCTCCAAACCTTTCAGTCAAAAGCCGCACCTGCATTACGTACAATAACATGAACTCTGACCTCTGTTAAATAATACCATGAATACTCTTGTGTAGTTGAAGGCAAGTGTGGTAAAGCGCCTTATAGGCCACAGGCACGACTTATTTTGGTCTGTGATCAGTCCAGAACACTAAACCCAGTTGGGCAACACGGAAACAGGCCAGTTGTATCTGAATTTTACCTAACACTGTATTATTAAGTTTTTCTTAATCTTCGTAATACCCCTATCCGGAGCGTCGAAAGCTGCTCCGGATCACGTTTTTAGTGATCCTGCTCGCGAGGTGGGTTCGCAAGATCCAAGATCCAAGATGGCGACGTGCGAGACGGACAGAGAAAAGTGACGGTATTTTTTCGTAGATTTGAAGCATTTAACGAGCTATTGTGACAGTATTTACTCATAATTCTTTTACAGTGTATTTTTGTTATTAAAGCTCCGTACGATTTATTTACTTTTCTGGAAATACTAGATAGTTTATCATAAAAATAGCCCTACAGAATCTGAAGCAGACGACTTTGTCGTGTAATATAAATTCTCCCAGCATGCAACATATAGCGAGAGGGATTCGCGATCCCGTTTGTTTTCGTTCGGCTCTGGATCACCTCCCGATCTGTGTGAAACAAACAGGCCCTGTATCGCAAATACCGCCTGGTTGAGACGTCACAATTGTCAAAAGGCATTGTGGGAAGGAAAAAGCAGTCTCATTCCTTCCCACAATCCCTTTTGACCATTGTGACGTATACGTCTCAACCAGGCGGTATTATTATTTGCGAAGAAGTCTATGTAAACTATGGACCATAACATAGCATGACGTCATTAGGTCTCAGGACTAAGCCAAAAGAAATTGTTGTGTTGCAAGCTAAAATTGAAAAAGAGGGTCGATCGGTCGGAAATTTGTGTGTATTAATTAAAAACCAAACAAACCAACAAAAAAACACCGACCCTGATTCTGTCGGTTGGGACGGTCGGTCGGTCCGAGGGCAACACAACAATTTTTCTTTGGCCCTATTAAAATCCACAGTACACAGTATTTACGATTGGCATTTTTTTTCTCTTATTCAAAAAGTCTTGATGACCGCATGGGTAGGCCAACTATGCAGTGGCGTATCCAGGGGGGGGGGGGGGGGGGACTTGCCCCCCGGCGGCATTTGAGGCGTCATAAAAAAACCAGTGTTTTTAAGATGGTTTTCAGACGGTTCAGACGTTATTTGCCCTCCCTGGCATAAAACCCTGGATACGCTACTGCTACTACCCGGTTGCAGCTCATTTTAGAATGGGGGAAAACACCGGTCGACGCATTTGACGACGGCCGGAATGGTAATTATGATATTTGGCATAATTTCCCTCACATCAAGAATTCAATCATTCACCCAGCATGGACATCTCGTGACAAGAGATCTAGCTGAATCTATTAACCTTTTCCCAAGTCCTCACCTTGTACCGGAAAACATGAGTGTCGGCAAACATGAAAAAGGCATCTAGAACATGGGGGATCATAACTTGAAGGGACTCGTAAATATTTAATTCCGTTCCAGTGGGATGGTTAGTGATGCAAGAAGGAAGCATGTAGCGTGACGGTACGGGAATTAGGAGCTCCCGCTGAACCTACTCTTAGGCCTATTGACGAAAAGTTAGGTTTTTGTGAGATTAAGGATTTTGTTCCATTATTTCTGCCATCAGTGAAAAATCTAATATTTTTTTAACCAAACGCGTCTCTCCAAATTTGATTAGAAATGTCCCAAAAACAATACGGGGTGGGGCTATGTGTAAACCACTGTCCCATAAAAAAAGTCAAATGCATTTCATAAAATTACAAATGAACAATTTCCAAACATTTCAAAAATCCCCCAGAAAGCTCTCAAAAACTGGCTGTCATTTTTTGTTTAGCTCGCCTCCAAAAAACAAAACAACCCCCTCCCTCCCCATCCCACCGAACAAAATTTAAAAATATAAAAAACAGAGAAAACAAAATGTTACAAACTTTTTAAAAGTTGCCGTCACACCTTGACTTGGACGATCTTAGAAGCGTCTGTAGAAGCACCGTGCATCTGTACATCCGATTTACCATCACTTGCAAACTTTGTTTTGCCATTCTGAAAAGGCGCTTATGCCCCTTTTAGTAATGCAACTGGTTTAGCAATCTGTTGGATTTTATGATAATACAAATTTACATATTCATGAGCTCATTATTGATGTCTATCTAGACAAAAGCTCCAGAATATGCATAAATATTGTAAATTTTTCCGGGTTTCATTTGTGTGTGTCCTCTTTTGTTTAGTTCTTGTAATCGGTCAATAAATCAACTTAATGCACAAACTGTCATAGTTATAGTCAAACAGCACTGCAATAATTGCGACAGAAAACAGCACGACCATTTTTGGTAAAGAACACTTAATCCTAATTTCATGTGCACAAAAGAAATTCATTATGCTTTTCGGAAGTATTAATATCTCCACAAAATATATTTTGGCATGATTTTTTATGTCAATGGCCTTCAAGAGTGAGAGTGGTTTGCGAATGTGCAGTTCTTCGCCATCGAACCGTAGCGCGTAAAAAGCTCTCGCAGCGCGCCAAAAGGTCAAACGCATCTAAAATCCCGCGCTTTTTTGTTTTCGAGCAAAACACAAACACTTGTACCGAAATCGATAGAGGGCCCGCAGGCGAACCTGGCAAATCTTATATCCCAGTGAATTGACTTGGTAAAAAAAATCTATACACTAACTACATCAGTCCAGCGTTGTTTTTCCTCCGGCAGATACAAATGATACAGTAATATTATGCTGAACGTGTACACGGTAAGGTACAGTAATTGTAGACAGGTACTTATTGCTGTTTTAAGATATGGAAAGGGTCCATGTAAGGTAACTTGTTTCGTTTACAAATTTGGAAAGGCAGGTTGACGAAATGTCTGCAATTTTTAACTAACTGGACGGAAGTCGATGAGATAACCAACTAGTGAGGATTTAACTAAAAAGTAGACAGATGTCGAGACAAACATAGATAAAGTGCCTAAGTAATATTTTTTGTGAGGGGGGTGGGGGGGTGGGGGGGTGGGGGGGGGTGGGGGCGGGAGAGAAGGTGATGGGCTGAAAAAATGTAGGGTTCCCTAAACGTATTTTTAATCGTCTTTGGGTGGACAGAATTTTGTGCTATTGTCATTTGGTGACTCGAAAGTGGGGTTGGCGGGTCAAGTGTACCACGCCCACCCAAACCTGAGTAAACATCTCTCCATAATCTTGTGCGTGACCCTGTGCAGAATATAATATAAATAGATGTAAGACATGTCGAACAATTCGGGGTCAACTTCTTGGGGACACCCCTTCCCGCAGTTCCTGAAACCTCCCTTGGAAGTCTACTGATGCACAGTGCGTGAATAGCGGACTCTATCCAGTGCAAAATTACCGCGGAAAAGAAATCAAGAGTCAATTTCCGATTGGCCTTATCTTGACTTCGTTCTACCAGACCGAAACTACAATCCCTCGGTATGCAATCAGCGGAGGCATTTTATTTTTAATCGGTCAGGCTGAACCGAAGAAGGAGAGAGCTGTTTAGCGCCCTCTGTGTGTCAACCTAGGAACCCTTTATCCCACGTACATTTACGGCTCTGACGCAAGGGAAAGTTTGAGTGAAAGTTGGTAATGCGTGTTTGAGTTTTTAAATCGAACGTGATTGGGAAGTTGGTCGGCCGACAATCGTTGGAAACAAATAGTCTAGTTTCCCCGACCTGATAATTCCCTGACTCTATAAATTGTTCCGTTTTGACTAAAGGTATGGCCAGGGAACCAGACTACTAGGAACATATTTTTGTCCTGTTTTCCCAGCATCTATGCGAAACTTTAAACAGGTCAGTGTTACAGTATTTTGCTCGCACGCTATAAAATATTAATCCCCAAATCCATTTATTTCTGAAAAATTACAGCAAAAGCAAATGATGTGTACTGCCTTTAAGTTGTCTGGAGCCACATGTTCTTTTGCTGATGACACAATAGTCACTGTAGGCCGCCCTCTATTGGCATTTGTGAAAGAGGCGGTTGACAAGGCTCATTACTTCAATCCGCCGGGTGTTTAGTTTTCCAAAGATCCTGTCCAATTCACCCACAGCCGTCAGAGATTGGTCAGATAGGTAAAAAAAAGAAAACACTGGAAATTGGAAATTGAAAATAAATCACCAATCCGACTGCGGGTTAAACCCTTCTCCTGTTTGTATCACACTGCCTTTTGCCGCTATAAATTACAAAGCATTGATCGACGCGCCTGTCTGAAATATCAATGGACGAAAATAGTCAAGATCTGGGAAAATCAGCACAGATGATTTAATGCAGTGGGTGATTGGTGATATATCAACGCGCAGAGGTCTCGCACGAAAAACTGAATTAGGTTCGGGGACAGAGAGATTTATTTCCAGAATGCACAAATAGATTAAAATGACATTTCGTGGAAACTGTCGGAGTCGCAAAAATAGGTATAGTATGATGAATGAAAGACAGTTAGTGTTGAAACGGTGTGTATTTGTTACAGTCAATCAATAAATCAATCAGAACAATATAAGACATCAAGCTAACTATTCTACCTTAAAATGTTAAAACGGACTCTAACAAGTATAGTAAGTAAAACAAATTAATAATAATAGAATTATGAGTAAAGTGGAATTGAACTTTACATAAAAATGCTATTGGTACCGGTATACTAAAACATGCCACCCATGTGTTGATCGTGTCTGTCATAAGACGTAATTTGGTAGTTGCTGAACGCCCTCTATGTTTTCAGGTTTGCGTAAAGCACAACACTGCTGGTGTAAGACCATCATTACGGACACGCAACCGCTATTATACCTGTTGCAAATTGATGTGTCAAAGAAGAGTAGAAATCAATTAGGACAATGCCGTCTCCTAGTTGTGTTAAATTAATTATTCAATTAATTATTCAATTCAACATCATTTTTATAAATAAAGTTTTCCTTGTAATGTTAGCAAGGGAAGCAAAAAGGCTGAAATAATAGAAATTGAAGGATATAAATAATGTGGATTTAATAGAAGCAGGCGCTCCGGCCGAAAACAAAAATGACCGACCTTGGAAAAATAATACGTGTAGATAATACAGTCTCTCTTAACCTCTCCGAACCGGCAAAATAAGCAGGATATTAAAAGTCGCCATTTCGATGCACTAAACAGTCGTCGGGATTTACAGCCCGGCTATTTAAAGATAAAAGATACAATGTGCCTGGCAACACGGCGGATGAAATATTATTTGAAGGCCCGTGGGACACTATAGATGCTTTCCATGATGCCCTGCAGGGCTGATCAAATCCCTGATTTCTTTTCCCGCCTTTTTTACTGTGATTTTGTTTTACCAATCTGCCAAACCTTTGAATGAGTTACTTCCTTAATGAATTTCCGGTTTAGGGCGACGGCTTTGTCGAGATTCGTCATCGGCGAAAAGATTTTCCTTGCAAGAGTAGTCTGAACCAATCTGTTGAAACGTGAAAATGATCGCAAGGATAAGTGTATTATTGACAATTTTATTGCATATCAGAAGCAAGGAAAGATTCAAATTCAAACAGCAGTTTAAGGTTCGTAATATTAGACTTTTACTCGATACGCAATGCGTTCTCTTAATATCCTTGTTAAAACCGCCACGAAAAAAGGAGTTCTACGTGGACGTTCATTTCATAAGTGTAATTGCTGTATAGCTTGCTACATGTACTTTTTTTTTTTGGTACCATGCGTGTTCAGTTGAACTTGTTTTCAAACATACTTTCAACGATACGAGTACAGTCTAAAAACTAATTGGTTGAAATAACCAATATATTGGTTAAAACAACCAATTGCATTGGTTAGACACATATCTACCAATCCTACTGCTGTATTGGTTGTTTTCAACCAATCCGTTATAAATGTAGTGTACACGATTGGTAATCGTCAAATTGTTTTGTTACTGAATTAAGTTAATAGTAGTCTCAATCATCCTGTGATATGACACCAGGTGTGCTGTCCTTGTCAAGAAAAGTGGACATTTATATCGTTTTCCAACGATTTCCAGCTGGAAATCGTTGGCAAACTGCCCTGTAGGCTTTAGTCAAGGCGCGCGTGGCTACCCGGACGAGTGGCGCGCCCCGGACATGCTGGCATTCGGGGCGCGTCACGCGTCCAGGTAGCTAGCCACGCGCGCCTTGACTAAAGGCTATCATCCGCCCGAAGGTTAAAAACGAGCGCCGTTTTTCTCTCGTTTTTTTCTCCATTCAACAACGCAAAACTTTGAACAGGTCAGTGGAACGATATTTCCTATAAAATACTAACCCCCGGCCCCAAATCCGCCCATTTCTGCATGAAAATTGCAACAACGACCAATCATGTACACTACATTTAAGAGTGTAAGATCTAAATGGTTGCTTTTTTTTTAAGTAGGCCTAAACATCAAGAAGTGATTAAAGGAACTCCTTGTCAAAAAATCACAGTACACAAATCTTTTCTCCAAACTAATCCATCAACAACATCGTGAATGGTGTATGATTCTAAAAGAATTATTTATTAAATGTTCAAGTGAACAAAGAAAACTGGCAGGAGCGGGATACGAACCTGCGACCTCCGAAATACCGTACCGGCGCTCTACCAACTGAGCTATCTTGCCCTATGTTGGCGGTCTCCCGAATTGTCAGTATCTTTGTTCGGGTGGGCGCTAGTTGAAATTATTTATTATGAAAATCAACTAAAACGTGGAACCTTCTCCCAAAAGTGTTTTATAAAGAGGAAAATTCACATTAGCCCCGTTTGCGCACTTCCTTGTTGAAAGCGAGGATGTCAGTGCTAAACCAAAACAGTGCTATTCAACAAAATCATTCATGCTTAAATGAATCACGCCATCAATAGCACCGCAGCGCACGTTTTCGCATATTTAGTCGATTTGGATATTTAAACACGGAAGTAACGCTGTCCTCTACATATATTTTTGTCATAATAATCCAACTGCAAGTCTCTTTAAAAACTGAAACATTCCTGTTTGTTGTTTCAACTGCTGATTTGCCCAGAAGTACGCGTGCACTACAGCAGACTGTCAGGGAAACCTGTCTCTCAATAAATCAACCGAAATAACACCGCCTTCGTCAATCAGATTGACCGGTAAATTATGCATTTATGCAAGTAATTAAACAATTAACGAGACCTTCAATCAGCGAACGGGTAATTGACCGTCCAATGTTTAAACAAAGTTCTTCTCAGCATAAGTTGATTGGAGCCTCCATGGTTGGACCGACGGCGACTTCGACGGAAGAAATCTTAAACGGCGGGCGTTCACGCGGTAACTGGCTGTTAGGAATCACGCAATGGTATTTGCATGACTTGAATGCATGAAGGACACCATTTAATAAATATTTCCATGTTACTTAAACTTCCATGTCCTCTGTGGCAATTGTAGGCAGCAATTGCAAAAGTTTTTCTTATGTTCATGCAGATTTTCACATTCATGAAGCACGAAATAGAAAACTGTTCGATTCCATGTGCCGGAAGTGACTATACAATTTGGTACTTGAGCCTTTTCATTCGAATGAGCAAATTTTCCCATCTTTATCATATTTTACCGGAATTTTGTTTGATAATGTTTATGTCCAACTTAGCGTAAACAATTTATGCGCAGTTTTAGTGTCGCCTTGCAGATTTATGAACATCTACTCGCCATTTCATTAGCCAGGCATAAGGGTTTGGAAGCCGAGGCCGCGCGCGTGCAGGAGGAATCGCATTACAACTATTAATGGCACAGTGCAAGAATGGGGAGGGGTGACTAGCCTCCTCATAAGACTGGTTCCTGGTCCCTCCATTATCGCTCTAAGTTCGAGCGTATATTGGCAGCGGGTAATGGTAATACTAATAATTAATATTATCCACTGCCAGTATGTAGTTATTATATACAACAGGAGGAATTTGAACTAGCATATGCAAATATGGTTTTAAGACCAATGTACTTGGAGCCGCCTATAAATTGGGCTAAAAAAGCGTTCGTCCTAAAATTGCAATTGTTGGAAAGATTATTCGAAAGTAGAATACAATAATGTACACATCATCCCCTGAAAATGCGTTGTTTGTCTGAAAATCATTGACGAAAATAATTTCGGGGACGCCAGTTTGGTTCGGAAAAGTCGGACCACTGGAATTCAGACTGGTGCTCTTGGTCTATAGACTATAGTGCGTAGGCTGCACTATGTGCGGCGCCACTCTGAATTTCAGTGCTTCGGGTTCATATATTTTTCCGTAAATGTTACACATTATGGCAGAGTTACCGATATTACACCCAGGCCTTGGGAATAGGTTAGGTAACCATGGTGACTAACCAAAGAGATGAAATTTTGGAGGATTCAGTGCAATGTGTTTCTATGAGTGCCATCCATGCGGCACACATCCCCGCATGTGCTTTTGGGGGGTGTGCGGGAACCAGTCTGCTCTTCTTGATCTACGCATTGCATTCCAATAATTCCCAGTCATTTGGGAAATTGATTTTCGGACGTCATGGGTAGGCGGCGCGACCGCGCGTCGGTGTGGTCTGCCAGACTTACAGTGTTACTCGTCGATGGTCTTGAACTTGTAATGCTCGATGTTTAGTGCTGATTGAAACCAAGTATATACACTGATCGGATGAACAGACCGGGCTATACAGTCCCGAGATGGGATCATATATCGACACATCCTTCGTCGGGATTTTGAGATTAACGTTTCGCAGAAAAGCGAAATTCTTTACGATCCTTATTAATTACTTTGGCAAATAAATAAATTAACAAATATTATCGGCCCATAAACAAAGACGAAAACAACGAAAAAACAGCAAAAGTAGTGCCAGCAATAAGGAAAGCTATTTATCGCGTAACGTTCGCAGAATTGTGATAGATACCGGTAAAGTTTCTACGATTTGTGTGGCTTAAATTTGATGCTAAAACTGGCCTATATATAAAACCATTGAATGTCAAGCCTTTCCCATCTGTTTTACTGCAATGCAGATGTGTGTACCAAGTGCATAACAGTGACTTGAGCTGAAATCGTGATTACTTCCTGTTTCAAGGATGTCCTTCTGTGCAGTTACATGTACATAAGTGTGTTTTTCACTCGAATTATGAACATTAAGGCCTAGCATGTCACGTCAGAAGATGGACATTTTACCTCAGGGATGATGTCCCGACGTAATGTATGAAGCACTCTATACTCAGTGCTTTCCGAGAGCCTGTGTGAAAAAGTTCACAGGATTACTCGGGCGGGATTCGAACCCACGACTTTCCTGCTTACTATAGTGCAGACGTCTCACTCGACCACCGAGCTTGCCGGGGTCGGCTGGCCGATTCGAATCCAATTCAGCAGCGGGTACCGCGTAATCAGTCAGAAGATGGAATGTTCATGTCATTGAAGCGAAACGACAGACTGACTGCTCTACTAAATGTAGGCCTAAACAAAAAATGTAATGCAACATCCGAAGTGACGTCATGATGACGTCATCAGCTGATTTTCTAGGAATTTGAAATTGTTTACATGGATATTTACATTTAACTGTGAACAATGTGGAACGTCATGATGACGTCATCAAAAGTATGCCCGAAACAGCTGTGTTTTTTTACGTGACAAACGCATTTCTAGTTCCTATTTTCGCTCTTTTCATACGTGTAACTCTATCATGTCATTATACACAATCTGCCAAAAAAAGAATTGCATGATCAGTGTGATTACATCAGATGTTTAATGACTGGATTAATCTGATATAAACCTGATAATGAAGCTTTGGTCTAAAAACGGACAAACACGCTGTTGCACTGTGACTGGGTATCGTCTGGTTGGAATGTAATGGTTAAGGTTAAGTTGCCGTTGAATTTGAAATCTAGATGATAGCTGTTCTTTATGTACACCGTTTCTGTAGTTTGAAAACTGTTTGTAATATATTGTAAGCATCTGTTTGTTTTTTCCTGTTTGTTTTTCATTTTTAGGACATTGACATTTTGATAATTTGCAGGGATCGTGGGAATTTTAATTTTTAGTTGAAGATATAGTATAGGCATGATTCTAGACCTTATATTTTGGGGTACAGTATATTACTGTATGCAGCTTGAATTTTGACATGACGGCGCCACGCTGTCAGTTCGTCGGTCGGTCGGTCGGTCGGTCTGTCTGCGGGTCGGTCCATACGTAAAACGTAGGGCCTAAAAAAACCTGGTATTTTCGGCACTTGAGACGATGCAATGAGGAAATTTGTCCATATGACTCACTCACTGCCTTAAGTTCCAGATTTTCGTTGGCTCCTGTGTATGATATTGGGAACGTTTTTAGAGTGTACTCCGGATAAAATCATGACGATGAAATTCGCCTATGTAGCGCCGATGTGTAGACATATCTGGTTCAAGTAACTTAGGTAAGAGGACATTTCCACGGGATTTTGTTGTCTGAGCTAAATTGATATTTGGAGGGCAAAAGCCATGCTCCCTATTTATAGACGACGTTGCCATTGACTATTTCCACACCCGATTCTGATAAGCTGATAAGATCAACCTAATCAATATTATAAATTAGTTAATTACTGGTGGGAGTTCAAGCACATGTGTCCTACAAAGCAATTGTTGACAATACGGCCTGGTTATAGGCATTCCGGTTTATCAAACCACTTTTTTGACTGTTTCAGATCTTAGTAGTTGCATAATTATAGAAATTAGACCAACTGCATCACTTGCTTCTGCACACTCGGACATTCTTTAATTTCTCATAGACAATTTTAGGGATTCTAAATGCAAATATTTGCTTTTTTCCCCCCAAGGAAGGGAGGGTTTACCTCCACCTTCCCATAGAACCGACAAAGGGAATTATGTTTATCTCAGCAATTAAGCAACCGTGCCGTCAGCATAAAGCACGGTTGTCTTTTATTGGCACACGTCAAAGACCGCTTGACTGGTACACTCGGCAATCGATTCATCCATGGAGGATCCTTCCTCCATGATTCATCAAACCCTACAGCTGTGATCAAATGACCTTGATGTGTTCCAATCGCTTGTTGTACCCAAGCCTGTCTAATCAATTCTGACCTGTTGATGAAACGTAATAAGTTGGAAGAGTGATTCTGCATATCAAAACAACCCAACGGTGCCTCGGGTAATTTCATTCATCGCCTCACTCCAGTTATTCTATTACAGAAAATAATCACCTTCGTTACCTACAAATGCATTTCCAATGCGCATGCGCACACAATACCACTGAAAATAACAAAGCCCATGACGCAGCTCCATACACTGCACGGCCCCACCCGTTAGGACGCCCTCTAGTGATCTTCCCTTTTTTTCCAGTGCGCCGTTCCAAACGGCACGCAATATTTTTGCTCTCCGCGAAGCACACATTATATACCGCCGAGCTTCTATTTCCGACACTTCGGATTTTTTCACGATGTCTGACGCTAAATCGAAAAGGAAATCCTTTCGCCGGACTAAATGCAAATCTTGTGGAGGATCTCCAAATGCCTTGGATTTCGATGACCATTCTACCTGCTATAGATGTCGTGTCTGTTGCCGCGAAAACGTTTGCACTGTCTGCAGCCGTTGGACCGATGACCAATGGCGGATTTTCACCAACTGGCAGGACAACCAGACTCGACCCGTCCCGAACTCGTCTTCTTCGGCAACATGTTCGGGGGCTTTCACCACTGCTTGTACATCGGCTAATACATACACCACGGCCATCTCTACTGCTAATGCTCCCATTTCCAGCGTCGGAAATTCTACGCATCGTGTGGAGTTCAGCGTTAGTGGCTCCGCTCCCACCAGTGGATTGGTTTTCACTCGGAATCTCCAAGGAGGCATTCCAACTCCCTCGGTGAATCTCGGCATGCCAAGAGAAGGTTTTATGCATGGGAGTCATGGTGAGCCGCAACATTCTTACTTTCGCCCCCCCCCCCCCCCCCCCCCCTTGGGCATACAGTTGCAATGACTATAGGAATTTTCCACATGATCCCCGGCAGGCTGTCCCCGTTTCAGTGAGAAATCCTGATCACTGGACAAGGGGCTTGGACAAGCATGTATCGTTTCGTCCTTCTTCCCCTCCACGCCGTTACAGAGACGAATATGAATATTCTCTCGGATCTCATCATCGTTCCTCCCGGCGAGTTTATCGCTCCAGATCTCGTTCCCCGATTCAACATGGCGCCCGACACAGATCTCGTTCCCCGATTCAACATGGCGCCCGACACAGATCTCGTTCCCCGATTCACCATGGCGCCCGACACAGATCTCGTTCCCCAATTCAACATGGCGACCGCCACAGATCCGTTCACCAATTCGACATGGTGCCCGCCACAGTTCTCCTTCATGTAGCCGTTCGGGTTCGCCACCCGGTCGGTACTTACGTTCCAGTTCATTTTCACCGGATAGTCTTTCGGACCAGGAGTTTCTGGATTTCTCGCATGCTTCCATGGCTCAAAGGGGCAACGTTGTGATTCCTGAAGTGGGTCGTTTACTACAATTCCCTCCACCTTCACCGGCTAGGGAGACTACTCGTCCCTCCTTCCGTAGGGATTCTACATACTGTGCTCCTCCACAGAAAGTACATTTTCCAGTAGACAGTTCATGTGCAGACATCATGGATGATGCCTTTACTAATGTCTTGAGGAAGAAATCGGCCATTCCTTCCGCAGAACTGCACCTCTTCAAAACAAATGAAGCTGATGGCGCTACATACTTCACCGTACCTAAAATTGCCACCGAGGTGCAGGACAAGCTCCGTGCTGAGAAGTTTGGTCCTTCCTACAATAAGAAATTTCTCTTCCCTGACAAACGCTCCAAGGAACTGAGTAAATTGTTGGAAAATGCAGACCGCCACCTACGGCATGGGGCTAAAATCTCCAGTTTCTCACTGCTTCTTTCCGATGCTCTTGCTCGGATTTCTGAAGACCCCACGTCAGTTGACCCAAATCTTCTTCCAACAATGTTCAAGTCATGGATGACTGCCTCAGTTCCTGCCTCCGGGAATTCGCTGTTGGGTCGGCCATCACAACATCTATTCGCAGGTAGGTCTATGATCCTCGACAACATGTTTTGGCCTTCTCAAGGCTCTAGGGAACGAATGGAGTCCCTTCCACTGACAGGCAGCGATCTTTTGAACAACAAATTTGAAGAATCCTTGCTGAAAGAGGCCAAACGTCTCAAAACCGAGGAAAGGATCGATTTACATCGCACAGGTTCCTCATCTTACAAAAGGGGCTCTCATCCTAGATGCAGTGGTTTTAGACAAAGCCGAGGTTTTTTGCGA
Source organism: Hippasteria phrygiana (assembly GCA_037893225.1). Taxonomy (NCBI): domain Eukaryota; kingdom Metazoa; phylum Echinodermata; class Asteroidea; order Valvatida; family Goniasteridae; genus Hippasteria; species Hippasteria phrygiana. Next base: position 361,973 of record JAZGUH010000713.1, on the reverse strand, counting down.
CAACCACAGTAGAGTACTTCGTGAGCCCAAAACGTCGTCGTCAGCGACTCCCAGGTTCATGCACCGCTTCTCTTCAACTGCTAAATCGCAGCCCTCCAGATATTCGCGTTCCTTCAAGTCCCGCGGTTCGCGACAGAATAGGGGCAAATGACTACAACACCAGTGTAATTTTCATGCCCCCTGCTCCGGGTCCTGTAGGGGGTCGGCTTCGGGAATTCTCTCACGAATGGATTCACATAACGTCAGATGCCTGGGTTCTTCAGACAATTTCTTCAGGGTACCAGTTGGAATTCACCACATTACCTCCTCCTCCTCAAGAATTCCCTCGCCGATCCACTCCAGTCCCCACAGATTCTTCCCGTCGGAGGTTCCTCGAGAGGGAAATTTCATCCTTACTAGAGAAGAAGGCAATAGTTCCGGTTCACCCTTCATCGACCCCCGGTTTTTCTTCAACCTTCTTCCTGGCACCGAAGAAGACAGGCGACTGGCGTCCGATCATAAATCTTCGGCCACTCAATGCGTTTATTCGCCCAAAACACTTTCGCATGGAAACCCTAGCTGTCGTTCTCCAAACACTTCAACAAGGATGGTGGGCCACTTCCCTAGATCTGAAGGATGCATATCTTCACATTCCGATCCACAAACATCATCAGAAATTCCTACAATTCATTTACCGAGATACGACTTACCAATTCCAATGTCTCCCATTTGGCCTTTCCACGGCCCCGCGTGTCTTCACCAGAATTACGAAAGTAGTTGCTGCAGCCCTCCGGCGTCAGCATGTCCATCTCTACATATCATCTACCTCGACGACTGGCTGATAGTTGGCCCGTCCTGTCAGATCGCCAAGGAGGCTCTTTTAAAAACAGTCGAGCTCACTCAAAGCCTCGGATTCATCATCAACACCGAGAAATCTTCCGTGATTCCTACACAGACACCTACATTTCTCGGAGCATGCCTGAATACCATCACGGGCAGAGTCTCTCCGTCACTGGATCGATGCACAGCTCTAGAGGAATGTATTCACCTCTTCCTTTCTGTGCCATCCCTTCCAGCTCGTGCATGGCTTCGTCTCCTCGGTTTCATGGCCAGTTTGGTGGATATAGTTCTATGGTGCAGGATGCGAATGCATCCTCTTCAACTTCATCTTCTCCATCATTACCGCCCACGGTCGGACCCTATCACCAAACCAGTTCCAGTGTCTCCATTCATTCAAACACATCTGAAATGGTGGCTGACACGCAAGAACCTCCTCACCGGCACAGTTTTTCCACGTCCGTCCCCATCAGTGACCTTAACCACAGACGCCTCCGAGACCGGTTGGGGAGCTCACCTCAACGACAAGTCCCTATCGGGAATATGGTCTCAGTCGGAAAGTCTCCTTCACATCAACCACCTGGAGCTTTTGGCAGTTTTCAGAGCGCTCAAGGCAGTATCACAGGTCGTAGAAGGTCCTTTGGTCCTGATAAAAACGGACAACTCGACAGTGGTATCTTACTTGAATCGACAGGGAGGCACTCACTCCCCCTCCCTCTGTATGCTGACCTGGGAACTCCTCAACTGGTGCATCCCCCGAAGAATTTCTCTTCAGGCAAGTCACCTGGCAGGCAACAAGAATATAATTGCGGATGCTCTTTCACGAGGAAAGTCCATTCCTACAGAATGGACTCTCCATCGACCCACGGTGCAACAGATATTCAACATCTTAGACGCCCCACACATCGACCTGTTTGCATCTCACCTAAACTTCCAATTACCAACATTCTGCACCCGCCATTACCACCCACAGGCATGGGCGACAGATGCACTCAACATAGAATGGACGAACATTCTGGGCTACGCTTTCCCACCGATCTCCCTTCTCAGCAGGGTTCTGGTAAAGATAGAAAGAGAGAGGTGCAGAATTATTCTGATAGTCCCCCTGTGGCCACGGCAGGCATGGTTCACCAAGATTCTCGATCTGCTCGTCAGGCCTCCGATCATTCTCCCAAAACGACCAGATCTTATCTCCCAGCCAAAATCACAGATACTGCACCCAGATCCAGACAGCCTGCATCTATCAGCTTGGATGCTATCAAACGCACCCTACGCAAGGCAGGCCTTTCTGAGGACGCTGCAGCCATGGCAGCCAAAAGCAGACGACCATCTACGCGACGAACTTACGATAATCGATTGCAACACTACGTCAAATGGTGTACCAGCCAGGCTGTCGATCCCTACAATGCATCTCTAACGGACATTGGGGACTTTTTTCTCCATCTTTTCAATTCGGGCTTGCTTATCTCTACAATTCGTGGATACAGATCAGCGATGGCCATCGTACATCTTGGCTTTTCCGATGGATCCACCATATCCAACAGCCCCCCAATAACTCAACTCATTAAGGGCATGTTCACAGATAGACCTCCGTTAAAACAACTGATCCCCTCCTGGGACCTATCAGTGGTGCTTCACAGGCTGACCAAGGCGCCCTTCGAACCAGCCGGTTCTTCATCACTACATAACCTCACCATAAAAACGGTTTTCTTACTTGCCACAGCTACGGCTCGCCGCAGAAGTGAACTTCATGCTCTTTCCATTGAAGCGGGCCATTTACGTTGGGAACCGGGAGGTGTTCGCTTGATCCCTCGTATCCAGTTCTTAACCAAGAATCAATCCCAAAGCTTTTCACCTCCGGATATTTTTGTCCCGAGCCTCACATCCTTTTCAAGTGTTCGGGAGGACAAGCTCTGGTGCCCAGTCAGGTCACTCAAATTTTACATAGCCCGCACTCAAGCCCTCCGTGGAGAGACTCAACAGCTCTTTATTACTTCCATTCGTCCGCACCGTCCAACCTCTCTGTCTACAATTGCCAGATGGGTTGTTGAGGCAATTTTGTCACCAGAGACAGTGCCTCAACCACGGACTCCGGAGGCACAGAGTTTACCACCCAGCACTACTCATGAACCTCAGTCTCCCCTGGTTGTATCCGACGAAAACGCTTCTCAGGTTCTTCCAGTTCAGCCACGAGGGAATGCTTGCGCTTCCCGGGCTCTTCCAGTTAAGCCACGAGGGAATGCTTGCGCTTCCCGGGCTCTTCCAGTTAAGCCACGAGGGAATGCTTGCGCTTCCCGGGCTCTTCCAGTTCAGCCACGAGGGAATGCTTGCGCTTCCCGGGCTCTTCCAGTTAAGCCACGAGGGAATGCTTGCGCTTCCCGGGCTCTTCCATTTAAGCCACGAGGGAATGCTTGCGCTTCCCGGGCTCTTCCAGTTCAGCCACGAGGGAATGCTTGCGCTTCCCGGGCTCTGCCAGTTATGCCACGAGGGAATGCTTGCGCTTCCCAGGCATCTCATGCTGACGGGGATGTGTCTACTCGGACGGCAGTGAAAGCACATCAGACACGCGGCATGACAACTTCATGGGCTCACTTCCAGGGAGTCCCCATAAAAGAAATTATGGAGGCAGCCTGCTGGAAGAATCCATCTACATTTACTTCGTGCTATTTACAGGACGTTCTGCAAAAGGAAGGTTCCATGGGCAGAACAGTTTTACAAGCATCGGCACGATCAGCAACCCGTTAGTCCACGGCCAGCTAAGTATAGTCGGGTCGACCTACGGGTATGTCTTAACTGCCATCATTGGTTCTTGTTCTCTAGATAGGCTTAGTTAAGACTTGCTACTAAGCTCCACACTGCAGGCCCCTTCCCCTCCCTGGTAAATCTTTCCGGTGCTACTCTGCATTTGTAGGTAACGAAGGTGATTATTTTCTGTAATAGAATCTCCCCCAAATCTGGAGGGATTTTCTATTCTATTAAGAAAATACTCACCTTCGTTACCATCCCTCCCTTACTTCTTGATTACATGTAACTTATTTCTGGAAAAAAGGGAAGATCACTAGAGGGCGTCCTAACGGGTGGGGCCGTGCAGTGTATGGAGCTGCGTCATGGGCTTTGTTATTTTCAGTGGTATTGTGTGCGCATGCGCATTGGAAATGCATTTGTAGGTAACGAAGGTGAGTATTTTCTTAATAAAATAGAAAATCCCTCCAGATTTGGGGGAGAGTTGGGCAGCTCTAGATCTATCTTTGGGAAAGGGCCATTTGCATCTATTAAATTGTCAATTTGCCTGTATATGAATAGTGGTTGAAGTGGGGCGCGCAAAAGGTGACCATCCTGTAACTAGAGGCCTGAGAAAGCTGGACTACAAATCTTCAACCAAAGAGCAACCCAGGCAACGGGGCAGCTATGATTAAATTTGTAAGGGACCTGGCGTGCACCGATTTTCTAAGGGGAAGCACCAACATATATGCTTATTTTTGTTCAAATTCAATATCCGGCAAGGGTTACCGGGATCATCCGGGGGGAGGGGGGGGGGGGGGGGGCACAGGACTCTGCTGAGGCACGTTCCTCTGTGCCTCTCCGTCGTTACACCACTTAGGGAAGGTTGGGCGAAAACCCAGTTCAGACACTGGTTCCGCCTGGGAGGGGAGGGACGGAATGAGGCCCTTCCTTCTCGGCTATGGTGTCTGAAAATAACGAACTTAGTTGAAAAAGGTTCGATATCGTGTATGGTTAATATACCTTCGTGTAAATGACGTCACACTGTGCTCACTGGGCGACTTCCATAAAAACTTAAACGGCCCGGGTAGAATCATCAAACTTTCCCGGTTAGTGAAAAACATTTCCACACGACTTTATTCGAAAATACAATTTCCACGTTTCTTTTGTTACATTTTACTTTTTTTTTTATTTCTAAACCAAGGTGCCTCATTACATTTATTTTCAATTTGAAATAATCAGGGAGACCATCAATTATAGCATCTCTGGTAATTTACTTCCTTTATAATTTGTTTTGTACAACCAATGGCCTATACAGAAAACTGTCGATTCTTTAATCTGAGACTTACGGTAACACTGTTCAGCTTTGAAACTGGGTTTGAGTGTCCCACAAAAACTATAGATCAAACCATAGCTATTCCTTCACTAAACTTTTTGGAGTTTCCTTATATAATATCACGTTATCGGTGATGCAAAAGTTGAAAAACTACAGAGATAGCTGCCGGATAACTGATCATAAAATGCCTGAAATGGGTCAGTTAAACTTTGTAAAAACGATTTGGAAAAATCAATAACAATTACAAAACAAAGACTGTGTTGTGTAAAATTATTCTATTCCAACTTCCACCAAAAGAAATCCATGTACAAGGATGGATAATGGTAATTGCAGGTCCTTTGTGAAATTTGACATTGAGCAATATAATTTGTTCATGTTCATTTAAAACGGGTACTACTTAGTCTTTATAGTTATTTCATTTTGTTAGTTTAACACGGAAAAGATGAAAGTCCCTATTAAAACCTATTCACGAAGGAAAAAATGATATCCCCATCCTTTTTCTATGGACAAAAAGTAGTTTTTCATTTACTTCTGCCAGTTTCACTTGGTTTGTAAATTCATGTGTTCCAAATTAAATAACAGAGAAACAGCCCAAACAGAAAAGCTTTTAGTATAAGACAAGATTACGGTCACGTGTGCAGGCATACCACTAAGGAATACTAAAAAAGAAATTGGGTTTAAAACCGTTTTGCAGTTGTTACTTGAAGCTTATAATAAAGGTTGATGAAATCATAAAATATTGACAAAGGCTATTACTACACCTTCAAACACTCCCAGTTCGGCAATTTGTTTTTCAGCCTCCATGGAAATGGGGAAAATTCATACTTTCTCAATACCAATGTGTAAACATAATGTTCACAGACATAAATGAACCCGACCATGCCAATGTAATGTCACTTCCATAGTGGAACTATGTGAATTACAGTATGCGTATGAATGTCAAATACAAATAACAAATACATATAATACGGTTAGGAAAATACACTTACACACTTCTGAACATGTAATTTTGGATTAGACGGTGTACACTATCTAAATACATGTATGTCTGAAGTTGGACTTTAAGTTCACTCTATCTATTCTGTTGAGTCACATGTCTTTTTTACAGATTGAATAATTTACTAAAAATCCCATTTATTTACTGTAAAAGACATTTAGAAATAGTTGTATACATCTACACCAAGTTGAATTTTTCTTATAATTTACAATACACACATGTACATGTACAGGAGTCATGCACTATCCAATAATGAACAAGGAATGAGATTTGGCTATAAATGAAAGGTACACGTACAGTACAAATGATGAAGTCTCATGCATGTAACAGATTCCTGTACATAAGCAACGGGCATACTAGATTTTCATTGTACTTTTACAATGAAATCCCCATTATTGAAACTTATTTGCCTTGTGATCGGGAATACACGCACTTGTCATGAACACAATTTCAGTAAAGGAGCAAGATGATTTTAAAAATACAAATGATATTGATTTTTAGTATGGGGGCCTATAATTACAGTTTACTTTCTTTCAAACTTCTTGCTACACGTGATTTGTTTGGACCATAGCATATAGGAAGCAATCTACCATTGTTATTTTTTTTTACAATAACAAAATGTAAAGATCTCTACAAATTATACATTGTACATTATTGTATGCCTGTGAAATCATTAAAAATAAAAATGTGATGAGGAACTCAAACTTGATCATGCCTAGTTTAAGCATAGGGATATATGTAGGGCCTATACCATTGGCATGAGCAATTTTTGCTGGCTACATCCTCGTGACTTTTCGCCAAAGAAACCTAAAATAATATTTTTTTCAAATCACAGACTTGCTCACTGCAGACCAAAAAGAACTCGGTAGACCGCCGGCTAACGTGGCACATGTCCTGGCGATAAACTCCCTTGCTATTGCTTGGCTTGCGGTCCTATTGTGAAGGTCCTTCTGTAGGAAACGTGACCAGCAGGCGCCGATTTCACGAAACAGTGCGTAACTACGCCGTGGCGTAGGACTTGCGCTATCTGCGCAACATCCTTGCGATCCATTTCACGAACCGGTGCGTGGCTAGCTGCGCAGTTATATTTTCTTCAATAGGCCTACATCGCGGACGAGGCTGAATGCCGCTTTTACGACGACTGTCTGAGTACAACAATAAAACTGCACGAACAGTCGTGAAATAGCTGCGGCGGCGCCATTTCGAAACTTGCTCCAAAAGAAAAAATTGGTGGCAACTTTTGGAAATACCTCACAGGTAACTCTCTGAAATAATCTAGTGAATTTAATAAATGATTTGAGCAACTGACGGCTCTACTAATGCTCACGCTCAGCTAGCTAAGATAAATAGTAACACCCGTATTTAATAAAGCAAAGGGAAACGTAGGCCTATTCACTTTTGAAGTTCTGCTTGGTTCGGACATTCAACCTGGTGAAGGTGAAACTTTCCAAGCAGGCTTTTACTTCAACATGTGAGTGCTAAGTTGTGTATTTATTAACTCTATTAAGAAATTGAAAAGACTTCTATGACAAAAGACAAAATGAATAATAGATTAATAAATTAGTGTAACACACCCTTTCTTTTGTTTGCCTCTAACACGATCTGTCAAATCTACGTCTAGTGAACAAGAAAACAGTCTGGTGAATAAGGACAATACACACGTTCTGTCTAAAACACTGTTGCGTTCCATATACGCAAGAAGTAATTAATAGTTTATCAACCGTTTGAAATAAGCAAATGATCAAATTTCCTCATTTGTGTCATTCAAAGGGTCCCACAATGTCCGACATTTTCTGTTAGGGCCTACGTATGAAATATGAGTATGATTTTTAGTCTAAGAGGGTGTCTTGTTTTTCGTTTACACTTGGACAAGGAAGTCACGTAGTTCTTGTTTAAACAGCTCATCCGGCTTTGCTGAACTTTAAAAACCCTTAAAAATACCTTCAATTTCTTAATAGAGTTAATAAACACAAAACTTAGCACTCATGTTGAAGTAAAAGCCGATGTCCTGCTTGGAAAGTTCCACTTTCACCCGGTTGAATGTCCGAACCATGGACGGCGATCCCGGGGGGGGGGGGGGGGGGGGGGGGGGGCGGGGGGACACGTCCCCCCACAAAAAGATATTTGTTTTGTGGAGGGGACGGCTATGGCAGTGTCCCCCCCCCCCCCCTCAATATTTTGCCATGGGTCATTGACTTTTACATGCACCAGTGTGCACCAAAACACACAAACATCAGCACACATTTTAAAAAAATTTCCAGGAGACACAAGAGACACTAAATACAAAATTTCCGATTAGGCCTACATGATCTCTCTAATAACAGTTGAACTGATTGTGCGTCCTTCCGAAAAAGTATTGGTCAGGGATGGATATGTAATCTCCAATATTTGTTGTTTGTATTTCAAGAGGTAAGTATAAAGTTAACCTATTTTTAGCACCCCCATAGTACTTCGCACGTGGTTGATAACAATAAAACAAATTAAACAAATAGAATAAGGGTGACGTCATTGCACAACTAGCGCGTCAAAGTTGTTTTCGGTTGTGCGCCTTTTTTCTCTGCCCCCCCCCCCCCCCCCCCAACCTTGACGAGAAATCGCCGCCGCTTGTCCGAACCAAGCAGAACTTCAATAGTATATACGTTTCTCTTTGCTTTATTAAATACGGATGTTAAGCCTACTATTTATCTTCATTCGCCAACGGCTGTGATGTACAATTCGATTAACTTTTACAAAGGGAGGGCATTTATTTAAAGAAAACATAATGGGATCATGCACTTTACCTTTCGTGTTGTTCAGCATTTTTTGGAGAATATTTTTGCGATGTGCATTTCCAACGCTCTAGAGGAATCTTCACACGGACGAGTGCAGTCAATAATCGTAAAACTGTATTGTAAGATGTCGCGGAAGAAACACATTCTATAAAAGCTCTTTACCTTTTCCAACCAATTTTTTTAATTACTCCTTGACTTAATAAACAACCCTCAGATAGAACTCTTTAAAAGTTTACCCTGATTCCGTTAAAGGTATTTTTGAGGGAAAGGAAAACATGCACAAATATTTTATATACGTTGTTCCAAAACTAATATTATTAAGTAAAAGAAAAATATTTCCCTTGTCACAGTTATAAATAATTACAAATTGAATACTCTTCCAAAAAAAATACACATAATACTGAATTATACACAATGTTTCCTCTTTTCGGCTGACTGGTTTTCACTCTTGAACGTTATTATCGTTAGAATCTACAGATTTTTCTTCTATGCGCTGAAGTTCGCTCGAGTTCGCGTCATGTGTATGGGGTCCGTTCGGCGTTTTGCTGGGAGGCTCAGCGGTGTTCGTGACCGCGAACGCTCCGTTCGTCACGGCGTAGACTTCCGATGCGTCGGGTGGGCTAGTGGCAGTTGTCTTCGGTGCAGGCTTGGAGGCGGGTTGCGCCCTCTGAGCCGGGCGTGACACGGCCGTTCGCTCCTCATCACTCGTGATGTCCATGTCCCTTGGGTTGATCCCACGGCACTGGTAGCAGCACAACACACTCTTGAACGCTGCCTTGAAGGTCTTATTCTGGGCGTATATCAGTGGATTCAAGAAGCTGTTGACGTAGCCGAGCCAGACGAAGATCTTGACGGGGAGGGGATGCAGGCAGTGGCCGCAGTACGGGTCAATAATGTTGACCACGAAGAAAGGCAACCAGCACAGGATGAAGACGCCGACGATTATAGCTAAAGTCTTGGCGGCCTTGCGTTCGCGAGCCATGGACTTCTGGCTGGCTCGTCCCCCGTTCTTGAGCCTGTTAGCCGAGGTATCGTAGGCGGCGATCTGGCGGGCCTGCCGCCGCGCAACCACGTAAATCCGGGCGTAGGTGAAGAGCATAATAGCTGCTGGAATGTAGAATGATATCATGGAGGACACCAAGGCATAGGTGGAGTTCATGGCCAGGACGCAGAACTCTGGATCGGAGTACCACCCAATGGCTTTCAAGTCTTCATCCTCGTGAAGGTCCAGCGTGACTGGTAACACGCTGATGATGAAAGACACGACCCAGGCGGTAGCGATCAGGCCGAATGCTGTCCGGTTGTTCATCCGCGAGTAGTAGGCAAACGGCGAGGTGATGGCCATGAAGCGATCCAGTGAGATCACGCAGAGGTTCAGGATACTGGCAGTAGCTGACAGGATATCAAAGGCCTGATAAGCATCGCAGAATGCCAACCCAAAGGGCCAGGAGTCTAGGATTTCAAAGATGGCAGCGAAGGGCATGACGAGCACCGACACCATCAGATCGGCACACGCTAGAGAAACGATGAAGTAATTGGTGATGGATGATCGCAGTCTACGGATGGTCAGAACGGCTACGATGACCAGAATGTTTCCTATGATTGAGCACAGAATGATAGAGTACAGGACGATGCCCATGATGACATTCTCGGCCGCCGTCCTGCCTCTAACTACAACCGTAACGTTCATATCCATGTTGTCTCTCTGCGTTGAAAACCTCTCTCGATTCTGAGCTACTTGGCCATTTTCTTGGTGAAGCACAGTGCTAATTTCACTACCTGTCCCCCAAATAAATGTTTAAAAATTGCTGCACTCTCTGCAGTCCGGAATGTCTGGTCAGATCATGGTCTGCAGACAGTCATTGGAACTCGGACAAGCGTGCCAGTCTCCACAGCAAACACTGGACTTTAATTCCCTGCTTAGAACATGAAAAGATGACCCTTCACCATCCACAACAACGGTCCACGAAAACAGTCCAGAAAGTCTGCGACAGCGTCCGCAGACTGAAAACTGCTGGCGTAGTTACTGCAGTAATTAATCCACATGTACACAAAGGACCAACAACCGCGTTGGGTAACGGTGTACTGTTGAAATCCTCCCCAGTCACTGGGGCTGAGACCCCCGGCTCTATCTCATCCCTCTGCGCTGGTAACTTTGTGAAGTGTCAGCCTATCCACGCTCGCACAATGGGCAAGTTTGGATAAGTCGCAGACTTTAAAGGAGTATCAACCATCATCCAAAGTGTACATGGGCATCACTGCGTGTACGGCCTGCTACGTCAGAGCTCTGCAGTGATGCAAAACCTGTCCATTGCTATCAGAAGAAAAGGATGCTGATGCCAATCGGATTTCTAGTGGTATAGTGCGAGTAATGCCAAATTCCGGCGACTGTTTTATGTCCTGGTTTTTTTTAATGCTGTGGTCGGAACACGTGGGAATAAATGAATTAATTCTATAAAAATACTAATTGTCAGGGCGTATGGCAGGGTGTTTATTTTCTTACTGAAAACACTGTCAATTTTCAAAGTTTGTCATATTTTTAAGGATACAGGAGCAAAAAGTGGCTACTTCTTGGTAAGTGTTTAAAAATCCTGGCGGAAATTTGATTACCTACAACACTGCCCCCAGTTTGTTTGCCCCAACTACAAGAGTAAGTTTTTAGAAAGTGACCGACGAAAAAAGAAACGACAGTTAAAAATGAACTGGTTTGAGACACGTGCAAAGTTAGAAAGGTACTTTAATTATCATATGGAAATATTGAGAAGAAAAATGTAATATTTGGCATAAAGTTTGTGCCTTGATGTTAATGATTAAAATCTTGTCAATGACCCATGTCCCGTTTTAGGTAATAATTGTACTATTGGATATTCTTAACTTAAGGGGTTATATGTGTCATACCTGGGCCAGTGTGTAACCTCGTTCGAGAAATCTGTGTTATGAAATGGCTTGAGCGCACGAAACCTTCTTGACGATCGTCTGCAATGTGTCATCTGGTTGACCTTCCCCGTACAGCCAGGAGCGCAATCTGAAGATCAAGTAAATAATATGTAGCAGACCTTTATGCATATTCGTGACAGCTATGCGGGTTCCTGCTGTGAAAGACGCACGATTGGTTTCGTAAAAGTAGTTAAAGCTCGGCGATACTTTAAAGGGGCGTATACTTGTTGAGTGGACCATGAAGCAGCCTCGGGGTTCTTTGCTAATAAATATAATGTGGTATTTGCAAATGTCAGTCGTCAGCTAGCTATACATGTCGCACATTAGATACATGGTTGGGGCTACATTTGGGGACCCGGGATTGGACTACACTTCTAGGTACAGCAATGGGGTTACATAGGTCTCGGGCTACATTTAGGTCTCGGGCTACATTTAGGTCTCGGGATACATTTGGGCTGGGGCTAGGCCCTCTACATTTAAGGCTGGGGCTAATTTTAGGTACTACATTTAGGACTCGGGCTAAATAGCAGAGATGTTGGGGTTTTTGTCCAGAGCCTGAAATAAGGCAATGGAAGCCTGATTATATACAATCAAGCCCAAAATTGGCCCGACAGTTTACATGAAAAGAAAACCTTAAGTCAGGAAGTTTTCCTAGAAAATAAATCTCTGATTAATTAAAGGCTCGGGCAATGTAAAGGGCTGGGTCTGTATTAACTAATGATTTACACTTTTCTCTCAGACAGTATATTAACCGTGGGTTGTCCCTCTTCACTACACTCTAATGAACTCGGAGCTGTAGCTACGAAAGCTTGTGCCATATTTTAAATTCTGTAGTTAGTAATAGTCTTTAAAGTGCTACATTTAATTAATATTTATCTGTATCAAGCTGACTAACTTGGCTGTACACAACTTTGTTTATTATTGCTCGGGTTCCATATTATAGGTACAGGGTTGGGGCATAGAGCAAGGAACAGCTCTATGGTTGGGGCTACATTCAAAGCTCGGAAAGAATATAACGTTAACTACATTGGTTCATTTGAGGTTACATTAACAGTGCCTCTAGATGTCGCGATCATTCCAGAATGTCTCTGGTCAGTGTAAAATAAAGCTATCTTGCTGTAAGGGGATTCTAATAATAATGTGGTATTTATATTTAGCATGCACACGTCTGTTGTGCCTTAAGGGGATGTAATAAGTCAGATGAATTTTGCAGCAGTGTTGACATGAAACTTGCCCGGTCGGGTTCATTGTCTCGCGGAGTTAATAGATACACGACGAGGAGTTGATGAAGAATTTAGTTTACTCCTAAAGTGGGGGGGGGGGGGGGGAGGCTGAAGTAATTTAAACATTACTCAAGTAAATTGCGCACTCTGAACAATTATCAGATTGCATGAAAACTTAACTATGGTTCTTGTGACACTTGAGACGATATGAAGAGAGGAAATTCGAATCATCTCAGATGGATCAAATATCAGATTTTAGTTACATCTGGCGCATGAAATTTTTCCGTCTGAAATGCTGTCATCTTAGAGAAAATCGAGACCCCCCCCCAAAAAAAAAAAGAAATCACAATAAAACGATTTGGCTGATTTCGATTTCAGCAACAGAAATAAGCGCATACGGACGTACGTGGACAGATCACTGTTAAAAAGGACCGTTTGCCACTATTTTCTCGTGGCGAAGCGGAAGCTTTAATACATAACAACAGTCATCATGACAATTTAGACCTACCATAGATTTTGCTCGGGCGGGCACTAAAGTGGAAAAGCTGTATATGTGCTGTCCTTATAGTAATTATATGAGATGGCGTCGTGTGAATCTTTACGATGACCACTCGGATATTATCTTGCTGATTACCAATCCCTGCTGCGTTCGATCAGCAACCAACCGGAAACACAGCCGAATTTCTCGGCCTCGTCTACCGTAGATAGTAAAGTTCGGTGGACAATTATGGTGCTATTATCACTCAACCTTGTTCTCGGGAAATAACTGCACCTTGTGTATAGGCCACTGAATATTGCCCCTGTGTTCGGCTGGCTAGTTTTGGCACTTTCTCGGATCATGCATGGAGGAAGAAAACACATGCTGGGATGAAAGATTCTACAGTGGCACACGAATTTCTTTATTCGCTCTATGCATGTATTTGAAGACGCAACTAGCGGTGCATTTATTGACCGATTTATTGACCTCGACGTTTTAACCGTCTGCCATTTTGGCACGAAGATATAATAAGTAATTGCGGAGCTGTATAGGCCTATGGTTTATGGCGCTGATATGACACAACTTGAAACACAAACTGTGTGTAAATTAGAACAGAGATTTTCTCTTTTGCCCTTTTCCGACGTAATATATGAATCACTGTATGCTCAGTACTTTCCGAGAGCCTGTGTGAAAAAAATCACATCAGGCTCTCGGAATTGAGCATACAGTGCTTCATATATTACCGTACGTCGAAAAAGGGCAAACGAGAGAAAATCCCTGTTCTCATTTACATCATCCCGCACGCAAAAATTCCATCTTCACATTCAAATTGTGTGTATTTTTATCAGCAGATTGATGATACCAATATGTTTAACTAATCGATCTCCGCATTTTCTTTGAAATTCTCTTGCTGGGCAGCAGTAAACGAAATTTTGGTCATTGACCTGAAATGTTTCCTTTAGTCCTGAAGACTTCATCTTAGATCTTTTGAAGAATTCTAGCAGAGATAAAAGAAATTGGCCTTCTGTTACGTGTGGAGTCTACATTGTTTTCACCTTGATTGGGTTAGCAATTAGGTCATTAATTTACAATGGAATTTATTATAAGTGTGTCTACATCGTTAGTGGCGGTAGTCACAGAGCTGACCATCAGTTGGGGAATAATTATAATGGCTGCAACATTCAGAAATGAGTTCCAACATAACAGATGAACCTGACTATTTGTCAGTAATTTTGGTTGAGGTTCATGAGCCACTCAATGGGTGCAGCAAGTTATTTCGAACAAAAACAAAGAACTGCTTCATTAGGGTAGCCTAAAGGCACACAGATCTACCACATTCAAATCCAAAACGCCAATGACAGATCACTGCGATGATCATGACGGTAGCCTTTACGCTGGATGACGGCAGATTACCCTGACATTTTCCTATCTAGGGCAAATTGTCAAGCTTTTCTAATTTACTTCGTGCCCAGGCCAAGAGACCACAAGCTTAGATGCCCTCCTTGCGGCTATTAATTTTAAACTTGACACCGGCGTTGCGATACTGCCTGTACACTCAGAACTAGATACCGGACGTCTAAGGCTATAGCATTATTGGAGGTCCCGCCTGTGTACTCTGACTCTCTGTCTTGTTGATCATTGTTGTAGTCGATTCCTGATCCTAGTCCAAGTCCAGATTTGAACTCGGTTTTTTTGGTTTCAATTCCTAGTGGACTTAAGTCCACTTTTTCACTGTATACTCTGTCTTGTTGATCATTGTTGTAGTCGATTCCTGATCCTAGTCCAAGTCCAGATTTGAACTCGTTTTTTTTAGTTTCAATTCCTAGTGGACTTAAGTCCACTTTTTCACTGTATGGTATCGTACTCGGATCGGGCCACGACTGCAACACTGTTGATGTAAAGTCACTCAGGATTTTGGTTTTAAAGTATTTAACAGTATCTTCCAAACCCAAGCATTTGCCACTTCATTAGTTGCAGTGCATGCATTCTTGAGAAGTGACGACGGAAAGTCTTTCTTAAATAGGGCCTACTTGAGTTATATTTTCTTCACAAATTGTTCTCATCATTTTTGACAGTATTTATTATGGAAAAAATGTATTGAAGTGTTTACCTGACATTTGTAAGTGCATTTTCGCACGCAATGCTGTCCACTAATCAAAGATTTCAATGTAACAATCGTAAAAGGTTCTTAAAACTCCAAACCTTTCATATCAAAGACAAGTGACAGCTTGTCATTTCAATAAGGGAGGGAAATCTAAAGATTTACATAGGCCTATTGAGTTTATCTCCTTTTGGCAGAACTTGGAACACTATACGGTCCAGTGGGATAGAACGGTTCATAGAAAAAAAGAACTATGTTCATCCAAGTCTCAGTTGGAAAATGTTCTGAAACGTGTTGAAAACTTAGATCCCCTTGCCAACTTGCAAAAGCAGGATGATTCGGCAGGCTTCACGTTAACGGTGCAATAGATATAATACACGTTGGAGCAACAGTACCCACGCAGTGACGTCACAGTTTATGCAAATTACCCGTGCACCATTGCCTTTCGCAGTGAGTATCTAAACTCACTTAATACGTGATCATGTACAGTACGGTTTTGCAAAGATCACATGTTATAAAAATGACCCTAAGGTCATTTTTAGCAGGAATATTCCAATGGTCACATCCAGTCTCTTTAAAACTATTGGCGCTAATGAAACGAGGATCATGTTACGCGAGAGGTCAATCCGATGATCCGTGTTTGTATCAGTATCGCTATGCCGACGTTTCGTCTCCGTCGGCAGCTCCGTGAGTTAAGCCCCCCTGCCCAATTCCCACCAAATTTCACGGAGTATGGAGTATCAAAGGATTTCCAAAACGTTGAGTGATCGATGTAGGCTTCACAATGTGTCTCGGGTATGAGAGAAGGGAACGAGGAACACTTTGAACCCCTTTTGCGCCCAACGATAGACTGACCAACTTGTGGAGGCCTTGAACATGACACCATATATATGGATGTCAGATGTTTGTAAGCCATCGGTATGAAAAAACAATTTGTACTTGTTATTGAAATGAACTAAAAAAAATCTACTCTGCGTAATGGCCGCCAGTACTATTGAGCAATTTAAACAGTAGTTCAAAAGTGTGCGACTTTCACGCAATAACATTTGTGTACTTTGTGCTGATGGAGGGAGTCGCATGGAAAGGTACCGGTATTAGAGAGGATACGAGAGGCCCTCTCCCGAGTAGAGGGAATTAGTGTTTCTAAGAATATTTACGATGACCAGACCGTGTTGACTGAAACGTTGCCCCGCAGGCTGCAGCCAACGGTTCTGTTCGTTCCTTTAGCTAGTCCAGATAATTTTGTTGAGAAGTTTGAGGACAAGGCATCTCAGTGAAGAGTCTAACTCTAAAAGAGAAGTTTGGTTTCAAAGAGGAACAAGGAAATCATCACCAGAAGTATTTTACTTTCATGCGGCCTTAGGCCTACTTCTTCATCACTAGATATAGACCTTTTATCTCACATGACCAGATATGTAAACAAAAGTACCACGTGTGGACAGCCTTGAAGTAATCATCGTACATGAATCGTATGGAGCTGATTAAACACGTACGCGCACGCAGCACGCTTGCACTGAGCATCAGTACACTGTGCGGTCCACGAAGACGCTTAATAGTGAAAAAGGTCTACACCTCCATAAGAACCAGTTTGACTCGAATGGTCTGTATTAAATCGACGTTATAAGTGACCATGACCTTTTCTGACAGGGAGTTAAAGGTCAAGTTCCTCTTGATCTTGGAGCAAAATGCCTACTCTAATATGCCTACTCTAGTTGACTACATGTACAATAGTCCAACGAACTTACTGATTGGCCTAAACTTTACTACTGGTTCTTAATAGTTCCCCGAAAGTTTCATCACCTGACCCTGGTTCAGTTGAATTTAATGGCCGTCGGCTACTCTCCAAATACCGCTGGTTTCATGCTATGTTTCGAATGAGAGTGGTCTTGTGGGGATCATGGGTTTGTGTAAGATGAGAAACCTACAACGCTGTGTAATCCCAGCTGCTCCTGCCGGGGTCACGTTCCCACTCTGTCCAATGATTCCTTAGCTATAAACTCCAACATGAAAGGACATTCAGGGTGAATGATGTAAGGCGATGTACTCTTAAATAGCATGAAAAGTTCATTCAAACTTAAATTCGAAATTGTTCTTTTTTTGCAGGCAGATATAGACCTGACTCCACAGCTTGCACATGCGCGTTCCTTCATGTAAGATCACGCAAGGCATGGTGGGAAACAACATGGCGCGGCAAGATCGTACCATGGGGAACAAGGTTGGGTGTTGACATCCAGGAACTCCTGAACTTTGAGTCTAGATTCCTTTTCTTAAAACCCCTTGCCACCGGGCATTACATGGGAGAACCCGGGGCACCAGGCCGGGTTGTGCAGCCAAGCGAAACGGAAACAAGAGACTTGTGCAGCCAAGCATAACATACACAATACCCCAATAATGGATTGAAAAGGCAGAGATTGGCACATATAGACGTCAACCGGCCAGGTGGCAATTTTCAATCCGCACGTATTTGTGTCAACCGTACGCAACGGGTTAAAAAAAACGATGAAAACAAGTACGCTACTAAATATAGTTTTCGCATCGGCAGACACAAATAGGCCTACCCAACTTGCGTCTCTTGTCAAATCTGTTCATAAATTTCGGAAACTTTAACTTGTAAAAATATTCGAGGTACGGATGAGGGAAGTGTTGTTTATAAATAAATGAATTACAAGTTGAAGATGTATTCGTGCATTGGCTAAAATAAATATTATTTTTTAATATGAAAAGGGATTACATTTCATTCACTATATACAGACAAATAGTCGACGACGGTGCAAGAGTCAGAAAGTATTTGCGATCTAATTGTTGAACGATGGAAGACGTGACTTTGTCGGTTTTTATTCTGCCAAAACAAAAACAAAGAAACCCGTGTTGCGCGGAAGGACTTGAAGATCTTAACTCCTTGCGTACGAAAGACGCCATATGGGGAAAAAATGTCACCAGGCCGGATGACGCCATTGGCCGCCGTTTGTGCAGTTTCAATCAATTGGTGGATTATTGTTTATGTCATACTTGACTGCACAAACACCTTGTATTGGTTCGATTTGGCTGCCAGAACCGCTGCAACACCCCGACGTCTCCCGTAAAATACCGTGCCCAAGGGGCAGTATCCACTTAAGTAAAATCCCCAGTTCAATCAAAGCCCCGCAGGCTGATGGGCCCTTGTTGGCCTTGGCGACTAATGAACGTGTCTTTGTACCGGCGGGGTATCTAGCAGCGGTATCGCGAGAGCACCTGCATGGGGGAAAGTGACGACAGAGCCCCCGCTAATTGACTGGGTCAAGCCTGAAACCGTTCGGGTGTATCATCACGACGAGAGATACTCCTGATGATTAAAAGTCCGGGAAGGGATACCCGCTTACACAAACATTCTATACCCGGTACCAAGCCGCCTGTGTACACTGCTTCAGTTGTCAAAACTAAAGCTTATACCTTTGGTAATTTTTGAACAAAACCCCAAAAGACCTAGCTATAGGAACTATACAATTACAAACGCTTATATTTGTGTGAGAAATGCCAAAACAATAGTGGTTATTAATGTGTGTTCATTTCGTCCTACTAGATTGGTCAGCAATCAACTCAGTGTCGTGTTTTTGGACAGTATTATTTCTTCTTTAAAATATTCATTCTGTATTTTGCTGTTTAATTCGTTAAGATCTTTAAAATTTTAAGAAGGAATTTTCAAGGATTATAATGTCCTTTAACAAACAAAATGTGCTTGTTTGCATTTTCTTTAAATGGCTTCCCCTCCGAATTTTATTGCGCTTTTTCTCATGAGACCCACCTCTAAAATGGAACATCGTTTTCTTTATAATCTTCTCTCCACTGAGTTCTTCGGGCTTTCGAGATAAAGTCATTTCATTACCAGACAAAAAAATACAATTAAAATAAATAAATAAATAAAACCCGACGGTAGTAGATTACACGATTACTGAAAGTTGATTGTTTTGACATTATGCATTTTGTAGAATGAATAAGGTTGTGGTTTTTCTCAAAATATTCCCCATTCACAAAATACTTTGTCGACGGAAACATTTGCCGATTATCAAGTTCGCATCTGGCCAGCTTCACGACAGTATGTTGACAGTTTGACACTCGTAAAATAGCCATCGACTCCATTAATTTTTCTCCATACACCCCTCAGCCACATTGAATTAACCAGTCACGCTGATTGGTTTTGCGACGAGAAATAAATCGTTCGCAAATTGTAAAGTTTTACGACTCCCACAGGCAATTGTATTGGCCTTTACTCGAAAGCATCGTAAATTAAATCGTACGGTGGCAGTTAGTCTGACAATGCACCGATTTATTTATCGGAGCAAACAATATTTGAAAATTCTCATGTCTGAATAATTTGTATTAAATTGATACAAGTTTGCAAGACCTTTTGTAAGTTAACACATGAACAAGCTCCGCGAATCCATTAAAGGTGTTCAGAGATTTTTTCTCTGCAGTATGCAGAGATTTCTCTTTGCAGTTTGCAGACAATCGTCTGACAATTCGAAACCGCCGGTGCATGCTATTCTGTAGTCTGTGAACATTATGTTGAAGTTGTCCCAAAAAATGCTAAAAGACAAGCGTGTATGGACTTCAAGATCAGAACTTTATGTGTCTGAAAAAAGACGCCAATTGCTTTAGAAGGTGACCTTTATTCTTTCCATCTCTAGCTCTACGGGATAAAAGAGCTTTAATATCTTCGTGCCAATGACCTCTATGGTGTTCTTCGGAGACTTGAAGTGAAATTCACTTAACTTGACAGCGACAATTAAACAGCGGGAATACGGCGCTGCGGATATTAAGAGATTGTGACCCCATGCTTTGAACAGGACAAAAAGTGATAAGGCCTACATCAACAACGTCAAAACGTTTTCCACATTATTTCGCATGTTAATTTTGTTTAAAGTTCCTATTTGTTTTCTTTTTATTCTTATGACTTTTGTTTTGGGAATGAAACTAATGATTCCTTAAAAGCACACGCGGTGATGTAGCTGGAAAGCCTAAAAACAATTTAAAAAAATAAAATAAATAAAAGTTGGAAAGAAGATAATGAACTCATTAACTTCCAGTTTTAGAGGTGGGGAAACCCCGGCATAATATCCTAGGGAAAATCTACGGAACTAGGCGGGGACTGAAAACCCAAACCACAGGTCGGCCCCAGGCGAGATTCGAACCTGGGTCACAGAGGTGAAAAGTACAGAATGGAGGTAGGCCTACTGTCGGTGCTAGCCTGACTTCCAACCATCTTATTCAACGGAATTTTGATATTTCTTAAAAGTAGAATATCTTCGCGTACCGATTAAAACAAATTATTTTGTCCAGATGGAAATAAAGATATCTATAGACATCTCGAATAGTACAAGTGAGACAACATTTCCAACAAACGATCTTGTTGGTTGTTTGATGAAATAAATATTTCGACTCTTGGTGGTGAAATTATTCTTTTATCTGCGAAACAATTATGTCCGGTCATTGGAGAATTTTAAAGTATAGCAATTTTCCAAACCGACGCCGTGTGCAATTAAAACACATTGAAAATGGGTTTTAATAAAATTAAGATCAGTCGTCATGGGCGACGATCCCGGGGGGGGGGGGGACGGGGGGACATGTCCCCCCCCCCTAATATTTTTGGGGGAGGGGACGGCTATAGCAGTGTCCCCCCCCCCAAAAAAGAAGATTTCCCCATGGTCATATACATTTTATGGGTCATTGGCTTTTACATGCACCAGAATGCACCAGAATACACACAGATCAGCACACACAGTCATGCAAACGGGTGCAATCGTGGACCTCCCATTGTTCCTCTTTTGTTTATACTCTAACTTTTTCGGAAGGCCTCCCATTGGTTTTGTACACGATTTTCAATCGTGGACGTTAGGTCAAACGTGGACCCCTTTGTCTACGCCCGGATTCTTTTGTCCTAGGTCCACGATTGCCGGCATATACAAACTCACATTTTCACAAATTCCCCAGGATACACAAGAGACACCGAGTACAAAATGTTTAACAATTATTGTTGGTTGTGCGCTTTTTCCTTCGTCCCCTCCCCCCCCCCCCCCCCCCCCCCCCCCCCAACCCTGACGAGAAATCGCCGCCGCTGTCATTTGCCTGCAATAAAGAAATACAAATGCAATAAAATTTGGAAAAAATTAAATCAGCAAGCCTTTTATTCTAAAGCTTTTGACTTCTTGTCATTTTCGAACTTTCCATTGCCACACAGCTCTTTACCTTTTCACCCTTTTTCAACTTTTCCAAATCTGTCCATTTCCGATTTCTTCAATTCGGCAAATTTTCAAGTCATCGGGCCGTTTTCCGATGGCAGTTGGCCAGGGATGATTTAGAATGAAAATGGAAAAGGAAATAGCTCATAGTTCAATATTTACATGCTTATCGCTACCTCAACGTAAAAACAAGCACGAATTCGTGCAGGATCCGCGTCGTTAGTGACTTGCGTGTGTGACAGTTTCGTCATAGACACATGGCACAGTACAGCCTGCGGTCTCATAGGCTTTGTTGTGTGTGAGAGTTTCGTCAACGAAAACTGTCACGTGACGAATTTGGCGCAAGAAGAAGAACACGTGACTGTCACGTGACGAATTTGGCACAAGAAGAACAACGCTAAGCGCTTACAGAGCCCCGTCTGCGATGCGCCGCGGCTAAAAAGATAGAAAATCGACCAGATAGCGGTTTTGGGTAAAATTATCTCTTAAAGACAGATTCATTTCTACGAATGGATGCGTTCCCTAATAGACGAATTTTGCATTAGCCCCGTCTGCGCACTTCCGGGTTCAAAGCGAGGATCTCAGTGCTAAACAAAAACAGTGCTATTCAACAAGTTCATTTATGCATGAATGAATCACGCCATAAATGGCAGCGCAGCGAACGTGCAGCATAGCATTCATGAGTTAGTTGTTTACTTAGCACTGAGATCCTCGCTTTCAAACCTGGAATTTGGCAGACCGGTGCTATTTTCGTCAATTCGCGATCCTTCCAAGGCCGCCCTCTAGTGATTCATCCAACAACAGCTCACGCGGGCCGAGCGAGCGAGCCAGTCACTGCAAAGCACGCCCTCTGTCGACAAATGTCACGCTATTCTATTGTAGCTTTTTTTTTCTACCACAATCACGCGCAATTTATCTTGCGGCAGGGAGTATCTTCCAAAAGGCAAAACGTGCGGAGCGAATAGATGTACAAACCAGCTAATTAAAAAAAACCGCCATGAAAAACAAAAACAAAAAAACGTGCTTCGTAAATTGGTCATGATTATGCATAGCAACGGAACCGATCCTCAAGTTCCATTACTGTAATTTGTTAGCAGTCCCTTACCCGAATACCAATCGTCAATCTACGAGTACCACACTCTAGTGATTGCATTTCCGTAATAATGTCTCACTCTCTTTAGGCCTACGGTCTCGACAGGGCTCGTTGCTATAGTATTTCAGAGTGTTTTAGTAATGCAAGTGTTAAAAAAGACCGTACTTTATGCCAGGGTCACGAACTGCTAATTTGTGGTCGCGAACTGCTAATTTGTGGTCGCGAACTGCTAATTTGTGGTCGCGTTCTCAGAAACCACGATGATAAATACTGTGCATTGTCATGTTTTACGTCATATGCCAGTCTATATAGAAATTGTCCATTTCCTGGGCACAAATTTGAAGTTATGTAATAAAATTGCCGTTGATATTTAAAAGAATAGAAAATGCCTCCATTCTTCTTTTAATAAGACGTTTTTAAGAATTCATTCGGCCGAAAAGCCGGAATCAGGTTTGAACATTTTTGTTTAATGTCTAGTTTTAATTTCTAATTGAAGACTTCGCTCGTTGATGAAGACAACAGTGACGAAACGTTACTTCATGGCTAGCAGCCTTTTTATCTTTAAAATTGAAACATTTATTCGTCATCCTTCCCTACAGCAGCAGCAGCAGCAACAACAACAACAACAACAACAACAACAACAAAAACAACGGCGAAGACGGCGGGGGCGGCGGCGGCAGCAGCAGTCGCAGTTTGGAAAAGTTCAGTCAAATATTATCGTGCTTAGTGTAGAGCATGATTATTATCGATTTTTAATACTTCTTGATAAAAAAATGAAATAAACAATATACAACTGTATCAAAGATTAATGCTGATCAAGTACATTAAAGCAATCGCCAATGCCAGCTTGCAAAGCTCTGATTTGCTATCATGATCACGTCGTGAAAGATGACGGGGAAGTAAAAGGTTCAAGGCACCGTCGACCTCCGCCACTCCCACCTGGGAAAATACACGCAGAGAAAACACCGCCGTACATTTCCGGAGAGTGTAGAAATTAATTGTTTGCCCCCAAGTACCATCTCGTATTTAGAGTCCACACAGGTTCGAGAATGACAAAAATGAAGGGAAAAAAGAAGAGGGTTACAACCTACGAAACCAAAAGGCCGTCTTGGAAATTTCCCGCAATCGAACGCAACAGATACGAAAAAGCCAATACTATCCCAGGGCCAAATATGTTGCAATTTTTTGAGGGACGGGGATTTTTAGGGTGTCCCGTTTTTTGTGTTTTCATTACGAAACCAGAGATTGGAAGAAAAATATCCCGGCGGTCGCTCGGGGTGGAAGAATAAAAATCAATGTCCGAAGACCCGGATTGAATATCAAATAGGAAGCTGAGTGGCCGCCGTGTGGAGGTAATGGGTTTGCCAAGGGGGACTGGCCTGTGCAGGTCCCGTTACGCGTACGCAGCCAAGAGACGGGTGAACGCGAGTGATACGAAGGGTGTGGGGGGGGGGGGGGGGGGGGGGTTGGTTCTCATGATGTAGGTACAGCAAAAAAAGGGAGTTTCGGGAAGATAACGAAGAATCGGCTTGCATCAGAAGCCAAAACTTGGTACCAGTGAAGGTTTTGTTTTGGAAAAAACAAAATGATATTCACATTTTGGTGAATTCGTGTATAGAGATATCAGTTGCTGGTTTAGGAACCTTTCTTTTACTGAGAAGTGATAAACATCATTCGGGCTTGGCAGATTCGGAATTCGGTATGTTATCTTAAACAATACAGACACGTTCATTTTTAACTGTAGTTTTTTTCCTTCAGTCACTTTCTATGGGAAAGTTACCTATGACTTTGCATGCATATTGGGGTTGTATTGGAGGTTATGCATTTTCAGATGAGGATTTTTACGTTAAGATTTCTATTTTTACTACAAAAGTTGCCACATTAAAAAAACAGGGCAAATTGACAGTTTAAACTGAACGCGTTTAAAATTGCCTGGATGTCTTTACATTCAATCGAGTCTTGGAATCTGCTTAGCTTGTAATTATTTGCACGCTAAAATGGAATTGAGTTAATTCTGTTCTGTCCTTTCAGTATGCTGGGTTTAAAAATATTTTAAAATGAATATTTTTGCCACCCTATAATTTTGGCTATATTTTGTAACCCGATAGCATTACGTCCGGATGCAAACTTCCACATACATTGACATTTAACGTTTGTGTAGAATACGGTCCAGTATCTCTATCAAATAACGAAGTCGTGTTTTATTCACGCCCCTCGCAGAGCAGGACGTAAACCATCCATACAATATTTCAAAAACACCGGCATGAAAGAGCAAGTGGGTCGCCCCGGGACCAGCTGCAGCTGGACTTTGGGCTAAAAACACGCAGAGCCCGGACAACGGATCGGGTCTAGCCCGCTAGAAGGCCACCAAAGACCGTACCTTCGTACTGAATACCAAACTGATCCAAACTAATCCAAGCCTTGGAATGGAGGATAAAACAGGATTGGAAGACTCTAGGCGTCAACCGAGTACAATACTTGCTCACCTGCCCGGCTGCCTCTTTCGTCTATGGTTGCTACCGAAGAGGAAATAGCTGGCCACTTGACGCCAACGGACGTACTCTCGTACCTTGTACCGACGGCTGTTGCACGACACAGATCACGAGAGACTGCAAAAGGGTATGGACTCAGAGAGCCAAGGTGTAGGATTACTCATCTGAAGACTCAGCATGGTCGCCAGTTGGCTGTGGTAGTATTTCAATAGCGAGATAATAAAATATGCGACTGTATTTGACTTATTTATTCATTTATAGGCCTATTTCTGTATTATTTTATTATTTATTTATTTACATGGGTGGGGGGTTAATAACGACTTTGTATCACACGCTGTCTAGTTCCAAGACAAGGCATTGTCGTAGTACTGATTATGGATCAATGATGATTAGTGGCAGGCTATATTTGGTTATAAGCCTCGCTATACTTTATTGTAAAACAAACAAACACCCCAACACCCCACCAAACAAACAAACAAACAAACAGACACGCTGATTCGGTGACTAAAGTACGTCCATTTATGGACGATTCCTCCATTGTCTATTCGAGTGTCACATTGAACATTATTAAGGATGTTTCCACCAATAACCATTTAATGGCTAGTGGTTTTTCAGCACAAGATAAGGTGTAATTATAATCCATGGCTGATTGTGTAGCTCCATAATGATCAATGGGGGCGGTCCTTTAATTTGAACACTATCCGCCCTGTCCTCGATCGCACACGAGTCCCGACCTTACACCATCGTGTCAAACATGCCTCCCGAGTGTCAAGTTATAAAGTAATCCAGGATCTGATGGAGATACGAGTGGTCTACTGGTGTCGTCTGATGGGGTTGTTGTTCCGGTAAGACAGTCTAGGCTTCAGTGTAGAGTCCGGTTCGTGGTTTATGTCACCGGCGACGAGCAAGCCTCGGCGTATACGGTGGAGAGGTATAAATTCACGGGCTTCTCTGAGCGGGAAACGATCCGCTTAAGTCCCCCGGTCTATTGATCGCAGGCCCCAAGGCGGAGCGCGTTGGAACCCCATCTGCATGATTTATTAACAGGGATTTCAATCAGGGTCCTTGCCTTATTAGATCATAGTTCGCTTATTAGGTTTTAAAACTGACAATTCCAATCGCCTCCGCGGTTATCACCTTGTAGTGAAGTGTTGGGAGGGATGATGCAGCGAGCATGATGCACGAAGGGGAATACAATGTTTATCAATTCTAGGCTAGCGCTGAACACCAGCCAATTTTGTAACACCTGAATTCTGCTTCATTAGTCATTGTGCGAAGGGCCAGGGACGTGGTCTTGATGGTTCGCTTATGAGACTGTTTACCTTCACGGTGCAAGAGGCCAGTCGTTCATCTTTAAGGGAAGTACCTTATTCTTCCGACGCTTTTATCATGCTCGCACCACTGTAGTTCCGCTTATAGCTCATAAATATACGAATATCTGTATAAATTATAAAATCAAACTCCATAAAGTAGAATATCTTACAATTTATAGTTACATGGAAATAACGCTGTCATAAATGTATTCATGTCATAAAAATCATATTGCCTGGTTCCTTTAAGGGCAACATTTCGTCATGAATGTTGAAAGCTACCTCAATTGAAACACACTTGGCCTACCTGCTTTTTTAAATGTATTTCCAAGTCCGTTCATCAGCATTCACACAATGTGCCTTGGCCGACGGCATGCCATACGGCTTTGTCGGGTAAAATGTGATTTCGAGAAGCCGTGCGGCGCGATCGCATTAGATTTGCTACTGAGTTATTTAAACCATCGGTGAAGGCAAACCTCTTTTCCCCAGGCAGCGAGTCGCTGAAAACAGATATTATTTTTACTTAAATCTCTTGGGGCACAGGGCGCTGACATCTTCAGTCTGTCTTGATAATGCCCCGTGGTATAAGAAAAGGTCGCTAGATGGTTTTCAGGTTTCTTAACTTTTGTTTTCTGTAGTAACATTTTCAGATTTATTTTCTATGATTTCTAAGATCAGGCGTGAAACGGGCTTTGTTCATCGAAGTTGAGTAAAAGTTCATTTTAATCTTCTCAACGATGTTCAGAAATCTGCAGAAAAGAAATTAGCTTTAATAAACAGAAAATGAGTACCGGTATAGGATGCCTTTACAAAAAAAAATATAAAAGGGGCTTATACGGAAAAGGGGTATGTTATAATATTAGTGGTACGTAGGCAACAAAATGCTGCATTCATGGCTCCCGAACTTGTTGGTTGCGCGCATGCTCAGAATTACGGGCTGACGGGAACGAATCGGTCTGCTGCCACCAAGTGTTCAAAAGTCTCCCGTTGCGCACAAACGACAGCACGGTGTGAATCACTTGCTTCCGAGACCCCACCCCACGCAGCAGCATGTGAACCAGAATAACTGAATTGTGGGGTTCTAACCGAACAAAACTTCCTTCAGTCAACCCATGGCAATTTAGAGAGTCACAAAACCCATTAATCTTGGCCTTCATCACATTTTTTGCCTGTTACTTATCGTCGATATTCGCACATCGTGATCATAGGCCTAACCATGGACATCGCGTGAAGCAACACCGCGAATACTCAATTCGATTGCATTGTACTTCTTAATCCAAATGACGTCAAACTTTAAAAAGGAAATCCATAGGCCTACATATAGAATTACAATGTTAACGTTCTATACCTGCAAGGATATGTATTACGTATATTCATATCTTCACTTCTGACCCTGCAGTTCCATGACTGGATTTACTGATGTTGAAAACAGCACCTACTCTTCCCAATTTCGAGCATAAATCTTGAGAGACAGCGACCAATGCATTCTTGAGAGGATGGTTTGACCCGGTCCCAGTTCAGTGCACTGTTATTACTGCTGTGTAAAATCTTACACAAGTTGTGTAAAATTTTACACAACCGCTGTTTACTATATGAACCTAGCAACTGTTGTGTAAACAGTTTACACAACCCTAGTTGTGTAATTTGTAAATAACAGTTGTGTAGAATTTTTACACAATAATGTGTACAATTCATTTACCCAATCGGTGTAAATGGTTTACACAGCAATTTGTTCATTTTTGAGGCAAAAACGGTACAAAAACCTTAAAAATTACGGGAAGTGCACATAACACGTTCATTATTTAACTGTTGATTTTCATATTTGCCTTTTTAAAGATATAAGATCAAAATGTGGCTACTTTTCCGTAAAAATGAAAAGTCTTGGCTAAAAATCGATATCAGGCAATGTAGCCTCAAATTTGGCCCCAAATAAGACATGCATGCAAAACCACGAGTAACCTAACAATAGAAAAGTATTTATGAAAAACGACAGTTAAATATAAACGTGTTACAGTAAATTTACGGGATTTTATTACAGTGTGGATTGCCATTAACTAACAGAAATAAATGAATTCGGAACTACAGGGTGTCTCTCGAAAAACGCAACAGTTGCTAAAACCGTGATTATAGGAAAACCCAACATCATAACCATAATATGATATGGTATAAATGCGCTAGAGCATCAGCTTCAATTTGAGACCAGTTTCAGGTCGTTCACTTTCCGATTGGCTGAGCAACCATTGTTTGAATGAGGTGGGGTAAAATGCCATTTGTTACATGTTGTGTAAATGGCTTGATGATCCGTTTTTGCTTTGCCTAATCCTTTGAATGATGGGCTTTGGGACACTGATTACACAACTTACACCAGGCCTGTCTGAAATTGTCTGATGGGCACTTCATTTGACAAGATGGTGCAGTTATGCATCGACAGAGAAGGTGGTCATGTTGAGGGAGTTGGAGCTTAAGTTGAACGTTGAAGAGCCAGTGCCATGATGACTTTGAACAGTTTTCAAACCATTGTTTTAAATATTCAATTTATGTTCCTGTTGATAGAAGGTTGTTTTAAGTTAAAGCAAATGCTTTTGTTAAGTTTTGTTATTAAAGAACATGTGAAATTCAATTGGTGTCGTTCTTCATTAAAGTTCTCTAACATGTAACAAATGGCATTTTACTCCACCATGACCCCCTTTGCCTCCCCCCCCCCCCCCCCCGGATCCGCCCTTGCACTATTAGGAAAGTGATAGAGTCCGCTGTATTCTGAATGTTAACGCTTATAAGAGGATAAACAAAATAGCTACTTGTTTATGTCATTCTAGATTATGTCAGTGGTCATTATAATATGACGCTTCACAGTTTGGCCACGTGTAGACTGTTTGCCTTCAATGCATCTATCCCTGATAAGCACATGGGCTGAAACTTAAGATGGCTTAGTGGGTTGTGGGTCCGTTTTGTGTCCGTTACGTTTTAGGCCTAGGGCTACTTGTTACGTTCCAAGTACAGAGTCGCTATGAACGCTGTGCGTTCAGTCCCCATCTCGTGACCGTTTTTTGGTCGTCTATATAGTATATACCCGTTGCGGGCGGGCATGCGGACGGGGTATCACACTACACGCTTCCCGTTGGCCTTTGGGTGATGCCGACGCCTGCACAGGCTCGAACCAAGGCAAAATTTAGACAGCATGTAACGGATCGAAAAATGGCTGGAAGAATGCAAGCTCTTCCATCGATTTTTGTAGCAAAGTGGTGGCGGCTGTTTCGTGAAAGTAACTGAATAATGCTCTGAAAATGACCGCTCTATCTGTTTTGCGCAACCCGGATGTATCGCGCCAGATAGTTCGATGTACATTTATACAAACTACATGGGGCTCTATCAACAGCGTGTGAAGCTACGTATGCGCACTCTATTCGTCTCCAATCACTTGCACTGCTCTTTTGGATCTGTGACGTCACACACATGGCGAGTATTGTGCACGGAATCATATGCATGGGACTTCAGCCAATGAAATCCAACGAATTATGTACCAATCATAGGGCTCGGGACAATCGACTCCCACAACGGACACCTTTAAAAAAAAATGTACACTGTTTCACTACGAATACACATAATAAATAGTAGGCAGAACATTTTCCTGATATTCTGTGTTGCAAAAAAGCCTGACAAAAAAAGTTTCACTCCTTTCACATTATAGAAAACGTGCACAGCAGATGATTCTGTCAAAATGATTTTTCTTTGGTATGAAACAGCCGTCGGGACTGAACTAACCCCCCAAAAACTGCATTGATTACACGCAGGCTAGGAGAACGAGCCAGCAGCTGATAAGTCTACCAGGAAACCTACACGAAAGTATCTTTTGGGAAAGATTTCGCACGGGACAGTCGATCATGGCGACTGAGCCCCGAGGTAACCCGTGGAATCCTGTGTCCAAACGGGGAGAATTCTGTCGCCAGCCCGCTCCGATATTTTCCCACCGTAATAAAAGAAAAAAATTTCTATCTTCAGAAAAACCGAGTTCTTGCAACCTCGGCACGGTAAAGATGAAATGCGATAGTTTGCGCCGCAGATGGAATGACACTACGAATAAAAAGTGCACCAAATTAGTTAGAGAAGAAAAACGGATACAATATGTTTTTCCAAATGCAAAGTTATTGCCTCGGTTGTTTCATTCGATCGGCGTGATACCTTATTCCCTTCAGGGCTTGGAATGTGATACTGCGTTCTATTAACAAACCAGTTCCATCAGTCACGCGCGTTTCCATTAGACGGGGGAAACTACTCAGAAAAAGGAGAAGCAATCTGAAGTCATTTTCAAAACATTGTGTTGAAATGCACACCATCATTGTTTTCCTATGATAAATACATTCGCCCACTTCAAACCTTAGGGTGTGGTAATAATGCCATCCATGGGTTTGCTTATGGTGTGGACACGGGACAAAGAACGACATTGTGAGGACAATTATGTTCCCAGTTGGCAAGCTGTCCTCAGTTGAAAATCCTGTACAAATCGAATGAAAGGGATTGCATGACAAAAGTTACAGTGCACAGAAAATAGGCCATCAGACGGGCAAGGCAAAGTCTCGGTACAGCTTAAACTAACCCCATTGGACAGGGCAGTGATACATATTTACGAAACGTTATTCAGAGTCTGTGAATCACTGTGCGTTGATATCACCCTTGACTATCATAATTATGGTGTTTGTTCAGTAGAGCCATTTTCTCAATTTGTATTATTTATCGAGTACCGAAGGTATCAAATATCGAGTCGAGTCGGGTATTTTACTTTTTGAGGACGAGTTATATTATTCGATTCTGAGTATTGACACTTTCGAGTACCGGTAGTAGTGTTGTGATTCATTTCCGATGTAATGTCACTTTCGGTACGAGTATACTTGGCATAACGAGTTTGCTGATTTGAATACTGGCACTTCTCAGCACTCTGATAATCGTGTACGAGTGTAAAATGTCGAGCCCGAGGACTTCGATATCAAGAACTGAAAAATCGTTCTCGAGTAATCTCGAGGCTGAAAAAGCAGCACGAGTACTACAGCACTGTCAGTTAAAATCAAATCGTAAGAACTCAAAACAGCTCTAGAAATACCAACTAATAAATGTACGAGTCACTGGACTCGCGGTATGGATGAAACGGCCCAGCAGCAAGCATTAGCCGCCCGTTCGTGAACTTTCTCTCTCTCTAAAAAAAAAAGGAAGATTAAAATCATAGACCCGGAAGTTCCATCCGCGATCCAAGTCACATTGGAGGCTGTCAAACAATTATTACTGTTCCATATTCGCACGGCGATTGTACACGTCCTTATAATGGCCCACAATGCTTGGAGAATTGCCCCTCAAACTCGCTGACCGCAAACGAGGCAGAGGAAATGACATAATCCGAGGCGATGGTTCTTTTTAATTAAGTCCTTCAACGGAAATATTGGGAGCTTTCGTGCCCCCTGACGCGGACGGCTTTGCCGCCGTGCAAGCACCGTTCAGTGCCCACGGGCGGGAGGGTTCCCGAGTCGTACTCAGTCAGCTTTTTGTTATGGAAAGCAGTTCGTGTCAATAAAAAAAATTAACGTTAGAGCGTATATACCTGCTATGCACAAGGGAGCACATGCCTTAACAGTATCCAGCCTACCGACAATTTCTCATTTTCCTATTAAGATAGTGAAAATGACACTGATTTGTTTATGTGACATGTAACACATTTCAAAATGACTTTCGGTCAAACTTATTTGAATTAGACATCATTCCACATTAAGACGACTTTAGTGTTTTTGTATTATGTTTGATAACTCAGTCAAGATGCAGACAAAAATCTGAAATCGTTATTTGGTATAGCACTTATTCTTCAAATTTCAACATAGAAGACTGCTCTAAAATGTGTTCCTGTGGAAAAGATAGTTAGATTCAAGTAGTTGATGCACTGGGGTGATTTCAGTTAAAAACAAATTTGTACCATCTCGTCAAGTGCCGCAATAACAAATTTTAGATACCTCTTGCGTAAAGAATGAGATATTCGTTTTCAGAGAGTGAAGAAAATGTCACATATTATCTTCAAAGAAAGAAAGAATAGATCTACAATTGTCATCTGCAAACATCTGAAGGAGAGTACAATAAACAGACCATTCTGTGATTGGAACTCTAAAGATTTGCTATTGCAAATCTGCATACACAAACCAACTCACGGAAAATTAGAATGTCCGTAATATCCCCCATTAATATTGATGATGCAACAGGCGCTCCGTAGCACTGATCACGCGCCTCAGGAGTCAGCTGGGTAGTTTTTCGCTGGAGGCTGCACGGTGCGGTTCGTTAACGCGCCAACAGTCTCATCCTCCGCAGGGGTTAAGCTCCTTCACCAGCCGTCTTGACTGGGTTTGACACTACCTAGCCAACCGTGTCACGACCGCACAGCTTGAGTTTGAAATACATACAGGCCGCTAACCCTCAAAGTCGTGTTTGGATTTTTGGCGCGCGTTCCATTGACACTCGAATCAGCTCTAGTGTGAGGCCGATAGCAGTCATTAGTCTTGAAGAGAAAACGATACAGCAACAGTCGTATTTCATTAAAATTCCTCCTTTGAACCTTGCGAACTGACGGGCTTTCTATTTCTTTCTTCAGGTAGACCCAAGCGTAGTGGCGTATAGAGGAGTAACGTTAGCTTGGAGTGATCGGGCTAATTCAAGGGCGAATTAGCCAGGCGTCTGCGTGTGTGCAGCACCAAGCAGACTGTATACACAAAGTGGCGGGAAACGCTGTTGAGGGAAGGAAGCGTTTGACGAGGAGCGCGCTGTGTCACACACCGCGTTCTCACCAGGGTACCACACTCCAAGTCATCCGTCCGCCTCGCCCCTGGGCTTGATTATCTTGGGCAGAAACAAATCAGATGTTTAGCATTGCAAAGACAAGGAGATTGCTGTTCTTCCCCGCCGACGTGCGAGATAGCTACTCGTCAGAGATGATTTACATGTATGTCTAAAGATGTCCTTCGCGTACATCACTATCGTTTATAATTGACATTTCGCGGCATGTATGCAAAGGAATGGATTATGTACGTCGTGTCTTATGTCAAATTTATTACGTGACTTCAAGCATCGGGACACCCATGGAGGAATATGTGTTTTATTCCTGTATGGTACACCAGATCGACACAGGTTTAATATTTCACAAATCTGAATAACTGCGGTCATCCTCTCTGACATGTCATTGAAATATCTTTAGAAACAGGACAACGTCGTGCATCCCTGAAGTACGGGCTTCCAGAATTCACTTTCCCATCGTTACCAACCCTCAGGCGATTGATATTAGAGAGCAAAGGGGAATGGTGAAATTAATTTCGCTAATGTAACGGCGGTCGGACGTTTTAATGACGGGACACATAATTACAGTATCTCGGTATCGAAGTGAAAACGCTCCCGTTAACGTACCATCGTCAAAGTACGCGCCCACATCCCAGACCACACACACCCACACCATCATTAGTGTGTTAACCAGCACTATGCACACTACGCGTACAGACTGACCTGTCAACATTCATCTCTTTTGCCAACTTTAATACAAGATTTTAAGTCTTCGTGAAAGTCCATGACATCTTCGTTCAACAAGCAATTTTACAGCTTGTTGTCTTGGACTAGATCGTGTGGAGTTTTTTTTTAGTTGCTTTTTTTGTGTGTTTGTTTGTTTGTTTGTTTGTTTGTTGTTTTTTAACAGGACTTCTACGGGGGATGTTAGGGAACACTTCTTTTACGGTGTGTTCGTATCAGCTCACTGTTCAATCCCATTTAAATCACCGCTAGAAACAGTCCGAGTTTCAAGAGCCGCGACCACGAACCTCGTCTGACTGAGCTGAGCGATTAGTATATCACGCATACTGATTCGGCGCTTATGGAATCTACGCCAAGCCAGTATTACACCACGATTGAAACGGAATTGAAGTGATCAGCCCAGCTTAACATTGGTGATCCAACATCTCCACAGTAATTATCAGTTGACAGAGTTACTGAACGAAAAACAGGTAAGACATTACCTCCTCCACTTGCAAAACAGAGGTGAACACGTTCATTTTTGTTATCAGCCGTTTCCATTGGAAAGATACTCACGATCTTGTATATTTGTCTTATTTGGGACGAAATTGAGGGCTATAGGGCCTACATGTATATGTTGCATGTACACTCTAAAAACTGTGTTTAGCAATATTAAACACAACCTTGCTATCAGTTTGTAAACATGTTTAGAAGCTAAACATTAGGCCTACGTGTCCATTTCCTAAACATCAAAGTTCAATGGCTAAACACTATCCGTCAATACGCTAAACATGTTGAGTATGTAAACGTGTTTACAAACTGATAGCAATGTGTGTTTAGAAAAGTGTTTAATTGCTAAACACTGTTTTTGCAGTGTAATCGATTTTCAGCCAAATCCTGTGCTAAAAGGTTGTCATATTGCGCTCTCACTTTAAGAGTTAAAAAAAATTAGCCTAAAATGAATGTGAAATTGAAAGATTGCTTCAATGAAATTGGTTGAGACTTTGCTTTCACAATGGTGGTGTCAAGGTTCATTATAGTCAGATTTTGTTCTAGGTGAGAGCTATCCATTTGAGTTTGCAAAAATTAATGTGACTGATTTAAATGAAGGGAATGACTCAATGATTCAGGCCTTTCCAAGCATCGAATTACCAGGACCCGATTTCAAGGAATACGTACCGTATACGTTGGATTCTGTTATTACTGCCTGTTCTGTGCTGACCGAGCTAGCAAAGTAATTCTACGCTAATTAGCACTGTAAGCACGGAGTCCTTAATTATGGGATGTACGGTACGCATGCGCATAAGCCAACATTTCTTGCTAACCCATTGTTAACCGCGCAGAATTTTCTGCTAAAGGCTAGATAGCGGTGATTTTTCGCTAACCGTGATGCCATAAAATTGGGCCCAGTAGATTAGATAAGTTTAAAACACGTTTCTATTGTCATTAATATCTGACATACTGGGCACCGTTAAGGTCTGCTATGTTTGGTGTCCAATACATTTTGATACATTTTACATATTTCAAATAATCGTGTCAAAGCTAAAATTGTTTTTCTATATTACATTTTGGACCGCACATTTCTAAATCAGGGATGCGAGATCAATCCTTGTAAATAAACGTTTCATAAGCCCCAAATGTCATTTTAAAATGTGAACAAAACACATTCAATGCAATAGGGCCTAAGTAGCAGGTCTAATAACAGCTTACAGTATCCGTCAAATTACAATCCTTACTTTTGCACAGTTTCCATTCATTTTGACTATTGTCGTGCCGTGTCAGTTCTTTCCCGCCTCCGGCTGAGATCTGTAACATAAAACGCGGAAAATCTCCCAACGACAAAATCTCAATACCTTCAGCTATATACTAGCGGGCTCGATCAGATGAATTTAGAGGGAAAATGCATTTTGTGAGGTTTTAAAGGTATTGGACACTCTCACATTTTTTTGAGAGAGGTATCTCTATGCACATTTTAACCTTTTGTTTTCAGTTCTCCAAGCCTCGCAGTTATCGCCACAGGCATCCATTTAATCCTCAGAGCCCCCGAGACGGAATGATAAAAATTGCCATACTGATTTCTGTAGCCTTAGATTACCAATTAGTCTGCTTATACAAATTTGAAAAGCATTAGTGTATTTTTTTTATCAAGGCAAAGCCTTTCTCTTTTTTGAAAACATGTTTTAACAAATTATATTCCCTTAATAGGCCTACTGCTGCAGTTTTCAATTACCTCAGCCTCGTCAGTGACCTAATTACGCTTGGGCTGGATGTTATTGTCAGAGATTCGAAGATTCCCGTAATTGAATTAATAAAAATTGATTTTCTGCATGTCGACTGCAGACAACTGAAGAGAATTCCGCCGTCTGTAACGAGAAAGCTTCATGGGACCCCGATGACAGTAATGAGAAATAGATAATTAACGACAGAAGGTGCATTTATTAGACCTAGTTTCAATGGAAACGGATGTAATTAGAGCAAACGGAGATGGATGATGATATTTTGTTTTATAATGATACGTCTGTCGAATTGACATTAAAACACGTGACATCTTGCCGTTATACATTTGGCTAAGTTTGATACCAACAATGTCAGTTTGTCCATGTGATATTTGTTACTTACTGTTTTTTGTGGGGAGGTTCAATATAGTGCTATAGTCATAATGATCTTTTGAAATGATTTTGAAAGTTCAGTTTAACAGTATTAGTCTTTATTTAGTTAAAGGAACTTTATCATCAGTATCGATCTTTGCGTTTTTTAATGAAGCACAAGATTTTACCAAGTGACACAGCGCACTCTAATTACAGTACCCAGTGACGTTAACCTATTGTTTTAGGGCTTGCTGTACCTCATTAATGATCGGCCTTTGTCTCAGAATTAATTTGCAGTTGAGTGTTTTAATCTGATTAATGCCTACCCCCCCCCCCCCCCCCAAAAAAAAACAGGTTAGAAATTGATAATTCTTAGTCGTCATTAAGAGTGGAGTGCGCTTTAGAGTACCGAAGTGATGACGTCAATGCAATGTTTGGAGCCAGAATAATTTGTTATTTTGTGTCAACGTGTTTGCATGACTGGCTGTTAACAAAGGAACAGTCGAAATCTCTATTTGTTTGGAGCCAGTTGTCGTGCGAACTGACGTCAGACTTCGGTACTCGAAACATTGATGTTTGTTACGTCATACTAATCATGGTTAGCAAGATATACATCAAGGCATTTAGGACTAAACGAGCCTCGTCAGACATTAAAAACTAATGATAAAAGCGCTCGCTGCTGATGAAAAATAAAGGTGAAATCGCCAAACTCAGGCCCGTTTGAATTGGTACCTCTGTGGTTGATAGATATAACAGTGTTAGCTACACGAAACGACTGTTTGCTGATAGACTCCAGTCGGCATTTAACCAAAACTGACACATCCTAATGTAGTGATGCTCCTCCGTATATACCACGATCAGCTTCCGTAATTCATTTGTGCAGCTGTATAGTGACATTCCTCTGACTACACTCACCCATCCAACATGTAATTGTTATCACAACATTTTAGGGTGGCCCCGTCAAGAGGCATTAATGTTACTTGGTATTTCAATTTCTTCGTTATTCTGGCTTCGGAATCCGGTTTGACGTCGGTTTTACATCAAACGCCACCTTTCCTTTATAAATACTGCTGTTTCATTATTCATTCTTGGTTTATGTTTGTAGTTCATACAGAATTGAATTAGCCAATAACCTCATTGTTGGCCTTATAAAGGCCGAACTGCAAAAAAGTATAGAAATTTTAAATATATAGATAAATTAGTAAAACAAAAGTATAAAAAGGGAATCAATAAGGAAAACCCCACACGTTAGCATGATTACACTGGTATTCGAGTTTTGATTTTGCTTTTCAAGCAATAACTGACTTCACTGTTTTCCAACATTAGCGTATTGTTCATGAATCAAAGTCCTGCATATCAAATTGAAATCACGGTGCGCTGCAGTTTATTTTTTTTAAAACTGCTCAGAAAATCGGTATAAAGAACTGTCGAATGTCGACGCAAAACAGTCGTTTGATCCTCCTCCTCGGTACACAGCCCGTACGCCTTCAGCCGTAACCGTGCCATAGCCCCAAACAGCCGCGAGATTAACTTACATTTTTGTCGATAAATTTGGGCCTCCCGCCCTCTCTGATTTCGCGCTCAAAGAAAGAGACTGCGGGCTGCTGTCGACTGAGATTCCATTCACGCCGGTCAGTGAGCCTACATTGGCGATCCGTAAAGGCTGCAAGGTTTGCGCTCTGGACGTGGAATAACAGTTGAAAGGTTAACGGAGCTCGAGTTGAA
Organism: Hippasteria phrygiana; assembly: GCA_037893225.1. Taxonomy (NCBI): domain Eukaryota; kingdom Metazoa; phylum Echinodermata; class Asteroidea; order Valvatida; family Goniasteridae; genus Hippasteria; species Hippasteria phrygiana. Next base: position 323,649 of record JAZGUH010000713.1, on the reverse strand, counting down.
TCACATTAGTCAACAACCTCGTCCCCGTGGCGTTCGAGCAATACGCTACCTCTAGGATGACAGTGGACCCTGCCAACAAGCTTGATCATTAACGCATAATGAACATATTAAATGAACGTACTTGACATACGAAGTTTTTTTCAGTGTACTTAAATTGGTTTATTACTTAGTACGTTTACCAGATAACAAGAGAGTAGGCTAATTTTGTAGACAGACATAGTTTTACGTCATGTGAATGAAGTTAACTAAACAAAAGAGAAAAGGTGAAAAGAACAGAGGTATGAAGTCGACGTTTCGATCATATATGTCCCGACCGTCATCAGAAAAATGCCTAGACTCCAGTGTGACAAGATAAAAAATGCTCTCGGCAAAACCAATTTGCATTTCTGTTGTTAATACATTATTGTTCGCATGCTCACTGATCTCAATAACTTAATTCCGATACATTTTGAACATTAGCATCATGATCAAAAAATTGCTTGGATTGCGACAGAAAATGTGTTATTTCTATGCCTTTTTTCATGAACAATTCCCCTGGAACAAACTCCCTGTGTGTCTCGTGTCGCTGCTCCGTTCTCCCAGTTCAAATTCACGCTCAATATGCTACACTCCTCTAAAACAGATTGGTTGAACACAACCAATATATTGGTAGGATTGGTAGATATTTGTCCAACCAATCCAATTGGTTGGACACATTAACCAATATATTGGTTATTTCAACCAATCCGTTTTTTAGAGTGTAGTTATAAAGTTGTTAATCAGTCACACGCATGCGTGACCTTTGCATGTTATTTCAGTGTGGAATTTTGACGAGAGATAGAAGTATAGGTGCATAAAATTGTACCTTTGTCTCCTTATTGACTCGTTTATGCTTTGCTTTGTATATTTTTCTTGTTGTCAACATTGAAATCAATCTAAAAAAAACAACATTCATCCTTACAGGTAAGCAGATTTCAAAAGCGTGACTTTTGGCGCGTGCTCTTGATCTGAGGGCCATTGTTTTGCCCTTTCCATTCTTTGCATCGAATTTCCCCTAAATTAACAAACCCTTTAAGCACATGTGAAAATTGTTTGTATTAAAATCATAGTGTATAAGAGCATACCCTTTTCAGCTGCTGTGCCGGCACCTTCTATAATAATTGCAACACCCGAGGTTAGAGTTACTTTTGCCCGAAGATCACGAAGGTTGGATTTGACCCGTTTTAGTGAATAGCTATAATGGTGCATAACGTGTGCCTAACGGGTATCTCCCTTTTGCCTCTCAGATTCATCCCGCGCTGTGCGCCTATAGTACCGTGAGATTTGATTTGCAGAACGAAGGCAGGAAAAAAAAAGCGGGAAAGGGGCTATTATCGTCTGCTTGGGCTTGCTCTGTGAATGGATGTCGATTTTCGATCGCACTGTATAATCTCAATAGGTGTCAAATGAAACTTTCTTCTCGCAAAGGTGTGTCGCACTTTAAAGGTAATTTACAACATTTTCAAACATCAAAAAATAGAACTACTGGGTTATTATACGAAATACCTTACTTGACTGTTAGTAAATAATAGTCTCAAGTCTGTGAAATTATGGTACCATATTGCTTTTTGTATCAATTTCCAGCGATGGTCGGTCGAGCATCGTTGGAAATAGTCTGGTTCTCCTACCTGGTAATTCCATGGCGTCTACAAATTGCTCCGTTTTGTCTCAAGTATAGGGTCGGGAAACCAGACTATACGAGAACAGCGTGTTTTTTCTCTCTTTTTTTCTCAGCCTCCATGCGCACAAAACTTTAAACAGGTCAGTGTTACAGTGTTTGCTATAAAATACTAACCCCGAAATCTATTTATTTTTTTATTACAGCAAAAGTAAATGAGGCCTATACTATACCTTTAAGTCTAAAAATCTGTGTCGATCACCTTTCCTATAATGCTCATGGTGTGTTTTTTTGGCAAACTCATACCAAGTCGTTTTCTCTTTATATTTTCAATACAATAAAAATAATTCTCCGTGTAATTTCCTTCTTATACGGTTGATCAAAAGACCCATCATTCCCGCTGTCATGTTGAACCATACGCAAGAAGAAGACGAAGCTAGTGTGTTAAACAAGATGTTAACGGGTGAAACCTTCATTGGAGATCTCGTATTAATATTTGTCAACGCTCATCAGATCACGGTTCGTTTGTTGCGCCACAAATTATCTTGCTTCCAGCGCGACGAAAGAGAAAAGACAAAAACGCCGGAAATGGATGCGAAATTGCACTTGCAAAAAGTCTTGCGTCTTTATATTAAGATGAATGATCCCCGAAGTGTATATCTCCGAGAGAAATAATACATGGTTGGATAAATTTCGTAAAGCCCGCATGATTGTATTTTCCATTTTTTTTTTTTTGGGGGGGGATAAGTTCGAGACCAACTTGGCACAGTGTTTAATTTGTATTATTGCAAATGTTACATTCTTTGATTTGTCTGTGAAGTGTTTTAGTTTTTATCCGTATTTTTTCGAATGTATGTTAATAGATTGATTAGTTATTAACTTTGATAGAAAATTTCCTTATCTGTTCTCACTACATATAATACGGTAGGGCCTACCTTGTATTATTTGGTCTTCTGGAGTTGTCCTATATTAAGTCGCGCATTGTATTTTGCGAAAATGCGCGTTATATAAGTCGTATTATTGTTAGTGAAAACACAGCAAGTCAATCCAACACTAATTTTGTAGGGTTGTAATAGTTCTCGGGACTCTGTTACGTTTTGTGCTGTTAATGAAATTAGCATGTAAAAGGCGCATGTTTCTGGGCATATGCTTGGCAATGCTGTGATGAGAATATGTTGATTTTTTTTTCAGGCATAGAAATACTCTGATCCTATAACATTTGGTACAGGTGATACAAATGAATTAATTTTGTCATCTTGGATCGTCTCAAGTAGTGTTGGGCGGTTCCAGAATTTCTGGAGCCGGTTCCGGTTCCCTAAAAAGAACCGGTTTCGAGTCTGAACCGGCTCCTGGAAAATTCAATGAAAAACATAAGCCCTTGAAATTACATGTAAAGTGAATGGTGTCACCTTGTGAGGCCCGTGCTTCGTGGATTTCGACGTCCAATACATGTTATTCCACTACATATCTGGTTTCAAATGTGTCTTTTTCCTGTGAAACCTATGGAGATTGTGTTATTAGCAAACTCAGCGTTTATTACTTTATTACTCTCAAGCAGCCTCCAATGCTAGATTTGGTTATACATCTTTCCCATGAAATCGAATGCATCTTGGAGTGAATGCGTTAGAGTGAATATCCCTTCGAGTGAATATCTGTTAGAGCGAAAATCTCTTCTTAGAGTGAATAGCTCGTAGAGTGAATATCTTTCTCTTAACTGGGAAAAAACATGTAATCAACATACGAATTCCTGACACGGTTGCACTTTTTCCCCTCCGTTTGACAAGTTAAACTTGGCGTAAACTTCGGTCCAAATTTAACCCTAACGTCCTTCGACATGTCCTCTGTTCCGAGTGGTTCAATTTAAACCATGTGTATATAACAGTAGCATACATTTATTGGTGTTGAATGAAAGAAGATGCGCTCATCTAATATGCATTATTAAATTAGTCATTCTAATCTCTATATTTCATACAGGGAACTGAAGCGCTAGAAATATCGACATGTCAGAAAATCATTGGACCATATAACTACGTACTGTTCACCACACATTATACAAGTTGGTGCACCCACTCTCGTAATGACTTGTTTATCCATGCAAGTAATCTGCCTCTCTAACTTTGCATAAAGGCGATACGTTTGCGAGTAAAAAATACCACTTCATTTAATCTTTGGTGAAAACAAGATGGACTGTTTTGCAATTTATTTTGGAGTCATTGTCTTGTTACTTTTGCTGACATTCAAAACTCTGTATCCACGAAAAACGGGAAAATCGCATCGATGTTTGATTGACATGTATTGTGAACATGACATTTTGGTAATTCTTCAACATATTTTAACACATTTCCTTGTTTCATAATTTTCCTTGTTCAGTAATTCATATTAGGGATGGTTTTGGTGCAGAGTAGTTTGATGGTAACACAATACATGCCCCTCTTTCTTTCTAACCTTTCAAATGCCTAAACTATGTTATTCGTAGAATCGTATCATGCAAATACCCTCTATCCGGTCGCTAACAGAATGGGTAATGTGATATCCAAGTGATATGCTACGTGCATTTAGTCACTAATGGTGGTGTTATGGCCGGCAGTGAATTTGATGATAACAACAACACCTTGCCGCGGAGATGCTGATTTAGAGCCTCCGAAATGGAATAATTTTGCCCTCAATGTCTGTCTGAACGGGGGTTAGTCTATAAAGCGCAGTTCACGTGTTAAAAGAGACATGTAATGGATATAGATGTAGTTTAACTTGTTTCCACACATATTACCATGTCTTGCAAAAACACAAACATGATCCAAATGTTTGTTTTGTTTTGTTTTGTTTTGTTTTGTTTTGTTTTGTTTTGTTTTGTTTTGTTTTGTTTTGTTTTGTTTTGTTTTGTTTTGTTTTGTTTTGTTTTGTTCGTTTTCATTGGTAGTAAAAAGAAGGTGTGATTTAATAATTTCAGTTAGAAAATCCTTCCATGGGATATGGGTTTACATCCTAAATAAAATCTCGTCATGTTGACAAGAAATGTCTTGTTCCGCCATGGTGTCATTTTTAATGACAAGATAATTTCTTGAAATGTTCATGAGCCAAAATATTGAAATTACTCCCTGGAAATGTTAAAGAGGTGGAAATTCATAGTAAGTTGGAAAGAAAGCTTCATGTCCGACATTATATCCAACCATAAAAATCGTATTGCATGAGTGATTTAAATATCAACTGATCTCACTGCGCAATGCAGTGGAGCAATCATGAAAACTGGTCTGTGAATATTGTTTGCATTCACCTACTTCCCCTTTTTATCCAATAAAAGAGCAGTTCATCTTTATCCTCCAGGGAACGGGGTCTAAAAAGGAAGCGCTTGGAGACTTCCCATTTGGCGGGGTTTAGTAGGTCGTGGAAACACCTCTTGGTAATGCCTTTAGCCTGCCGGCTCGTAGTTTAATAAACGGGCCATTAGAATGTACGGGTTAAAACGGCCGGCAGCCATGCTGCATACATCACGTTATGATTATACACAACATTACAGCATGCATCTATTGACTTGAGCAGCTGAGTTTTCCCCTCATTCAACAAGCTAGCTGCGTGTTTATTTGATGTTTAAAATCTCCTCGAAGTACAGCCTGAACATTTTGTAAGCACAATAAACAAACCACAGGGGACATAGGTAAATTTGAATAAATTTTCAAAGCTCTACCAAGTGAGCTATCTTGCCCTATGTTGACGGTCTCCCAAACTGTAAACGGCTCGGTGGGCGCTAGTCAGAAGTCATAAACCCATAATGCCGTATAGCCAGGGATCACGCTTAATGTCGCTTCCCAGGTTGTATCATAAAATTGGGTGTGATACCTCCCTGCACGGCATTATGGGTTTATGACTTCTGACGAGCGCCCACCGACAACGACACTGGCAGTTTGGGAGACCGCCAACATAGGGCAAGATAGCTCACTTGGTAGAGCACCGGTACGGTGTTCCGGAGGTCGCAGGTTCGAATCCCGCTCCTGTCTGGGGTTATTTTCTTTGAAAACGTGATAACAGTTAGGACGGCCTGACATCTCGATCCAGCAGTACAGACTTCTAGAAATTCTTATTATTCAGGTGATAATAAAAGTCGTATCTATTTGAAGTGCATCACATATTCAATAGCCCGGGAGTTTGGAAGACCGCTCCCTGATGTCCAAGCCTTTCGTTTTGCCAGCTTTTCCATTTGATTTCAAAACTGATGTGAATGCTATACACAGCTTGAGTGCTTAGTCTCATCCACTGACACAACGGATAGGAATTCGAAGTTTCCATTTAACAGACTTACGGAGAAATAACGTCACGTTGTGCTTTAGATAGGAGCTAGCACGGCGGCACAAAGTGTAAACAGAGCGTGTAAACAGAACGTGACTGTTATAAAAAAAAAATCGATGGAAACTTTTTTTAAGGACGAGACAAAGATCTCACCCATGTTGTGTGAAACTCGATACCCTCAATACGAACATTATTTTTCGGGGATCGATGGTACTTGATAGTAGTCTTGGGTGTCTGTTTTGAACATCTCATTTTTTTCGAGACATTTTCCTCTCACGTCCAACATGATGGTAGCTCATTATTTATTCATGGGAAAGTGAGCGACCGTTTGGCATATCAGCATTCCACCTAAGGTTGATTTACCCAAACCTCATTTCCACTTTCTTTTGAAACCATCCACCGTGTTCTCGCAATAAGCCCACGGGGCCTTTCGTTGTTACTATGAACACTTGGCTTTCAGTATATCCCCCGCCAAAAAAAGGACAGCGCGCGCGCGCCCTAACCCAAAAAGACTTCTACAACCCACGCAGTACGCGGTTTTAAGCCTCATCCGTTGGAAACTAGATACGAGACTCATTATTTTGGCCGTAGTGCTTACAGTCTCCGCCAGAAGCTCAAGATTGAAGGAGGGAGCAGAAGAAGAAAAGAGAGACGAGACCCCCTCTTACAATGACATCCTCCCGACCGCCCTGGGGCCTTAGATGCGGGCTGATCGGCACGATTCCGGGGCTTTTTAATCAATGCAACCCGTAATGCTACCACGGATCCGTCCACTGCCACTCGTTTCCAGTTCGAACTGGACCGGGCCGGATATCACCGGATCGGTCCTGACCTTTGTGTACCGGGATTGCCCACCAATAATTGCTCTCGGGTTCAACTTTTCGTCTGGGGAGCAGGGAGGGGGGGGGGGGGGGGGTTCAACTTTGCACAAGCACGCCTTCGTCATTATGTAAGACGGGCAAATAGCTCAAATTCTAGTCACCAAAATCCAGCTACTCTCCAAAAGGGATGAGTTATTAGTGTCTGATGCATTGCAGTTTCTACTTTCTCGCAAAAGAATCCCGAATTGTGTAGGTAGATTTCTTTTCTCAAAATATAACATCTATCGTTTTGTTTGCAAACAGTTCTTAGCTACTTACACCAGTTATATCTTTATTTAAAGCCAGGCAAAGTGGAATGCTGTAGTCCAAACGGCACAGTTCATGGAAAGAAATACTACAAATATTACAAACACTTCTACGTAGAAGTTGTTGTAAATTCAGGACTTAAAGCGGCTACCTCGTCATAAATTTATATTAACCAATTTCCTGTTGAAAAGTTCCCTTATTTTCATGTATAAAAGTAATCATTTAAATTAATGAAATTCCCTGATTGTCCTATGTGAGCTGGAGGATTGTCCAAGATCACATGACCTTAATATCTCCTGAAACTGCCCCGTAAAGCGTGTTCTTGCGCTGTTTTGTGGTTTCTTGTCGAACGCATTTTTCCGACCGTCAAACAGCCGTCGGGTTTCTAATCAATTAAACCGAGAGCTGCAACGGTCTTGTTCAGTTCATAATTTTATCATCATGCAAATGGGCGCTTTGAGGCCGGTGATCCGGCGGAACAACTTCCGTTTATTTACGGAGCCTTTAGCTTGTTAGTATCAGTCATTTTGTTCGAACCATTAGCCCGTCAAACGCACTACCAGGCAAGGTCGTGCACTTTTCGCAGGCAGGGTGATCTTTTTTACGCCTGGTTGGTGTAAGGTCAAAGGTCATATGCAAAACAGTGCTGGCGATCGATCGGCCAGAAAGAGGGTGCTTGAATCGGAGCCAGTAATTGTTTTATTCTTGGCGCGCAAACGCATTTAGGGCATCTCACTTAATTGCAGTGTGAGTGCGAATTGTTGTGTGATAGAGTAGGGTCTGTATTATAATAAAATTAGAACTCTGGAAGATAAAGAATCATGATTTAATCTACAATTTTATTACGTAACTGCATGCAACGTGTAATAAATATATATATATATTTACTTTAAGTGAGATAAATGAATGGGGGGGGGGGGGGGTAAGCGAATTGCCATTTCTATTCCCCTTGTATTCTGTGATACCAAAAAATAACGAATTCGCCTAAAAAATGGATCTATCGCCGTTAACTTTGTGGGTTAACCACGCCCCTTGGACAACCCCATGGGATTATGTGTTCGCCTCAGATTTTGCACGTGTCGAGTTGTGATTAATGGACAATATTTCATGAGCTGCGTTCACACGGTCAGTCTAATGAGAAATAAATTATATAAAAATGTATAACCAGGAAAATGACGGACGCATTGTATTTCTGATGACTGATAGCTGTAGCTTTTTGAGGAGCAGAGCAGAGCAGACATTTCTTGCTGGACTTATCTTGCTGGACCCATCGGTGGTAATAATCAGCTTATCTCGAGAATGACCCAGCATTCCTCCCGCGGGCAAACCAGAGAAGCTGGCGCACGGCCCGGCTCTGCTCGCTTCATAAGGAACAGGAGACTTGCGCATCACTTGTTGAATTCCAACCAGCGCCACACTCGCCAAACGATGTAAGGATCCCGTGCAAGGTTTACAGCGCGAAGGCACCAGTATCTGGCCCTGTGTCTTCAGCGCAGAGAGCCGGCCGTTTGCCAATCAATACGGCCGCAGAGCCTGTCTGGAGGTATGTACTCTTCCGCGAAGTCCGCATAATAATGCAACACTTACTTACGGGACAAGCCAGCTAGCGATGATGCCACACTAATGGCGGGTACTTCGACGTGCAACCATGCCTGAAACTCTCACCGTCTTTCTTACACTTTCGCTTTGACCCTGTGCCAGCTCACACGATTTCTCGTACCCAAACGTGGTCTGCGAGAACTAAGAAACACTGACAAGCTGACCAGCGATTTTTCTCCTCTTGAAACGAAAAAAATCCCCGAGTATAAACTTGTGAGGCGTTCCAAAATTTGCGAGTTTGGATTTGCCAGGTGAACCGGTAGAGGGCGCTTTTGGTTTCCCATCACCCAACGTATCCGATTACTCAGCCTGAGGGGTGCCTGGGCGACAGCAGAACATGAAACCGCACGAGGAAGAGGATATACATCTCCGATCCTACCTGTAGCGAGGGGATCAACCTCGATCCTGACAGGCGCTTTTCGTCAATCTCTCCCGTGTCCCCAATATTGGAATAGCGGGACGTGTCTTTCCCCGCGTGTATTGGATCAACAGTGATCAGCACTGTTTGGACACTGCGAGAGTTCTTGGCAAGAAAGATTATTTTTCCTTTCGTATTTGTCGGTTGGTGCGCAAAATGTCAGCAACTCAACGTGGCGGGGTCAGCGTGAATTGTGAGTATGCACAAGGTTTCTGATTAAGTTTGGACTCGAAAACATGTATATGGGATTAGAAATTGATGGAAAGTTAGTCTGCGAACGATCAGAAACTGTGCGCACAGTAGGCCCTGCTGATTGCCAATCAGTCATGGTATGGAAGTTTCAGTTTTAATTTTCACCGTGTTTTGCTGTGTTTTTTTTCATGTAAATTCTCCAGGGGCAAGTCTTTTCCCCCCTATAAATTTACCAGCATGAAATTCGTGGCATAGGGCCTACATGCAAATACAACGCACCGTTCCTTGCCGCACAAGTCATAGTTGGATGTTTACAGTGTGTACAATCCGGGAAGGGCTGCATGACAATGAACAAGGTTGATATTTGTTTGTGATTTTTCCCACATACGAACCACGAAGACCATTGTTACAATGAATGATGACAAATAATGATTGGAGTAATAACAACAGCTGTGATAATGTATTGTATACCATACGGTACTGATCCGTGTAGGTAATTCGGAATGTTCACAACTCATTAAACATAGGTTGGTTTAAGATCAAACCGCCTACATACAGTACACATACTGATCACGAGGCAATATCTCCCAATCCTACTCTAGGAAACGGAAATCGACAAAACAAAATGTCGAATAGCTTTAAGTCAGCGGAATTTGACTATGTATGGGCATTGTTACAAAAGAAATTCTGACAATTTTCAGTCAACTTTTGTCAATTAATCCTCAACATTTTTAACCGAGCTGGTTACCGCATATTTTTTTAGCCCTCCACAAACGTTTGGTTTTGAACCACCTCTATTTGGCACTAAATTCTGTTATGTTCAGACAGACATTGCTGTGCATGTGTCACAAACAACACATATTCGAGACATTTTCGTGTTCACAGATGCATTATACACACTTGAATGACCTTGAACACAATATTATTATGCCACCTCTGCTATACATCAGCTGTTAGAAGATCTATAATGATGACCATTTTTTTCCCTTTGTGGAGCTCGGCTCTTTTGTCTGAATGTGGTTCTTCAAAAACTGAAATCATTCATCAGCTTTAGACTATTTTGCAAGAGAATCAATACAAAATATCAGCTTTCTTAACAATTTTGTAAATCACTGCATTGCGCTCACAGTCGCCGTACTATGCTGTGCCGCCAAAACAGTAAAAAAAAACGCCCACGCGCGCAAGATTATTGGAGTGAGAATTGAAGAGCTCTTTCAGTGAAACTTCAAACCTCGGAACCTTCTCCTTTATCTCTCTCGTCTGTCAATGGAAGCAAGCCCGCCACCTCTTTGCCCTCTTTTCGCGCCACAATTTTCCTCGAACGGTCCGGATGTGTCTGTCGCGCGCGTCTGTAATCGCATCGAAATTGTACATGTCTTGTTGTTTTTACAGGAAACGTAGATTAAATGCTTACTTCTAAAGAATATTCTTGAAAGAGTAACACCTTTTTTTCTATAAATTTGGTGCTACTGTCACACATGACCGAGCAGGGAGGATTTAAATGGAACAATTCGGAAGTGCTTTTGTGTCAGACTGAAGGCCCCCGAGTCTTTGATCTAAATTAAGTCGAAGGAAATGGATCGTGTTGAAGGATACTGGACCCACATTTAGACAAACATTGGAAAAATAGAAAACTAAGATTGAATAAGCGATTTTCTTTTTTCCTGTTCACACCAAACAAAAACAGTTGCCAATTTGTTCGGTTCTAATCAAGCGCAAAGCCATCTCTGAAAAAAAAAATTCTTTAAACCCTTTAACCGTCAATTAGACAAATTTGTCCAATATGAATATCCATCAGAGAACCTGCATAGATAACAAACTCCCTTTAGAAAACATGTCAATAGAGAGCGCCCTGATCATCTTTGAGACTACTGCAATGTAAGTAAAATAGCATTGCAGCCATTTTCGCATGTTGATATACCTGTAAAACGTCGAGATTTCCACAGTTTCCACTTGAAAATCCAAGACACTTTTTAATGTGTTTTCTTGAGGTGACGGAGCCCCATGAAATTGTTGCTTTTATGCATAAATGTTCCTTGGGCCCTTTAGAATGATTTCAGCTGTGTTCTGGATTTGTTTTACATGCTTGAAGAGCCTGGACATCACAATTCCTGGATTCATGCTTTGTAGGTCATGACCTTCTTTCAACCCCTCTCATATTTTGATTATTTTGGCACCAAGTGAAAGAGGAGAGCAAGAGCTTTCCCAAAATGTATACTTTTATTGGGTTATCTCAAAAGAATAAGCTGTATTAAGCTGAAAAACATTAAAAACAGTAAAAATGTGTGCGAGCTTAACATATGACGGTTAAAGGGTCATCCCTGCTCAGTCGCGTGTAGCATTAATTGAAAGGAGCATACATTTCTTGGTGTTAATAGATAGAAGATACGATAGCGTAATAATTATTGTGGTATTATCATATAAATATGAAATAGTGAGCAATATGCCTTTTAATCTCGGTTTACTGTATTCGTTTCCGTCTATTCATTTAGTTTGATGTTTGATATACATTAACTTTTCGTAAATCATCTTATACAGTTTATTAATTATTTTTATGGGTGTATAATTTAAAAAACAAAAACCCACCCGCCGCCTCATTATAAATAAGCGGGTTCAAGGGGTTTTAAGCGCCGATAGGAATCGACCCCTCGCACTTGGCGCCATTTACATTCCACATGGAGGAATCCATTTCTTTTCAGTTATGAATATTAGTCATGCAATGATTGCATGAATCTCAACGATTGATTCCAGCCTTCCCTGTTAGTGTATGTCATAACTCATTTGTGGCTCACCTGTCATCCGTGTGCCGGAATGACACATTTTTAAACGAGCATTTTCACCTCTTGAATGATGATGTACGTGGGGCAACATGGAGTGTCCAGTGGAAGGGGTTGCGAGGCCGCCAAGGCTCTTGGCCGAGATACCCTATCCAGGAGGTAACACTTAGACCTCCTCTTGCTGTACTGAGAGGTTGTGATGATAATGCTCTCGAATTCGATGCGCATTTTGCCTCGGCAGATTTCTTCTTCAGTCGTTTTCATGAGAAGCGAAAAAAATCGTTGCCAACAAAATAACATAATAAACTGAAGGAATTGAAAGCAATACGTTCATTTTAACTGTCGTTTTTCATTGGTGACTTACAGGAATGTATGTTATAATTTGTGCAGGCATGTCATATCTTGGGACATACAGGTAATCGATTTCACGCTAAGATTTTTAATTTGTACTGACAAACAACCAGACTGTATCTGTCTGTGAATATGAGGGATGATTTCTAAATGGGCATTTATCAATTTGGATTTCTCCACTAGTCTTTTTCGATGGAAATATCACCAGAACGTTATTAGTTTAAATGAAGGAAGTTAAGAAACGATACATATCGGGCTTATAGAACATTAATAGTCGCTTTAGAGATTTGTGAGTATTTCTTCAATGTTAGGGTGTTTAGCATTGTTTCTGGAGTGTGTTTGACTGTGTACACCCCAGCTCGGGTCTGTATAACTTGACATTTCCCATAATGGACTGTGGTGTGTGCATGCAGTAGCGCCGGCCGGGAGTGAGTACCGGTACGCTGATTTGGGGACGTCATGTTCAAAGATTACTTGCTGAATTGCACAGCTGGGGGCGAATGCGAGCCAATTTTGAGCTCTCCTGCCTAGATGAGAAGCCTTGAACTTAAGCGATGAGTAATGCTGTTAAATTCGAGCATCAAATTCGAGGAAAATAGCACGCTTGAGTTCAGCGGAAAGGAGACGTCTGCAACAAAATGTGGAAAATAAAGACCGCTTGTGACGTCATCAACGCGATTCTGCAAAGCCAAACGTCAGCGTTAATCTTCATCGACGTGATGAAAATAGAACGTGTTGTCTACAGTAACTGTTGTCACGGCACAAATTGTGTGCAGGCTAAAAAAATGATATATTTGCTAAATGTTGTCCAGTATCCCTCGAGGCCGTGGGGGGAAGAATGGCCGGAATAAAAGATCGGCAGGATTCGATATCGTTTTACCGGCTATTAGATCAGTCGGATACAAGGGGCCCTCTCTAAGTTCCTTCAGGGGTGTGTATTCCGTAACCGGAGCTCTACGGCGGTAGCGCACGCCGTTCACAAGCACGCCAGTTCCCGTCGATGAAAATATGAGCACAGGATGCAGACAAGCCGGTGTTGTGCTGTCTATAGAGGGAGACAGGGCTTGTCTAGGCTATCGGAGGTCAATTTCATGAAGCACGAAAATTTGGTTAGCACACAATTGTGTTGCTTAGTAAAAACAGGTTACCAGCCGAAATTCCATTTGATTTTCATGCTAAGCAAATAAAAGCCGAATAACAGTCACGAGCAATAGGCCTATAGGCCCTATGGAAATTCGGTTTGTAATCCTGTTTTTACCAAGGAAGACTTTTCATGCTAAGCGATGATATTGTGCTTAGTAGTTCCATGAAATTGGCCCCAGGGTGAGGGTTTGGTTGATCGGCTGGTTTGGAACAGGCAAGACGAAGCGGCGTCCGGGGTGATGAAGAGTGGGTATTCGGTGGCTCATCCCGGCCCGCGTACGGTGTCGCAAGCCGGTGACCAATGTAGCTCTCGTGTAGAGGAGCAGTTGACGAATTGGAGGCTGTGGCTTCCAGTCTCACTGAGAGGATCTCGAAGGTAGTAGACTTGCATAAGAGCCTTCTGAGGAAAACTGGATGATACTCAAAATGACTTCTTATTTGCAACACATTGCATCTTTAAAAGGTTGTAGACCAACTATATGCAAAATCCTAACCTGCTTTATATTGAGTGCTTCCAGCATGACTTTCTTGAAACTGTTTCTTGAATGCTGTAGCATATATAGGCCTAATGCGCACTCTGTGCTGAGAGAGAGAAAACTAAGAATCTAAAGTGATAATTATTTAACCGAAGGAGGAGTTTTCATAAAACATGAGGACTGTAAAGAAAGGATAGTAATTAAAAGGATGGCAATTTGTTGTTGGGGGGAAAATCAAATTGAACTTATACTATTACTACTGATCTCAGTAGGCAATTGAGGGCGCTATACACGTACCCTGCAAATCGATGAAAACGTGTTGGGTCATTCCCAGTGCAGTTTATCTCTATAAAGAGACCACATTAACTAAAAGACAATTGCTTTTTTTTGTGGGAAATGAGAAGCGTGGAACGACACGCGGAAGTCTAATCTCGTCAGGGCTTGAAATATCGGCGAAGACTAACTTTGGTAATTTCATATTTCATCAGCAAGCCCGGGGCATGTCTGTCGAGGAGGTAGAAAAGGCCGAATTCGGACACTGCTGTCGCTGATGGAGAGTGATGAAATTATCCAGACACACGATCCGGCACTTCCTAATTGGGGAACAAAAACTCGCTTTTCTATTTCTGTCTGTAGTCTGCGTGACTATTTATGTGGACCAGCATAGTGGGTTATCTAAGTGCACCTCATGTATGTAGCCCAAGACCCAGGCTTGGGGCTACATTTAGGACTCGGGCTACATTAGGTTTAGGGTTGTGGTAACATTAAATGCTCGGGCTGACATTAAGCGCTCGGGCTGCAATTAAGGCTTGTGCTGCATGGTGCCCAACCAGAGATGTTCATATCACATTTTAATGTGTGATCGTTCAGATTAGTGAACAAAAACGAAAAGGGTGAAAGTAAAATGATTTGAGGACATTAGTCTTTAAAGGGACATCACAAGACCTGTTTTGATGGGGGGGGGGGGGGGGGGGGGGTTTGGAAGGCGGCTTCTTTTTCAGGACTTAACTTTGGAAAATCCTCAGACATCATTTTTCAGACATTTTAGTTAATTTTGAGAAATTCTTGGAACGTTCTATTATTATTACAGAAGAGGAAGTTGACATTAAAACTCAAATTGCTCAACATGATTACAATTGCGCGTGTCAAATCCTGAAATGCTTTTTCACCGTTTGCAAACACAAAGCATGAGGAGCATGATGAATTGCGGGCCAAAGATCTGGTTCGTAGATGTATGCAAACTACAGCCGTGTCAGTTGGGTGCGTATCCGTGAGCCAACAAACTTTGATGATCCCTTTCCAAGCCTATCACTCAAGTACGCCTTGCAAAATTTGATACATCATCGCATTAGCAGGCACTAACACGGATATATTTGAAATGTGACGCGAAATTGAATTGATTGCGAGAAACTCTAGGGTATAGCATAACCTGCCAAAATTTAATTTTTTTATGAAAAATGCCTTGTCAGTCATGAAAATGCGTAATCCAGTTTGCCGAATTTGGCCCAAAAATGCATTTACTCGGCACACTCCCAGACATGCATTTGAAGCAATTACGCATCAGTCCACGTTTTTGTATATACCACAGTAGTACATTATTTGGGGAAAACACTACTTTCAATCAGTGGCAAGATTTTCAAACATAAAATTCATAAAATATAAAAGTAAGATAAGGCGAAATATATTTCTTAAAGCAAGATATCAATGTACGCTAAAATGAAGTGAAAATATTAAACAAAATAGAAATGAAGAATGAATAAAAAAATAAAAAAAATACACCAGACAAAGTACTATATAATACATAAATAATTTACTTTCCTGATTTAATAAATACAAAAAGTAACCGAGTACTGAATACAATAACTGCGAAGCCACACTCGAAAGCAAGCAAGAAAATTCAACAATTAAGAATAAAAATAATTAAATAAATTTTTCTTTTTTAAATGAACAAGCAAATTAAAAGCATGATACTCTAAAACAAGTCCAATTCCTTACGGAAGTGGTAACTATATTTAAACCATTTGAGATGATTGAAATGAGCAAATGTCTCCATTTGTATCATCCCAAGCGAATTAATAATCAAACTGTACTTTTGGTCAGAGTGTAGGCAGTAATATATAACCTAAATTATTATCTAACATGCGCAAAATGTTATAAATAGCCTTGCTTGCCGAACTTAGTGGTATTACTGTAAACCCAGAAGGCGTGGGGGGCGCACCCCCCCCCCTCCATAAAAAAAATCCAAAAATATAATAGTATTAGTAAGAAAAATACCGCGAGCGCCCCACGGTAACATCCAGCCCCCATATCGCAAATACCGCCTGGTTGAGTCGTCACAATGGTCACAAGGGATTGTGGGAAGGAAATGGGAGCCATTTTTGTGTGCGTTTTCCTCCCACAGGGTGCACTACACTAATTCATGTCCGAATTTATGCGCCCGCTCATCAACATAAAATGTATACCCACAACTTTTTTTGAAAAAGGAGAGTTTGTGCCTCCAAAAATTGTGGGATTGTGTAAACATAGCCCAGCATCAACTCCCTGGTTTCTGGGCTTCCACCTGTGTGCAGACTTGATAAAATTACTGTTGAAAAATGGGTCCTATTTGCCCGAGAAAGTGGAGGGATGCCATGTTAAAAATGACTGTTGATCGGCTTGGGAAATAGGACTTTTTGGGAGGTGGGTTTGTTTTGTGTCAATAATAAAAAATGTAATTGGCTAACCCCCCCAAAATAGAAAAGAAAATGAAAGATAAAAGATCAGACAATAAGTGACATTTGTTTTTGTAGACCCCAGTGATGCTGGGCTACAGGTTATTTGGCCCTGAACTTTGTTGATTTTACACTGTTGTCAATGGGAGCTTGAATTAGTGTGGTGCACCCAACAATCCCTTGTAACCATTGTGACGTCTCAACCAGGCGGTATTTGCGATAAGGTCTATGGAGAGAGCCCTGGCTACGCGGTTGTATGCCATGCCCCTTATTTCCGCCTGAAGCATCCCGCTTGACTTACTGCAAATTCGTAGGTCTGTTATTTACACAATCCGAAATCTTATATTAAGGAATTCGTGTTTGTATACAAAGCCATCCTGTAAAATGCAGAATTCAGCATTTCGTGCTTAAATCGAAATCTTGCCAAAAATAGTCTGTGGCCGTCATTTCGAGGCAGACTCTGCATCGAATGTACAGGCCAAATTGAAATTTTCTCAGATTTCATTGAGTTTCGTCCGAGATATTCATATCGGCCGAATTCTGATAAATCTGCAATTGAAAAACATGTTTGAATTTCACATTGAAACATTTTGATATGGAATATCAATCGTCGCTTTCGAAACCGGAAAACTGTGCCCAAATTCAGACATTTTGGTAATCAAGGGGCTTTTGTCTTAAGTCCTACCTACGTCAAACGACGATGAAACGTGGCTGTGAATATCCCGGTCGAAAAATATTGAGAGCCAAAAGTCTCAAGAAAACGATGGCTTTCACCTAATCCTTCTGGTTGGAGCCGGTATATGCAGCGATCTGTGTACATGGTCAGCGTTCCTGCCTGTAACTCTATCTCCCAAATCTCGAGAGACTGCGCGAGGGCTGTGACGTCACCGGAGGTCCAGCGTTGGTGGTTGGAGTACCGTAGTCAGCCTCTCAGTGGCTCTAGAGATTCGGTTTGCCGCGCCCTGCAATGAATAATATTAACTTCAACATCTTGAGGGATCGGACTGGCCAGAGATGTTTTAACTATGTTATCTGGGATATTTCTAAAATGAAAATATCAAAGGTACGATACAGCATTGACAGAACTACTGAAACGGTTGCAGTCAGTGTTTGTATTTTGTGTGGTTCAACATTACCGAAGTCTGACGTACCGAAGTCTGACGTCAGTTGGCATGACAACTGGCTCCAAACAAAATCGAGATTTCGACTGTTCCTTTGTTAACAGCCAGTAATGCAAACACATTGACACAAAATAGCAAAGGTATTCTGGTTCCAAACATTGCATTGACGTCATCACTTCGGTACTCTATACGTTATACAAAAGTGTCCAAAAGTGTGACATTGTCCTATACACCTGATCTGTGTAATTTCCATCAAGTATCATTAAAATTGACTTCACACTATGTTTTACTTGTTTGGCAGGTACTTTGCTTTACACAATCACTCTTGGAGATAGAAGGCAATAAAGAATGTGTCCTGAATTGCAAAATCTAACAGGGACACCAAAAATGTCACACTTTTGGACCCCAAATTTATGGAATGACCCATGTACATGAAGCCTGTGAAAGTTGGAGCTCCTTCAGTGAGCTAAAGTCTCGAGATACCAGTGAAAAACCAGTCTGTTATAGTGAAAGTACGTACGCACGTTGACTTTACAACGGCTAATCTATTTAGAAATGGATTAGAAAACCAAACAACGAATGTTGGATATAACATACCCATCCCTTGACAATGCTCCCTCGGAAGAATGCACTATCAATTCAACTGTTATTAGATATAGGCCTACATTTTATCGGAAAATTTGTACTCGGAGTCTCTTGGGTGTCCTGGGACATTTTTGAAAATGTGTGCTGATCTTTGTGTAAAATCGCGGCACCTGAAAGCTTGGTCAATAGAGTACCAAAGTGATGACGTCAATCAATGCAATGTTTGGAACCAGAATACATTCTAAACATTGCATGTGTTTGGAACCATTGCCGCGGCAACTGACGTCAGACTTCGGTACTCTATATCACATCACATAACTTTTTTTTTCTAAAGGTATACAGGAACAAAATCAAGGAATGTTTTGTCTGTCTCGTCGTACGGGTTTTTCTCTAATTATTATTATGTTTAAGGACATTTTAATGCATTGCTTCGACTTCTTAGAATATGCACCCAGTCTGTGCCCGCAGCTGTACATTTCTATGTTTCTTTTCTTTTCTTTTATTGAGCATTTAGTATAATTATTATCGAGGGCAATTCGATCCTCTCGGTGTTCCCTACCTCTGCCCAGTATTAAGTGGCGCCCCGGTAGGATTTGACTTGGGCTGTGGGTTCAACATTTATTTCCAAAAAAAATATCAATTTTCCATCAATTTGTTTGAATAAAGTTACCCCGAAAACTAGGCTAGCCCTGGAAAATCATTTTGAAAAGATCGATGAAGGTGGGTGTTTGGGTTGGGATCGGGGTGGGGTGGGTTGTTAGGCCTCTTCTGACGTTGCCGGCGCCATTTACACATGTATTCGTTACTTGGAAATATGCCCTATATACATGTCGCCGACGGAAAAAATACACACTTGCCTCAAGCCCCCCCCCCCCCCCGCCCCGCCCTTGGGTGAACTGTTTGCATATGCGCAACTATGTGAACACATGCACACAATTGTGTTTTCCTATACTACTGAGGACAATGCTTTGTGTTTCCTATTGTTCCTTTAATACAACACAACCCCATAGACTAAGCACGTATTTTTACGTCCGAGGACTTATTTTAACAAAAGACCGACTCCCGAGGACAAGAAAGATTCCTTTGTATTTTCTTTCTTCTCTTGTCCTTGAACGTATATACAGTACATGTACATAAATACATGTACGTAGCACGAAGTGTTTAAGTGTTTGACGCGGGACTGCTTGATTGAACAAAAGCTTGTGTTAACAACTCAAAGGCGAGAGTTATTATTTTTTCTGAATAATTTTTTGGGGGTCGTGTGGATTTTGTGGGTGGCGATTTTTGTTTATATTATGTTTTTAATTTCTGAGAGGAACTCGTCACCGAGCGGGGGTGGGGGGGGGGGGGGGGGGCACGCCACAACCCTTGCTATCTCACAGAACAAAACACACAGAAAAATATCCAAATTTTCCAGGGTAGGCTCTCAGACCACACAATGGGAATTAACCTAGATTTGCATCTCCGCGGCCAGGGCGGATGTGCAACGTGCACGACGCGCGCTCCTCAGGAGTCCCAGAATTAACAACGTCACAGCCATGCGGCCAGGTGCCCTTGACTTCAGATGCCGTCTGTGGCTCGTGAAAACATCGTTTGCCATTTTCGGCCCTTACTAACGAGACGTACAGCTAGAATTACTCGTCACGAATGCAAAGAGAGGGCGATCGCTACCCTTTGTTTGCATGTAACACCAATTTCATCAGCCAAACCGGAGACGGGAGTTAAAGCCGGATGATGTAGCGATTGAAGTAGGTGAGTGGATCATACTACACACGCAAGTCTTGTCTGATATGGGCGAAGTGTACCTGCATTGCATTCCTAAACAAAATAAGAGGTATTATATACATGTACTTCAATTAGAATATTCTGAGACATTGATGTTGAAGTAGTTGGATTTGATAGATTTGGGCTCGGGGACTTGTATGCTGCAATCTTTATTCACTCGTTCGATATAGATACCGGTACCACGGTGTTAATATAACACTATTGTACGGTCTTAATGTAACACCAGAGTGTTTGAAGGCTTCAGCTCTTGTGTAACCGTTGCTACATAAATTTCACAATTACTCTTTAAAAAGAAATTTGCACATAAAATAATATTTTCCTTTCCCATATTTTCTACGTCCTTGAACCTAAACTTTAAAACAAAAGAAAATAAAATAAAACCAAAAACAACAACAAACACTAATAGTTAAATCATATTTACATTTTGTTTCCAAAATCTGAGCTAGTTATGAACAGTAATTGTATAACCTTGCATCTGATGGCTGACCGGTGTGGTGCATGCAGCCCGACCACTGTAGATTATGTCAACAATTCTTAATTAACGAACATTCGGGACAGCGGAAAGCCAAAGATTTGTGTACATGTTTAAATACACACTGCTGACATGCTGGTTTCAGTCGCTTCGGCAAGTTCATCAGCCACGAACGGCACTGGGATTGCGCGCTTCTAAATATAACACACACAAAAACACATTACAGTTTAAGACATGGAAAATCCTTCTACGTGAAGCAGGCTCACCAACCACATTTTCACGTGATGTGCCGTATACACTGCACGTGACTGTATTCAGCTGTTATTTTATAATACTCTGGATGAAATGAAACGCATTTAATATGAGCACGTCTTGATATAAAGGCATTCCCCTACACAAGTCATGTTTGTGCACGTAAAAGATATGCCTACATCAAACAAAGAGTGGTGGGACGAAACACACCTGGGCAAAAATATACGCCCATATTCTGTTGAAAAGATAATATTTCTTTACATATTGTATACCTGGAAACCCTATACACTGTGCATGGGCCGATACTAGTCCTACACGTAAGAATCGATCTAAGATGCCTGTAGAGACGCTTACATTTGTTCACTTGTAAGATTCATTGGATGCATGTCCGGAGTATATATCGGTCACCGATCGATCTTTGTCTCATTTTCTTGTGATAATTGGGTTTTGAACAATAGGAAGTAAGTTTTGGCGCGAAGCAAGGAAAGCGCCAAGGTTCAAGTGAAAACAAAAATGAAACGGATGATCTCATGCGAGAATTGTTATTTGTAAGCTCATCGGTTGTTGTATATAGATTTTGGGCTTGAGCAAGCTGCCGTAAATTTAGTATGACGTCACGTGTTTACATCCATATTGAAGCGTGTTCGGCGGTATATGCGCACGCGTGGTATTTTACATAAAATTTGGTTTAGGAGTGACCTCCACAAGTCAGATCGCCTTTGAATTATTTTACCAAATTTATGCAAAACACGATGCGTGCGCATACCACCGGCATCTGAATATAGGGCAGTTTTGATGTAAACAAACACACAAAGGACACGTGGTCTATTATTTTTTATAGTTTGAAATTGTTTTTTGTTAGGGTCTAGCATGTTTACATTGTGAAGGGTCGTTTCATCAGCATATATACAAACCACTGACTGAAAACATGCACTTTTGAATGTTCATAATACTTTTAATCAAAATGCAGCCTAATGAGAAATTATATCTTATGTCTCATACGTTGTCACTTAAGGAAAACAGAAATCGCCCCCCCCCCCCCACAACAAAATTGGTGTTCTGTTTCGTACTCTTAAAATGCCATTCCTGTGGAAATTACGCAGTATGTGTGAATTTCATGTATCTGTAATCTGAGTTTCACAACAATAATAACCACGCATTTTTGTTTATATAAGACTCTAAACACTGAGACAAATATTGCCATGCACTTTTTCTGAGTTGTATTCGCTCGCTGTTTTTTCGTCTTTACGATGTTTGCTTCTATACGTTAAAACCTAATGAACAAATTGGGGAGAGCCTTCCGACCAAAATACATTCACATTAAAAATCCTGACAAAAGCACCAATCAAATTATGTTTCCATGCATGCATACTGCTTCTTTCGTCTTCATGGTAACACATTTCAAAAGCCCTTTTATCAATTTTTGAAAGAGACTCTTCTCGGCCCGTCGTATAAGACGTGATGTTGTTTATTCCTGGCATACTAGTGTATCTCTTGGTCGGCAATATGAAAAGCCAATAACCGTTACCAAGGTCGCTCGTTTAGCCTCTGATGGGTGGCCAAAGTGAGACTAGCTAAGCACTGTAAAATGAGGATTTGCTGTAGGTTATTCATTTATTTATTTGAGAATTTCTGCGGCCGTGTGCACAATTCTTCTTCTTTACACCTCGGCCGTTTATTGTTCTGTACCCGTAAAATCTCGAGTCCCACGTTACAAGGAAGTCCTTGGCCACATTTATAATCAAGCATCTACCATAGCCCTGACCTCCCTGCCAATACAATAATCGATTTTTAACTCTAACTTGAGTGCATGTTTTAAATTGCTACAATTTAAAAACTGTGTTTTTTTTCTTTCAAAATACGTATTTACATGTAGTAATGAACCCAAACCACGATGGCTTATAAAACCTTTCTGCCGTGCACATACCGGGGAAACACAAAAACGAAGAAGTCAAGTATAGTGTAACAATGTAGTAGTGTACAGATTGGGTTCATGTTTAACTGTGTGTGTATTTGTTGTAGGCTTGATCAGCAATCAACGTAACTGAGCTATCCTAACCTGGACACAATATTGTACTGGTTTTGCACAGACATATCATGCTCAGTAATCCGTGACCTGATCTGGGTGGCGGACCGATCGTTTTAAAGAGCCAATCGTAGGTTACATAACGATACTATCAGTTTGAATACTTAGTATTGACTTGCCCAGTAGATATCGTCAGAGTTTGGCAAACTGCTTATAGACCGTAGAATATGGAGATATAGCCCCCTGGATGTCACTACCTTTGGGTCTGCGTCTCGCTTGGCCTATTTGGGACGTTTCTGCTAGACTTGGCTCAATTTGTCGTCTCGCCATGCTAATGGACAAGGCCCGTACCGTCCCAGACGTACAACAAGACTGCCTCCACAGTCTCTAGGATCTCATCGGACTTCTTATCACAAATCAAAAAATAGAGAGGAAAAAAACATTCAAAATTAAAGAGCACCTTGGAGATGTCGTCATGGCAACAACGCGCATCACGAAAAATCCCATTGAGACAACATTGTGCTTTCGCGCTGTTATTTTCTTCGCTTGAATAAATTACATGTTCGTATTATATAAGTCCAGGCGAGATTTGACTTGAAATAACAACACCGACCGAGCAAGGGGCACATCGGTGTTGATCTTGCACGGTTTAATCTGGAAAAGAAAAAAACGAATCCAGATCACTCACTTAAATTTTGACAGAAGAGTGCCACGTGAGGCCGCCTCAAAATCCAGTAATTGTACTTCGTTGTGTGGTCTTGACTATATAGACACCACATTGGAACATCTTTCTGGTCCCACTTTTATTGGTTGTCATGTCAGACGGTAAAATCCACAGTGCAAGAAGATGTCTTGCCCTCATCCAGTAAGGTCGACCAGTTCTTTGAAGGCTCAAACCGGCAATGAAGAATTTGGTAATACAGCCGTTTTGATGTTTCGTGATGTGCTCAAACTATTAAAAATTCATACAAGAGTAGTGACGTGCACTGTGCACCTTAAACCTAATTTACGCCGAGTAAGAAAGTTGTAGTAGTATTAGGGTGTAGTGTTAGCATTTCCTATTTTATATTGAAGCGCAGTCTTTGTGACGAAATTTCGAATAATTAGCTGGGGAGTGTTTGAAATTCCATTGATTATTTTTTGATCATACGTAATCATTTTTGTCGTGGTTTATAACCGCCCAGGTTAAGTAGTGCTAGTCTATACACTACAAAAACTAGGGTGTTAAAACTACACCAGTGGTGTAAATTTAAATTTTGTTTTCCACTATACGAGTGTTTCACACCATGTGGTCCACACCACATGAGTAACATACAGTTTTGTCGGGGTATCAGTTGCTCGATTGAAAATGAATTGTGTTTAACCCTCGTAGATGCTTCCCTATTATCTGAGTTATTTGAGCTATCAATCTGACAGGTTCAATCTAAGTGGATTTTTGCTGTACAAACTGCCAATCCGGGACAAACTGAGATGCAGAAGGCGATTAGTCCGCACAACATTCAGTGTCTCATCCTAGTGTGCCTTGTTGCTATAAACAACACGCTCGATGATGAGGTTTCTTCAGATTAGTTTTCATTCCAACTGGATGTTTTGGTTTAGCCGCCTGCGTATAAAATGCTAGTGCGGTCTCGGTCCTCATTAGTGTAATAATACAAGCAACCTGTTATGAGTATTAGAAGGTTTAACAGACAGGCCTGGATGATTGCTGGGGGGATGAAAGTGCAAGATTTCCCGATACGCAGTCAGTGGAGCGTGATTGAATGAGCCGTATATGCGGTGCAATCTGTGGGTCTGCTTTCGGGCAGAAAATTAGATGGAAGCGATGGTGGGTTTTTTTTTCCGGACACCTGACGGTTGGGCAGGGAGGGAGGAAGACATCAGCTATGAACTTCCCGAGTAAACTCATTACTTTCTTCATTTCCTCTTCCAGACTCCCCAATGCTTTTATTTCATTTCCCCGGAGGTACGAGTCCACAGTGCCGAGGCCAGCGATGGGGCAGGCCGATTGACGCACTGACCGGTAACAAAACGAGGCACTTGCTCTGGTAAAAAGATAGCGTGCTGTTAATTTAACATGTTGCCGTGGATTGCCCCAAAAAGTTGTAAACAGCACAGGAGAGAATTCGTAGTGAGAACTCCATGTCTTTGTCCATCATACAGGTCGTATCCTATAGTATATACCAACAAACGTTCCCACTTGGAAAGAGTGTGTTTTGATTTGGGTTTGTATAGAATTGCTGTGTTGTTGTTGCTTTTTAGTAAAATTAATATTACAGAAAAGAAAACAAATTTTTGAATGCTTTTAAAATGCTTTTTTCCCCTATTTTTTTTTTTAATATTGAGCAAAAATGATTATAATAAACCCGATGTCTACCCAACGCCCAGCAATGACGATTTTGTAAATAATACCTAAATAACTATGATGTTTTTGCATTGTATATACGCTGCAATAAGGGCAAGGGTATGCCACTGTAACGCATTAATTAATAGTCATTAGACTCAGCCCACATTGCATATCCCATGTAAAATATATAGGTGTTAAAACTACACCGGTGGTGTTAATACTGAACCATTCGCCCATTAAAAATACCATGGAACAATTGGCGTAGGTCTATACAAACGTTTCGACGCGTATTCTGCGTTTGAAATCCCACATGTGGGCCTATAAGGTGGGAACTATATTTTATAGAATACAATAACTCTCTTCAACTGCAAAACTTTTTCTCGAGAATATGTATCGGAAACACGCATAAGAAATATTGAGTGGAATTAGACAAGAATGTGTAATATGGACCCCGCCCTTTTTTATACCCTCTTATTTTGTTTGTGGAAGTGCCGTGGCCTATAGTGGTTTGGAGCATTGAATTCGTGGTCTGCGGGTATTTCTGCAAGTTGTGGGTTCGAGCCCAGTCCTGGGCCATAGCACTTCTACGCTTAATATGGGTAGAGGCATTATTAATGCCTTGCAGTGGACGTAGTTACCCATCCCGACCCTATTCATACTGTGAAGAGATCAGATTATCTTGTCTTGTTTCAGTGTGAGGGGCTGGTTCTTCCGCACTTTCCTCTTTAGCCCACACCTCGAGTGGCCTTTTGCACTGATGTTAAAAGTCTGTTTTGCAGCTGTTTCTGGTAAATCAGTCAGTTTTGTCCGAGTTATTTCTTTTTTCCAGTGATCCTGTCTGTGCGAAAAACGGTAAACATCTTTTCTACGTCAAACGCAATTTACTATGCTTGTCAGAAATTGAGATGTCGCGATACACAGTGTACTACACTAGAGGCTCAGCCGTAATTTACCTCTCCGCGGGATGATTAAGGAGGGGAGACGAAATGCATCATTTTTTACCGACCTGAGTCCCGAGAGACGGATCGTTGCTGGATAGTCCATCAAACATCAAGGCATAATCACGCTGGGATCAGTTCTTAACTATCTTTTATTAAAGGTCGACGTAAGAACAGCCAGAGATCCTTTTCAATTCCGGCTAAAACAGTCACAGATTAAAGTCTTTATGCGATTGTAGTGAGTATACATTGTTATCAACCGTCAAGTTGGAATTACCGTTGCGAAATTCGTTTCAGTCGGCCGTCCGATACGGAAATCTCTCAATCTTGGAAGAATTACCGGACACGCTAAAATCGACTTTATTTGATGGATTGTTTGCCAAAAAAGGTTTCCCCCGGTGACGCAATGTAATGTTTACCGAAAAATTGCTGTTTTAATGAAACCAAGTGACTGGATCGCTGTTATCCCGGGAAAATGTGTTTGGAAGGATGTTTGAACGTGTTGTGGTCCAAACAGGATTAGGAAAAACATTGATGGACAAAACTTTCAACTTTAAAATCGCACTTTTTGTAAAGTTTACGTTTTTAATGGTTTAGTGTGAATGAAAAGAGTTTTTGTAATGCAAATAAGTATATAATGTTTGAAACGTCATTCGCTTCGTTTAAAATGAATGCACTCTTTCAATTGTTGTGTTGAATTTCATCGATTTAATTTAGGATTTATACAATTCAGATGTAAGCAGACATACTTACGATTGTTACATATTTATACACATTAAATTACTAATATGCCACACTAATTTCGTGTTAAAAATAATTAATACCAGAAGTTAATAACGAACGCAACTAAGTTTTTTTGGCATGTTTTTTTATGGGTCCCACTTCCTTTGGAGTCCTGTTAATTTATTGTAAAAGGCTAAAGTTTAATGTAACCGGATTTTGGGGGTTTCCGTCATCAAACAATATATTCTTTTCGTACTCCTTTGCGCAGAAAGAAACCCAGCCCTAAATGAGCATCGTGAAAGTGATTCTAATAATTATAACCTTGGCTTTATCATTTTTACCAGAGAGAGGTCAATCCGTTTAATCTGCACTTTCCAAGTGATTGGAGGGGTTTAAGCGGGGTGTTAAGCTGTTGATCTAACCCCGCTACCTTTGTTGTCTCTACCTATCCCTCAAGGAAGGTCTAATCCCTGTCAGGTCAGGCAAAGCGAGTGCATTGGGGTGAAGTGAGCGTTTCCGTGCTCTTGTTATTTTTGTTCTACGGCACAATTCTCCCGTGGTCTGTCCACCGTCGTTTCTGTGGTTGTAATGTACACACGGATGGGCCTCACAGTCAACATCATATTGGGCGCATCATATCCTAATACATGTAATTAGACAAAAGGCACTTTTTTTGTTATTTCATGGCAGAAATAATTAGCTGTTTTATTTTACAATACGCAATCTACATAGAACTATACAAAATGAAGCAGACTTCTCTCAGCAATCAACACTCTCTTTAAACTGGCAGTAGTGGTGTTTAATTACCACCACGTGGTGTTTATATTGCGCGAATTGTTAAATATAAACACCATGGTGTTATTTTAACACCACCGTTTTTGTAGTGCATGAAAACTTCAAGCAAGCTTTGCAGGGCCGTTCTCAGCATATCTTTCTGTGATATTATCGTTGCGTGTCTTTACACTCCAGGCTGTGCGTTGATAATAAATTAGCCTGCTCGAGTGAAACTTGTACGCAGATTTCCTGGCTGACCTACAGTCGGGCATCGACACTATACAATTTATCTCATCGTATCTTGTTCGTCTGTTAAAACTGCAAGACAAGCTACCTTGGCAAATTGTTATTTGTATCCTGATGGTGAAGTGGCGTGCACATGAGAAAATATTTGAAATTAGCTGCATTCTCTGCCGTGATGTTATCAGCTCGTTTGAGGGCTCTTCATTGGGTTTTTCTATTGTAAAATCGACAGCGTTAGATGCGAGTCTACTTAAAGCGAGGCGTGTACCAGGTGGTTTATTCATTTGGTAATTTACCCCCTCTGGTTTTCCATTTCCCGATAAAGCTGTCATCCAATGGTCGATCTCTCACGCTCCAACTTACTTCGATCCAAAATATCCATAAAGATGATCCTCCAATGTACATAATTATGTCTAGGTTATTGACCTGAAGTCTGGTCTCCAAATTGTTTTTTTTAATCCTCGATGGTTTTGAAGATAAACGATATCGGATTAGGCCTAAACCATATTCAAATTGATAATTTTAGTCTCATCCGTACGGAAGCGAAGGAAATTGATTGGAACATCAGTGAAATGATAAGATGGAAATAACTCGCTAACTCTCCGTTTACATAAATCTTCGCTTTCTGTTTTATGGACAAGTATTCATTATTTTGCATGCATGTCTTAGGCCTACTTGCTGCTAAACTGGGGCAGGTCATATTGTGCGTGAGCCAAAATGTTTAATTTGTACTGAAATGTAGCCACATTGTTCTCCTATATCTTCACACATTTCTAAATGACAGTTTCAAATTAACGTGTTAAATTTAGTCTCTCAGCTGAATAAATTTACAGTAATACCGCCATTGGCCGCATTTTTGTACTCTCTTTCTAAGCATGATCATCTTAGCTAGATATCTTTGCAATTAACGGTATTATCCTTCCAATCGAACTTTTGACTGTTACATCTTCATTTCTTGACTTTCAAGAAGATGGATCGCATATATGTCTTCCACGATAAGAAATATATTGAAACACTTTGTAAATTGATTGATGACTGACCTTAAATATGATTTAGTAGTTTTACGCGTTCTGCCGTAAGCATAATGAAAACAAGATTGCACCTTGCGGTGGGAACTTCCGGAACTGACGGCCGTGAGCGAAGCTTTGCTTAATCACCGAAGCCGCTAAACGTACTATCGGCCTGCGCGCATCATCCATCAACCCCGACAGCGCGCTCCTCTGATGCTTGTCTCTGACATTTTGGCGGGAATGATTTCCCGGCAATACGCCGCACTCGCCTAGCGAGTTCAAAGAGATCAAGAGCAAATGCCCATTGTCACATACGCGTGATGGCCGGCCCGTACGTACGATTTTGCCTTTTGTTTCAATCACGCACAGTTAAGTCCCCGCCCGAAGGGGTGACTGGCCGGCAGATCTTGTCAATAATTCTAGGCAGGTTTTATTTGTATATATGTGTAGTGCCAATGCTTACACGCGTGAACCCGCGTTCTAATCAGCGTGAGCAGCAAGATTTCCCGGCAGACGAGAACAGCCACAATGCTACGCCAAATCGGCGTGGGGAATTAGGTGCACCCTGACAAGGGGATAGCAATCGCAACTGTTGTCCGTCCGAGGAACTGGATATCTCTCCTGGGCTTTTCGAGGACGAAAGAAATCGCCTCTGTTCTTCCTCCATACCCGGAATGGCAATTATTTCTGACAGTTCTTTGACGGCAGTAAAGATGCTGAAAATTGGATTTAGGGGATTGGGAGAGAGCTTGGAGTAGGATTATAGTTTCCTGTGTGATGTATCTGCATTCTGGCATCCTGCGAGATAACTATAGCTTGATGGACTTGTTGAAGACGCGGGATTGCAATCCGGGAAGTATTTTAATGGAATTAAGTGAAGCGGAGCTAATCAGGTGGGAATAAACTACGATTTTCCTTGATTGATCTTTAATAATGTCGTATGTCTTGTCACACGTCCGTTTTTCATTTTGGAGTTAAGGAAAACTAAAATAAACAAGAGATACAGTCAAGACATCTTCTGAAGATGCTGCACAGTCAGATATCAGCATGCTCCTTAAGAAACATCTAAGCAGCTGTTTTTTGTTGGAATCCTCTTTGAGTATTTAATTCACGTTAATCTAATTTGTTTGTGCTTTTTTTCTCGAATTATCTTAAACATTGAGTATACAGTACTTGTCTAAACACGTCATTATAAGGCCACATTTTCTGTCTGAGCAAATTCATGTTGTTGCTCAGTCAAGTTTTTTGAAAACGAGTTTTAAAAATATGTATTCGTGTCTGCTTGATTATTTTCTAATTTCAATCATCAACATTAATAAACGTCTAACGTCTACATGTCCAAACATATCGAACGGAAGGCAAACTAGCTGTCATCTCGTTAAATGGGCAGCAGTACATGTGTGTGACGTCGGTTCCAGACACTTGGCTTTTTCCTGAAACAAGAGTAGGGAGAAATCTATTTAGGCTAAGTCCTCTTTGATTCAATCATCGACTTGGCACTTGTTTTCACTCATACCGTTTCCATTCGCAGGCACAAGCAAGAAGTATTGCTGATGTATGAAATACTATGCGCGCGAGCTATGCAATGGACAGGCTTTATGTCTGTATATAGATGAGTCAACAAAAATATTGAAAATGACGTTGTGTGCATCGTCTATTCTAAAACTTGTTTAAATGTATGCCTTTGTTTTTAAGGTTCGGTTCGGTTCGGTTCGGTTCGGTTCGGTTTGGTTTGGTTTGGTTCGGTCCGGTCCGGTCCGGTCCGGTCCGGTCCGGTCCGGTCCGGTCCGGTCCGGTCCGGTCCGGTCCGGTCCGGTCCGGTCCGGTCCGGTCCGGTCCGGTCCGGTCCGGTCCGGTCCGGTCCGGTCCGGTCCGGTCCGGTCCGGTCCGGTCCGGTCCGGTCCGGTCCGGTCCGGTCCGGTCCGGTCCGGTCTGGTGGGATCTAAGACCAATCCTAGTTTGCTTTTTGCCTCAAGCTCTATACCTTCCTGATAAATTGTCCTTATTTCTGACAAAATCGTGTCTTTCTGTAAAAGATGGGCGTGAAACAT
Organism: Hippasteria phrygiana; assembly: GCA_037893225.1. Lineage (NCBI taxonomy): Eukaryota > Metazoa > Echinodermata > Asteroidea > Valvatida > Goniasteridae > Hippasteria > Hippasteria phrygiana. The sequence continues at coordinate 292,614 of JAZGUH010000713.1, read as the reverse complement.
TTTCCAAAGGATTTGTCGTCCTAACAATCACTGAACATATTTTTGAAAGTGAACAAAGAAAAATGGCAGGAGCGGGATTCAAACCTATACGATCTCCGGAATACCGTACCAGCGCTCTACCAACTGAGCTATCTCGCCCTATGTTGGCGGTCTCCCAAATTGTCAGTATCTTTGTTCGGGTGGGCGCTAGTCAGAAGTCATAAACCCAGAATGCCGTATAGCCAGGGATCAGACCCAATTTTACGATACAACCTGGGAAGCGACATTGTGGGGATCACTCAATGAGGATACGACTTTTTAATTTATAATTCATCAAACAATTATTAATCCACAATCACTGAACGTACTTACACGCAAGATACTTATTATACGATTTGTTTGACACACCTAAAATAGAAAGTGTTTTATTTGTATACATTGTAAGATACATTCTTATGTAGAATCATCCCTCAATGGTATGCATATAGAAATTTTGCTGTATATTTACAGTGGTTTCGTATGTCAATTGGCACCACACGGGCTACTTTTGTGGACAGTAGATCTACTTACGTTTTTATTGTACCTCAACAGAAATTTTTGTTGTAAAATAACACTGTAATGGTCACATTTGTATATACACAGCGAACCTTTGTAAACGCTTTATCACTTTTACAATATGTGTATACATCGTGATCGTTGTACAATCCTACGTAATACATATTCCTACATAATACTACGATGTACATGCGCCCAAACATACTATTACATCCACATGATAGCATAGCGCAGGTTGGTTTTATATTCATTCGGTCGAACCATTATGAAGTCATGGTTCGCCATCAGCCGTTTCGATATTTTGAACATGAACGGGGATGTAATTATGACATTATTTAATAATCTTAGGATAAAAGTAATTCTGTCCGTTGAATTGCCTGACAAATTACCTATTATGATCACGGAAAGTGTGTTTTTGGACTAAAACACCACAGCAACTTGACATAATTTTTGCGCACACAAATTCTCTCAATTCTGATTGGTCAGCTGCCGCATAATGAGATTCATGTAGGATTACAGTAGATTCTATGTGAATGAACAAGTCAAAAAGGGAGCTTTGTATAATTATGTACAGTTTACAATTGCGCAGTTGTTAATATACAAGGAATTCCTTGTAAAACAAAACACAGTGTTTGTAACAGTGTTTCTTTGCCATTTCCTATGAACGTTATTACCATGCCGCACGTCAATTATTAAGTGCAAAATCTACATACAGCCAGCCTCTGAGTCAAACTAATTTAATGAGCTTCTGATTGATATTAATGATACATGAACTCGTGTTCCCCTGCCATATTTTCGTTAAATATTAAACACGTGTTGTCATACTAGTATGACATAATCAGAGTATTCCACTGATGCATATCATGCTTTAGAGCGCAGAGTTATCCGTAGGAATATATGATACCTGAACCATGACGCAGGATCAGACGTTGCGGTGATCACCAAAACAGGTTTAACAAGGTTCAAGTGCGCTGACTTTCAAATTTAAACAAAGAAATCAGTCGTTTATTTTGTCTCGTAAAATTGGAAAGGGATGTCATCATTTGCAAGTCCTCCGATTTGTAACAAGACTAGAATTAACAGGTGTGTCGCGTCCCCATCAGTCAAGGCAGTATAATAAGAATGCTACATTTTGCCATTTGAGCATTTTGATGATGCCTTCTGTGATGAGTTAAGACAGATTTCGTCTGTCGAAATTACAAATCTGTCGCATTGTCTGAAAGACAACGCAAACAATGAATGCATGACACTAATGCAGCATGTAGGGCAAATTTTAGAAATTGCACCGTACTGCTCGTCGACTCAAATTCCTGTCAATCTTTAACAAAGATTGACACGATAGGGAAGAACCTCAGACCTTATACACATAATAGCATTATCTGGTGGTTTCTCAAACTGCAAAGCATATGTGGCAATCTTTTATGGACCTGTGAGGGTTTTGAAAGATTTGTAAGATGGCAGCGTTGAAGCGGGAAAAGTTTAGGCCGTTATAGGCCAAATAAAAAAAAACACGTTCAGCGTCCCGCCTGTTTCTTTTCTGTCGGCCACTTTTTGCTTTTTGCCGGTCTTTTTGAAAAATAAATTCCCAAAAAATGCGAAAGGAAGAGAAGACATTCCTACAGGTTTATCCATTGCGAGTTTTAAATCGATTTGGGAGCCATCCTGGGGGAAGGGGCGGTCATCTGGGAGAATAGTGTCTGTCAAGCCTAGAAAGTTCGAAGGTCGTCTCCTTCATTTTGATGGCGCTTTAGCACCGGTATTTTTTGCCTTTAGCAGAGAGGCTAATCCCAGCCAGAAATAAAGGGATTTGGGCGGGCTGTTACCTCCTCGAGTGAAGCATATGCCCTTCAATTCCGGGTCCCAACATCAACACCACACCGCATCTCCTTCAAACGGCATTTTCAAGCGTAAGGTTACCTTCCCGGATTGGGTTGTCTGTGTTTCCTGGATTCGGAGAGCTGGCAGATCAATACGTTCCCGCCCGAGTCGTGAAGGCTCATTCTGCCCAGATTCCGCTAATAGTTCTGCTGGATCCGGTTGTATCCGGATTGCTCTCAAGATGGCTGTCTTGAAAACGTTGGGTAAATGCCAGTTGGATTATGTGGTGCGCCATCGGTCTCGTACCTGCAGGCGAGGTCATGTTTATCTGTGAGGTTAGTCTTGTGACCGAAGCTGTGTCTGGTGGCGATGGATGTCTGTTTCCATTAATAGTTCCGTGAGTTTGCTATTTTCCCAATGCTTTATCTCATTAAAAGTGAACAATCTGTCTACAACCTGCTTAAAATGTTGTTATTGTGACCGCTGATGTTTTCATACCAAAAAGGATAACTGGTCGTGGATTTACGTAATGTCAGATTTTAATGCGTTTAGTGAGTGTTTTCGGAATATTGGAATAGGTCTTTGAAAACGCTATATACGATTTAATGAACTTTATTGCCTACTTTCAGGTATATTTTGTTCATTTCTGCACTAGTTGGCGACATAAGTGTAAAGAAAAATCTCACCAACGAAAATAAACTACTATCCCAGGTAATTGGAATGGAAATCGGGTATATTTGGAATTCAGAAACAGAGATTATAATCCGAGTTAGAATCTGAGATGATCTATACAAATCAAGTATTAGAGATTGTCTTAATTAGGATAAGAGATGGTCTGAATTAGAATCAGAGATGATAAGCGGGATCAGAAATGATCTGCATCAGTCAAAAGATTGATCTGAATCACAACCACGCTGAAAACACCCAGCCTCTGTGGCGTACAGCGAGTGTTGATGCCATCCACAGAGACCAGCGACATAATGATACTTATTTCGATGAAATAGTTAAATTAACCTTTTGCTAAATGAATAATTTGATTTCCCCTGTGTGGCCACTTAAAAGGGTTTTCTTCTGTTCACAGGGCAGTGACTAATGGACAGGTTTTTGTCCTCGCTCCCAGGAAGTACGCGCCACTCACGCCAGTAAGTAACATGCAGTACTTTGGACAGATCAGACCAGGAGACAATATCGCTATCACTTGCTTTTTGGAACAAATTCTTGATTTGTTTACGCCAGAATGCAACTGGCATTGTTAATTGCATGATTGTAATCTTTCTCTTTGTGATATGGGATAATGGCCGTACTTTGCGACTGGTGATCGTGAAACGTGTTCATTGTAAGCGTTTGCCAACACGCTGATGTATATTGGTCTCTATAGTTCCTGAATCACAACACATTACCATAGCGCACCAGTGCCATGCATGTGAGGCACTTGGTGTAAATTAAGTGAGCAAATTGCGTCATCTCACGTGCTTCAAATGCGAGATTTTAGAAGTTATACTGGTACAAATGGAATTGAAAATTGTTTAGAGTGCACGTGTTTGAATGGCACCGGCCCGGGCATAGGTAATTTTCTGGGAAAGAAAGCCGTTGCACCTAGCTTACGCGAGCTCTGTACTTTGAATATATTTCATAACCCATTTAGCGCTGTTGTTTGACTCATGACGTTCAACATAACTGTAACATTAAAATACTCTTGCAATTTCCAATTTTACAGCCCGTATATATTATTACTGCCATTGTCTTCCTTCGTATTCAATGTCACCATCATTCATGGCTTTGGTTTTGATCATAACAAGGATGAGAAGAAATTTGCCAGGAAAGGATATGACGGCATTGCGTAGCGCTGCCCACACATTTCCTGCGCTTCGTGTATGTAATTGAGGTGGCCCATCAGAACGTACCTTTTTCCATTACATTACCCGTACATTGCTTCAGTCTATCCGCCCTAGACCCGATGGTTTCTGCTCGGGCAGGCGGCATGAACAATATTTCTCGCTCAGTGCATACATGAGTGTTCCAATGCTGGGGAGTTAGTGACTTTGTATACGCTTGTATTGTCTACTGCCCGTGGGGAATGAAGGCGGTGCTTCAGGCTGCCGTGTTCGGGAAGTGCGTGCACGTCGTACGGCTCGTTCCGCATCATCAGTAATATCAGTTGCATTTTTGCCACGTTGTTGGAAGACGTGCATAAATATCTCAAAATAGATTCAGATGAAAATCTGAAGGATAAAAACCATATTGACACACGAGACCTGCATTCAAAAATAGGTTTGGGTGATTTCGTATGTGCGTATGTGTAGTGCGTTATAGTAATTTATGCGGCATTGCATTAAACCTTTAGATTGTCTGGTAAAGTGAAGTTAGTTTTAAATAGGGTATTGTTTTGAAGGCAAAATTTACTCTGTAGCAGACCAAAAAATCAAATCAAATAACATTATTTTAAGAATATCTAGTCACGGGTTTGCACTTGAGTCATGTTTCCGCTACAAATCGACTTTAATCTAATACAAAAAAATCTAACACACAAAAAATCTAATAGATTTATACTAATATCCCTGTTTGTATTACACTACTAGGAAGGTTTTCCAGTAATCTGTCAGAAACTGTGTTAGACGCGGTTATTACTTGATTTTCAGTCCACGGTCATAGTTTGAGGGTTCAAATCAATTTAGGCGCTCTCTCACTCGGAACACTTGAGGGCCCCATCACAAATATTGTGAGTCTGGCAAGTAAATTGGAATCCCCTATGTGTACAGTGTCCCTGATGAATATTCATTAACCCTAACTCCCGAGAGTGTGTGAAAAATCATATTGAAATTGAAGGATTTAGGACTGTTGGGGTTAAAGAAGAGAAGCTAAGAGTTAAAATAATGTAGTGCCGTTTTATTTTGTTATCATTTAATTAACGTTTGGTGCTGAATCATAGTATTACTTTCTGCAAACACACTTTTGTCCTTTTCCTCTGGCGTGTTCATTTTATTTGGTCTATAGGCCATTAATGCGTCCCACTTTTTTAGTTTCATGTCAAAAGAGAACACTGCCAATATTTAACGAGAGAATGCTGTTTTGTTAACTTCAAAGATTCACTTCAAGATGCTCGTTGCACTAGCGTGGACTGCCCGCCTATTCTATTACTGCAGCTGCTGTTTTGCAGATGCTATGAATATTTGTTCAAGGAGCAGCAATCGCGCGGGAATTAACGAAAGGAAGCAGTGAACGAGATCATGTTGTTGCCTGTTTGGATTCCGATTTGTCTGTTATGTCCTGAGGGACGTCCGCAGGCCTGAAATACCGGCCACGTGCTGGAACTTTTCAAAACGGAGACCTCATGCGCTTGTCTAGTTGTCAGCGTTGCTTAAAATGGGATCATGCAGTGTGCTTTTTTTACCGCGCGTTGTTATGTTAATTTTCGGGGCGCGTGCATCAAATGTGAGGGATTTTATCTAAACATGAAACATTAGGTTATAGGAACTACTGAACCCCTCCCAAAAAATATTAATAATAAAATAAAATAGGCCTTAAGTTACTTGTTCTTTTTATATGGCGGGTGACTGTTTGTTTTGCTTGTTTGTTTTTGTTTTGTTTCCTATAAATGTGACTTTACCAGTGAACTTTTTTGGGCCACATCAACTAAAAATAAAATGAGAAAATGAATAAATAATAGAAATAAATAATAAATATTAAAAATTAAAATGTAATATTTATTTTTTGAAACGGGGGTGGTGGTTGGGGCGGGGATAATTGTATACAGACACGTTTGGGCGTTAAAAGAAAATTGGGTAGTGTCACGTATTTCTTTCGGAAATGTTCTATTTGTTCTAGTTAATATCTTGTACGTGTCTATGCCGATGCATTAGTGATACCGTCCTCTTGTTCTAAATGGGAACTGTATTGTATAATCCCAGATGAGTAACCTTTGTTCTTCAGTGATAATGTTGGATGGCATCTGTGGAGCTCCGTAGTTACCTTAATTTAAAAAAACAGCGTCCTGATCTCTACGGAAAAGTCATGATTTAAAAGTGTGTGTAAACATTAAGTCAAAATATAACTATCATGAGTCATATTGATGTTTAGTACACTCGAAACTGAAAGTCCTTAGAATGTGAAAAAAAACACTACCAAGCCAAACACCATCATCTTTGTGAAAAAGCAAAACAAAATCTCGTATGTACATTCCAATCTGTCACTCAAGTATATCCTGAACAACTACCGCAATCTTTTGGTGAATCACACCTTTCCCATTCCTTTGTAAGAAACCACTCGATCACCAGCCAGCGGGACCCTTATAATCAAATATTGGTCTAGCTTTCAAACGGTGATTAAACCTGTGTACCTGAACAAACCGTGAGTCTTCATTGTACAACCACTTGGCAAGCAATGCCAATGATCTCACTCACACCGACCCAATAAAAAAAGCTATAGTCCCAGAACGTGTAGGGGCTCTTGTGCGGCCTCCTCAACAACCATTGTGAATCTGGACACCGTTTGAGTGTACTGTGGTTTCAAACAAACACCGGGCCAGCATGGCTTCGTTTAATGCTGTACCTAAAAGCGACATGTAGATATTTTAGAGGTTTGTTTTTGTTGTCATGCAGTACCGGTTATCACAGCATGGCTGAATCCAGAGAAGCAGAGGGTAGCCAATTGGCAATAGAGTGATCTTCATGAAGTAAAGCCCGGCGCAGCTTGGAGTACGATTAGCTACGTTGAAGTCACGACTTGATATTTTCCTAGTTCTTGAGAGAATCGAGGCCAAAGTCGTGACCTTAAACGTAATGATTTGCGTCATGCTGATTCTGGTGGGGTCTGAGGAGTAATATCGTCGACTTGTGAGGTTGGTTGGTTTAATAGCCTACGCCAACGCATTGCGATCATGGCCGTCTGACTTTGCAGAAGCGCAATATCCCCATCATTCCAGTAAGTATAGTACCGTATTAATAACGTTCTAGGGTTTGTATGGTGGAGATTACATTTGGAGAGAAAGTTGGCGGATACATTTTGTGACTCTTAACTCAAAAGTGTAGCTACTGCCGATTTGAAAAGTACTAACTCGAAGTGTTGGGCAGTATGCTGTGACCGTCATCGGGTGAATTTCATTAACAGTATGTTTTTAGAAAACATCTGTTTTAAATGCGAGTCACAATTTAGGAAGTTGACCGTCAGATCACATTGACAAAAACGTCGAGTCAATACACCTGGTTCTATCAGAGACCCACATACTCTTCATGTGGTGTATCAGGAAAATTGCTGTCTAGTTACAGTATAGAATTGTGTGTTTTTTTTCTATACCTTTCAAACAAACTCTGCTGGTTGTATCTGCAATATAAGTTTTCTAGCGTGGTTCCACTTTTTAAGTGCTTTTCATGTTAAACAGGTTTTGGACAATATTAGTGGCCAATGTTTCTTAAAAACTAAAACTTTGTCGATTTTGAAGAATTTTAATTTGAACTATTGTTATGCTGTTCTGACAAGGAGTGCCTTGTATGACAAAACAAAGATAGAGCCCTCTTGCTGAGAGAATTTCTTAAAAATTGAAAAACTACTACCTTTATATTATATATTTAGATCTTATTTGTATTGTTGTAACACATAGTAATTATATACGTGAAAACAAGTTGTCCACTGTTTCCTAAACAAGCGCTTTATTGCAAATTACAATCACTGTCTCTTGTCCGGCTGCACTTCTTGGCGTGCGCCGACAAGAATGATTTTCGTCCAAATTGTTTAAACCTTCATTTCAAGCAGCCTCTCATGGAAGAAGCTGTGATCTAGAATTCTTCAATTTTGGTCCGCAACTCCCCTTCCTCGTTTGACTTATTTGCACACTAAATCGCTTTCTATAACATCAGTCAGGTCTCCTCAACCTCTTGATATTGACATGTTTAAGTCTCAAAAAAATCCCACTCGTGCTTGACATGTCATTTCGATTAAAATTCAGCACACACCCCAACCTTCTGTCAATACAATAAGTTGACAAGGTGCGCGGGATTGCGGAACCGGATAACAGGTAATAATACATATCTCGGATAGGCCAAGTCGGCCGGTTGAGGAGCCTTCGTGCCCCATCCAAACATAGTCGTATTTTGCTTTGAGTGTCGGCTAGAAATCGATGACGGAGAAAAAAATTTCCGGTGTTATCTTGAAATGCCAAGCTGTCAGTAGGTAGAGGCCTACTTGGGACTGTCTGTTAAAAAGTTTTTTTATTGCATTTTGTTGTTCTAACGATCCATTGGAGTTGTATTTTATGATGACAAAAAACAACTTTTCCGAAATTTGACCGCAGTGGGTTGTACATTAGGAGAGCCTATTACAACGGCGTCTCCTGACGATTGTATTAATGCGCAGTGTGAAACACTTCTTGCTAAAAAAGAATTATCATTGAGTGCCCCCTTTTAATCTTTTAAATATTAGGCTAACACGTTCATTTTTAACTTGCAATGTTAATTTTTATCCTTTGTAAATATTTGTTTGGTTTTTAAGGTTTCGCATGTTCCGCGTGGAATCTTGATGTAATACGTAGCTGTGTTTTCAAAACTCCGTTTACACACGCCGACTCAAATAGCGTAGGCTAAAACCAGTTTAAATGATAACATAACGAGCAGATAGTTTAAAGGACTTTTTTACTTGTTAGTCCTTCGGAGAAATTTTTTCCTGCATGTTATTGCCACCATAAATGTTGTGAAGGAAGTAGAGTTTCGTTGTTAACCAAAGATGAGGTTTACCTGACAGGAACTCAACAATTTCCCAAGTTAAAATCATCTTGAAATGGTCAAAATAGCACACCTGTCACATCTAGCAACTTCGTTCAAAGTAAAAAGTGATGTACAGACTACATATATAATACGTCAGCAAAACGATTCCGACAGTATAGTTTGATTCTCCCTAAACATGTGTGCTTGAAAGTCGTATTTGTCTACAATAGAAACCGGCCGTACATTGCGCAAATTGGTAAGTTGCATAGGCCTATCATTTAAAACATTATTTCACATACGAAAAACAGACGACGCATAATTGTTTATTTATTGTACTGAAACCAATTACCCTCATATCGCACTAGCTGTTGCTCACAACCCTAAAACAAACTGAAGAGAAGGCGAATAAATGTGGGAGGAAAACTCCGAAATTGCACTCTGAGGGAAACCCACGGGATCAGGCAGGGACTGAAAACCCAATCCACATTGGTCGAGGCTGGATTCGAACCCGGGCCACAGAGGTGGATGACAAGGAAAGTACCATTAGGCCAACCTGACTTCCCCAATTCCAAGTGTACATAAGAGCTTTAGGGGCAGTGAAATGGCTATCGCGGACCCCGTGTGGGCCTACTTTGATGCTGACCGACGAGACTACATTCACCCGCTTCTATGCGATTATTGACATTTCATTGTCATCACATTAATCACGGAGGATGATCACCTTTTCAAGCCCGTTGTATGGGGGAGGGGTTTATGAGCAAAACCCGACCCGAATGAACCCAGCAAAAACGCTGGCTTCAAGGAAAGGAGAAAATGGTTAACTATGAGGTATTTTTTACCGTTTGCGAACATCCGGAAAATTGGTGTGAGCCCGCGGCATTGTAAACAAAGACATTGTGGAGGATTGCGAAGGCAAGTATGTTTCAAGTTGGTAAGGAGGCTTGTTTTGTATTGTAAACATTTGTCGAGAAAAACGTTTGCCGTAAAAACCGGCTTTCTGTTTTCGTTCCCTGCATGAGATCCCCGAGGTATGATCCAACTGTTCAATACTGAACCAATTGTTCAACATGGAAACAGCATGGTGTCAACGTAATACCACAGTTTTGGCAGTGAAGTAGGTAATAGTTCATCTTCTATGGAATACGCGTGGTCGGAGCTATGTTTGGAGATATTAATTAGACCCGACGTTCAACTTTAGTGTAAAGAGTATACCGTGGTCCACTGGTTGCGATGTCCAACTCATGTGTACAGGTTATCCATTAGGTCTGAGGACTTAGGACAATAGGGTATTACTGAGACCAATACAACTGAGGACCTGAGCCCTAAGTCCTCGGTAGTGTTCATGTACAAACCTTATAGGACTTGTTGAGAAAAAGTTTAAGTACAATCAATGAGAACAAAAGAAGGGAATAATAGCAGGTCTTTATAAGTATAGGTATGGACACGACTGGATGCAGTGGTATGTGGGTTCGAACCCCGCCGGGAGATTTTTGTTTTACTATACGGGAATTCGCCAAACAAAATAAGAAGCCATTTTTACGGTGGTGCCGCGCCCGCGTCCCCGCGCAGGCTGCCCGCGTTCTTTAATTTGAGTCGCTTGCGCATTTTGGCAAGTTGTTAAACACCCTGTTGGTCGAAGCTGCGTCGAGCGCGTGCGTCTAACACGCACGCGAGCGCCTCGCCACCGCAGTAAATGCTTCTAATTTTGGTCGCCGGATTAGTCTATATCATATACTTTTCTTCACCCTTGTGTACCTCCATGTGAGGGTAGAGAACTAGCTTGCGTTGATCTCGAAATACTGCTTAACTGATCTCATGGTCTGATAACCAGGCCAATAATAATATGTGATGCGTTTTGAGACGTGTATAAAGCGCCATAAATGCGCTAGTATATACAGGTGCCCTAAGTTGGGTCACCGTTGTTTGAATTGTGTTGGTGCTCTGTTTCTTCCAGCAGACACCTCCGGTTATTATAATTTCATCAGCGGTTCAAGCAAGGGTACCCCAACCTGCCACACTATTTCAAGTGTAATTGGCATACTGCGTAAAAAGTTCCATCCCCGCGTATTCTTGTGGGATACCATAGGAGCCCTGCCTACCTGTCTTTCTTACCCCGTACTTACCCAGTGACCATAACAAATTTTTGCGGTAGAGAAACCGTTTTACCCAAATTCTTCCAACAGTTACTTCAATCAAATGATATTTCCCTGAGGAAACGTCCCTTGCCCGTAATCACAATGACCAATAGAAGTTCAAATTTCACTGGAAATTTGAGCTTGCTAACGTTTTTTGTGAACTCATGATGTTCAGTACTCGTATCCGAGTGTGTTTGCTCCCAAATGGAAATTGTATCTCACTGTTAATATACTTTTCACTCTCCTTAGTAAACTGACACATTACGATGACGTAACTTGACGTCGTCTTAAATTTTCGCCTGGCGGGTTCACTGTTGGTCACTGTTGTTAACAAAGGCCTTGCTTTTACTTTCCACTGCCCCCCCCCCCCCCCCCAGTCACGTGACTGCCATTATTGTTTGTTTGGTCCGAAGTAAACTACGGAACAGCTTATAAGTCACCACATTGGTCCTATCTTCTTCATAGCTTCCTGGTACGAAATACGCGGGGATTGTTTGGACAGCGTAAAAATCTACACGCATGCGCAGACCATTCGTTTGCACTCATTAGCACTGCATTTCCGGATCCACTATGACGTCACACCTTCGCAGAGGATAGTAACAGTTGTGGATTTTGGGACTCAAATTAAACAAGACCCTTTAAACATTTAATTTAAAACAAAGCAGGCTGCTGCAAAATGCTTCATTAGAATGAAATGAAGTTGTATAAAAACTGTATACCCTCCAGACCTTTGTCACACAATGATATTCAATTACGTAAGTTCATTGCAACAACAACATTTCAAATTTTGTAATTTACAGTTTCTTTGTGCCTTTAAATTAAAGACCTTCCGGTACTTTCTTTAGACCAATGCAAAAACTCATCTTCGTTTGTTCTTGTTTTTGAAGAGCAGAACATTCATGCAGCAGCTAGCACCGTCCTATTTGCTCTCCTGTAACCTACCTGTTTCCCTCCCACCTAGGCCTATGAGAAAGGCTTTATCTTCTTGAAGCTCCATAAACGCCGCCTCGCGCCCCATGCAATTAAAATTCCCCGTCCTCGTAATTCAGTATTCTAAAATGCGCGATCGATTTGCCGTGACAGTCAATGGAAGTACATGCGCATAAATTCGGCCAAAAAATGTTGATCGCCGATTTGGTAGACTCAGACTTTCCCCCTGTGCTTTCGATGTATAGAGGTCGTCGATCGACCGAGGACCGGCCTGGCTTGCTTCTCATTTATGCTTGAAGAAGTTGGAGTCATTCCCTGGCCGATTTGGGTCATCGGGCCAGGGTTTATCGCCGGTTTCCTCGGCAAGGATCGACCGAGAATTGGCTTGTATTCCCCCGAACGGGAAGCCAATTTGTGCTACATCGGAGATAATTTCTTCGGCATCTGTTTAATACTTCTCCGCTGTTTAGATTCGGGTCTAGGAAATCCGTTAAGGTGGTGGGGTTGGCAACCCAATATGCGGCCAACCCTACCACCTCTGTTCGTAGCTATATTAGGCGAATTCAGAATTACAAAAATCCTCAGTAAATGTGAAAAGCGTACTTACATATTGGTAGGTAGGTAGTATTTATACAAGGGAAACACGATCAGAAAAATGGCCGCCAACAAGTTGGTCTTTGTTTGAGTATTACCACACAAGAAAGAATGCAAAGTGGTCTTAAGAGAAATACAGGAAGGACAATAGAAGTACTCCATGAGTTGCCATGTTATGTGTGTGCGTGCGCGCACATCTTGCACATGCACTGGCCATGCTGAAATGCATGAGGTGCTTAGGAATAGGTGAGGTGATGTATGTACCTTAGCTGATGGTAACGGTGATTAAATCCACTGAGGCGCTGGAAGTTATTGGTCAACCAGAGGTACAACGTGTGACCATGGAGCTATTAATCCATGGTGTGACTGATATCAGTAATTCTAATACTGTTAGATGTCCCTCGAGTTACCATGCATGATTCTCGGACAATGCAATTATAAGGATGAGGTGCACTCATTTTACAGTGCAGGAAACAGGCACCGAGGGATAAAATACCTCGCTCAGGGACACAGAAGTTGGATTGGAACCCCAGATCTTCTGAGCAGGAGGTCCGAATGTTATCTCTACAAAAAAGGCATCTTCGACTAACATATCGAAGCATCGTATTCAGAAGATTGGACACGTTAAGCTTGTCTGTGCCCGTGAATGCGAACGTGACCAACCGCGTCTCTCAGCTGCTAATATCAATGTTTACTCAGAAAACAAGCCACGGTTTGTCATTCGCGCAGGAAGTCTTTGCAAAAGTTTCTGCAGCTTGGAAGTATGTGGCAGAAGTGTTGAAAATGTGGAGCAATATTGAATGCCTTTCAAAAACAACACCAACGGCACTTTGCGTGCGTGCACAATATAAATGGAGAAGCGTTACCGATTGATGTACCAGCGGTGTTGTGTTAATCCATATCGGTTCCTGGCGAAATAACTTCGATCTCTGCTTTAGTATCTTATAGGGTATACTATCACTCAATTATTTTGAAACGCAATTACCGTGGGTCCAATGCTTTGGAAATTGCTATACTTGAAAATATATATCATAATAGGCCTACCGGTACTCTGTGTTTTAGCGTGAAATATAGAGCCTAATTGAAGGTCTACAGAACCACATCATACCACTATGTAACACATCTGAAACTTTGGTGTCGAACCTTACGATAATGGCAGAAACTTGTTATTTTCAGAGTAAACAGTGTTTGCCGTGACCTACCCTCAGTTGCATAAAACTTGTTATTTCTATTCCCAGTGGCCCATTGTCAGAGTCTCTACATTGTAATGCCATTGACGTGCCCTTGTCGGGATGTTTGATTTTCTATACGCTAAATTAGCTGGGTTCCCCGGGCTCTTTGTCGAGTGCCTAATGTGCCAATAATATCGTGGATGAGAGAAGCCAAAATAGAAAGCGCAGACCCAACAAGCATTACGTGGACATGGGTTGAAGAGATTTTTCTATTTTTAAAGATCGTTTTGACGTGAATTTTGACATGGTCATTCTCGCGGTGAGTTGAGGTCATATTGCCTCCAAACATTATTCCCTAAGTCTGTGCACTCCGTATCGTATGTCACGACCAGTTAAGTTGCCTCGGGAGAGATTCATTCACTCAAATTATTAAGTTATATAGATTGTGATTTCTATTGGGTGTTTTCCTGTAGTCAGTCAAAAATGTACGTACAATACAGTCCTGTAAACAAATTTCCAATTCCCGAAAGCTGTAAAAGCAAATCTAAAATATTGGGTATACAAGAGTAAGGACTTTTGAAACATGATTTCTGTCCCGCAAGGCTCCCTGTTGAGAGTTTCTTTGGGAAGCCATGTTCCTGTGATGTTAAACCCGCATCCCTTAATCCAGACTATAGTGGGCAATGCTGTCACCTTAAGCCTTTCGGGTGATCATCGCTCGTCTAATGCTGATTGGGCAGAGGAGGCTCAACAACGAGAGAGATCATGTGAGTAAATATTACTTGAAGGGAAGTACTCTGCCAGGCATGTGCTTCTGGTTCCAATTGTCGGGACTCCGTCAAGGCAGATCAGTGCGATCCGTTTGGAAACCCTTGAAGTTAGAGTACGTGCATGTAGTCGGGCGGTTATGTACAGCCGCGTTGGATCATTGTTCCCTGTGGATAGAATAATGATTGTTGACGTTAGTACAGTGGACACTGATCGGCAACAATTCCAACCAACTTGTTGACTGTGAGTTCTCTTATATTTTATTGTTTTCGAAGAATATGTTCACTGCAAGCTAACCTTGAGGTAGGGCTCAACATTGATGCGTGTGGCACATAGAAATCGCTAGACATTAAAAATACAATGATTGGAGGGGCATAGTATTACCAAGGAAAACTATGAAACACTGAGGATTGCGATGACATATCCATGTTTTAGTTCTTGTTCAGATGAATGTTCTTGCGAGAAAAGTTGTTGTCAATAAAAGTTTCCTGTCCATATATCAATGGGTTTCAGTGTTTGGGGGTAAAAAAGTGAAGCCGTTGATTTGATCACCACAGCAATGTAGACTTAAGCATTACAGGCGGCTTACAAACGGCGTCAAAAACATTGTAAAAGAATTAATGATGTAACCCTTAAAAGTTAGTGTAAGTCGGTTGTAAAACTTATACCAAAAAAATATTAGGAAATTTTAAAGCAGATTCTTAAAGGAGTCATAACTGAATACCGTAGCGGTTACGGATTTAGTCTCTTGGGCGACTGGTAAAAACTGTAGTCATTACAAAACTCTACTCGAAACATGCGTCCTTTTATTTACGTAAATATCTACGTATCCTGTAATTGTACCCAGTTTTGTCCCAAAGAGTTTTGTCGTTACTTTCAATAAGATATTTTGTCTTTTTAAAATAGGGACATGCAGGGGGAAGATGGTGTTACAAGCCAATGACCGTAAAGAAACAGCGTAGAAGTTGTTTTTTAAACCTGTTATAGTCATTCTTTTCGGGATTTTTTAGGCACAACGTCTAAGAGGGCAGCTGTCCGGCAACAGTACAGTAAGCAGCTCTAGAGGAACTTGAGTTTCACCTACAAACTTTTACAATGTACTGGTCGGCCCCCTCATATCTTCCACGACGCCACTTGAGGGAGATAAGTGGTACAGAGATAAATGAAGCTAAAACCCAGACACACAAATCCCACACAGTTTCCGAGTGAGCATGAGCGCATTTAGGCAGAGAGTGCGTTTGGAAGCACAATCCGGTGATGAAAATACACGACAGGTGTTTTGGAATTACGTGAGGCGGGAGTCTGACACGGGGAGGTGTCATTGAGTTGTATTGGTTTTATAATGATGTTGCAAATTGCTTTGCTTGTGTTGTCGGTTTTGCTAAAAGGTTTTACAAGAAAACTGGTGGTATTGGGTTGCGCCGGAAATGTTACTTTGTTTTGTCTCTGGTCTGATGCATTTTTTTTCGAATCTTGGTTTATGTTTCCAGTGTATCAAGTTGTTTAATCAGGGACTCGACTTGCCTGGAGGCACTGAAACTATAGGATTGCGAACGTCTTTGTTGAGTTTCATTTGTAATGTACCATCATGGGGAAACGTCTTTATTTTGTGCCCGAGGTGACATTGCGTCAATTCCATTTGAAATACTAAACTTTCGGGATAAAATTGCGATTCATTATCAAAATACGAACCGAGCTTTAACGAGATTGTCTCCCGTAACGAGTTCCTTGCCCTTTGTTTCGCTTTAACCTGACGGTGATTGTACGCCAGTCGGTTCTCAAATTCGGATCTAGCTTTCTTAACCTTCTCGATCTCGGTAGAGATGTTTCTAGAACAGGTTCACAGTCCTGGTAACAGTAAACAGAAGGATCGGAGGCTGTAACTCGGAGACAAAAACACTCCAATTGAGCCAGAAATTAATCCTAGCAAGAAACAACAGGATCATCCGTAGAGATCTCAATTATTCGTCGATAACAAATAAACACCTGTGAGCAGCTATGGAGAGCGGTGTGAATGCCTCATAACTGGTTGTTGTGACTTCGCACCTCTTGCCTCCGGATGTTTTGCTCAGTAACAGTTGGAAAACATCTTTGGTCAAGACAGAAAAAAAGTTCCATCGGAAGATGTCAGTTTGTTGGTTTATTCACAATTTAATTCGTTTCACAGTTTGCTTCTCGCCCTTGTATCATTCGTATGCTTTCAAGTGACATTTCATGCACATAGGGAATGGGTCGTCTCTCGAAACTCTGTTTTACGGAGTTAGTCATTTGAAATGCCGATGTTTTCTCAATTGCGAATTGGGGGTTCAAGTTCGGCAGCGATGTGAGCAATACTGGAACTTGCTGAAGACAAGATGTCTGTGGCGTTCGTTCTTCGATATGCCGAGGTTGTCTTGATTGCGAATTGAGGGCTCAGTTTCGGCAGTGATATGAGCAAGTATATAGGCCTACTGAAACTTCTCGGAGACATGAAGTCTGGTCATTGATTCACTGTGAAGATGTTCAACCCGTTAATGTGAAGACAGAAACCGAAGGAGGCATGTAGAGACCAATATAACTAAATAGCACACCGATTATCTTGATATCGGATACGGAGGTACACCTATCTGCACTTGACCCCATTAAACAAGGGCTTAACCATTTTTGCATCGGCTTTTGACCTTATTCCCTTTTACCTCTGTACATAATGGAGTGCGGAGTGTTTAATTGTGTAGATTTCCTGTAATATTTCGGAATTAGGCCACAATGGTAGCCAAAGAATGTCTGAGATCAGATTAAACAAAGTGCTCTCTGCTATAGGAGTCAAGTGGTGAGATACTTGAGCCTGAAACTGAGGGTCAGTCGCGTCCGCCCATCACGTCCAAGTAATGAGCCATCGCGGTAGAATCTCGTGAACACAACTTGTGGAATGTCGTGCAATCATAGTGGTTATAACTCGACGCGGGATGTGCAGAATCTGTGACAAATACAACTTCCCAGCACAAAATTCCGCAGGGTTTTCTAAGAGTCGCGAATAACCCGTAAACGGAGAAAGGTCAATATAAGTGTACCCCGAGCCGTTTTTACTTTATAGTTTCTTGCCGAAGCAGAAATCAAGGGCAGTGGGGATTAAAGATAGTCGTATAGTCCGGTTCCCTGACTCCCACTTTTCATTCCACGGTCGAAACAACCGCTTTCAACGATCGCTGAAACCGCCTTTCCCATTTTTCCTGAATAATAAGACACATTTTTCTTTATTGCAAAGTTAGTCCAGTTCTTATTGGTTTTTATCTCGATTTCCACGATTTGTTTTGGCGCTTGAAAACTAAGACTTTCTATGGTTTGAACCTTTTCTTCAGTAACGACTTATATATAATTGAATTTAGTTGCGTTTCTGTAGCAACGGCACCCTAGTGGAATACCCCGAAAATCAATGGCTATCATGTGGTACCAATTTATACCGAAGCGTAAAATTACCATGGAAACAGCATGATCTTGTTTCAAGTAGATTCGAGGAGTTTAACTACTCATGGAGCACATAAGTTAAAACTGGAACAACCGAAACAAGAATAACATTGTTTTCCAGACAATGACGAATTCAAGTAATTTGGATATGTTTATCAAGTTTGTCAAGAAGCATTGTGTTCAAAGGGGGGATTCTGAAATGAAACTGCTGGGCCTGATCCTTTGGGGTATGGTTAATACGAGTTTAAAGAGCAAACCACATCAGAAAGTCGTGCAGTGTTGATATAACGAAGGGAAATAAAATATACAAGTGTGTATTCCTTCTTTATACATTATCAATCTCTGCCTACAGCTACCTGGCTTGGTGCAGTATTATCAACCCGTCTGTGGCTAAATATATCCCCACCATAAATATTCCGATCTCATAAAGTTGGGGTTACTGGCAATGAAAGCTCTAATCCCAGCACATTGGCCAAACTAACTCGATTAGCGATCGCTATGGGAAAGATGACTGTGTGTATTGCTACGTGACATGAGGTAAGGGCTGGGTGATCTATTTTCGTAAGGAGGTGACGCGGCAAGTGTGTTAATGAGATAATGGGATATTGAAAGTCAATATTTGTGGGCTACAGACCAGTCCTCCCAAGTAGAGGGAATTCTTCCTCTCGGCAAACATTTATTTTTGTATTATTGCGCCTGAGATTGAAATGAAATGATTGGGTTCGTCATCTTCGTGTATGGTGTGTTTGTCCTGTATTGTCCTATTAGGGCAGTGTTCTTTCTAAATGTCTCACGATAAAAGGGGAGATTTGGAGGGAGAGTCAGACGTGAGTGAAATGCCTGAGTTTCTAAGATCGAGAATGGATGTGACGACACTGTAACAATAATGGCTGTAACAGAATGGTAGGAAAATGCTGACTACTGCATACACTCATATGACAGCCCCCAAACCCATTTTACATTGATTTATGACATACATGTACTTCAATTTACATCTGAGGTTCTTCTGAGGACCGTTTTCTCTTTTAGAAACTTCACATGATCTATTTGCAAACTTCTCTCAATCCGTTCTCGGTGCAGCTTCTATATAATCGCAAAGTTCAGGATAATTACGGTAGTAGTCAAGTAACTGTATAAATCTAACCATACATACGTATAAAACTGCTATATACCAAAACAAACCCTGGCATTTGTCGATGTCAAAACACTGGGAATTTTTTTCATTCAATTGAACGCGGTTCTGTTCTACCGGGAGTTGAATTAGTTTTGGCCTATATATACTGGTGCCATCTTTAAGTCTTTGGCAAAGTGCATGTACCAGAATATCACATATGCTTGAAGATTATATCACCAAATTTTAAAAGGTATCATTTGTAGCCGTACTATACGGTCCTCACTTTATGATGATAAGTTGCTCACCCAGATCAGGGCATGGATCACGGAGTCATCAGATAAACTGTCCGTGTCCAAGTTAGTGTTTTGAATCGGGTGTTTCTAAACCTTGTGTGGTGTTGGCCATGGGTGATCAGTGTGTGTTGGCCTCATCACGCACTGATCACCAGGCCATATCACTCAACACTATACTTTCTTGGACACGGACAGTTGTGACTTTTGGAGAGATACCTCATGCTCGGTGATCCGTGGACCGACCTAGGTGAGTGACCTATCATTTGAAGAGAAGATAATAATGATACTAATTAGAAATACCAGTTTGATTCATAATGTGATATATTTGGTTCAGCCACTTCTATACTTGTCTTTTCACTCACACCTATTGAAGGTCAATATATAGAATGAGCTTAAAGGCAGGCTTTATCTTACTTTGGTCGACAGCTGTGTTATGCTATTAAAAACCTCACCCACCATCAACCGAACAAACCGCTGCGATAATTGCGGAAATGAGAGATGTATATTACACACGTAGTGTAAAGCCTCGTGCTTGGCTGGCGCATTGCGTGATCGATATTGCCTGAATGATTTTGGCGCGAACGTCCTCGTCCCCCTTGATAGGTGATGCTATTGAAAGGGCTCAAATAATTCATATGGAATAATGAGTACTACTTCTGGCGTTTGATGTACAGATCCCTCACTCCAGATATGTGGGCCGACATTCCTTAAACCTCAGTAGAGATATGATTTAAGTTGAATGGCCCATATGAATTTGAATTTTCGTGCGCGAAATCTCAACTTGTTCATTTTTGTCTGTGTTTGTTTGTATATATTTGTGCCATTTCGTGCTTATAGAGTTTTTGTTTCTCTTCATTCGCAAAACGAAAAATCTTTCTTGAAGCCATTTAATATGACCTCCCTGGTTGAGCATTGTGATGGAAGCTTTCACCATCCCTTTGTAAAATAAAACCTACAAATAGACCAACAAACAAAGTTTACAAGTTGGACGAAACTGCGCTAAGTTTCATCAAAGTTTCATCAAGTTAGCATTATAACAAAATCTTGCGTATTACCAAAATCTTGCATCATTGTCTTGTGTTTGAGGTTGCTTCGGAATTTTTTTTATTTGAGACAGCAAGCCAGACATTAATTTTCAAATCCAACATTGGGCATAAATGCCAAAAGAAACCTTAAAAATGCATAAATGCCGTGTCCGTTTTAAGTAGAATATTCGATCACCCTTCCCAGCATGCAACGGCCAAATCGATAATTTCCACACTTCCATCATAGGCAACAGAAAACACTCGATTTAAATTTTCAGAACGATTTCATGGAAACAAAAATTATCAGCTGGTGTATTTACTGATAAATAGGGGCCTAGAGCTTTCGTGTAGTTTGTGTGCCAGTGCACTTTTTTTTATAAATGTAACACTACTGAGGTCATTGATTGCACCTGTACTTGGGATGGCCAGGTTACGCGTCCGCCTGATTTAATAAACTGCGGTGTCTCCTCTGATATTTTGCCGTCCTGGTCACTCTTGCTTTCATAATCTGTCTTCGGAGATAGCGCGCCCTGGCTGGTTATCAGATGGCTTTCTTAATTTTGGTTTCAATGCCGTGTTGGAATTTGGCATTCCTACGTGGTTCCCTGTACTATATGCTTATGTACTTACACACTATATAGAGCTGGTGTCCAGTTTCCGAATCAGAGCGTTGGGCTTTCAACGTCACTGATATATTTTACAGCATCTGTCACGATGAATAAGGAACTACAGAACTGGATCAGTGCCGGATGCATGCAAATGCCTCGCGACCAATTGGTCCTCGACGAAATGTCCAGTCCGAGAACTGACCAAAGTAGGTCTATTTGTTAACATGAATCATGCCCCTGTGAGATGCCTAACAAAACCAGGGGGGGGGGGGGGGGGGGGGCATAGCGCTCTGCGCTCGGCGCGTTCAGTCATTTCCTATTCCCGCCTAAAGCTCGTTGTCCTAGCACAACCGTTGTTTTCTACCTCCATGTTGAGAGTAACTCAATCATTTTTTCCTGCGACCCGGTCGATGAGACGTAGAGGGCGTCTGAATTAATCCGTGGACGTGTTTACAATTAACTTGGGCCATTTGTCAAACTTGGGCGGATTTGGCTTGGGCTTCGTCTACAGCTAGGCCTATACCAGCTCCATTGACAATCTGAAGCCTTGAAGACTTGAACAAAGTAGAAATTGTCCGCATCTGAATTCAAATAAAATGACTTTGATGTACATTTGTGGAAGAAGCGCCCGAGACCTAGCCACATCTTGGGACCTATTAGGGAAAATCAAAGCTAAAGTCGAAAGTTTGAGAAACGGCAAAATTCGACCGGCCATTTATGTTCTCTTAAATGTTATCTCTGATTAAAAAAAATTAATCCTAAATCGTCTTGTATGTATGAATATTAAAGTCTGAATGACCACTAAATGAAATGACATGGCAAATAATATTAACAATAAAAACACCAGAGTATCCGGATTCAGTATAGACTAGTTCCTAGTCCTTCCAATTCTTCCTTCAAGTTTGTGGGAACTTGCCTGTCAGGTCAGTAACATACGGTAACGTAGGCTTTGTCCTTTCATCCCCAATTCCAATGCAGAAAGATTGCCGATAACCCATCATCCTAACGGCTCAACACTGACTAATTAATTTTTCGAAACTTTCGTCCCTGTCAACACATTGTTAATGCCAATTTCGATATGACGGCAAACGATAACATCGCACGTACTGTAATCACACACATTCCGGCTCCTAATCGACCGTTTGTCGTAGAGAATGTAAAATGTATTTTTGAGTGTTTATTTTGACAGGATGGTCAAGCACTACTGCATCAAATTCTTCCTAGGCCCGTATTTCTACGTTATTTACTAAGGGGATTCGGGTTGTGTTGTGTTTGGGTTTTAGGGTTATGTTTTTTGGTGGAATGGATTGTGGCTGTCATGACTAATTGCTTTCAATGCATACAGTTTATTTCTTCCTCATTATATAAAATCTGCCTCATTGTTTTATATTATTGGGAGTGGATGTACATGTACTTGAGAGAATTTACTAAATGTGCCATTCCAATTAACAGACTTCGGAATTCTCTTACTTCTGTGTTGTAATTTAGGTAAGGGATATTTGTAAGTTCACGTCATTAAAACACAATGTGATTACAGATAATCACTATGTCCGGCCATGGCACTTGTGTCCATGAGCAAGATACTGTATCACAATTGCGTCAGTCCACCCAGCAGTAGAAAACGGTACTACTGTGACAAGAGTTGGGAGTAACCTGTGATGGACTGCCATCCTGTCCAGGAAGAATAGATATATTCTCAGTTGTTTATTGCCAAGGAAACCGGAATATAAACACCTGATCAAACCTGATAACCCATATCGATCTGGGACAGATGTTACGTTAGATTTATTATTAGAAATAATAACCACTGTAGCGCCCTCCTTCGTTTTCATTTGACTGTTTCACTTTCAGTGTTCTCTATATACGAACCCATGTATTGTTCCAATGTACGTATTTTTTTGATTTATTTATTGATTTATTTATTGATTTATATATTTCAGGAATCATAAAATATAATCAGCAGGGAACAATTGTCCGACACACAGCTGCTTGCATGCCGTCTCGGTGTCGAAAGGTGAGCATAATTGGCTTTCATTTCCCCAGATTCAACTGTGTTTATAAAACCAAAATATGTCCCTTCAACCTGCGTGTTAATTAAGCCACCTGTCTGCCGGCCTATCCCACCAACCAGGCACTGCTATAACGCAGTAACCATCCTCTGTACACAGAAATGTGTGATGGTCGCAATTAAATCGCGGTGTGGAGTGTGAGAGGAGACATCCCCACTTGAAAAGCGCCGTTGGAGACGGTTGAGTGAATGTTGACACTGGGGCTGGGCTAACATTGACTGAGAACACACGACTATAGCGCAATCTTCAGGTACGAAAAAGCCGCATTGATGTTCCTAGGGCGGTTATTTGAGCGGGACACATACACCGCGTTGTTCGGACTAACGGGGAAACGGCAAACACAGGGGACAACCATTTTTTTTTAAACAATAACCCGTCCCCTCTTTGGTCAAATAGTGACCCAGTTCAGAATGGGCCAAACAGCGAACCAAGTGTTTACGGAACCTGCGACCCCGCGTATAGCTGGAAATGTGTGCCCCAGCGATTATTAACGTGGCTCGTCTAATGACATTCAATATTGGATCTCTAAATAATTGCGAAATTGTGTTTGTAAAGATACAATCGGTATTCAGAGGGGCATGTCGCTATATTGGATGAGCAGCATCTATACTTTGTCAGCATCATCTTATGGTGCATGTATAGAAGCTTTACTTTGGATGACGTTAATTAACGTTGTGCCTGTGTGTATTATTTTAGTGCCCCACTTTTACAGCATGGCAAAATAACTTTACGAGAACTGCGCATACACTTCCCGAACGTGTTATATGTAGCTCACACATTCGTAAGCATAAAGTGTGGACCTCGATTTTAACTTAGCAGCATTCATCCTTTGAAAGGCACATTCTGTCTTTAAAATCCATTTCCCTGTTGGAATAATTATCACGTTCTAAGAGCCCATTCCCGTTTCCAGAATCTGTTCATAGCGGTGTTTCGTCAAAGTGATCATTCGTGGCAACCTTAAACTTGTGATTAATTCCAAGCGATGAAGATTAAGGTATAAGGAGTAGAACTTCAGCCATTTATCTGTACTAAAAGTGTCCTACTATAGCAAATTCAACTCAACAGGGAACCCAAGCACCGGGCTTAGCCGAGACAACGACCCGTGAAATCTCGCCCGTCAATTTCCGAACCGGAAGTCCCGCGGACTCATAACCATCTGAGTGAATGACCAACAAAACAAGCCGCTAGGTAACATCAAAACAGGATTGGAATGTGATAGCCGACTCGATCTTAATTTTCTTCCGATGGAGCCCACGGAACCGCGTTTTAATGGAGCCCCGCCAAACCCAGCACAAAAAAAATCCCAAATCTAATCAAGTAGGGGAAAAATCTTACATTAGCCAAATCGGGGAGGAAGGACCAACCACGCGCATATCCCTCGCACCGAGTGATGAGGCACGTTGGCCTCGTTTTCCCCTCAAAATCTCCAAGTCCCGCCAGTCATAATCTGAGTTAGTTTGTAACTTGTTTGGAGTGGACGAGCCCAAAGGGGAGATGTTTTGTTGTGTAAGTGAATGCTACCGACGACTGTTTTGTGAATGATGGAAACTTTCTGCAGCACTAATGATGATAATTAAACGAATCTTGAAGTCAATGCGTGTCATGAACGATTGAAAACTGACGAACTCTTTGTAGTTTTAAATAATAATGTTACGTCCTGTGAACGTTAAAAAATGTAAATATTGTCAGATCCAATGTTTCCTTGACAGTAAGCAGATATCATAATGTTTGCAAATTATGATTGTACTTTTAAAAATATTTGGCCATTTTGACCGGTATTGCCCTTTTACATTTACAAACGCGTGCACGACCTTTCTACCTTCGAAGACCTCCTCGATTAAGCCTTGAAAGTACTTCAAATAGAGCGGGCTGGCTTTATCCATTGCATCGCTTTCGTTATCTTCCTTGCGCCGGCGTCTCATGAGGGTCGAAGGCCTTTACTCTACGCGTGAGCAAGTTTAGATACCGCATTCCGTCCAAATCCTTCTTGTGAGTTTCAATCCTTCCCCTCGCATGGCCGAGGCCGTAATTATTCCGGTTGTCGCTGCCCACTCGACCAAGCAGTTTGTACTGTCAAAACTCGCTAACCGGATTGGGTGTAATTATCTTAGATTGGAAAGCGGCGCCACGTGGAAAGGATGACTCTCTCGCGGTGGGTGGGTGTACTGCGCGTGCTATCGGGGTACGATAGTTAATGAGTTCGCTGGTATAGCGTCCATACTGTCATGATTTTCATTTGTGTCAGTAAATGTCTTGAATGTTTGCCTGATGGGCTCAATAAAGGAATGTATACTGTCTTACCACTTTCATTTCTCCCAATGATTTTCTTATTCACTTTCTGTATATGTCGATTTGTTATCTGCATTCTATTTTGATATTTCCCCTTATCCTAATATTATTTGCTAGGATATAATTTCTTTATGTGACCACTTTCGAAATATGTGTGTGTATAAATGTGCTCTGACCTTGCATACCCTATGGACCTGTGAACAAAAGCGGTCCACGCGAAGCAGGAGATTAAACCTTATGTGGACTTGCACACGTCCACATAAGGTTTCCCCCTCTCTGAAAAACAGCTTTAGAGGCATTTTTAGGTTAGGGTTATTTGTCGCAAGATGAAGGGGAATACTTAAGGAGATCACGATCAAAATATCAGGGTAAAAGAGCGTGCACAGTGCGTGTTAGATTAGCTTTTGTCTCCCATTTTTTTTCTTAACTACATGAAAACAAAGGAAAGTCCACACTATGTATGGAACGTAAATGTGTGTGTGTTTCCACGACGAAAATAAATCATTAACATTACTTTGTCCGGAAATAAGATCTCTTAAACAATCTCTTCACACTTATTGTCCAATCACCAGCAATGATGAAATGTTTATGATTTTATATTTTTCATTTCATGTCATTTGAATGGAAATTCAAAAGGTTATTTCCTCGGCAGACATGCCGAACTTAGACAGTGCTCCACCTAAAACAGTGAACGCGTTTCACACTTTTTTGACTGAGCATGTTTTGGAAAACGACCAACATATTGTAATTAAAACAATCTATCAATAGACACATCATCCAATTTCTCACCGTACCCAAAAGGTACATGATCAGTGTGCTAAGAGCCTAAGACAATCAATTTGCACTCAGCGTGTTTACTTCAAGGCCTTTAGATGTTACAGAGGGTATTTGGCCTTTCTGGTTGCACTAGGTCTACTTATATCAATTTTTAAATGTACGTCACCCGGTCTATTTCACACAAAAATATGACGAATTGAAATTCCAGACATTCGTGGTGTTTTTTTCATAGACTCGCCAGCAAAGTTCAATACAGAATGCGGGAATATACGAGAGTGTGGAACTACTAGGTATACCGTACAGGAACTAAAACGTGTGCAGCGTCCTGTTTTTTCCGAAATAATAGCTTTGTGGCTGGGCTAAAAGGTAGACAGAAAACAAATATTGGTTTTGCGAAAAAGAACAAAGCATTACGATTTAAAACGACATAATTCAAATCGATGACCTCAATTTCCCATCAATCGATTACGACTATTGCTATGGGTAAAATCAAACTGTGAAACCGTAACTAGACTAGTCAGTGTATGGTACCAAGACGTGCAAAGAGTGATCGTGAAGTCTCGAGACCTACAAGCTGTTCCATTTCTCAAGAAAGTTATAGAAAAAACGGTTCCGCCATAATTACGAGATTTTCTGAATAACATGAGTACCTTTCTTAGTCTTATCACCAATCTTATAAACAACTCATCAAACCTATGAAGTAGGCCTATATTTATTGCTATGTTCAGGCTGCGGCACAATGTACGCGGGGGCAATGTCACTAGATCACATATTATTGTGGAGTCTTCATCATGCATAATAACATCGATCTTGTAAACCAACATCCCCCGAGGTAGTTGTATATCCGCCCAGGTACATATTCGCTGCAGGCATTCAAGCATTGAAGATTGGCTATGCGAAGAGGTGGATGACATTATAACACGGGGGACATAATTGTTGAAGGCTTCTACCATACGATGAGACTTCACCTGGCGACAAACTTAGAGCTTGCTGAACTCGGGAATCCTAAAACCGTTGTCAAGATGCATCATGGGATACCCCGGCATGCACTACGGTTACTATAGACTATTTCTGTGGTCCGGTGTGAATGTCGATTTCAGACAGAGACTAGCGGCATTTGGGTGATCCCTTCAAAAGGGAGTCTCTATATAGAGTACCGAGGTGTGACGTCAGTTGGCGTGACAACTGGTCTATAAACAAACTCCCATCATGCCTGCTGAGGGCCGAGCATTGTCAAAATGGATCTCTTTCAAACACATTTAAACTTAAAACAGTTGCTCTGCTGATAACTAGTCACGCAAACATATATAGAAAATGGTAAATCTGGTTATAGACTCTGTGCAGTGACGTCATCACTTGGGTAATTTGGGCTGCAGTCCAATCACCTTTATTGGACAGTACAAAAATATGAAAATGACAAATAACAACCCGCCCTTACTTCCGATGTTTCATTGCCGTCGTGGATTTTTCCCTGCCAAGGATTCCTTGCTGCGCACTGCAGGCAGAAATGAACTGTACTATACTCTTCGCTCGTAATATTTGATTGATGAGCTGGTTTGTATTTTGCAATTAAATTAAATGACCATTTCTGTTTGTTTACCGAGTTTAATACAATAATCCATTCTACATGTCTTCATGTTTCCTTCCTGATGTAATGACATGGAAAAAGACAATTACCATAACGACCTTCACGTTTTGATTGAATTCAAGCTTGACGGCCATTTACGTACTCTTCTACTGGTACCAATTATTATTGCGATACCAGAAAATGACCCCTAAAGAGCCCTCTGTCGTCTTTAATTGACAATAAACGAATGCTGACAAACCTATGCCCTCTCAGGCATACTTGAGAACCTCATAGAGACCCGCGTGCAATTTGGAATTCTTAATTGGTCCCTTCGCGAAGAACATTATGTAGCATTGCATCTGACCGTGTTTATGCACTAATCGTTTTCCTTTTCCATCACCGATGATGCATGTAATGAGAGATGAGATGGACTAATTGGTAAGACGTCCCTGACGTATTTTTGTTAAGTCCTCAGAAGCCTGTAATTACTTGTCGATTGCCACTGTCTATCGTCGTCTCATAATTGTGGAACTATCACCCCCCCCCCCCCCCCCCCCCCTGTGTAAACTCAGTGTTTCAATGTAATAAGTCGGTCTCGTGTTCACAGCCTGCATGTTCTGGCCTGAAACAACTACACAGTTATCCAAACAATCTACAGACACACGGAAAACTCTTTGGGAAAGGGAGTGCTCCTAGATAAACGGCGGCCGTCTTTGAAGCTGATGACTCCGGTTAATTTGAGTCCTTTCTACTCGGGTGGATTTCACAATCCTCGGTCCACGTTTTTTTCTTTCTCTGTCTGTGGACATCTTCGTTTCGGACTCGCTTGGCACCGCGCGCGTCTGTACCGTCGGTTGGGAGAAAATTAGATAAACCGCGGCCATCCCTGGTACTTAGCGCGCTGTGATCATGTTAACCTGGTTAGCGGGGGCCCAGGCTTAGTCTCCCGTGGGAACGCTTCAAGCACGATGCGCAATTACAGCCGCGGTGTCTTCCAGGCGTTCGAGCAACCATCAGCATGGGCAAACACTCACACACGCACTAGGAGCTATAGGAGTCAGCGGTGATGGATGAGTATATACCTGTCCCTCCCCGGCCACAGTTTGTCTCTGTATGCCAACAAGGTTCGTCCAGCCTGCTGCTGTTAGGTCGATTGAGTTCCCTCTGATATACTATCTACGTCCATCTATCCAGGCCCGTTCCGGTAATGTCTCCGAGCTTTCGCTGCGTGTCGCTGCGGTGTATCACTCCGTATTATACCGGTACTTCATTCCGTCGAGGGCTGCGCTGGACAAATAGCTATGATGATGTCTTGATCAGATTAAAGATAATTGATATCGAGTGCTGTGCGAAAGGCAGGTAAGATATTCATGTAACACCTGAAGCATCGGCCTCGATCCACTGTCGTCCGTCCGGTACGGTACTGGACTATATGACTGATAAATCGTCGTGGAAAGAGGTCAATTTCTTGCTTCGCACGTGAAAAGAATACTGGATACATATCGTGAATGTGTCAAAACTGTCAACACGTGGTACCTATGTGTATAATTAGGCCTATATCCATTTGGAATATGTGCTCAATATTACAAGAAGTTGGACCATGGAATTATGTTGCAGAGTAAGCCAAAACAAATGCGGATTATATCATTAATATGACACGCTTCATCCACTTATTATAAGCATCTAATTTTCAGCAATAACAAAATGGGCGCCATTGAATCAGTTTTCACATGGTATTTGATGTTAATATATTTTTTGGTTTCTTTACTTTAGTTATATTCCTTTCAGTTATTATTAACCCCCTCACCATCCCCCGTTGTCCTTTCCTTTCATCTCTACCAGTTTCCACGTTTTTCAGGTTTTTTGTTTGCATCATTTATCCTTCGAAAGAGATTCTGACAGAATTGAACCGTCAGGCCCTCAGATCATTCCATTTAGCAAGAGGTTTGCAGCACTATTTCATTTGTTTCTTTACTTGTCACTTTTCTCAAACCCCAAGTTTTATGAATGATGTAATTACTTGCAAAGGTGTCCTGGACAGTGATATTTCAAATTTTGATGTTATTGATACAGGACTTGCGGCGCTAGATGATAGATTTCAATTGTACCAAGTAGCCGTGTTTGTATTTTGCCATCACGGCTATAAAGTGCCACCGCAATTCACTATGCGATTCAACCTCACAATGCGGTCTCTACGTTATTTTCATCCAAAACGATAAGAGTTGTGTCGTGGCTTAATGAAAACATAACATATGGCGCGAAGCCGCTGTGAATGTCAGATCTTATGTATTGATTTTCTTTTGCTAACACTATGCGGTGATCATAGTGCGGGCAACAAATGCATGGTCGACCGGTGGACGTTACGATCGCCTGTAATGTGGACGTCTCGGTACCAGACGCTGACTGGTCTAGCCACGGACCCCTTGGTCTGTTTCTTACCCCAAGTTGAGATCTATAATATTTCATTATTTTGATAAACCAATTTGCAATATTTTCAACATGTATTATTAATAAATAATGTTCATACTGTTTTTTATACTTTGGACGCCGCGTACGTTGTGAGCTCACATGCCAACATGTCATGCACCGTATTCTCACAAAATCTCTTGTTTTAGGGTAACTTGCATGTTGTATTGGATAGAGTAATTAATTATTATATGCCTAAAACTACCGTATTATATAGCGAGATGTATCTACCAATTCGATGTATCCGACGAGTAGGCAACAGCTTTTACGTGGAGAGAATTACTTTGAGTGCCCTCAACAGGTTGTGCACGGAGCAAATAGCTTGACCAGACCTTAAAACCATCAAGGATTTCTAGTGGCCCGTAATACAAGTATATTCTGTATCTGGGCAAGGATAAACCCCTGGATTTGTCTGAAGTACTCGATGTAGGGTCGTGTTTCCGTTCGGGTCTTTTGCCTCAGAGGACATGCGTGTTTGGTTCTCGTCAGATCCATGTCTGGGGGCGGAGATCCATACTGAGGGAATAAAGAATCGACACTGTTTGTTTGGGCAAACAAATCCCGTGTAGTTTGGTAAACTGTTAAGTTCCTCAACATGCATGTTTTTTTTTTTTTTTTTCTTTCTTTCTTTGTTTGTTAGATGATGTCGAAGTGAAGTTCATTGGTTTTTGTTCTCATTGTCGGTAATTTCTACTGAAGCCGGTGTAAGGATTTGTCGTTGTTGATGATTTTGAGGCTTGTTACGATGGTATTGAATCACACAAAGTGTGAAAACTGCATGTAACTTTTTGCCAACTCTATCCCAATGCTATATCCGACTTTTCATTCCAAAATGAGGCAGCAAGTGGGAACAATGGGAACAAAGGTACCTGCCTAGCTGTTTGTTCTGCGCTTTTTAGATCGGTTACAAAAGGATCTGAATCTCCATATCAGCCTACATAACACCACTAACTTACGAATGAGTAATGGAGTTTAAAAAAATGTGTTTTCGAAAAGACTCCCGTCGATTGGGCAACGTGAAATTCCTAGCGTACACCTTACGCACGTGGTTGATGTAAAAAAGAAACACGTACAGCGTGTAATGGCGTTCATTTTTTTTTCTGGCACTGTGAGAGCGGAAGCGCCATATCATAGACACTCAATGAATTCTAACCGACTTTGATTGCCTTCGACCTATTAATATGTACACAACCAGGGGCTAATACACTAAGTGTATTCACCGTATATACTTGGGCCCCAATCAATAGACTCCAGATTGTAGTTTTGTTGCCCATCGGCGGGTTTAATTTTCCGCCGTCGCCCATTAAGAGAGTGCGCAATATGGACGTGTCGGTGGGTTTTTTGCAGCAAGAGCCCGATACCCCTGACGGCAAGAAAAACCTTTAATATCTCAAGTTTCATTACGCGCAGCCAGAATAGAACACCGTCGGTTTGTCTTTCTAAATTAGTACCGCCATTAACCCCGCCAAGGCGTTTGCGAAGGGGATGCAGGGGGGGGGGGGGGGGGGGGGGGGGGGGGGGGGGGTGCTGGGGTGCTGGGGTGCTGGGGTGATCGGAAATGTTCATGATAAACTTGGAGAGATTTGATTAGTTTTACCGTGGGCCGTTTTCCTGTCCTCCAGCGCAGAGTCGGCGTTCTGTTGTAACCACCCGGGATGAGTTTACCCGGTGGACCAAACGCGCATGCGCAGTCGATGAGGAAAAAAGCAGGAAAGCATGCGAGCACCTGCGCATGCTCCACGGGAGTAAAGGCATCATGGTGTAAGACACGGACGCCACTGAATGCGAGCGACGCATCCATACTCTAAATAAGATTACTTTATATACCCGAAATAAAAGCTCTTGGCGTTGCTGTATTCCACGATACGAATGTCGTATCATCAGATTTGATTGGGAAAAAAATAGGAGTTAACTTAATTTTGCTCTCCTGGTTTCCATTCGGTGCACCGAGGCCGCTAATATAATTTTCATCATTATGTTATTGGTTTCATCGAGTGTTAGAAGTGGGTCAGACGTGCGAGAAAAAACTTGCCGTTGCGCCATCGGAAATCGATCCCGCTTGCGAAATTACCCGGCGCTTTGCTTTTTTTGCCACAAAAGGCTTTGTAATCGGGAGACCCCCGTAATGCTGAAGTGCACCTACCCGGAACACAAATACTGCCCGACGTGTCGAGAAGAAATTCAGCGTAGAGGGCCCTCGAAATTTAGACCCGTCCCGCGTCGCAAGTCAACAACCTGCCCTGGCTATAGGGATGAAGGCGAGTGGAATGAGAGCCCGGGGAGTTCGGAATTTCACCGACAGCACTCACACCTTCCGCACTACTCAGAAGTGCTAGTTGTATGTCAGAGAAATATGTATTATTGTGCCCCCAGGGGAAAACGAAGCTACATGTTGCTTGTACCTGGACCTCAGCTGCTCCACAGTTGGGGTTTATTCTCATGCAAACACGCCATGGATATATGGTATCATGTAAACACGCGCGGTGGCTTCTTAGTAATAAGTGCACTCGACACTAACGAAAAACTTTAAATTGAAAACAAAATACTGCTATATTGTTTAAAGCTCCTTCTCTGAGGTTGTGAATACTAACATCTGTTTTTTGTTATAATTGTTTATAATAATATCCACACTGCTGGGTTTCTACGCATGCTTGTTGGTCAAATTCATTGTGTATCACCTTAATTCCTCCACCCATACGGGGCATTTATTTGCCCCGTTACTAAAAAACAAAACAGTTTTTCATCCAGGTCGTCTAAGGGCGCTTTGATGATATTCCGAAGGGAGTAGGGGAAACACAGCCAAGACGTACTAGCCATAGCCATCGGCAGTCAGGCCCGTACTTAGGCCGCGGCAATACATTTTTATTGCATCTGGGAATCGATAACAGTCACTTCAAAATGTCATTCAGGACTCTTTTAGTCGGTGTTGAGGGGGGCCCCTTTGGACGAAGTTTCCCGATCGACCGGCCCGCGGGAGGCTCTCCTGTTGAATCGTTCGATATCCACTTTTTATTTTTTTTTCCTCCCCGTCGGACCAATAAGAGGCTTCAATTTTTACGATTTCGTGGCTTTATTTTCTTCGCAGAACTTCCACGTATTCCGGCCTTCCTCCTAATTTTTCCTCTTGGCAGAACCCGCAGCCTGTTTAATTATTTTAAGATCATCGGTGTGATCTGATCTGTCAAATTCAGAAGAGACTGATTTTTCCATCGTCGAGCTAGTAAGACATCTTGTCTGAAATGATTTCCAATTTTTGTAGTTATTAGAACCAAATCGTACAGTCTAAGGAATGCGCAAGAGGTACAGATGTGGAACCGTTAGAGGGTATTCATATGAGAAAAATTAATGTCCTTATTTGTATCCACTGAAGTGCCTCAAATATCAGATTTCGGTTACTTTTTAAGGATCGGACTTATTTCTTTCAAAAATTAGCATTACTCAGATAAAAAGTGAAGTCGTTAAGAATTCCTGTAATTTTGACTTATTTTTAAGTGCAGTAGGCCCTATACCTTAAAATTTTGCACTGAATCAGATCTAGTTTCTCCTTTGATTGGTGATTTCGCGCCGTTTTGATTTTGGCAGGAAAGAAATCTGCAAGAGCTGCTAAGGCGAGTCCGCACTAAACCTGACTTAATTATTACCGGTTGGCCATCTCCGTTTCCCTCGATACTCGACGTTTTGCACAGGTACGTGCAGAAGCCCACATTTTCTCCTCGCCCGAACAGCATTTCTTAAGTTGAGGTCAGCCGGCGTGAATCAGCAGTTCAACCCTCCCGCTCTTCAGAGAATACTCCAGCCCCTCTCCCGTCCGGCACGAGCCCCGCTTACCCTCGGGTCTGCCGTACCGCCAAAGATTTGGATCATTCTTCGAGCGATTCCCGCCAGAAATGTGACAGTGCCTCACGCTCCAATGGTCCGTTGAGATTCCTTCCTGTCACGCCCACAACAGTAGCGGAAACGGGTTGTTTGTTTTGCAGCTGAATAGAGCGTGGAAGTATCGCGACTTCATGCTTACTTTTTAGGACTTTTTTTTATACATGAACGTCTTGGTACTAAACACTGACCATTTCGACGGACTCTTTATTCTGTCGTTAACGATAGCAATAGACCAATTGGAAAGTGAGGTCAAATTTTCCAGTCAACATAATTTTGGTCATAACTTTGCGCTATTTTACAAATGCATAAATTATTAATTTAAAATAGAAAACTTTACAGGACCACATTATTGTCGTTTCCCAACTTAGCCCAGAAACTTCATACATTAGACCGCACGCGTTGAAGTTCCCGGAAGTATGTATTCTCGCCAAATTTGCTTGGATTTGAGGATTTTTCTCTCAATTGGAGAAAAATCGAGGACATTTAGCACCTGTCTTATGGATGTCAGGGTAAATTCTGGCAAACCCTGTTTTAGTCGCGGTTTATTTAATCAAGCTTTGATTAGAACCCTATACTAATATTGGTTGGTGGTAGACGTTCTTTCTACAAAAAAGGACGGGAAAAGGTCACGCCGGGGGGGGGGGGGGGGGGGTGTTCGATATGAGAGTTGGCAAGCGGCAGCTTTAGAAAGAGTGGGAAAGGGCGGCATCCTTTGGTTCCTGTAGCGTCAGTCAACTGGCTACAGATTGCAATGCTGTCAGACGTATATACTGCCCCCGCAACAACAACAAAAAACTCAGCCGTAAAGAGCAGTCTGTACCTTTATACGCGGGCACAATCTGTTTGCGTTAGTGATGTAATTATTTACA
The DNA here is from genome assembly GCA_037893225.1 of Hippasteria phrygiana. Lineage (NCBI taxonomy): Eukaryota > Metazoa > Echinodermata > Asteroidea > Valvatida > Goniasteridae > Hippasteria > Hippasteria phrygiana. Next base: position 257,571 of record JAZGUH010000713.1, on the reverse strand, counting down.
CCATAAACCTTGTTACCGGGATTTTGTGTTGAGCTTTGCTTAAGACTTAAGTCGTCTCCCTAGTTTTGCCACGCTTAAAATTTCGACGAATTGTTTTTAGCATGCAGTGACATCAATGCATCACGCAGTATAAAATGGAAATGATTTTTTTTAGAACTTTACATTAATTGAGATCACTGATGAAAATAATACGCAAAACATGTATATTCATTTATTTTTTAATAAAAATGAGCATTCAGACGCAATATTAGCAATTTGTACGGACTGTACAAAAAAGATCGATCTTTGGATTAAATCACACTAGGATGGTTCAGGAACACGAGCGAAACGGTGAATTACATATCCTATATATGAAGTGTTTGCCAAAGATGTTGGCTATTTTGGTGCGTGCTACATGTACATGCTTCCAACCAGGTAGGGTTGGCCTCTGTTCCAGCCGTCAGCGATCAATTTGCTAATGCCATAATGAGATATTGAACACCCTGACTAATCAGTCGGACGGCTATGCAGGTGGCGTCGGAGACTATAGCCACGCAATCCTCCTCCCAGGGCATAGAACATGCAGCCCCAATATTTTCACAAGATAAGGAAATTGGGTCCTTACGAAAACAAGAGGGAGAGCGTGGAAAAACATGACTTTGTGATGAAAAAAGGTCTCATGTTATTCGGTTGGACAGAATAGTGTGCAAATTCAATTTGAAGATGATTTGAAACGTGGATACCCCTTGCTGTCTGCGGATCTAAAAAGATCAAATTGCAGCCTAATTTCGTTTCATTTCTCTATTGCCTTTGTCTGCTGGTTTCATTAAAGGGTATAAAAGAACTAGTTCATCGATCTACTCAAAATCCGCAATCCGAGAACCCGTTTGTCCTAGTAACTGATCCGCAACACAATCCGCAATGCATACGAAACCTTATCTCTGGACGGTGATTGTACGCATGCCCAGTAGGGCAGTGACGACATAGCCCAACCTGGGTTGTGTCTGCGCCGAACGAAAGTTGGCAAATGTTGCCGTACCGTGTGCAGTCGCACTGTGCATTTGTGACGACGGCATGCGCGAACATGGAAAAGCAAAACACTTCAAAAATATGATGGTGATGCGGGACACACCACAATACTGAGACATTGCATGGTAGTTTTAGCCTAACTTATCTTATAGTATCGAAGATTATTGCTATTATACGTTTGGCTTGACGTATAGTTTCATCACGGCGCTTAAATCTACCCAAGATACGTGCAGCTGCCAAGCAACAGAATCAAACACATACGGATTGTTGCCCACGTCACCAATGTGACGTTCATTTTTTAAATTTACACAGCCTTCTGTTTATATATATTTTTTGTTTCTTGAATTCTGCAGGGCCTCACGGCAATAACAGCACGTCTGAGCTGATAGATCGCTGTTGTCTCTCATTCTGTCTCGAGTGATTGCGAGAGTCAACTGGCCCGGTGATTGCCGAGTGCGCCAAGGAAATGTTCTACCGCGGTGTGTCGTGGGGTATAAGATGACTGTGAGTTGGGGCAGCATACCAGACGAATTGTCTCCGAGTTTGTCTCCTCATCCAACCAACGCGCCGTTAATGTACAGTGAGTCGTGGGACGACCGAAATGCCTCAATGAGTGAATTGGAGCCGCTCGCCCCCGGGGACCCGAACGTGGCGGCCGGCATTGCGCTGGCCGTCATCTCGCTACTCACGGTGTTTGGGAATATCCTGGTCATTGCCGCCGTCACTTCATGGAGGAAACTACGGCACAAGATCACTAGCTGGTTCGTGGTGTCCCTCGCTTTCTCGGACGTCTTGGTAGGATTCCTCGTCATGTCGTGGAACGCGGCCTCTTTTACCATCGGCTACTGGCCGTTCGGTAAATTCTGCGCCGTCCATCAGGCACTGGACATCATGATGTCCACAGCATCCATCTTGAACCTGTGCGTGATCGCACTGGACCGGTTCTGGGCCGTGACGCAACCCTTTGACTACCAGAGCAAGATGACCAGGAAACGAGCCCTGCTGATGATAGCTTGCGTTTGGATCGTGTCCTGCGTCCTGTCCTTCGTGCCAGTGCTAACAGGAATACACACTGTGGATGGGATCGAGGATTCCATATCAACCAACCCGCCCACCTGTGATTTTATCCTGAACGGAATATACGCCGTCGTGTCTTCGTGCATTAGCTTTTACGTTCCTTCCATCGTCATGATCATAATATACCTGTTGATATACAAGGAAGCGAGGAGACAGGAACAGAGTATACGCAGTCAGAATAGGGTACTGGATAACAATCAGAAGGGCGAGCACAAGGCAGCCAAGACCCTGGGCGCCATCTTGGGCGTCTTCGTGTTCTGCTGGCTGCCGTTCTTCGTGGTGAACTGCATTCTTCCGTTCTGCAAGGAGTGCATCAGTGATGCGGTGTTTACAATCGTCTTGTGGCTGGGTTGGATCAACAGCTCCCTGAACCCGCTCATTTACGCCACCAACAGGGAGTTTCGCACGGCATTTAAGCGGCTGCTTTGCAAGAAGCGGTTCTTGAGGGACCGGACGATGGAGTACAGTACCACGGTGACGTTGCTCATGCACATGGGCAATGGTAAGGTGGACTCCAATAAGAACGAGCGTAAGAAGAAGACTAAGGCTGGAGCGAGCAGCCGGCAGTCGGCCCCGGCCCACACGCTGACCGCCATCACGGAGTTTGTCACTGAAGAATCGCTAAAGGAAGAATGTGAAGGGGAGGGAGAGGGGCCGTACCCGGAACATAACATCGGCCCCAGGCTCGCCAAATACCAGTCAGATACAGAGGAGAATCTTACGCCGCCTGAAGACTGGAAGTGATTCGTGGAACGCTCAACGCGTCCTGGAAGACAACAAAAGGCTGAATATTCCCTCAATGTGACGTGCTGAACCTACCCTGGGCTAGATTTACCCCTGAACTGAAAACGCGACGTTTGCCCATGCCGGTTTAGGAAGGATGGGAACTGTACGAGAACCACACGCATGCACATTTACGCAAGGGTAATTTCAGCACGGGCAAACTTAGCTTGTGACACCAGGAGTCATTCTACGACCATACATCCTCCGTCTGTGTGTTAGATTTCAGTCACCCTTGACGTACCGGTAGTTTATAGTTTCAGAATGGAAATGTTTCTATATTTACACAATCCGAGCAGTGCAATTTGTCATGTTTATATTTTTGAGTTTACTTGATTTCCGGTAAGGTTAACATAGTAATGTTACCATGTACTTACAAACCGCGCACGTGTGTAGTGGGGTAGAGATATTTCTCTGGTATATATATATATAAATAAATAAATAGATAAATAAATAAACTTTTAACATTCCATAGGATTTGTACAAGGCTTGAACATATTTATCTGAACGATGAATCATGTGTTGCTCTTTTTGCTCAATCTATTGCAGATTAGATTCCTATTGCTAAAATAGGCAAACGAGATACGTCAATGTCCTCACAATTTGGATCTAAAATGGCCGTCCGCATCAGTGCATGCATGGATAATTATGTGACAATGCTTTGATTTATGTAGCTATTATTTGGGGGTCTTCCGCTCTGCGGCACTGAATTTCTTGCATAAGCCATGCGAGATGTTGAGGGTGGTTAGTCAACAAAGGGCAGCAATCTCTTTGGTCGCAGTAGCAGCGCACCAACCGTTGATTCTGCGTGCATGATTTTTTCGCTGATTCGGGCCACAATGACTTCGGTGCATAACTCGCACTCCTTGATGCTAGAGTAATTCCCAGTATGTTTCAGTTCACTGAAAACTACCCAGAGACAATTCCCAGCAAGTTCAAAGTTAGCGCGTCCACCAAACGTAAAGCGGCTGAGTTCTACTAAAACACCACACGTACCTTTCCCAGGATACACTGCGCGAAAAAGCCTCTCCAGAGTAAACTATTGGTGGCGCACTGTTTTGTAAATCGCCTGAATCGGCAGCGTACTTTGTGAAAAAGTAGCAATCGAGTAGCAGCCATCTCAAAAGTCTGTTACTCTGTCTGTTTTTCCTTCCATAATCGTATTTATCTTGTCAACGCATGTACATCGTGCAGAGAAATTGTATCATTAGAAGTTGTCCTCAAACCGTGGTGCTAAGCTAAATTCAATACTTTTAAAGATGCATAGGTCTGTGTGTGTCAGAAACGGGAACACTAATACATGCAGTTTTGAATGCACCTGATCAGTTATGGAGATTGTTTTACATGGCGTGTTTCAAAGCCATGTAGGCCAGTCTATTTCCCACCCCTCGTTAATCTACGAGGACTTGTTAAAACATCATTGTTTCAATTTTGTGATAAATCTTAAACATCGAATCCCAAGATAATGCTTGACGTATTGTTCGAAACAAATTGATCATCTCCGCCCCAACACGAGACTTCATAATGATCGAAACGGACACTGCTTTGACTATTTTTACCCAAAATATGTTCAAATCACCATGGCAACGTCTTTATATAAAAAACGTTTCTTTTTAGTTCACCAAATCCTGTCTTTCATAATAGCGCAGCATATGCCATGGATAGTTGACATCGAAACCAATTTGTTTAACCTACTTTAAAGAGGAAATATGGCACGTTGGTCAGTATTATTTCATAATCACCTTGCTGAAGTCACAGAGACGCGTTGGCGCCCGATGATTATACCTTGAAGACTTCATCTTGTGAGTTTCTGAAGGCGTAAAAATGGTAACCTTGAAAGACAAAGACTGTCAAGATTTTATGGGTAAAGTCGTGGTTTCTGGTCGGGTCTCTTTGGTTTGAAAAGCCACTGCGAGGAAGACATTTCAAGCATTAAACAAAAACAGCCGGACGGAGGCCCAAGATTAATAGCTATTTATTTCCCTGTTGCTCTCTCTCTTTTCTGACGATCGTAGTTTGTCTTCATGTAGACAAGAGTGATTGGAAGATTTCCAAATCCAATAATCAATTTGTGTCAATCGACCCGTTCTGTGTAACAAGCCAGGCAAATTATGCGCTTTGATGGTTGCGGAAAAAAATGGGAGAGTTGTGATTTCCTCTTTTCAATTTGTGAATTATCAAATACCATTTGACGTCTGAAACTGTTTTGAAGGGGAAATTAAAGAATTTTTCTGACGAGCATAAGTGGCATTTATTCAAGTTAAAGCGTCACCTTTTGATTATTTCAAGATATCTCTAATTATTTCAAGATATCTCTAATTATTTCAAGATATCTTTAAATCCATTTCAAGATATCTCTAAATTATTTCAAGATATCTTGAAATAATCAAAGCTAACGCTTTAACTTGAATAAATACCACTTATGCTCGCCATAAATTGTTATCTCGGCCGGTATGTATTTATTGATGAACGTGCGTGAATGTCATGTGCTGAGTTTATCTGTACCTTTTCTGAAAATACTTATGGCTGTGCTGTATGCTGTGTGAGAACCTCTGTGTAACGAAATAGGATTGGCTGGAATTTTAGATTACTTAAAATCTTCCATGAACGACTCTGTTGTGCTGCATTGTGTTTTATCACATCCTTTAAAAATTGTTACATAATCCTTTGTTGAATAAATGAATGTATAAATGCTCTTCTTATCGAAAAATATAACAGCACATAATTTTCTGATTTCTTACTGGTGTGGTGAAAATAGGGCGTGTATTGTAAACGTTTTGTACAGACGGTCAATTAGCCCTTTTATGGCGGACACAATAGGAGGGTACTATTTGATTTGGATAAACCTTTTGTGCCATACCAAAGGTTTACCCAAATCAAATAGCGCCCTCCTATTGTGTCCGCCATTATCTCAAAATTGCTAAATTTTGGGTAACTCATAAAGGGGCAGTGTTTTAATTAAAGCGATTCGGGCTATTCGTATTATACAGGGCGCCGCTAAGTGTTTGTATTAGTAGATGTCATTTTTTTTCGCAGGGAGCGTTTGAAAAGGTCGACACGTGTGCTATTTGAAGCGCAAACTTGTACCATGACACGCGCGAAGTATTAAATAGTTTGACAGTTTCGACGGGTGGTTATTGCTTATTTACTATGCTCCCAAATGCTTTTCAATATTACTATCCTTAAATGCAGTGAGAAATACCTCTGGATCAACGAGGTGATGTGGGGTAACTTGTCAACCGCAGAGCAACCGCTAGGTGGCGTACTGTATGTATTGCGAAACGCCTTTTTTGACCCATTGCAGTAAATCGCTTTGTTTGACACCAACTGCATACTAATTACAAGCATCCGTGTTTTCATTGGTTAATCGGCTCGAGTCACCGTGTTACTCTTGCTCTGATTGGTTCTTCCATTTGTGTACAAAACCATCATTGCCGATTCTTTTGTGCACAAATAAGTCTTTCTGCGATGTTTATCGGGGGTCGTTCTGGTAATGCAATTACGACATCACTTCGCAGGTTTCTGGGGTAAAAACGCTTCGTGACGCCATTCAACCAAAATAGAAAGAAAAAAGACATTCGAATCGCAAACATTTTTCATAGCGATTTTTTTGTGGTTAGGACTATAAACTGGCAATTCACAGAAGTGGATTTTAATTATGATAATGGTTGACTTTTATTGTCTTATTCCCTAGTCAAAAGGACAAAATGAGCCGAAATCTTAAAACTCCAAGCAGCTAGGGACATCGTTAAGTGCAAGGACTGCATGAGCATGCATTCAATTCTCTCTAACTCTCTCTAACGTTTCGTTTAGTAAGATTAATTAATTTCAATACTCGCCAATTCATATCATGCTGACTCTAAACTCCCAGACATGTCACAATAACATTTTCAAAGACAAACTGAAGTATTTTTTAGGAAAACGTATTATAAGAAAAGCAGTATTAAACATAGCAATAAGTGCAGCGATAATTCTACACGATCATGAAGAGTGACGGCAATTCGTTCGTCTGCCATGAATGATCGCAAGAGGGCGTTCTAATGATGACCCTTTGGCGGTTGAAGAAGATGTAAATAAGTCTAAATTGACCGACGTGTAAATTATGTTTATTAAGATTGTACATTTTAAGCTCTACATCTTGAAAGTGAAATAAGCCTTCTAGGTATGTAAATTTACTCGTTATGATAAAATTATATGTCAATGACTCAGATAACCAGCGAAACATTCACTCATTTTAGGACAGCACTAATGCAGGTAGTCCTACGAGTTTGATAGTCTGGCATCCGGACCAGAACAGTGCAACAGTAAGTAACCATGGCTTTCAACCAGAATTGCTCCTTGTTTTCGCGACAATTTAATTTGGTTGCGTCTACCTGTAGACAGTTTATTTCATTAGCAGACAAAAATCTCTGGAACGGAGCAAACGAAAGTTCAATCACAGCGTAAGTTTTATTCCACCCAGGCAATCCTTTTTTCTTAATTGGATACCGACACTAACACACGAAGAAGTAGGATTTTATAAACAAAAGGGAGTTAGATTGAGCATTTCTCCGTAACTGTCTTGGCAGAAGACGGTTTGCCGCCACAATCAACCCATTAAAGTAACGGGGACTTGAAGGCCCTTCAAGCCATGTAGTTAATCCAGTTTGGGGGAATAACGGAGCTGCCTAGGTCCATGAGTAAATCAGGCACTGGGTTCGCCCCCACCCCTCGCGCCGTATCTGCTCACTGGGGACACTAATTAGGGACCATAAATAACCGGCATTTAGAACGCTCGTTTCAGTTAAACTAAATCACCGCTTTTAAAATTATTATTACCCCTGCTCATCGGGTCCAACAATTATTCCTGAAACCTCAGTTCCATTGGTAATATACAGCCCCGGTTGGAAGTTAAGTACACATGGGCTAATCACAGGTACCCATTACTCCTGGGTGGAGAGAAGCAACTTGTGACAAAATGATGTCTTGCTCAAGGACACACCCGCCCTGCTGTACACGAACTCACAGCCTGTGGTATCGCCAAGATCTTGAGTCTTGTACACTAGGCCAAGAGGCCGCAGAAATCCACATTAAAAAAGAGAGAAACAAAATTCTATGTATTTTTTGTTCTGGTATTGAAAAGAAAAAATATTTAAAGGGTGTTTGGTTTTAAACTGACAGCTCTTATATCTGGTGTAGCGCTGCGTATGCGTATAGATGTAAAGCAGCCTCGTTCCAGATTGGGTAAATTTTGATTAACCACTGGGTAACAAGAAATATGCGTGATGCCATGACGCCTGCGCAATAACTTCAATGTTCGAAGGAACTATAACAATCCAACCTTGTTAAAAAATACCCACGGAATCGCAAGGCCCTGACTTCCTGCAGCAATGCATTTTTATAATTATTGTGCTACTAATTACCAGCAATGTGTCAACTGTGAGCTGGTTCTCAAAGAATTGTAGTCTAGTCTGACCATCGGCGACTGGACAAGATCAGATGAAATTAGTCCAACTTTCTTTAACCACATTTCTTGCCCATATTCGTCTTATTCTGAGCCAAACAAAATTTGTTCCAAGAAAACACCATTCAAAGTTCTTCGTCATACAAAACAAAATCTGACAACCGAACAGGCGCGCTTCGAATTGAGTTGCCACGAAGTCCTGTTTAATTTCTGTTTATACTCGTAAAGTTGTGTTTATGGCGGTGTGTTCGATTCGATTTAGTATAAATATAACTTTTATAAGGATTTTTTCTATGCATGATTGTATATACTCGTTGAGAGTGTCCTGTATATTGCTCGCTTCCAAGGTTTTATCATCTGCTGAATATAATACATGAGTTGTTGTTTAACAATAAAAATGTGGTTTTGTTACAAATCGGTCATGTGGAATAAATAGTGTGTGGTTTCTTACCACATTAATTAAGTCAAATCAGTTGTGTACTTCGTGTCTTCGCTTTTTTAAAGTGTTTTTCTCGTTCCTTTGGTAGGCAATCGAAAAAATGTGGTGAATGGGGTAGATATACCAGGACCAAAAATGTCTTCCTTGGGATATTTTGCTTCAAAAAGTTGGGGTGGAGGTAGCCAGATTTCCTATGACCCCACATACGACATATGACACCCCTAAATGACTTTAGAACCAATTTCATTATATTATTCGGTTGGGAAAAAAAGGTTGCCTTCACAATTGCAGCAAAGATCCAGCATGGAATGACGACTTCAGCCATGCAATATCAGATGTCTGGGATCAACTTTAATTTTTATTAATGAAATTTCTTTAATATTCATATTTTCTCAGTAATTGTAGAAATATTTCAATATTTCTATCCGATATGCTTTCATCAGATGCAAAATAGACTTCTCACACCCCTGAATGACTTTAGAACCAATTTCAGATAAATTTGAAAAATGTCATTTTTGGACCAAAATTTACAAAAATTGCAAGGGCCAAGGGGTACTCCTTACCATTACCCTTACCATTTAATTTTTCAGTCGGAAAAAAAAATTGCCTTCAAAATTGCAGCAAAGATGCAGCATGAATTGACGACTTCAGCCCTGCAATATCAGATGTCTGAGATCAACATAGATTTTTTGTATGAATTTTTATGATATTATTAATGTTCATATTTTCTCAGTAATTGTAGAAATATTGCAATATTTCCATGCGATATGCTTTCATTAGATTTAGAATAGACTTCTCACACCCCTAAATGACTTTAGAACCAATTTCAGATCAATTTAGAAAATGTCATTTTTGGACCAAAATTGACAAAAATGGCAAGGGTTACCCCTTACCATTCAATTTTTCAGTCGGAAAAAATGTTGCCTTCAAAATTGCAGCAACGATGCAGCATGAATTGACGACTTCAGCCCTGGAATATCAGATGTCTGGGATCAACTTAAACAATTTTATATATTTTAATGATTTTTAAATATTCATATTTTCTCAGTAATTGTAGAAATATTGCAATATGTCTTTCCGATATGCTTTAATCAGATGCAAAATAGACTTCTCACACCCCTGAATGACTTTAGAACCAATTTCAGATAAATTTGAAAAATGTCATTTTTGGACCAAAATTGACAAAAATGGCAAGGGGTACCCCTTACCGTTATATTTTTCGGTTGGGAAAAAAATAGCCTTCAAAATTGCAGCAAAGATGCAGCATGAATTGACGACTTCAGCCATGCAATATAAGATGTCTGGGATCAACTTAAACAATTTTATAATATTTTAATGATTTTCTAAATATTCATATTTTCTCAGTAATTGTAGAAATATTGCAATATTTCTATCCGATATGCTTTCATTAGATTTAAAATAGACTTCTCACACCCCTAAATGACTTTAGAACCAATTTCAGATCAATTTGAAAAATGTCATTTTTGGGCCAAAATTGACAAAAATGGCAAGGGTTACCCCTTACCATTTAATTTTTCAGTCGGAAAAAAAGGTAGCCTTCAAAATTGCAGCAAAGATGCAGCATGGAATGACGACTTCAGCCCTGCAATATCAGATGTCTGAGATCAACATAGATTTTTTGTATGAATTTTTATGATATTATTAATGTTCATATTTTCTCAGTAATTGTAGAAATATTGCAATATTTCCATGCGATATGCTTTCATTAGATTTAGAATAGACTTCTCACACCCCTAAATGACTTTAGAACCAATTTCAGATCAATTTAGAAAATGTCATTTTTGGACCAAAATTGACAAAAATGGCAAGGGGTACCCCTTACCATTAAATTTTTCAGTCGGAAAAAATGTTGCCTTCAAAATTGCAGCAAAGATGCAGCATGAATTGACGACTTCAGCCCTGCAATATCAGATGTCTGGGATCAACTTAAAATTTTTTATATATTTTAATGATTTTTAAATATTCATATTTTCTCAGTAATTGTAGAAATATTGCAATATGTCTTTCCGATATGCTTTAATCAGATGCAAAATAGACTTCTCACACCCCTGAATGACTTTAGAACCAATTTCAGATAAATTTGAAAAATGTCATTTTTGGACCAAAATTGACAAAAATGGCAAGGGGTACCCCTTACCGTTATATTTTTCGGTTGGGAAAAAAATAGCCTTCAAAATTGCAGCAAAGATGCAGCATGAATTGACGACTTCAGCCATGCAATATCAGATGTCTGGGATCAACTTAAACAATTTTATAATATTTTAATGATTTTCTAAATATTCATATTTTCTCAGTAATTGTAGAAATATTGCAATATTTCTATCCGATATGCTTTCATTAGATTTAAAATAGACTTCTCACACCCCTAAATGACTTTAGAACCAATTTCAGATCAATTTGAAAAATGTCATTTTTGGGCCAAAATTGACAAAAATGGCAAGGGTTACCCCTTACCATTTAATTTTTCAGTCGGAAAAAAAGGTAGCCTTCAAAATTGCAGCAAAGATGCAGCATGGAATGACGACTTCAGCCCTGCAATATCAGATGTCTGAGATCAACATAGATTTTTTGTATGAATTTTGATGATTTTATTAATTTTCATATTTTCTCAGTAATTGTAGAAATATTGCAATATTTCTATCCGATATGCTTTCATTAGATTTAAAATAGACTTCTCACACCCCTAAATGACTTTAGAACCAATTTCAGATCAATTTAGAAAACGTCATTTTTGGACCAAAATTGACAAAAATGGCAGGGGTTACCCCTTACCATTCAATTTTTCAGTCGGAAAAAATGTTGCCTTCAAAATTGCAGCAACGATGCAGCATGAATTGACGACTTCAGCCCTGCAATATCAGATGTCTGGGATCAACTTAAACAATTTTATATATTTTAATGATTTTTAAATATTCATATTTTCTCAGTAATTGTAGAAATATTGCAATATGTCTTTCCGATATGCTTTAATCAGATGCAAAATAGACTTCTCACACCCCTGAATGACTTTAGAACCAATTTCAGATAAATTTGAAAAATGTCATTTTTGGACCAAAATTGACAAAAATGGCAAGGGATACCCCTTACCGTTATATTTTTCGGTTGGGAAAAAAAATAGCCTTCAAAATTGCAGCAAAGATGAGGCATGGAATGACGACTTCAGCCCTGCAATATCAGATGTCTGAGATCAACATAGATTTTTTGTATGAATTTTTATGATATTATTAATGTTCATATTTTCTCAGTAATTGTAGAAATATTGCAATATTTCCATGCGATATGCTTTCATTAGATTTAGAATAGACTTCTCACACCCCTAAATGACTTTAGAACCAATTTCAGATCAATTTAGAAAATGTCATTTTTGGACCAAAATTGACAAAAATGGCAAGGGCTACCCCTTACCATTCAATTTTTCAGTCGGAAAAAATGTTGCCTTCAAAATTGCAGCAACGATGCAGCATGAATTGACGACTTCAGCCCTGCAATATCAGATGTCTGGGATCAACTTAAACAATTTTATATATTTTAATGATTTTTAAATATTCATATTTTCTCAGTAATTGTAGAAATATTGCAATATGTCTTTCCGATATGCTTTAATCAGATGCAAAATAGACTTCTCACACCCCTGAATGACTTTAGAACCAATTTCAGATAAATTTGAAAAATGTCATTTTTGGACCAAAATTGACAAAAATTTTCAGTCGGAAAAAAGTTGCCTTCAAAATTGCAGCAAAGATGCAGCATGAATTGACGACTTCAGCCCTGCAATATCAGATGTCTGGGATCAACTTAAACAATTTTATAATATTTTAATGATTTTCTAAATATTCATATTTTCTCAGTAATTGTAGAAATATTGCAATATTTCTATCCGATATGCTTTCATTAGATTTAAAATAGACTTCTCACACCCCTAAATGACTTTAGAACCAATTTCAGATCAATTTAGAAAACGTCATTTTTAGGCCAAAATTGACAAAAATGGCAGGGTTACCCCTTACCATTCAATTTTTCAGTCGGAAAAAAGTTGCCTTCAAAATTGCAGCAAAGATGCAGCATGAAATGACGACTTCAGCCCTGCAATATCAGATGTCTAGGATCAACTTAAACAATTTAATATATTTTAATGATTTTTAAAAATTCATATTTTCTCAGTAATTGTAGAAATATTGCAATATGTCTTTCCGATATGCTTTAATCAGATGCAAAATAGACTTCTCACAGCCCTGAATGACTTTAGAACCAATTTCAGATCAATTTGAAAAATGTCATTTTTGGACCAAAATTGACAAAAATGGCAAGGGGTACCCCTTACCGTTATATTTTTCGGTTGGGAAAAAAATAGCCTTCAAAATTGCAGCAAAGATGAGGCATGGAATGACGACTTCAGCCCTGCAATATCAGATGTCTGAGATCAACATAGATTTTTTGTATGAATTTTTATGATATTATTAATGTTCATATTTTCTCAGTAATTGTAGAAATATTGCAATATTTCCATGCGATATGCTTTCATTAGATTTAGAATAGACTTCTCACACCCCTAAATGACTTTAGAACCAATTTCAGATCAATTTAGAAAATGTCATTTTTGGACCAAAATTGACAAAAATGGCAAGGGTTACCCCTTACCATTCAATTTTTCAGTCGGAAAAAATGTTGCCTTCAAAATTGCAGCAACGATGCAGCATGAATTGACGACTTCAGCCCTGCAATATCAGATGTCTGGGATCAACTTAAACAATTTTATATATTTTAATGATTTTTAAATATTCATATTTTCTCAGTAATTGTAGAAATATTGCAATATGTCTTTCCGATATGCTTTAATCAGATGCAAAATAGACTTCTCACACCCCTGAATGACTTTAGAACCAATTTCAGATAAATTTGAAAAATGTCATTTTTGGACCAAAATTGACAAAAATGGCAAGGGGTACCCCTTACCGTTATATTTTTCGGTTGGGAAAAAAATAGCCTTCAAAATTGCAGCAAAGATGCAGCATGAATTGACGACTTCAGCCATGCAATATCAGATGTCTGGGATCAACTTAAACAATTTTATAATATTTTAATGATTTTCTAAATATTCATATTTTCTCAGTAATTGTAGAAATATTGCAATATTTCTATCCGATATGCTTTCATTAGATTTAAAATAGACTTCTCACACCCCTAAATGACTTTAGAACCAATTTCAGATCAATTTGAAAAATGTCATTTTTGGGCCAAAATTGACAAAAATGGCAAGGGTTACCCCTTACCATTTAATTTTTCAGTCGGAAAAAAAGGTAGCCTTCAAAATTGCAGCAAAGATGCAGCATGGAATGACGACTTCAGCCCTGCAATATCAGATGTCTGAGATCAACATAGATTTTTTGTATGAATTTTGATGATTTTATTAATTTTCATATTTTCTCAGTAATTGTAGAAATATTGCAATATTTCTATCCGATATGCTTTCATTAGATTTAAAATAGACTTCTCACACCCCTAAATGACTTTAGAACCAATTTCAGATCAATTTAGAAAACGTCATTTTTGGACCAAAATTGACAAAAATGGCAGGGGTTACCCCTTACCATTCAATTTTTCAGTCGGAAAAAATGTTGCCTTCAAAATTGCAGCAACGATGCAGCATGAATTGACGACTTCAGCCCTGCAATATCAGATGTCTGGGATCAACTTAAACAATTTTATATATTTTAATGATTTTTAAATATTCATATTTTCTCAGTAATTGTAGAAATATTGCAATATGTCTTTCCGATATGCTTTAATCAGATGCAAAATAGACTTCTCACACCCCTGAATGACTTTAGAACCAATTTCAGATAAATTTGAAAAATGTCATTTTTGGACCAAAATTGACAAAAATGGCAAGGGATACCCCTTACCGTTATATTTTTCGGTTGGGAAAAAAATAGCCTTCAAAATTGCAGCAAAGATGAGGCATGGAATGACGACTTCAGCCCTGCAATATCAGATGTCTGAGATCAACATAGATTTTTTGTATGAATTTTTATGATATTATTAATGTTCATATTTTCTCAGTAATTGTAGAAATATTGCAATATTTCCATGCGATATGCTTTCATTAGATTTAGAATAGACTTCTCACACCCCTAAATGACTTTAGAACCAATTTCAGATCAATTTAGAAAATGTCATTTTTGGACCAAAATTGACAAAAATGGCAAGGGTTACCCCTTACCATTCAATTTTTCAGTCGGAAAAAATGTTGCCTTCAAAATTGCAGCAACGATGCAGCATGAATTGACGACTTCAGCCCTGCAATATCAGATGTCTGGGATCAACTTAAACAATTTTATATATTTTAATGATTTTTAAATATTCATATTTTCTCAGTAATTGTAGAAATATTGCAATATGTCTTTCCGATATGCTTTAATCAGATGCAAAATAGACTTCTCACACCCCTGAATGACTTTAGAACCAATTTCAGATAAATTTGAAAAATGTCATTTTTGGACCAAAATTGACAAAAATTTTCAGTCGGAAAAAAGTTGCCTTCAAAATTGCAGCAAAGATGCAGCATGAATTGACGACTTCAGCCCTGCAATATCAGATGTCTGGGATCAACTTAAACAATTTTATAATATTTTAATGATTTTCTAAATATTCATATTTTCTCAGTAATTGTAGAAATATTGCAATATTTCTATCCGATATGCTTTCATTAGATTTAAAATAGACTTCTCACACCCCTAAATGACTTTAGAACCAATTTCAGATCAATTTAGAAAACGTCATTTTTAGGCCAAAATTGACAAAAATGGCAGGGTTACCCCTTACCATTCAATTTTTCAGTCGGAAAAAAGTTGCCTTCAAAATTGCAGCAAAGATGCAGCATGAAATGACGACTTCAGCCCTGCAATATCAGATGTCTAGGATCAACTTAAACAATTTAATATATTTTAATGATTTTTAAAAATTCATATTTTCTCAGTAATTGTAGAAATATTGCAATATGTCTTTCCGATATGCTTTAATCAGATGCAAAATAGACTTCTCACAGCCCTGAATGACTTTAGAACCAATTTCAGATCAATTTGAAAAATGTCATTTTTGGACCAAAATTGACAAAAATGGCAAGGGGTACCCCTTACCGTTATATTTTTCGGTTGGGAAAAAAATAGCCTTCAAAATTGCAGCAAAGATGAGGCATGGAATGACGACTTCAGCCCTGCAATATCAGATGTCTGAGATCAACATAGATTTTTTGTATGAATTTTTATGATATTATTAATGTTCATATTTTCTCAGTAATTGTAGAAATATTGCAATATTTCCATGCGATATGCTTTCATTAGATTTAGAATAGACTTCTCACACCCCTAAATGACTTTAGAACCAATTTCAGATCAATTTAGAAAATGTCATTTTTGGACCAAAATTGACAAAAATGGCAAGGGTTACCCCTTACCATTCAATTTTTCAGTCGGAAAAAATGTTGCCTTCAAAATTGCAGCAACGATGCAGCATGAATTGACGACTTCAGCCCTGGAATATCAGATGTCTGGGATCAACTTAAACAATTTTATATATTTTAATGATTTTTAAATATTCATATTTTCTCAGTAATTGTAGAAATATTGCAATATGTCTTTCCGATATGCTTTAATCAGATGCAAAATAGACTTCTCACACCCCTGAATGACTTTAGAACCAATTTCAGATAAATTTGAAAAATGTCATTTTTGGACCAAAATTGACAAAAATGGCAAGGGGTACCCCTTACCGTTATATTTTTCGGTTGGGAAAAAAATAGCCTTCAAAATTGCAGCAAAGATGCAGCATGAATTGACGACTTCAGCCATGCAATATCAGATGTCTGGGATCAACTTAAACAATTTTATAATATTTTAATGATTTTCTAAATATTCATATTTTCTCAGTAATTGTAGAAATATTGCAATATTTCTATCCGATATGCTTTCATTAGATTTAAAATAGACTTCTCACACCCCTAAATGACTTTAGAACCAATTTCAGATCAATTTGAAAAATGTCATTTTTGGGCCAAAATTGACAAAAATGGCAAGGGTTACCCCTTACCATTTAATTTTTCAGTCGGAAAAAAAGGTAGCCTTCAAAATTGCAGCAAAGATGCAGCATGGAATGACGACTTCAGCCCTGCAATATCAGATGTCTGAGATCAACATAGATTTTTTGTATGAATTTTGATGATTTTATTAATTTTCATATTTTCTCAGTAATTGTAGAAATATTGCAATATTTCTATCCGATATGCTTTCATTAGATTTAAAATAGACTTCTCACACCCCTAAATGACTTTAGAACCAATTTCAGATCAATTTAGAAAACGTCATTTTTGGACCAAAATTGACAAAAATGGCAGGGGTTACCCCTTACCATTCAATTTTTCAGTCGGAAAAAATGTTGCCTTCAAAATTGCAGCAACGATGCAGCATGAATTGACGACTTCAGCCCTGCAATATCAGATGTCTGGGATCAACTTAAACAATTTTATATATTTTAATGATTTTTAAATATTCATATTTTCTCAGTAATTGTAGAAATATTGCAATATGTCTTTCCGATATGCTTTAATCAGATGCAAAATAGACTTCTCACACCCCTGAATGACTTTAGAACCAATTTCAGATAAATTTGAAAAATGTCATTTTTGGACCAAAATTGACAAAAATGGCAAGGGATACCCCTTACCGTTATATTTTTCGGTTGGGAAAAAAATAGCCTTCAAAATTGCAGCAAAGATGAGGCATGGAATGACGACTTCAGCCCTGCAATATCAGATGTCTGAGATCAACATAGATTTTTTGTATGAATTTTTATGATATTATTAATGTTCATATTTTCTCAGTAATTGTAGAAATATTGCAATATTTCCATGCGATATGCTTTCATTAGATTTAGAATAGACTTCTCACACCCCTAAATGACTTTAGAACCAATTTCAGATCAATTTAGAAAATGTCATTTTTGGACCAAAATTGACAAAAATGGCAAGGGTTACCCCTTACCATTCAATTTTTCAGTCGGAAAAAATGTTGCCTTCAAAATTGCAGCAACGATGCAGCATGAATTGACGACTTCAGCCCTGCAATATCAGATGTCTGGGATCAACTTAAACAATTTTATATATTTTAATGATTTTTAAATATTCATATTTTCTCAGTAATTGTAGAAATATTGCAATATGTCTTTCCGATATGCTTTAATCAGATGCAAAATAGACTTCTCACACCCCTGAATGACTTTAGAACCAATTTCAGATAAATTTGAAAAATGTCATTTTTGGACCAAAATTGACAAAAATTTTCAGTCGGAAAAAAGTTGCCTTCAAAATTGCAGCAAAGATGCAGCATGAATTGACGACTTCAGCCCTGCAATATCAGATGTCTGGGATCAACTTAAACAATTTTATAATATTTTAATGATTTTCTAAATATTCATATTTTCTCAGTAATTGTAGAAATATTGCAATATTTCTATCCGATATGCTTTCATTAGATTTAAAATAGACTTCTCACACCCCTAAATGACTTTAGAACCAATTTCAGATCAATTTAGAAAACGTCATTTTTAGGCCAAAATTGACAAAAATGGCAGGGTTACCCCTTACCATTCAATTTTTCAGTCGGAAAAAAGTTGCCTTCAAAATTGCAGCAAAGATGCAGCATGAAATGACGACTTCAGCCCTGCAATATCAGATGTCTAGGATCAACTTAAACAATTTAATATATTTTAATGATTTTTAAAAATTCATATTTTCTCAGTAATTGTAGAAATATTGCAATATGTCTTTCCGATATGCTTTAATCAGATGCAAAATAGACTTCTCACAGCCCTGAATGACTTTAGAACCAATTTCAGATCAATTTGAAAAATGTCATTTTTGGACCAAAATTGACAAAAATGGCAAGGGGTACCCCTTACCGTTATATTTTTCGGTTGGGAAAAAAATAGCCTTCAAAATTGCAGCAAAGATGAGGCATGGAATGACGACTTCAGCCCTGCAATATCAGATGTCTGAGATCAACATAGATTTTTTGTATGAATTTTTATGATATTATTAATGTTCATATTTTCTCAGTAATTGTAGAAATATTGCAATATTTCCATGCGATATGCTTTCATTAGATTTAGAATAGACTTCTCACACCCCTAAATGACTTTAGAACCAATTTCAGATCAATTTAGAAAATGTCATTTTTGGACCAAAATTGACAAAAATGGCAAGGGTTACCCCTTACCATTCAATTTTTCAGTCGGAAAAAATGTTGCCTTCAAAATTGCAGCAACGATGCAGCATGAATTGACGACTTCAGCCCTGCAATATCAGATGTCTGGGATCAACTTAAACAATTTTATAATATTTTAATGATTTTCTAAATATTCATATTTTCTCAGTAATTGTAGAAATATTGCAATATTTCCATGCGATATGCTTTCATTAGATTTAAAATAGACTTCTCACACCCCTAAATGACTTTAGAACCAATTTCAGATCAATTTAGAAAACGTCATTTTTAGGCCAAAATTGACAAAAATGGCAGGGTTACCCCTTACCATTCAATTTTTCAGTCGGAAAAAAGTTGCCTTCAAAATTGCAGCAAAGATGCAGCATGAAATGACGACTTCAGCCCTGCAATATCAGATGTCTAGGATCAACTTAAACAATTTAATATATTTTAATGATTTTTAAATATTCATATTTTCTCAGTAATTGTAGAAATATTGCAATATGTCTTTCCGATATGCTTTAATCAGATGCAAAATAGACTTCTCACAGCCCTGAATGACTTTAGAACCAATTTCAGATCAATTTGAAAAATGTCATTTTTGGACCAAAATTGACAAAAATGGCAAGAGGTACCCCTTACCGTTATATTTTTCGGTCGGGAAAAAAGGTAGCCTTCAAAATTGCAGCAAAGATGCAGCATGGAATTGACGACTTCAGCCCTGCAATATCAGATGTCTGGGATCAACATAGATTTTTTGTATGAATTTTTATGATTTTTATTAATTTTCATATTTTGTCAGTAATTGTAGAAATATTGCAATATTTCTATCCGATATGCTTTTATTAGATTTAAAATAGACTTCTCACACCCCTAAATGACTTTAAAACCAATTTCAGATAAATTTGAAAAATGTCATTTTTGGACCAAAATTGTACCCCTTACCGTTATATTTTTCGGTCGGGAAAAAAGGTAGCCTTCAAAATTGCAGCAAAGATGCAGCATGGAATGACGACTTCAGCCCTACAATATCAGATTTCTGAGATCAACATAGATTTTTTGTATGAATTTGTATGATATTAATCATTTTCATAATTATTTTCTCAGTAATTGTAGAAATATTGCAATATTTCTGTCCGATATGCTTTCATCAGATTCAAAATAGACTTTTCACACCCCTAAATGACTTTAGAACCAATTTCAGATCAATTTGAAAAATGTCATTTTTGGGCCAAAATTGACAAAAATGGCAAGGGTTACCCCTTACCATTTAATTTTTCAGTCGGAAAAAAAGTTGTCTTCAAAATTGCAGCAAAGATGCAGCATGAATTGACGACTTCAGCCCTGCAATATCAGATGTCTGGGATCAACTTAAACAATTCTATAATATTTTAATGATTTTCTAAATATTCATATTTTCTCAGTAATTGTAGAAATATTGCAATATTTCTATCCGATATGCTTCATTAGAACCAATTTCAGATCAATTTGAAAAATGTCATTTTTGGGCCAAAATTGACAAAAATTACCATTAAATTTTTCAGTCGGAAAAAAAGTTGCCTTCAAAATTGCAAAGCAAAGATGCAGCATGAATTGACGACTTCAGCCCTGCAATATCAGATGTCTGGGATCAACTTAAACAATTTTATATATTTTAATGATTTTTAGATATTCATATTTTCTCAGTAATTGTAGAAATATTGCAATATTTCTGTCGGATGTGCTTTCATCAGATTTAAAATAGACTTCTCACACCCCTAAATGACTTCAGAACGAATTTCAGATCAATTTAAAAATGTCATTTTTGGGCCAAAATTGACAAAAATGGCAAGGGTTGCCCCTTACAGTTAAATTTTTCAGTCGGAAAAAAAGTTGCCTTCAAAATTGCAAAGCAAAGATGCAGCATGAATTGACGACTTCAGCCCTGCAATATCAGATGTCTGGGATCAACTTAAACAATTTTATATATTTTAATGATTTTTAGATATTCATATTTTCTCAGTAATTGTAGAAATATTGCAATATTTCTTTTCGATATGCTTTAATCAGATACAAAATAGACTTCTCACACCCCTGAATGACTTTAGAACCAATTTCAGATAAATTTGAAAAATGTCATTTTTGGACCAAAATAAATTGACAAAAATTGCAAGGGGTACCCCTTACCGTTGCAGCAAAGATGCAGCATGGAATGACGACTTCAGCCCTACAATATCAGATGTCTGGGATCAACGTTGATTTTTTTAATGAATTTGTATTATTTTTTTTATTTTCATATTTTCTCAGTAATTGTAGAAATATTGCAATATCTCTGTCCGATGTGCTTTCATCAGATTCAAAATAGACTCCTCACACCCCTAAATGACTTGAGAACCAATTTCAGATAAATTTGAAAAATGTCTTTCTTCTTCAGAAAAAGAGTTGCCTTAAAAACTGCTGCAAAGATGCAGTTATCTGGTATCAAATTTGGATTTCTGGGATCTAGGGCCAAAATTTACCAAAATGGCAATTAGCCCTTGATGATTATGCAATGAAAGCAAACGCGGTGTGTTACGTAAAGGACTGCATGGAAACCTTTTCTTGGACTCATGTAGAGCAAGTGGTAAATAGAAGACTAAAATTACATTTACAACTTTAAAATGACAGTAGATACTTAAGAGAGAATTATAAAAGATATATAAATATGAAATACACTATAATTTCGCCATTTCTGATGAACCGTCGCGTCCTGCTTGGCTGGTCTGGATTTTTAGCTGCATATTCCTGTCGTAATGTCTGATGCTGGGGCAACTTGAGACTTGATTGTTCACTGTGCGGCTATGGTGTACTGATGAATAATCGGCCACGTTTGTTCCATCCTTTCGGACACCTCATGTCCAGTTGGGTGTGACAGCGCCCTCTGTGCACTAGCGGTAGGTGGCCGAGCGGTATAGGTGGCGCTAGTTCACCTATATTGGACAGAATTAGATGACATCGGTCAATATTACTGGTCTTGATTAATAAAATTTGCTTGTGAAAAATTATGTTGATTCGTTCTTCTGGAAAATCATTTTTAAACTTTTGAAAAGAACGGCATCTTTGAAAGATAGACCAACAGTACTATTAATTAAAGACAGTTTGCATCCCAGATGGTTTTTAAATAAACTCCTCAAAAAAGTTAGGAAACTCAAGTTTGACAGACGATTTCGCTCTTGTTTCCAACTCCTTTTCCTTGAATTTGGTATCATTGGAAAGCCCTGTTATTCTTCTTTACAATGATGTGTCATTTGTTATGATTAAGCAATTGGGGGATGTGCAGCACAGCTGAATATGGGGTTGGGTGTAAAACGAAATGTTACAAAATGCATTGCTATTGTCATACAGTGCATTCCCCTTTTGCTTGGAGGATGGGAATCTGCAACAGATCCTGATTGATGAATGGGACGCCATCCCACAGCAACGTGTGACCCGGCTCGTGAACAGTATGAGGAGGAGGTGCCAGGCTGTTGTGGCTGCATTCGGATCGTACACCCGCTACTGAGGCTCTTGACTTAACATTGTTCAATGAAGAAACTATTCAATGATTAAACCAGAAAAAAAAAGACTTTCCTTACGTCTTGTTTTTTCTTTTGTTAGTGATAGAGTGTTGCATTCTGTGAGAGAGACTTCTTGTTACTGATGGAGCATTACTGGGTGTTTGAGTGCAGAAAATGACAAATTCTTCTACTCTGTTTGAAACGCAAGCACATTAACAACAGAGTTGCTATCCCGGAGGCAATTTATTGTGACAGGCCGTGTGGATTTCTAAACTTTTCCCGCACATTTATGGCTTACAACCTTTAAATGTTGGTTAGTAAGCAGAGAATCATTCAAGACACACCAATCCTCCAAACAACTCCTAACAGCAAGAGTCAATCACTTTTGGACAATAGCAATACATTTTGTAACATTTCACTTTACACCCACCCCCATATTCAGCTGTGCTGCACATCCCCCAATTGCTTAATCATAACAAATGACACATCATTGTAAAGAAGAATAACAGGGCTTTCCAATGATACCAAATTCAAGGAAAAGGAGTTGGAAACAAGAGAGAAATCGTCTGTCAAACTTGAGTTTCCGAACTTTTTTTGAGGAGTTTAGACCTTTTTTCGTGTTCCGTCATGGACCGCATAGTCTAGTGATGCTGATATTCAATTAAACCAGTCAAGCGTGAACAAATTGGCAGACCGCATTTCACAAGCAGATTGTCCTAAAAAGGCAATCTTTCGCAGTATGTCATGGATAAGGATCGACTGTAAATTGAACTTTATTTTGTGCTCTGGTAGTTATATTTTTGACACTCGCACGATCTCTTAATTTTTGGATATGTGGATGGTTAACGATTGCTAATACTATTTACTAGACTCTTAATGCCTTTCAGATTCTGTTAAACTGACATACACGTATTAACCCCAAGATGGATGACGTAATGCGGTCGAATTGTCGATGACCTTTAAAATGCACCGTCTGCCGGCATATTTTGAAATAATCCTCTGAATGTCGCCTTAAACTTGGACGTATTGTGCTTGCGTGACGTGCAGCTGAAAGCAGGGTAAGATCACTTAAAGTTGAAATCAACAAAATAATACATACTTAAAGAAGTTGTTCCAGAGAGCTTTTAGTATTTTTAATAACCTGGATGTTACTGAAACCTTCACAGTTAAGGATGGTAAAACAATTAGCGCAATCGGGGGGGGGGGGGGGGGGGGGTGGGAGCCAGCGCTTATAAACAAACAGCAAACAAACAGCAAACAGCAAAGAAAGAAAGAAAGATGTAAATTTCAAAAGTTAATAAAAAACAATTTTTTTTTTAGTTTCACACCTGGGACAAATTACTCTTTTTAGTGAACAAAAATTCACAAAAATTGTTACATTTTACAAACGTTGACGAAGCATAAAACGGTGACCGACACAACAACATGTAGTCACAATGACAGATTCCAAAATTGTACTGTGTGAGGTGCGAACTTTTATTTAAACAAAATAATAATATAATTATTTTATCAAAACACATAGATTCTGAACTGAACATACTTAGGCCTACCCGATTGTAATTGGGCAAGACCATGTTTGACGGCTAGGTGAAATTTTTTTGTAATTGTGGACCGCTTCCTGAAAGGAGAAAATTCTGAAAATAAATGATTCATTTAGGGAAATGAATTAAAGAATAACTAATTTCATTCGTTCAACTTTTCATAATGACTCAATACACAAAATGACAATCTTCCGGAGATCCATTTACGCATCACAAACAGTTATACCAATTGCAATTTTTAAATTATTTTTTAAGAACACAAAAGAAACATAATGTGGCTACACTTAAGAAAAAATTAGAAACATCGTGGCAATAAAGTCTCAAATTTTGCCGAAATAAGACGCATTCATGGATAACTTTCTAATGGAAAGTTTGGAAACTGAAGAAAAACAACAGTGTAAAGGTAATATACAACATTTTCAAAATAACAAAAACAAAATTACTGAATTATTACGAAATACCGTACTAGAATGTAAGTAAATAGCAGTCTCAAGCATCCTGTAAAATCATGGCATCTAGTGTGCTGTCGTTTTCAAGAAAAGTGGAAATGTATATCTTTTTCAACGATTGTCGGTCGACACTCGTTGGAAATAGTCTATAGTTCCCCGACCTGATAATTCCCCGACGTCTATAAATTGCTCCGTTTTGTCTAAGGTATGGTCAGGAAACCAGACTACTAGAAACAGAGTTTTGTCTCTGTTTTTCCAGCATCTATGCACACCAAACCTTAAACATGTTAGTATTACAGTATTAGCTAGCACGCTATAAAATACTAACCCCCAAAAACTGACGCGTTCGCTGATTATAGAAAGGTCGGGTTGGAAACGAATTGGTGGATCAGATCCTACAATCGTGTGTAGTGGGAACGCTAACCGTTATAAGGTGGGTCAGGATCTGATCCACCTTTCTTGATCCACCTTTGGACCAGGATACAGATCCCCCAATTCCTGCAATTGGTGGATCACGATCAAGTGGGAACGCAAAAGGTGGATCTGATCCGGCAAAAGTGTGTACGCGTAATGAACACCACGGGGTACCGGGTATTAATTGATGTACATTACTAAAAACCAATATTGCCTTTTTAATGCGTCTCCATAGTGGCACCATCCCTACGGGAATGTATCATTGAATGAAGGAGACGCTCATTTACATGGCCGTTGGTTGGCGGGATGTACTACACGAGGTTAGTTCACTTTTATTTCCACCCCCCGGGGTCAGGCCCGCGGACAGGTACTGCTATAAAACGCCAACTTTTTCCAGGCCGTCTCCGATTCGAAACCCAATTAGTGATACACGGCATTCCTGATGCACACCGCGGCAAGCTATGTAGGCTCAGAGGGTGGGGGTCGCTTACAAACCCTTCGAGCAGGAATCGATCATTCAAGAAAGGATATACCATGGCCACTTTACTTGCTGCTCGTTAGAAGTAACCGAATTTAGTCCTTAATTGCGTGTCTGTGTGACGCGTCTTTTGGCGAATGGAGCCTGTAAACGCAGCGCAAGGCTAGGCCAAGATCTAGCTGGGGAGGGGTCTGTGATACGACGGGACAGCAAGCGATATGGACCGAAGGGGCATCCGAGTCAATTAGCGCAAGCGAATTAAAAACTTCCTGCTGAGTATAAGCAGAGGACAGCAAGGTGCACAGTTGGGGCTATTGAGGGGAAGCATAACACGTTTCAGAGAATATTACATCATCAGTGCCACTGCCATTAATGAAATTGCTGCCAAGGGAGTTAAGATAGAACCCGTCTAGCCTATAAAAAATATTCCTGATTGCACCTTTATTAGGGCCTCTCCCGAAGATATTAAAATGATACGCAACTTTTATTGCAGGAAGGTCCTCCCCGACAAAGGTCCCCCCGACAAAATCTTATTGGGCGGCAGAAACAGCCCAGGAAAGAAAAAACTTTGTTTAGAATTATTTTACAACATCTCAGTCATCTTCTGACGTAGCATTGTATGCTCGAGCAATTAAACACAATCTTGCTATCAGTTTGTAAACATGTTTAGAAGCTAAACATTGCCGGTACGTGTCCAATTCCTTAGCATCAATGTGCAATTGGCTAAACACTATCCGCCAACACGCTAAATATAAACGTGTTTACAAACCGATAGCAAGAAAGTGTTTAGAAAAGTGTTTAATTGCTAAACACTGTTTTTGCAGTGTAGTAATACTATGTTAGTTTTTGTGTGGGGGCATGGCCCCCTTTGCCCCACCCACCACCAACCCCCTCCCCCTGGTCCATCTTTGGTTTTGGAATCTGCAGTGAAATCCGCACTTGGTAAGGGAAAGGAAATAGTAAGGCCGAGGCTAAATTAAGTTCATGGAAGACAGAGTATGGAGCGTCGATCGTTGGTATCTTGGAGCGTCGGGATGCGATCACGCTCGTACGTCTGCCAAAGGGCTTACTCAGCCTACCAACAGTTATTATTTATTGATAAAATTGAGCAGGCCGTTGTTCTCAATTTAATAAAAACAAACCAAGGCTCTTCCGGCCTTCCTTTGTTGTGTTATTAAAATGTATAGCCGGTAATAACCTCACCAGGACGGTGCGCAACACTGATACCGTCTGCCGAATTAATAAACTAAGCCAAGAAAAAAATATTAAAATGGTTATCTAGGTCAATTTGATTTCATGTGATCTGATTCAACGTGAACTGTTTATTGGAATTGAAAGGAACACCACCACGGTAGTTTTTCAATTCTCGGAAAATCCTTACTCATTTGACGCACAAGGGCGCTATATATTTTGTTTGGTAATAAAACAAGCTCCTTAAGTTTAGGAAGATTACTGAAATCAGTCCGTCAAAACAACCCACCGACAAAGTTTTAAAGAAATATTGGGTACTATTAAAGTCCGGAGAGGCCATTTTAAATGTAAATCAAAGTCAAACATGAAACTGTAGATAGGTTTGATATTATATGTGTACACAAAGCTAGTCACTGCTGTTGGCTTTGATGACATCATACCTTGGTACCGAACGTGGACATTTTCATATTAAGCATAAACACCAAAATATTGTACTTCTTCCCTTGTGTTGCTATACAGAGGGGGTGAACATTCATAGAAACATTAGAATCAATATAATTAGCTGGCCTAACTTTTCAAACTTAAGCAAGTTCTTTCTCAAAGGCAAATGGCCAGTTTATACACTGTTAAAACGCTGTTTAAAAAGTTGTTTGAAAAAGTTAAACAACCAGGTTGTTCATGTGCCCTGCTTAAACAACTTTATTGGTTGTTTCTTTAAAAAGTTTTAACAGCGTTTTAACAGTGTAGGCCAACTAGTTTTAGGCCAACTAATTTTGTTGATTTGTATATTTCAGGTCAATCCAGTCAGTAAGTAGTTTACAGCAGTTTAATCTTCATAGAAACTTTAAGAAAGCTGACCTACATGTGTTCCAGTCATAAACATCCCACTGCATAGTTCCTTTAAACAAAATTGTAGAGGGGATGGGACCATCGTGCATTTCAATAAACATGTACGGACTGTGCGGGTATCGGCAAGCCTTCCAAATCAATGTATTAGATGTACACGGGGAGGGCTAGTGATTGGGTTGGTGGCAATTATTTTCTTGAGTGGTGCTTGGGGGTAGTTTGGGGAGAGGGGCTCGTAGCTGTTTCCTTCCGATGCCCCATAGGCATCATACCGGTTCGATTGACTGATGAAACTAAATGGTTCATGCAAGATTCAAACAGGTCCGTTTGCGAATGGGCAGACTGGTACAGACCGTATCAAATATGACCCATATTGTGGGACACGCGTGCAGTAATTCGTGCCGATGTGATCATATGCCTATCCCCCAATATGGCGGCATATTGTTGTTGCTATGGCGACGTGGGTATTCAATCCTGTCTATACCGCACCGAATCGTTTTAGGATCTTCTGATTCCAGCAAATCGACCCTTTCTCATTTGTTGGAGGTGTAGTACTGAGAACACAGTAAAGGAAGACTGTATAAGTGTATTTGTTTTACAATACTGAAATTCATTTCAGCAGATTTTAAAGTGGAATTTTGATTGAATCATGAACACTAAATAAGCAGTTGATTCATTATATATACAACAGAGATATTATTTTTTTCAACTTCTGTTCCATCATTCAACCTTTAAAAACAATTCTGCTAAGATTTAAAATATAGAACCACTAAAAACGTTTGTCACGTACCTTGGGGCAGTTGTATATTGATAACATTCATTTCGTATTACATCTAACTATTTATAAACTCCCAAACTGAGAGAATACCTTTAAAGAGGCGACAGAGGAAATCCACTACTTCTCGCACCGCAGTCCCAAGGAGCAAGTGAGGCCGACGGGTCGATAAGAAGATTCTACCAGGAGCACTCCCCGATGCGTTTCCGCGGTTTCACGGTCCACTGACGGCAAATCTCGGACTCTGGCACTGACCCGTACTACCGGCAAAAGCATGATTTTTAGGGCCTCTTCGAGCCTGTTTTTGGTTTTGAATCAGTTTATATGGGGTAGGAGACTCTTCCTAACAAATCAGCCACGTGTACAGAGAAAAACGTTGTTT
Source organism: Hippasteria phrygiana (assembly GCA_037893225.1). Classification (NCBI taxonomy): domain Eukaryota; kingdom Metazoa; phylum Echinodermata; class Asteroidea; order Valvatida; family Goniasteridae; genus Hippasteria; species Hippasteria phrygiana. The sequence continues at coordinate 228,956 of JAZGUH010000713.1, read as the reverse complement.
AAACTTTTAATGTGAATTAAAAGCCAAACTGGTTCAAGTGAAGTTTTAGTGTGATTATTTGCCGCTCAAAAATTGACCCCCCCCCCCCCCCTTCTTTTTAATTTGTTGAGACTCAAATTGAGGGCGCTGTTCGTGACGTAGACCGAGGCACCGAAATTCATGGATTGACTCGATAGTCTGGACCCGGCCCGTATACACACACTAGGTCTACACGTGCCTTTTCGTAAGTTGCAACAACAACTAACATCGAACTTACCCTGATTTTCTCCCTTTTAGCGAAGGCTCCTCGGGGAATGGGACGTTTAACTGCGTTCGCCTATATCTTACTCACATCTGGGAACTTTGTTGGGGTGGCAGTGGACTTGAGCATATTTTTAATGGTCATCCCAAAGGATTTGAAAATACCAGTATCGAAACACGACGGCTCAAAGTAGTCGCTACATAACGCTGAAAAGCTGCTGGGGCCGGACCACTTTGCTCTTGTCACCTTCACTTTCGCCGTCCAAATTCTCCGATATTTCGCATCAGTTGGAAATATATGAAGGCTTACCCCATCCGTCGTTGTTTTGCTGCACCCAGCAGCCACACACCTTGTCGGCATGGCCGAAAAACACTATATTTTGCTTAGATTTTGGACGAAGAATTTTCGCCGTACAATGTACACACAATGCATACCCGTGATGAATGGGTAATGTGCCTCGATCTACGTCACACACTTATGTTAATGAGGGTCCCACTCAGGGGGCGGAGTAGCTTGGACAAACATTTTCAAAAATTGTTTTCTCATATTTAATCTGGGAAATAATTGTCTCTGGACACAAAATATCATTGTCAAGATAATACTTTATTGTTTTAAGCAGGAATAATGCAATATAAATCCTAAATCATGTTTCCTTTAAGCAGGGCACATGAACAACCCGGGGTTGTTTAAAAGTTTAAACAACGTTTTTCTCTGTGTGGTTCTAAGCTATTTTAACGAAGTTGTATAATTGCTGTTGTGGTGATATAGTTTTGCATGTAACTATACATGTAGTAAATTAAACTGTATGCAGGGCCCCAATAAAAGTCAACTTATACTGTTTGGGCATAGCCTGGGTAGAGAAATTTTATATAGGCCCTAATAAAGTATTTATTATCATAAAACTTTTATTAAGTGCGATTCTGCGGCGGATCTATTTTTAGATTTTTTAAATGATGAAATTTTTTAAAAGTGACATTTTAAAAACATATCAGTTTTCAAAAAAAAGAGGTCAACATTTGGAAACAATTTCCAAATTTCCTGGAAATATGCGAATAAATTGCGAAACGTTTCTATACGTTTGATTAGCCAATAATGTTACAGATAATTTTCATCTGGGGGCGCTGTTACAACACGTCCAAGTTGCATTTAGTACGCCCTCTACATCATTCGATAAAATGTGTGATTTGTATTGGTTTATTACGACATTAGAACTCTGTGCCTTTTCTTGACGGTTATTTTCCCGACAGCACCAGATTCTAGTTATCTCCTATACGCATGAAATCGAACATATTTTGTACGTAAAAATATCGCTTTAAGAAAAATCATACACGCTTTTTAACGGGGAAAATGGTAAGGCATGTGCAATCAGTCTATTAATTGGATGATCAATGCTTCGCTTTGAAATTTGCAGGTTTTAATATCGTTAAAAACCATGTTGTGTTCAGCACGGGGGATCGGGAACGGCCATTTCCAAGGGAGAAAGTGAAATTTGTTCCGGCAAAATAGCTAGGATAGGGGTAGGGGTGGGGCGAGGGGGCAGGACTTATGCTTCACATACTATTACACACCCATGTCCAAACTGAACGCGTATCAGCACACAACATACGGCATGTCGACAGCCCCCTACAATTATAATTTAGTTAAAACAAAAGGAAAACTAAACTTCCAAAATGTCCAGGGGGGAGGGGGAAAGAGTTCCCGGGGGAAGTTTCCCCCACCTTTTCCCCCTCTGGTTAGGCCACTCATGGCTAAAATGTTTATTTTATTATCGAAATGGCTATAATGCGGTCTTTTATCTCGTCGTTCGTAACACGATGGTGGCCGTGGCACTATGACACTTAAGGAAGGGAAACTAAATTAGGTTTGCGTACATTGTTGTTAGACATGACAAATTCCATTTTGCTGCAAATTAATTTTGTCTGGTTTCTGCGGCAACGTTGAGCGCGGGCACAATCTTTTATATCTTCATAATACCGAGATAGAAATTTAAGTGTGCCACGTGGTGCGCTGTTAACGGCAGACAATGTCTCGTGATGGCTGTTTTGCTCGAATAGCGCTTTCAAATGCCTCGATGACCCAATTTTTAATGTAAAGACCGAGTTTTCCATCCAGGCATGCCTGGTCATGATTTTTCTCGCAGTCATTTATGTCCTCCAATTATGCAGATTTGCCCCCAAAAGACCAAAGGTAACGACGTTCAACAGAAATTACCCGGTAACCGATCGTGTGTGCCCGCGCGCGGATGTCGGTTGACCCATGATGTTATACGGTTGACTTCCCGTATTTGTGTATAATTACATGTTACATGGAAATTTGGGCAGCCAACAGCTGTGAAAAGCACCAGCTCGGTGCGTCATTAGATGCAGGCTACGCATCGCAAAAAAAAACACGGCCCGGAGTCGTGTTTTCTGTCAGAAGCTAGCGTCAGCACTCCAATTCAGAGAGTCCAGAACCTCGGCACAGAATCCCCATTTTCGATTGACGGTTTGCAGAGCAGCGTAATGTGAACATGATGAGGGTGGTGCCTGTTTGGTATTGGAAAAGATGGCTTTACGTCAGCACGCTTTGTTGTTGACTGGCGTCACTTCACGATGCGCGATTGTGCCGTATTGATCTCTCTTCTCAGCGCACGAGATTGATTCGTGCGATCTAGGAGGCTGCGCCCACCAACGCACGCACGTGATGCACAGACCAAGCGATGAAACAGGAGTATGCTCGCCTACCCTCGCTATTAAAGTGCAGCGGGGATGAGGCGGCAAACCAAAGACCAGCATTGACCGTGCGTGGACGGCAAATCAGCTGCCTAGCTTTTTTTGCTATCGTAGACTGCCATGCAGCTCGTTGGCTGGTGTTTGGCGGTGTGAATACGCAGCTGGGTATCTCACAACCCCCGCCAATGCGATCATTGCTTGATTGGTACCCTCGACACGGTGGTACAACGCCAAGAGCCTCTGTCAATCCCACTACACGAACCAGCCTAACTCTTGCATTAGCATCGTTCAACTCCAGCATGAGCCGTGGAGACATCGCGGCTTGACTGGAAACCTTACACATCCTCAAAACGTCTGTCGCCAATTGTAACATTACGGGAAACCGATGTGGACAGGTTAAAATATTTTCAGCTGTTAGAGAAATATTTTCCCTCTGCAATCCGATACCAGAAGTTCTATTTTGAAAGCTCTACTTTTGAAAATGTTCATCAGACCTGCAGGTGATCCGTGTATACTGTACGTAGCGCTATGATTTCTGAGCAAGACTTCTAAAACAGAAGCTTTCACAGGCTCTTTTGCAGAGAGGCAACCGACTGGATGTGTGCTGGGGAAATATGCTACTCCGATCGACCCATCCGCCGATCCTGAAGGCAGGGGAGACCGGTAACTGGTCCGGGATCCTCCCAAATAACTCCATGCTCGCAGGCGGCCTTGGATATAACTTGACGGCCGGGGAATATTCGGGACCTGTGGGGGAGGCGACCGGGGCCGGCTACAAACTCCAAGGCGGGTCCAGCAACGAGACATCGGCCGTGGTTACGGTCCACCTAACGGTGGCTGAAACGGTGATCATAGCACTCGTGCTGTCCACTCTGATAATCCTCTCCATCGTGGGAAATGTGTTGGTCTGCGTTGCCGTAGCAACAGAAGACAAACTTCGCAAGACCGGCAACTCTTTTATAGTATCGCTGGCCATGGCGGACCTGCTGGTCTCGATTCTCGTGATGACGTTCGGCATGGCTAACGATCTTCTCGGCTACTGGGCTTTCGGTCCCGAATTCTGCGACGTCTGGATATCATTCGACGTTATGTTAAGCACCGCTTCCATCTTGAATATATGCGCTATCAGCGTCGATCGCTATCTCCACATCAAGAAACCTTTCGCCTATTACCGGTGGATTACTAACCGCAGAGCTCTGATTGTCATTGCTTTGGTGTGGATCATGTCAGCCTTGGTCTCATTCTTACCGATTCAACTGGGTCTTCATAAGGAATTCGGCGGTCCGGCGAGATCCCCCGGTGCCCCAACGCCAATCCCAGACGCGGTGTTGGTTGCGAGCAACGCGTACATCTGTATACTGGATTTAAATCCAACCTATGCCGTGGTGTCCTCCACCATTAGTTTCTTCCTACCCTGTGTTGTCGTGATCGCTATTTACACGCGCATCTTCAGCGCGGTCCGGGAGCGGGTGCGGAACGCTCGCATGGGCCGGCTGGGAAAGATAGACAACCCGGACTCCTCGTGCCACGGGAACCAGGCCGCCTCGGACCACAAGGCTGCCGTCACCCTCGGCATCATCATGGGAGTATTTCTCTTCTGTTGGGTGCCGTTCTTTTCCCTCAACATCATCACGCCGATGTGTGGAGAGCAGTGCAACCCACCGCCTGCCCTGCTGAGCACACTCACGTGGCTAGGCTACTTCAACTCTACCTTGAATCCTATCATCTACAGCATCTTCAACCGGGACTTCCGCGTGGCTTTCAAGCGGCTCATGGGCTTTAACTTCATCATGAAGAAACTCCAAGAGCGGAAGGCTGGACTTCTGAACTCCAACAGCCCTCGGAGTAGCATCGAGAGCAGCGTGGCCTACACCAACGGCCGGCGGGCCACAGCCACCCATCATGCCGAGCCAGAGACCAGCGTCACAACCCCGACGAGTTTGCCCCGAGTGGAGTACATTTTTGATAGAATCACATCTTGCTGACAAGGTGTTTTTAACCATGAGTGCATTTTCTTACCTTTAGCATATTGCAAGTTATGTTCTTAAAAAGGCAATTCCTTTACCATTATTTCACGGTGTTGTCAAATTTAGACATAGTAGATAGTAGACAAATGATGAATGATGATCGATTGTCTTCTCAAGAGGTATATCGATGTAAAGATTTGTGCACACCACAGCCTTGCTTTTAAGGTAAGACGGACTAAGGTTGTGAAATTAGTTGACAGTCAAGCAAAATTTGGTATTATTATGTGCTTTCTTTAGGAAAGAAAGAAAGAATGGATAGTTCTTTTTGGTATACTGGGCCGACCGAATGATCTTGTGTCCCTGCACACATTTTGAAGCGAGCAGATAGCAGTATAGTGTGTTGATTTATCGAATTAGGAACCGGGCCCGTTCCATGCTGTTTCTGCCTTGACCTTTAACCCAAGCCGTTACAATCAGCGGAGGTGGCGCTTGGAAAATCTTGGGGAACTTTTAAATCACATTTCGGTGATATTTGTTTCTAATTCAAGGCAAAACAGAATTCATACATGGAAACAAAAATGTTGTCGTTGCAAGGTGTTGTCACAGTTGCAAAGGGTGCGTGTTTTACTACTAACGCAATGAAATAAACGTGATAACGCATGTGGATGATAAAATCTGATTTTAAAAACTTAGCCTATACCTATACCAAAGACGGTCAAAGCATACTGACCGAAACGTTGACCAAAATCTGAACGTTAATTCATCATTATTTGAGTTGCCATTTCAGTTCTTTTTCTTTACCACAAAAAGGAAATCACACTGTATAAATATTTCGGGTCATGTGAAACATACACAAGCTGCAATATGGGTTTTGTATTCGAACCACATTACACACGGTAGATTGATTATATAAACACAGTGTACCGGCACCACATCACTGCAGTATGCCATCACAATAGAACCTGCGGAGCTGCACAGTTAGACTGAAACCAATTCACAATAGATTTAATAACAAGGAGTTTAGCTACCAAAAACAACTTTAGACATGAAGTCGGTTTGCTATCCTCTGAACAATCTGCGGACAATCGTTGCTATATCCCCCCTCTGCAGCCGATAGTCTACAACTTGCAAGACTTCAGTTCTTACGCCACAATCCATAGCTCTTCAAAATTCACCGTCCTCTCATGTTAACTTTGCATCTATAGACTAATCCGGCGACCAAAATTAGAAGCCTTCACTGCGGTGGCGAGGCGCTCGCGTGCGTGTTAGACGCACGCGCTCGACGCAGCTTCGACCAACAGGGTGTTTACAACTTGCCAAAATGCGCACGCGACTCAAATTAAAGAACGCGGGCAGCCTGCACGCGGGCGCGGCACTACTGTAAAAATGGCGTCGGCGAATTCCTGTATAGAAGATGTCTGACACTTCCTGCTCTTCTTCCCGTAATGAGCAAAACCATTGTCGTGAGAAAAAATAAACACTCGACAATAGAGTTTTGTTATTGTTGTTGATCAACTATCAAAATTTGTATCGCTCCGGAGAGCATTTTAAGAGCTTTTCTATTTTAAAAAAATTCCGATCTTTTTAACGCATTCTGGGCTCCTTAAAACTAACGTATATTTCAAAACTAATAGATTTCACGAACAAAATTCAGACGATTGATTTTGCGTCAGATTGATGTATTATTCGCAAACAAATTCTGCCCTTTCCGATGTAATATATTAGTTCTAAGGGCTTTTCGAGAGCCTGTACGAACAAAAACCAACCATTTCAATACTATCTTTCCCTTGAAAGTTCAATTTTAGAAATCAAATGCAGGCACTTAGTTCCGTCATAAACAAACTGGTAATATTTGTCCCTCGAGTACCGCTCAAATTGGGAAACCCTTTTAAAGCCGATTTTCTTGCCGGTCGTCACGGACAGCCTAGGGTGATGGGAGTAGTGCAACAGCTGAACGGCGTGGGCCTGTGCAATCCTGTGCAATCCCCTCCCCCTCCCCCCCCCCCCCCCCCAAATCTCCAACCGTCGTTAAAATAATATTTACCTACCGCCAAATTCATTTCATGTTTCTCATTATTACTCACGCTCTAAAAATATATTCGGATTCCGCGCGCAAGAAGTAACTAAACCTGATTGCAGGATATTGTTGGTACTTTTAAGAGTATATTTTCGAATTTCAATCCAATTGGGACGGAAGCCCGTTCGTGCCAGATTTTATTAGTGAACAAAATATTTGTATTGCGAATTAACGCAATACTTACCTTGCGAAATAACGCAATATTTATTGCGAAATAACCCAAAACTATTGTGTTATTTCGCAAAACTATTGCATTATTTTTTCAATAGCAAGAACGGGCTTCCGTAAATTGCATCACTGATAAAGAATAAATTGTAGGTATTTGCTCCCTTAATCGCCCATACACAGGTGCGATTATACAGCTAACATTTTGGTAAGTTAAAATAACTCCGTGGAAAGCTACCATTAATGGGAGACCTGGAATATATTTCAAACAAAAATGAGAAATTGCTAGTTTAAAAAAAAAATTATGGGTGAAGCAGAGAATAATATGCGGGAGAAAATTAACAACGTTTGTGTGGAGATGAAACGGAAGGGAGGCGTGCGGATTGGAAGAAAAGTTGTCGCAAGCGAAGAAGATGAGGTTTGAGGGTGGAAACAAAAAACTGAGGAAGCATGAAAAGTCTAGTAAGGGAGTGAGTTGAGATGAAGAGAAATTGGGATTGATGTGAGAGGAGTGGAAGCGTGGGGTTAACAGGAAAAGGAAAGGGAAGATGAGAGGAGCTAAAGGCGGTTTGGAGGTAAAACATTTGCGTAAATGTGCAGTACAAATTTATTGACTTGTATCGACCATTTTTACGCGTCGTCGTGGACCGCACAGTGCAGCGATGCTATGAAGTATTCAAGCGTGCTGCGTGCGCACACGTGATGTACAATGGCGGTCCACGCGTGGTTGTTTTGTTTACATTTCACGCGTCATGTGGCCATGTGGGTGAAAAATGTCTATCGAGGACGTCGTTAATGAAAGAGATTGAACACGGGCCCTCTACCCGAGTACAGGGTGCATAAACTGTGGGACGTTTAGTATGAGAGGAAAGGACAATGGCGTATCCAATGGGGGAGGGTTGCAGAATATGTTATAATATGATTAATTTATTATTTTCATTTATTAGAATTGAAAGTGCCACGACTTTACAATCGCTACTCCTACACCCCCGCTTTCAAAATATATTATTGGCCGTTTTTATAGGGGACAGTTTTTTGGTTTTCTTATTCCCTTGGACCGAAAAATCACGATACGCCACTTGGGAAGGAGGTGTTGATGTGATAGAGGGAGCGCTTGAAAGGAGTCGAGATGTGACTAGTACGCATTAGGAAGAGATAAGAGTGAGACGGACATAATAAGAAGACTACTAGATAAGAAATTGTGAGTGGTTCTTGCACTGTGGAGGCGAGTTCCGAAAGATTAGTTGAGCAGAAGGGATGGATGATTAAGAAGCTGTCGTGTTAAGAGAGAGAAAAAGTGATATCGGTGAAGGATGTTTGACGGAACAAAATGAAATCAACCAGAAAAGCAGATGGCGGAAATGGAACATGGGAACAAGAAGTGGTAAGGAATGTTGTGCTATAAGCAGGAGAGACAAAACAAATAATGAATAATTATGGATGGATATCTGCCCGAATGAAAAATAGGGTCTGAGAGATTAGACTCGTTCTCAGTCCCTCCATTATCCTTCTGAATATTGGGACCGGTCGCGGGCAATACTAATTAGCATACACCTGGAGGAACATCCTGGCATATGCAAATAAGGGTTATTGATATCGATATACCCACAATGCATTGCGATGATCTCAACCACTACAAAAACTTAATGCAAAAACACACTTGCATTCCAAAAAAAAATCTCCATGTTACAAACCCATTTAGAGAATAAAAATAGTATATCCAACTCATAAATAATGAGAATTATTACAGTGCTTGCGCACACGAGGGCCAAAATGTGTTTTAGAGGGCGCGAGCCAGTGTACATATATATTAAAATGACGGTGAGGCCGTTAAACAGAGAAGGATTGCAGACAGTTTGACGGGTGGACAAGAGAGCAGAGCCACATATTTGGGGAGTTGTGACAACTTCAGATTTGGGCGCGTATGACTATTTGTAATGTGTACAGTGGAGCGTTGGTGTACCGTGACGCCATGTTTGTGCCAGGTTTTGAAACCCCTTATGTCGCATTTCTCTATATCTATGGCTCTCAATGAGATGACAAAGGGTCGGCTAAGAAGAGAGCAAAGACGGAATCAGAAATTGAATCTAGAGTAAGCATCGTGATATTGCTGTAATTAATGTGTTTTCAAAGTGAACAAAGAAACTGGCAGGAGCGGGATTTTTTTGTTCACTTTGAAAATGTATTCATATTTACCTAGTCAGTTTTCCTTGTGGATTGTTTGACGATGTATTTAATGTGATTAGCCTTTGTGATTAACCCATTTTTTTCCCTCCGGAAGCTTCGTGTCTTCGTGCAAAATAGAGTGCTGTCCAGTGAAAGATGATGGTAGTTAGTCTCGAAGCCCGTATGGGGTGATGCAGTGAGAAACTGAGGAGTGAGTCGAGAGAAAGGCGAAGGATGATGAAACGAGGCAGGGGAAAGAAATGGCGTGGGTGGAAACGAACATTCGTGGCCAATAAGCCAGTTCGGTATCTCAAAGGTCAAAGGTTATTCGGGATAAAATTGCTGACGTAATGTCACGCCATGTTTAATACGCGAACGCCCATTCTGATTGAATTTGACACGTGCGCGTTGTGCGACCACGTTTTGCGTTCATGCGCGCGCGTTAGGTCACGCGGGTCATTCGGGATAAAATGCCATTGTGCACTTGCGCAGTTGAAATACCGAACTGGCTTATACTCGATACTGCACGAGTTCTTGTTTTCATTATTGAAATCGTCTATCCTCTTTGTACGTGCGACGTCGTTTGAACCAGGAAGTGTACGCGCGCTTGATGCTTCACGCGCTTTCCATAGAGCCCCACGTATTTGGGACCCGGAAGTTAGCGCTAGTTACGAAAATAATTGCCCAACTTTAAATTATATCTGCGAAAAGAGAGACTCGTTGTGTGATGTTTGAAAGACCGTGCTGTGAAAAGAAAAAGAAAATCATGAAGAACAATAAAGGACGACAAAAAAGTAGAAAAGAAGGGAGATGAATTAAGAATAACGTGAGATAGTGTAAAGTACTATGGGGAGTTGGCTATAAATGAACTGTTCTGTCTGAAACTGAAAGTCGAGTTATTAATTTGTCCGCCTGTTTTTGCGAACCTGGACCCGCCCCCCATACGAATGAGAAATGTGACCGAAATCTGACTAATGTAAAATATCGTTGGTTATATTTAACATTACTCCGTGGAGCGAAAAGATGATGTTGGTGACGGAGGAACGAAAGAGTACGGAAGAGGTGTCAGAAAAGAGCTGTGAAAAGGAAGAGTAAGTGTTTGTATGGAAAATCTACCGCACAAAATCGCTTCTAATTGCATTGCCTTACAAACCAGCTCTATCTCGATCTCTCATGGGGGAAAAACTCTTTCTCACGTGCGCATTATAAGGAGCCGTAAAGTGACACGCAATACAATATGGATCCTTTGCCACGAAGAAAAATAGAAAGACACTCGGGAAATTAACCGGACGTGACGAAATGGCTTGTCACCATTTGTAGGGTCTTTTAATCAAAGGAAGCGGACGTACAGCACGTCAATGAAATCAGTCTGGTGCCCTTACAGGTCGGGTTGCACCTCGTATACTTGGGGATCGATGGAAGACCAATAGCCAGACATGTAAACACGATAGTCTGATGGGAACACGTCTGCAAACCGTATAGTCTACACGGATGTAGAGAATGCAACGTACTTTTTAATCTATTAGTCATCAAGCCTGGACTTTGTGAAATTCGTTCTTCCACAATATGAAGCCTTGTTTCATTCACTTGTCAGGCTATTAAGATAATGGCCATTCAGTTAATACACAATTTAATCTATACGTCTGTAAGCGTGGACCTTTTTTTCTCCAAATTAATTCGTCCGCAATCTGTCTAATACGTCACTTCAGACACTTATCAGTCCAAAGGCCATATAGCAGCAGCAGCAGTAGCAGCAGCAGCAGCAACAGCAGTAGCAGCAACAACCTACAGTAGATAAATCAGGTTATTTGAACTAACCACATGCCTGTTTCAAATTTCAACATGAATTTTCCCCTTCTCATTAAAACCATAATTTTCGTTTAGTTTAAGCTGGAAGAATTTCCTTTTCCGCGTACTTACTGCATATCTTTTTTTTTTTAACAGAACCCTCCCTTGTACCAGAAAATGAATTTAAAAGGGAGCAAGGTCAATATTCTAAAAGCAAAAATTTACCGGAGTGTCTGCCTGTTTTCTGTGAGTGGTTTATTTGATTAAATGCGCTCAATTTACCATCGCTTCTGCTACAAATGTGCTTGGCTTTGGAGCCGCGCTTGTGTAGACTTTGGTTTGGGAAATATTTGTTTTGGTTTTGGTTTTTGTTGTTTTTTAAGGGTGAAGTTTGTCTGTGTGTCTTTTGCAACACTGAGTTTTGGTTTCCCATAACGTTCATTTTTAACTGTCAGTTTTCTTTTTGCCTTTTTTCTTTTCTATTTGAAAGTGCACAGGTTAGCTACTTTTCAGTTTAAAAAAATACAAATATATCTTGGCTACAAATTCATTACCTGCGATGTTGACCCAAATGTAGCCCATGGTGTATGGACAAGACTACACTCTAAAAATTTGTCCAACTTCACATACGAGAGGTAGGTCAAATCTGAAATTTGAGGCTTTTGAGGTGATTCAAATGAAAACATTTCATCACTCGAAGCATCTCAAGTGGTTCGTGTAACATAGTTATCTGGTGGCATGGAATTCCACAACTTTCTTTTTAGATTTTTAGAAGAACTTTACAATAGACATTTATAGTCATAGAAATTGGCCGATAAACAAAGTGAGTTCAAAATGAACGTGCTTTGGTTTATCCTTTTTTTGGTAATTTTTGGCTCATTAATGAATAGATTATCTACTGTAAATAATGTGTCCCAAAGGTTTAATGTAACATCGGCAAAACACACAAAAGGCGAACACCTGTGCCTGGTTTTGTAGTTTGCATAATTGATTAACACGTGACATAGTTGATTAACACAACTGAACAAACACTAAGCAAGGAGCTTTGCACTGCAAACAAGAACTTGGTGTAACTTTAACATTGAAATTTTACATGATAGATCGCCTATGAATTGAAGAGTATTTTGTGTTCAATGTCACAGTTTTCCAGTAAAGCTGTTTTTAAAGAAGAATTATATTATTGTGTGGATGCGCCTAACAATTTTAATGAGCACTAATTTCTAAACGAATAAATATGTTGTTATTATTGAATTTGTAACAGTGGACCAAATGTTATTATACATGTATATCTTTTTAATTTATAAATATAAAAGTGAAGGGCGAAAGAGAATGTTGATTTGTTTAGTATTCCAGATTTGTAAAGAGGTCATATTGCCATTTCATTAGAAGACAATCCGGGCATGTGCAAAACAAACCTGACAAAAATGGTGTAAGCGACTGCAGTTAGAATGTATGAGATCAAGAAGTGCTCAACTTTTGAAGAAAATTGCAACAGTTATTTATTTATTTCTTGATGATGGGTTTAAAGGCCACCGTAGTATTTACTACATTTTATTTTAACATTAATGCAAACATTTACCCCTTCATATGACACACGATGGGGTTATTTATCATTTGAAAAATTTAACTTATAAATGTGTTTTTTTATGTCAATGTCAAGTTAGCAGTATTTCGGATTTTTTTTTATAAAATGTCAGTTTTAAACAGCTTTAAACAGTGTGTGGAATTATATACTTAAAATGTAATTTTGTAATTGATGTGTGTTGTTGCTAAATTCAAATTAAATTTAATTTGTACAATGCAGTGCACAAACTTGAGGTCCTTAATAGTTAATATTGTAGCTTTCATGAATGTGATCGTACTTATTACAATGAAACAAATCATTTTAATGTGAATTAGAGCGATCAATATTGGGCCTATGGCCATCAGCTCTGATGGAAATGCAAGGTATGCAATACAAGATGGACATGCAGAATATGGTCAGAACCAATGGAGGGTCAGGGATATGATCCATGGATTCTCCAAAAAAATCAAAAGTCACATATAGTCCGACATCCCTCCCCACCCCCCCCCCCCCCACCCCCACCCCGCTTATCAAATTAATTTTGGGGACGCACAATTAATTCGGTGCCCTTTTCTTTTTGAAAAAAATGCCCCTCACACACTCACCCAGTCATGTAAACGGGTGCAATCGTGGACCTCCCATTGTTCCTCTTTTGTTTATACTCTAACTTTTTCGGAAGGCCTCCCATTGGTTTTGTACACGATTTTCAATCGTGGACGTTAGGTCAAACGTGGACCCCTTTGTCTACGCCCGAATTCTTTTGTCCTAGGTCCACGATTGCCGGCATATACAAACTCACCCACACACACACGTGTAAACGCCTGCAATCGGGGACCTCCTATTGTCCTCCAATTGTTCATACTTTAACTTTTTGGCAAGGGCCCTCATTGGTTTTGTACACGATTTTCAAACGGGGACCCTATTGTCCTCTATTGTTAAAGGTCCCCTATTGAATGCCAAAACAGACTCACACACACACAAACGTGTTCTGGATCCACCAGTGGCTACAATTATCATTTTGCTCTTTATCTATGTCAAATTATGAAAGATATTGAAATCTGATTGAATTGAAAGTTTTATCGTAAAATGAACACTGCCAAACTATTTATTTACAGGTTAAAACGATCTGTGACCGATGTGCTTATGGGTGCGTATTGGTCACTCGCTATACACGTATCTTTGTCTTGTGCCCAGACGCCCCGGTATAGGCTTTTGTAAAGAGAAACAGTTACGGTACCTTTTGTGGGGAGCAGTCTATTTTTGACCGAGCCCCTCAGCCTCGTTCTGAACCTTGTACATTGTAGACAAAGTATGAATCAACATGGCGGCTGTACATAAGTATCAGTGTGTGAATTTTTGAAGTTTCTTGCTGAAGGAAAGTAGAATATAACTACTGTAAATTATCTATGATAAAATGCATTTAAAAAAGGCATATCAATATCGCCAACCCTGTGTGTCTGCTATGTTATACATGTAAATATTACACTATGATAACATATTGATGTAATGAAGCACAATTGAAAACATACAAAGAAGGCTTTAATTGAATTCCTATTATTTATCCCGCCTTAGAAAAGGACATGAAAGTCTAATTTCTAAAAAAGATTTTATAATATATTTATAACCATGCAGAAAAGAACAGAAATGTGCCGGGATGACATTTATCACATGTACGCACGCGCAATTGGTCAGATAGGGTTGTAAGCATCAATAAGAAGTGCATGATTGCAAATGCTTAAAGTCGAAACTTAAGAAAATAAAAAATATTTGATTCTATCTAAACTGCATTGACAATTGTGTACGCTTCATCTTTGTTTACGGCTTCGCTCGTGAAAATGTCGGTCTGTCGGTTGGTCGGTTAGTCGGTTAGCTGTCTGATTTTACTCGTTTGTCGTGCTATGAATCTGTGTGTTCTCTGATTCCTTACTTTTCTTAATTGTCCGTTCATCTGTCTGATTATTGGTTTATTCGTTCACTTTGTATTCCTTTGTTTTATATATCCTACAACAATTACATGTGGTGTTAATAAAGCGCCATTACCCAAGCACACTGCACAAAAAGTTGTATTGTTTTAAGTGTAAACATCCACGGGTTCATGTGTCATTTTACTTACCCGACTTTGATTACAGTACTGGAGAAAGTCACAGACGAAAGAATGAACCAATTGGATTAGACACAGAAAGCACATTACCCCCGACATACCAAACATTTCGGAATTTTTACAATTTTTTCTTCCAAGCATGATGATCCTGTATACTAAAGTATATAGGTTTGGGAGCTACCGGTAATCCAACTGAGCTTATTAACCACGGACCTTCCCCTCTCAACATTATCTCCAATCTAAACCGCCCCCAGTTCCGCTGGCACCGCGATCAAATTTAATAACGCGCATCTTCCCCGGCTCGCGCGATAATCCCCCAAAAATGCCAAAATCATTCCTCCTGCAGTCAGCTGACTTCCCAGGCCGTTTGGCGCTCAGCAACTTTCTGTCTTGACACAATTTATTTCTCGCATCCCCGATTTCCAGTTTCTGAAGAAGAAAAAAATCAGACGGGAGGAGAGAGCGATCTGGTTTTGAATTTGTCATTTCATCATTTGCCAAAAAGATATTAGCGGGAAGAAGAGGCTGCTTTTAGTTTCCACGGCATGTCCCGTGTGACATCCCCGGTGCAGATGTTCGCTTTGGAAATCAATTAGGTTTACACTGAGACGGAGGCAAGGATGTTTCTATGACGAGTTGTTAAAGGGACAGTATCGTCCTTAAACAAAATAGTTCCAAATCTAGGAATAGACCTCCCTGCATGCAGTGAGTCATTAGCCTTTTTGGGATAGGAGGGAGTTGGGTAAACCTTTTGTACCAGACAAAAGGTTTTCCCTATTCAAATAGCGCCCTCTTATTGTGTCCGCCATATCGCCATTATGATGACCCTTTATGGTGCCCATTCGCGAATCGGACAAATCCACGAGAAAAGTCGTGTAATTTCTTGAAAGGTTTGTAACGAATGCTGGGAATATTTCTTCATTTTGAAGAGAAAGTACACGACGATCCCAACTCTTGAGAGTGGATGGTATAACTTTTAAAAAAATGAACCCTGTTATTTATAATTAACTGCGCAAGACGATGTGGGGGGGGGGGGACAAAAGCAATAATAACATTTTGATCTGGGAAAAATTGTCTCTGAGATTGCTTTTCGTACATTTCTGACTGCAATATGAGTCTGTTTTTTCTGCTCAGGATTGACTAAAACGTCAATAACTCACTTATAAAAACTACGTACAAAATAATTTCCGTACACTATATTCTTTATAAATTGTATTAAATGGCTTTGTGAGAATATCAAAACAGGAAACTGTCATCAAAATTGATCACGATAAGAAACCGAGTCAAGTTATAATGTCCCTCACGTCTACGTGAATGTCTAAAAAACAGTGGGAAGATTACCTTGCGTTATTCATCCCTCCCTACCACACGCACATCGATAAATATGACGACATTGACGGGTACCCTGACGTCATGCCCTCACGCAGCGCACAATGCATGTGTGTAATTTCCCACCCGATTATTTACAGATCACCGGATTTATGACAAGCCATGGATCCGTTCAGTTCATTTTTGTCCCCCTCTTCCTCTCTTTCTAACATCGCACACAATTCATCGACCCATCGGTCAATACACCAGCACGTCAAATATTTTCGCAATTAACGATCACCGCGGAATAATCACCGTGCAAGACTGCACGTGGTGACCCGTCCGCCAGCGCATATGCGCATGGTGAGCACAGGCCGAGGGGTATAGACCATGGGTAGACCGACCTTTCCTTTTTCGGGGCGGTTGGGAAATTTCATAAAACAAATTAGCAAAAAATCTTCACCTTTGAGGCGCAGACTAGATAGGGTGCCATTGTCGCCTGCCAATTATTAAGGGGAAAAGTTCAAAAATTCATCTATTTCCGTTGACAGCTGCGGGGTATATACTGGCGCGAAATAGCCAGTCGCGCGCCCTTTCATTAAAAGGATTAACTTTAGCATTCCGGTAAATTAAATTCACAAGCGGTGAATCAACTTTGAGACCAGGAATAATTTCCCCTCTTATTTTATTCATATCTTCAGTGTTTATGAATGGTTTTAGCATGGACTCGACAGTTCCGTACAAAGGCATGCATGATGCCGGTGCCTTGAGCGGGGAGGCGGAGCAACAGATACGGGGGATATGTTGTTCTTTTCCCGGGTCCCTGCGCTCCTCTCCGCTGCCCCTCGAGGCTAACTTCGTAGGATGATTTAATATGACGAGGACAAGTTCCGGGGGAACGCAATCTAAATTGGCGAAAATATTTTCAACATCTTCGCGTGATGGCTAGGCCTTTATAAGAAATATTAGATATGATTCCAGAAAGATAAAAGGGTAAATATATTTTGGGGAACACGCTAAGAAACAATTGATATGTGCATTAATTATGGTTACCAATTTCCATTTGCGTTATTACGGGAGAAGAGTTACTTCTCAACCCCAATCCCTCTAGCCCTGGGCACAATCACCACAACCATTACAATCACCATCACCATCACCATCACCATCACCACCACCACCACCACCACCACCACCACCACCACAGTGCCCACACCACCACAGCCACCCCATATACACAACCACATCATCATGTTGAACGGGATCGCTTCAAAAATTTCCCCTATATCAACCACGACTTCCCAGATGCCCTATACGTGAAGCTTTTCTTGCTTTAATATAAGTCTCTATGTCGTAGTTCATATTCTCTGCCCTTCCTACTCCAACTACGGCCCACACACATCTCAATTGGAAAGTAAATTTTGATCACAGCAAAATGATGGCTGTTGGGCTGACTTTGCCGTGTAAATACTTGACTAGTAAAGGCCGTGTTTTCGCATCTGCAAACTCGCCTGACCCATCACACCAGCCGTAATGCACATCAGGTCTCCAACGATGCGCAAATATACCCAGCAAATTAAATCAAATCCAATCTATAGTAAACTAACATTGAAAGATGCCATCCAGATCAAGAATGTACTAGGCATCGTTCAGGCATCTGATAATTGCAGAATTTTAGAAAGAGGAGAGGTAACAAACAGTATAGGTTAAAGACATAATAACACTCAGTAAGATCATTGCTATGGAAGTTCAGAGGTTAATCCCATATAAACAAAATACGTATGCATTAGGCCCTTTTCATGCAACGTTACCGGACCATATTGGACCGCACATTGTAGCGATAATAATGAAAAGCATAGTCAGGTAAACCAATCAACCGTGTGGCATGATTTCACCTGTCGCGTGCTATACTATGATCACTTCAAGGCGGTCCACGCGTGATGGCATTGCGCCATCTAGTCACGTGGGTGAAAAGGGTGACGTACTTCCTTACTGCCATAAACAACCGGTAGGGGGCGTTACTTGGATGAAATAGTTAGTCTGCATTAATTAACACACACACAAATCACCAATTCACGCCACTTCCCTTCACTGACCCGCCGCGGACAAGATTTTTCTCCGCCTGACGGCACAAGTACTGCAGAACAGCTGAAACGACAGACACCAGTGTAGGCATCCGTTTGTCAACAAACCACCCCACTCGCTACGGCAGATCACCTCAGACTTACAGCTAGCTCGGTATAGGTAGGGAAGATCCCCGCCTCTCCCCGTCCCCCCCCCCCCCCCCCCCCTCCCTCCCCATATACACACACGGTCGATCATCGATCGTTGGCGCTGAGCTCGGAGGGCGGACATTATTTAATAGAGGTGAGTCTGTCGTGTTAAATAATGCAAACCTTACGTCATGTTGACTTCTTCATCAGGCGACGAATCGTCACTAACGTTACTGCATGTCACTGGATATTCGCATGTCACTGTCGATTGTCGAAGTTGAATGTATGTCCGGTGATAAAAGTATTAGGCCCAAATATATTGTTACACGGTTTAGACAATGAATGTCTCGATTTGGTCATAATTCGTCATCGTTTTCGCGAAGGGCGGGCATGTTGATTTGCAAATTTAAAAGGTTTTGCTATTTTTTGACATCTCCGTCCCTTCATATAAAAACGGTGACGAATTTATAGGCCTGCTGATAATTCCATGAAAAAGGTCAAAATTACATCACGTGATTCAAGATTCCGTTCCTGAAATTGTCTGGCAATTTGTAAGCAAGGAGTTCCTAATTTGTATTACATATCACATAATGAACAATCACTGAACGCCTGCGGTAGATTGATGGGCAAGGCATCTTTTAACAGATTTTTGATTTGGCAATGATGCGTTTTCATTGTAAACTTAAGGCTATAACTTCGTGTGCATGTATTCATTCTGCAAAACTGCACGACAGATCATGCAGAAGATTTCTTACATTGTCAGTGGTTGGGATGCCCCCTTTGTGTCCACACCAGCAGCGTAGCCAGGGCTGTCTCCAGGGGGGGGGGGGGGGGGGGAGTGGGGGGGGGGGGGGCTGGGTGTTACAGTGGGGGCGCTCACAGTGTTTTTTTCTTTACAATACTAATATTTTATGCGTTTGCGAAATTTTCAGTTGGGGGAACTGATGGGGGCGACGATTGTTTTTTAACGGGGGAGGGGGGGGGGGGGGTCGTGTCCCCCCCCCCACGCCCTCCCTCACTTATAGCTACGCCACTGGTCCACCCGTATTTAAAAAATATAAAGAAAGGCACATGATCCTTTAAAAAGAACCTCACGGAGTAACCGAATATATCTCGCGGATTTGACCTCAGAGAGTAATATAATGGTTTCATAAAAACAAAACAAAAGAGAAAGCGCCAAAGCACGATTTCCAAAATGACTTTTCAGAAACGGGCGCTCTCCGTACTGGGTTAAAGAGACACAGCCCTGGAGGCCCAACATGATCTCAACAGAGATTTGTATTATTGCAGGATGAAATAGAGTCCGCGTCTGAGACCACAAAATGAGGCTGAACGATAGCGAGCGGGAACTGAACCTCGGGGAGTGGAAATAGTCCGGGCGAGCCAGTGCGGTGTAAACACCGGATTCCGGTATAGATACGGATGGCACGTTCACTTCTGGGCCCCTTAATAAGACAAGCATACCTATTACTTTCCAGTAGAAAGTGACTGAAAACGAGTTTAAAATGAACGCGTTGTACACATCTCTGTGATCTGTTGGCCGGACTTCAACTGATTTGTGCAGACAAGTCCCATCCTGATCACATTAATTAAACAGGTCTGGTGCAGCACTGTCGGGTTCAAACCGACATAGGGTTTCATTTTTAACAAGTGCAATACACCTTTAAAATGAAAGAGTTTTTAAGAAATAGGAATTATAAAGATTTCACTCGTTTTGGAGGTTGACTTCTTGATTGCGTCTCTCTCCGTTGTGGTGTTTCTCAATCGTGCAGCGTCCGCAAGGGAAATCTGATTTAAGTCGCATGACCTATTTTTGAGTAATTGCAATTTATATGAAAGTTGTCAAAATACTGTAGTGTAAAAGCATATTTCATTCAAAATACCTGGTTTGCTTTTGTGTTCAGACTGACCATTAAATAAGTACCATTTGACATTTTACTCTGGCGTACTTCCGAAAAACAATAGTAAATCTCTACGTGTTATTTTCCATTCTCAGTGCTGAATTTACGGCTCTATTCGAAAACCAAAATATCATATAGGCCTAACAGTAACCTTTTCACCATTACAAAGCTTACATTATATATTTTATATAATGGAATGGAAATCTCTATTTAAAAAATGTCCTACTTAGGCCTATGTCTGATATAGCTTGCTGGTGCCACAATTAGTCCATTACTAAGTGTAAATTGTCTACCTTGTTTGAATTCATTATTCTGTGTACATCGTATTAAATGGTGACGTAAGGTGCTTTCTTCAATGACATTTTATCATTAAATTTTAATTTTAAATTTCCAACGACTTTATGTATAATATTTCTCTGTATATAGGCCTAGTTTTAATTTTTTTTTATTGCAATCAGGAAAGTAAATTCCACGTGTTTTTATGTGACGAAAAACAAAAGTTATTATTTACTATATAATTTATTCTAAGCGGAAATCGTGGCCTTGTTCCTTCGCGTATTATCTAACAGGATAATGACCCTGGAACTGAATATGACATCAGTGTCATCATCGATAGCACAATCTCTGGCCAAACTATGCACACGAAATACCGCAACTGCATAAAACATTCCATTAAGAGCTTAGAATATTGGTGATATTGCGCTCTTAATTAAAACACCACCCAGAGAGCACTTAACAAACCGACTGGTGTTTGACAGCCTCGGCCCGGCAGACGAAAAAAGAGCTAAAATACTCTGAAAGGTCATTCACCACAAAGAAATTGATATCGCAGCGGTGGGGCTAAATATTCATAGCGCACGGCGGGGCAGCTGACTTGAAATAGACGCAGGACAGACAAAGATTCTGTTTTTCTTTCCGCGAAGGGCAAAACACAGATATAGGCTTCAGATGACCCAATATATTATCGAGCTAAAATTATCGCACTGGCGGATCGATACGTTCAAAACATGTTATGAAACTACTGTTTTGCCATTTGGAGAAAAAAATCGGAAGAGTAAAATGGAAGCCGGAAAGTTGGATGTTTTTCTTTCCGGCTCGGACAAAACGGAGCATTTGGCAACAACAAGATCACAGGAAAATGGACGGATTTCCAGTTAAGGTCAAACTAATACTTTGTGAATAATGCAGATGAATTTAAAAACAAACAACAATCAAATGAATGCTCGGGGTTTTAAAAGTTGACTGAATCTTCGGATCGGCAAAATGTTAAAGATACACTGCATCTATCAAATCCCGACAAATCCCGACAGAAGACTATCGTTCGAAAATAACTTGATTTTGTTGTTGACATTGTGACCTCCTCAGTCTTTGTTGTCTCCTTTTGATTCCCTGATACCTTTTTATTCAATCGTGATTCCAGCTTTGCTTTGTAACAGGTCCAGGTTGTTTGTTTGTTTATCTTTTCTTTGTTTATTTGTCCGTTTGATATAAAAACCTAGATATATATACAACGGTCGTTCTCTTAAATTTTGCCTTTTTCGATCAAATTATTGGTTTGGTTCCCACCATGTCCCCACTTTCTAAGCGTACAGTGTATGCGGGCTTCAGGTTGCCAGACATCTTCTGTTCGGTATAGCTCGCAGCATATTAATCTGAAAATGGC
Source organism: Hippasteria phrygiana (assembly GCA_037893225.1). NCBI lineage: Eukaryota > Metazoa > Echinodermata > Asteroidea > Valvatida > Goniasteridae > Hippasteria > Hippasteria phrygiana. The sequence continues at coordinate 207,094 of JAZGUH010000713.1, read as the reverse complement.
GCGAAAATAACTTCTCATTTTCCCCCCGTCATTTTCTTTGCACCGCGCATTTCATTACCACGTATACGGCCTTGTAGTCGCAATAGAAGCCCTCTTTCTCCACTCACCCAATTGTCAATAACAACATGACAATATTCTGCCACAGTGGACCAAATGAAATTAGGGAGGGATCGGAAATGAGAGACAAGTATTAAATTTTAAAGAATCGTGGCGGAACAAAAGGGGCCGCGAGGCGGAAACAGGGCTTGCTCTACATACCGTTAAGAATGACCACATCGACATACTTTTCAATTTAACTGTATAAACTTGTAGATATGTTTTAGCGAGCTGGGTGTGGGCGGATCTGGGATGATGGAATAGGTGGGGAGCGTTTGAGTTTAACTTATAGATCATGAGACGGTTAATCTACATTTTTACGTTTTCTCCAACCACAAAACGCCTGTGCCTATATACAAAATTTCATTTTGAACTTAAAGAAATAAAACGATAAACGCGGTTTTTAGACAGTACAAAAGGGTGCTTTTAAATCCCCATTTCTGTTGTTTGAATTTATTATACGAATTACATGAATTTGTGTTGTTATCACGGTTCTATTTTAGACGGAATACAATAAACATCAGGGTGTAAATTTTCTTTCATTACATTGTGAATTAATTACTGGCCCAGGACAAGTTAATTTTGTAATGTCCTTGCAGGCGTTGCCCCCTCACATTTCAAAGGTTATTAAAACAAATAGTTCCAAAAATCCCTTCAAATCAAAACTAAAATCTCCAACAAGGAATCGAATCTCCCCCGTTGCTCCCAAATGGTTCAATGACAGACAGCATAAAGTGTCGGTACTTAGTGCGGCTGTCAATTTGCATACAGCCTTTGAAATTGAAAATGTATTATTTTTTTCAAACCGTACCTGTACTTTATCTCGAAGGGATCGTGTTCTTCCTCCGTGCGTGATAAAATCAGGATTAATCTTCGCTTGAGCACCCCACTAGGCTAATAGGTGCCTCAAGCGTAGTGGCCAACCCGCCATTCTTTTTCTAATCGGCTAGTCACGCCGTTGTTCAATTTGGTTTTAGATATCAGGGCGCCTGTATTAAATTCTGTGTTTCCCATTCCCGATATACACTAATTTGGGCTACTAAAAAACACTTTGTTGGTACCTACCAAATCTAGAATATATCTCCAGACCAAAAAGACAGACAGAAAGAGAAAACAGACGACGAAGAACAGACAGACGAAGAAAGATGACGAAATAGAAGAGGAGCAAGAAAATAAACAAGGGCAATAGTTGAGTCAGCTTTCCAAAAATGCGCTGAAAAGAACGTTATGTTTTACAAGCAGGACATCGAAGTCAGCCAAAATACAAGTAGCATATTCATGTTTAATTTGTAGTTTGTTATCAGTCACTATGGGAAACTTATTTGTGATTTTGTATTTTGGCCAAACTGGCTTTGCTCCTGGTAATCAATTTTCCGCCAAGATTTGTATTGTTTACCAAAAAACTACATTGTTCTCTTATATGAAAACAAAAACACAAATTGACTGCAGAAAATTTGCCTGTTCTTTGCGTAAACAAATATAAGCGTATTCCAGCAGCATGCAATGTCTTTTTCTTTTTTTTCAAGAATTTTACACTAATCGACCCTAAATTAAAATTTAAAAAATAAATGAGAAGCGAAAAATAAAAATGGACAATCACCCTACGCCAGAAACATCTGATTGCCAGGTATGCAACACGTACCGGTAGTTTATTCACAGTCCCAGATAGCAGATATTCTAGGATATGAATCTCATAGCCTGTAGAAACAGACCCTGATCGGAAGCCAATCAAAATAGTCTCCCAGTAAGAATAATACCACCGAGTTACGACCCGTGTATAGGACGCCTACTTGAATATGACAGTCTATTTTGTCTGATTATCATAAATTCTGATTCTAGAGTGGAGCCTCAGAAACGGGTTTCCCAACAGGTCCAACCAGCATGAGGAGTACTTATACACACGGGAGTCGCGGTCAACGACTGCACTGCGCGCGATAAGATACCTGTAAGCGGCATTCAAAAGCATAACGCGCTTGCAAGGGCAGTGGATTTCGTGCAAAACAACCTGGCAGGTTGGAACGAAAATGATGACGCCGGAAGATAATTTAAATGTTTAATCTTTTTTAGTCTACATGTACTTTTTCATTACCAAAGGCTGCTTACTGTTTTAATGCATATTTTAACGCAACGCTTTAAAAAAAAAAATTTATAAGAGTAAAACTGTTGTTAATATTCTCCTTTTTAAAGTATGTATAGTTAGTCAAACAATCCACAAGTATTTAAAAATGATCTTGTAAATTTGAATGTTTGGGGCTTTCGAGAAACCTTAATTCGAATTTGTATAAACTATAACTACATGTGAAAGCTGGAAGGGAGACAACAAATTAATTTGATTGTATTTCTCGCTATATATAACATGTCCCCACACATCCGAATCCCTTCCTTTGGTGGAAAGACTGTTTGACAAAAAAAGGCAGGGTTTCCACGCTGCGGCTGAGAAACTTGCACAAATACTATACCGTGCGTTGCCATACACTTCAATCCCCATAAAACAAGCAAAAGGAGTAAAGTTGAATTTAGAAGACAAAAACCTGTAAACTCAACCCGGCCTCAGTGTTTTCGTAAACAATCAAGGGACTGAACTTCCCCTCGTAAAATGGGAAATCAATATGGCTGCACTCAGCGCTGTGTTCCCAGGCTTCGTGCCGGCCCAGTTTGAGGGGTAGAGAGCCCTCTAGAGGCCCCACAGGACACGGCACGGCCCTGGGAGGTCGGCCCCAGGCGAATAACATTATTCCGTTTTGAGAGAAAACCGATATGGCTGCAATTTGTGAGCGATTTGGTATTTATTCACACAGTTCCTGCCAAAGTAAGCTGTACATTCAAGTTGGCACATGGCTGCTTTTTCGCCTTCTACTGTGAGCCGAGTTCAAATCTTGCGGGCTGACATGTGGATTGATGTTTTCAGCCCCTTGTCTGATTCGGATCTCCAAGCTTAAATGCAGTGTACATGATTGGTCATTGTTGCAACTTTATGAAATAGGCGGATTTTGGGGGTTAGTATTTTATAGGAAATATCGTTCAACTGACCTGTTCAAAGTTTTGCGTTGTTGGATGGCGAAAAAAACGAGAGAAAAACGGCGCTCGTTTTCAACCATCGGGCGGATGATAACCTTCAGTCAAGGCGCGCATGGCTATCTGGGCGCGTGACGCGCCCCGGATATGCCATGGCGCCATCATGTCCGGGGCGCGCCACTCGTCCGGGTAGCCACGCGCGCCTTGACTTACGGCTACAGGGCAGTTTTCCAACGACTTTCAGCTTGAAATCGTTGGAAAACGATATACATTTCCACTTTTCTTGACAACGACAGCACACCTGGTGCCATCATTTCACAGGATGATTGAGACTACTATTAACTTACAGTCTATATTTCGTAATAATTCAGTAAAAAAAAATTGGAGGATTACCAATCGTGTACACTACGTTTAAACATGCCTCCATTGTCTTCTCTGTCGGGCTTTCTACCATTTCAAAGAATCATTGGTTTTCATTATCATTAAGAATTAAATATTAAAAAGACTTTACAAAGAAAAAAACAAGCAGAGACCACCTTTCAAAAGTCTGTTTTATTTGGGAAATTATACTTACATACAGCGGAAGCGATTTCTCGTCAAGGTTGGGAGGGGACGGGGACCAGAGAATGTTTATGACAAGGGGGGATTATTGGGGCCCCGTCCCCCGGGATCGCCGCCCATGCATGCTTTAAATCGATAACGTACTACGTACATTGAGCTGAAAGAAAACCAAAGCTCTCTCTTAAAAAGGCCCACTCCGTTCGTTACCGGTAACTAAAAGTCTGATATTTGAGGCACTTAATATCATACAAATGAGAACATTTGTTAATAATCATTCAAATGGCTCATGGGTACCAGATTGTAGCTCTTGCACGTGGAATCCAATAAATTTTAAAGCGAGGTTGGCTACAAACTCACGATGAAGCTTAATGCATTTACATAAAATTGTTTTCTATGGTACACAGAAGATGGTACACAAAATGCTCCACTTGATTTATCTATGAATAATCCAGCGCACAGAGGCTGCGGTATAGCTATATATCACCGAGAACCCCTCCACAGGTGACGAAATCCGCGCCGCATTTCCGCTGAGCTCCCCGGCACCGCTCGCCATCGATCGCCCCACGACGATTAGAATCTTCTTCTTTATATTTTTTTTCTTTTTTTCTTTCCTGAGCGGAGCCGAGGATCTATTTCCAGAGCCCTGGTTGGAGAGTGTGGGAAGCGGGTCGGTGACAAAATTAGGCCAACTTGAAATTCAGCTTGGTAAGTCCCGGGGGGGGGGGGGGGGGGGGGCAGCCTCAGGATCGATGGATGGACGGGGTGGGAATTATCGGTCAGCCCTGGGGGTTTGCTAGTATAAAAGAGAAGACTTGAGTGTGAACGCATTGGTTTACTGTCGGGACATACAAGGTTGATCTGTATCCCCCCAAAAAAAAAATTTAAAAAAATAAAATAAAATAAAATAAACAAAAACCGGTGCAGGCTCCGCTATTTGAAATACCGGCAACAGTCCACTATCTTGTCATCTTCAGTAGCCGATTTTTTTTTCTTAACAACGGAAGTGAATTTATCGAAGGTATTTACAAGGTCACTAGCCGAAATGCGCGAATTTGAGCACGTGCGTCTAGCATCACAGTGGTTCTTGTTGCAGCCGCCATTCGGCACTGTTAAATGTTTAGCTTTTTTCCTGTTGGTGCATTTTTTTTCAGGTTATTTTTGCACCTGCTGTAAATACCATTGCTTGGTTAAGGCACCAGACCGAACATTTGTCTCCGTTCCACATAATCGAGCATAAATAATTAGTCTAGAACCGTCATTCAAAACTAGTTGACTTTGAAGAAAAAAAATTTAATCAATGAAATCGACATCGTCTATATCTGAAAAGCAAAGAAGTTAACGATGTTTTTAAGTAAGGATGCGTGTTCTGGTAACCTATTTGTCTAAATCAAGTATGTTTTGATGACAGCTCTGCCGTCCATTACGCTGTCAAATGTTTGACGACATAACCCAAGTAGGCCTACAGTTTGTTTAGATTACAGCAGAGATCAGAGTTAAAAGCCCCCCATGCACTATCACGGGTCGCAAGCGGCGATCATTATCACAGACGAGAACAGGTTGCGGCGGGTTCTGGGCGCCAGACGAGAAGTCAACGGTTAAACTATTGACTCGCCGCCCATGTGTGCACTCCCAGTAGATTTACCCCCTCTCAAGGCGGCGGAATCACTAGACTGAATCCCAGTACCTCCGTTATTTTTTTTATACCAAAGGAAGGACCGGTATTTGAATATCCTGCACGGCAGCTTTTCCGCCCGGTATTATGTAAATTAAGATTTGAACATTGTTATACCCATGACGCATTGCGATGTTCCCACCCTTTGCAAGCACTTTTCAAAACACATATCAATTTCAAATAAATTATTGATTTAAGCTCACTAACGAGAATGAAAACAGCTTTCAACTCTAATAAAAAATTAAAATAAACAATTACGAAATATGCATTCAAACAGTAAGTGAATCTAGCATTGGGGCCGAAAATATTTTTATGGTATGAATCAAAGAAAAACTTCCGACATGTTGCCATTATACGCCTCCATCTAGAGCGTTCCTTCCTTCTTTTTCCCCTTAAAAGCAATATTCTTCAAGCAATTTCCATCGCGTTCGGTCGAATATATGGGACCTCAAAATAGTATTGCTTCATTCACCCTGCCAAAATCAATTGAAGGGGGAAATCATAAATCCTCTTACTTTCACTTCACAGCAGGAAAACTCAATTTTCAAATTTGGGTTCTGGCTAATCACCATTCTGAGGTTGACTGATCAATTCTTGAAATGCCAGCTGACTGAACTTCGTCCCGCCAAAAGAAAGTTCAACACTTGTGTTTCGCAAATTACCGGTCTCTGAACTTCAACTGGCGCCATTTCTGCGGTTATTTTTTTCATCAGATAATGTTTGGGTCGTTCGATTCTTTTCCCTTTCGCCCTAATTGAGGGGAAATTAGGCAATAGCAATCTGGGGCGATCCTCGAGGGCACCCCGGCCAGCTCGAGTGTCAAAGGTCAGCCGTGGCTGTTAGCGAGTCAGGTTTTTGAATTCGATGATCGTGCTTTTCTCCGGGGAAATTCCCGCGCGTGCGAGGAGAGAGGACGACGGTTGAGTGACACACTGGCGTTGGACAGTAAATACACCCATGGGTTATCTCCCTGTGGAGATGACCGATCCTTGAATGACAAAAAGACGTCATTTTTTTGCCACTTAATTCTCATATTGTACGAGTATGAAGTAATTAAAATTTAGCATTAGAAGCCCTGAAAAGATACAAATAATGAGTCATTCAAATGCGTCAGATTTTATTCGTTTGGAGATTTCCTGTATCTTCTGTCAGTAATGTACGAATTGCAACTAAAGCTGAATCCATGCGCACTAGTCTTGTAATTTTGAGATGAAAATAGGCCCTACTCTGTTCGGCACCGATAATTAAAGGTGTAGGCATATGTGACCTTTACTGAGAAAGATCATTTTAAATAAAATATTGCCAAGAGACTATCGCAGCTCAGTAAACAAAACTGCACAAGTCTGAGACATGTTTAGTGTTTTAGTCAAGTTTAAGTTGTAGACCGTCGAATTTGGGTGGTAGGCCGTTGAATTGTCAGTTGGATACACACTTGGATCTTTTAGATCAAGTTTTCCCGATAACAACCTACAAATTACGTGTATTCCCAAGGTGTACAATCCGCAACCAGCTTTGGAACAAGTTTTATTACAACGTAATTAATCGTTTGCTTGGGAATTAGGCAATCACCTATACCGTAATTAACCTTTAAAGGAAACATGATATAGGATTTATATTGCATTATTCCTGCTTAAAACAATAAAGTATTATCTTGACAATGATATTTTGTGTCCAGAGACAATTATTTCCCAGATTAAATATGAGAAAACAATTTTTGAAAATGTTTGTCCAAGCTACTCCGCCCCCTGAGTGGGACCCTCATTAACATAAGTGTGTGACGTAGATCGAGGCACATTACCCATTCATCACGGGTATGCATTGTGTGTACATTGTACGGCGAAAATTCTTCGTCCAAAATCTAAGCAAAATATAGTGGTTTTTCGGCCATGCCGACAAGGTGTGTGGCTGCTGGGTGCAGCAAAACAACGACGGGTGGAGTAAGCCTTCATTTATTTCCAACTGAAGCGAAATATCGGAGAATTCGGACGGCGAAAGTGAAGGTGACAAGAGCAAAGAGGTCCGGACCAGCAGCTTTTCAGCGTTATGTAGCGACCACTTTGAGCCGTCGTGTTTCGATACTGTATTTTCAAATCCTTTGGGATGACCATTAAAAATATGCTCAAGTCCACTGCCATCCCAACAAAGTTCCCAGATGTGAGTAAGATAAAGGCGAAAGCAGTTAAACGGCCCATTCCCCGAGGAGCCTTCGCTAAAAGGGAGAAAATCAGGGTAAGTTCGATGTTAGTTGTTGTTGCAACTTACGAAATTGCACGTGTAGACCTAGTGTGTGTATATGGGCCGGGTCCAGACTATCGAGTCGATCCATGAATTTCGGTGCCTCGGTCTACGTCACGAACAGCGCCCTCAATTTGAGTCTCAACAAATTAAAAAAAGGGGGGTCAATTTTTGAGCGGCAAATAATCACACTAAAACTTCGCTTAAACCAGTTTGGCTTTTAATTCACATTTAATACATATAAATGAATTTATTTATGAAATAAAATGTGATCCGGTCAATTTGAGAAGCATGGTTCCTTTAAGGTAACCGACGAACCTGCTCCCATTGAGAGGTGCAACGCTTCTCCGTCTAGACTGACCTGGACAGTAAAGTAAGATCACAGTTTCTATCCGGAACAGTTCCCAAAGTAACGGCACCTGTGCGATTTGGCAAGGGACTTTGAGAATAATTCTCGTTCGATGAGATCGTTTGTAGCTCTATCTGCCAGCCTTCGCTGTAATACATGAAGTACTTTGCAGACGATTCTGGAGAATTTGCCGTGAACCATCCAAATGAGATATTCTGCCTCGGGCGAAACTGCACGACAGGAAATTGCTATAATTATACTGTCTAGCAATCGAAAAAGTATCGCATTGAATCATTTTGCAAATTATATATAGAACATTTCGATAAATTTGTTTGAGATGTCCTAATGACGCACGCGGTATTGTATTCCGGCACATGCATTGAGCATTAAGATTATATTATACGGAGACATTTCCGATTGGAAAAAGGCGAATCATAATTACAATACGCCTACGCTGAACGTTGGAGAAATTGTTTACAAAACTGTACAAAATGATATGAGAGTATGTGCCAGTACAATTTATGATCATAAACGCAGGGGAAAATCGTGATTGATTACTGTTAGATGAACAAAGCTTTTCCATGTACAAACAAACTGACTAGGTAAATTTGAATAATTTTCAAAGGTTCAAATCCCGCTCCTGCCTGTTTCTTTGTTCACTTAGAAAATAAAACAAATTCTGTTTGAAACTCTGAAGAAGTCATTTTATTTTTAACAGATTACAGTATTTCTGGCTCTACTTTATCTATCTGTATTTTAGGGGGGGGGGGGGGGATTTGCGTAATAAATGACAATTCCCAATTTAGTTTCTCCATCGAGTTCTGCACAAACTCAAACCGTGTTTTTGCATGGGTGTATCCCAAAGTGTATACACAGTCCATGCGCAGTGCAGTCACATTTCTAAATACATGTATTGTCTTATCAGTGACTACATGTTAATCATCTCAAAACATCTTGAAACATCAGCCGATGTCCAGCCGCTCAAATAGATTAGCCGAAATTAAATAATCTAGAATAAACGGAACCAAGCTAAAGACAACAGGAACAATCTTCTGAAGTTGGAAGGCAACCAATGACGTCGTTCCTTGATTTGGCCCAATTAACGCTAATTGGCGGTAAAGTGATTTTCCAATGGCGCGGAAAGCGCGCAGAGTGGCGCGACGGGAACACTTGTGGCAGATGTCACATGCTAGGCGACCACAGCTGCTAGTCTGTTTCACCGGGGATTTTTCCACTCTGTGTAAGGGTCCTCTCGCAATTAACTTGGGAAGGTGCCTTGCTAAAGAATCGGTTATTTCCAGCCTTTATCCTTTAATCTAGGTGGAAATCCTTCGCCGTAGTCCTTGCTCTATGATACTACCAACAACACGTTTACATTTAACTGTCTTTTTATATAAATTACTTTTCTATTGTTAGGTTACTCGTGGTTTTGCATGCATGTCTTATTTGGGGCCAAATTTGAGGCTAAATTGCCTGATATCGATTTTTAGCCAAGACTTTTCTTTTTTTACGGAAAAGTAGCCACATTTTGATCTTATATCTTTAAGAAGGCTAAAATGAAAATCAACAGTTAAATATGAACGTGTTCAACTGACTTCCTTAAGCCCGATTCATACTTCATGCGAATGCGAATGCGAAGCGAATTTCATGACGTCAACAATTGAAGTTTCATTGGGGGACGTTCTCCGTTACCTAAACGAATTTGCTTCGCATACGCATTCGCATGAAGTATGAACCGGGCTTAACTCAGACCATGTTCTGAAATACGTGCGAGTAATATTGGGAGGCATCGAGATAAGCCGACATGCAGCATCTAATGCCGCTGATAATTGTAGTCAGGGCACTAGACTTCTGCAACAGCTGCAGTGTCATTCGCGCTGTCCAATCTGCATCCAGCCAGGTGGAGCCTGGTGGAGCCTAAATAATGTTTTAATCAACCCAACGGCGGCAATTTCTCTCCAAGGTTCGGAAGGGGCGGAGGAAAAAGCACACAACCAACAATAATTGTTAAGCCTTTTGTACTCGGTGTCTCTTGTGCAATTTTCTCTGGTGGATCTGCCATGAAGTCATAGTTTAAATCGGATATGAGGCATGCTGCAAAGCTTTGCTATATGGGGAGGGAACGAGTCTTTTAATTCCGAAAACAAACCAACACGAGTTGGTATTCACATCAAAATTAAGAAGTTAAGCAGGTCCACGCGCAATTCCTTTGTCAAAATCCCCGATGGTTCGGGTGAGGAAGTCGGCACCATTGTAATTTCTATATAGTTGGCAGCAGATGAAGTACGTTAAAATACTGTAAACAATCACCGTAAAAGTGAGCATTCGGACAATTCAAATAATGCACTAAAGCGGCTGGATTATGTACAAGGATACTCGTACATGGATCAATATTGGACCAAAAGTTGCACTATTTATTTTTTAATTATGGCGTTATCGGAGCTGACGTGCAGTGCCAGAGTACTGTCATATACACTAGACATACCGACCGTGACAAGACCACTCACGACCAATCATGACAAGCTGCAAGGCTTTGAAATAGGCCTACGCCTCCCAACGCCAACCCACCACCAAATGCTAACCATGTTCACGAAACAAGGGTACTTCAACAACGACTATTTTTTAGACCCTTTTCATGTGACGTCACCATTGGAACCCCCTAGGGCGCAAGGTATTGTAGACGGAGGTCCATACTATTTTCCTAGCTTCGCTCCCACTTCGTATAAGCAAAATCTAAAAACAAAGTTTGCACAAGAAATTGTTTGCCAAGTTATTTTTTTCACTATCGACGACATTTATGCTGCCTGCTCTTTGCAATGGGCCTCCAGAATATAAACCGTATCGAATATGACGTAATGGCAGCCATGTTGTGGGACAAAAACGTACAATAATACGTGATGATATTACTACATGTCTGTCCCACAATATGACGGTCTGTTGTTGCTGTGGCGACGTGGGTATTCGATATACATGCATACGGTCAAAAGCATCGGTTAAAAACTGATAAACACCGCCGACTTGCATCCAAAAGCTGTATTAGCCTATATATATGAACTTTGATCACTGATGGCTGAAGATGACATATTGACATTCCACTTAGGGGATGTTGTTTCCAAGTGTTTAATCTTGCTCAACGACTACACTCCAGGAAGTCTCGAGCTTTCCCGCGGTATTAGCCGAGTCTTACCAACCACCGTATGTCCTAACATGGAGGAAGTCCTCCATGGTCCTGACAACTCAGCAGTCACGACAGCCAACAGGAAGGAAGACGGGAATTTCCACGTACATTCCAAAACTTTCAGAATGCAGTCAATGATCATTGTAAATAGGATGAGCGCAAAGTATGCTAACAACATTGTTTGTCAGATTATTAATACGACTTTTGTGAAGGATACAAAACCCCGTGGCATTATATGTCAGCCGGGTTAGTGGGTAAACAAATGACCTGCTGATTATTACTGTCGCTCGAGGGGTGGTATGCATGGGGGATTAGGCCTACCACCCCCCCCCCCACCCCCCCCCACACACACACACACACACACACACACACACACACACACACAGTCATGTAAACGGGTGCAATCGTGGACCTCCCATTGTTCCTCTTTTGTTTATACTCTTAACTTTTTCGGAAGGCCTCCCATTGGTTTTGTACACGATTTTCAATCGTGGACCTTGACACAATCGCGGACCCTATTGTCCTCTTTGTTAAAGGTCCACGGTCTGAATAGCTATACAAACGCACACACACACATTAGTCTTTTTTGGCAAACACGTGTCGCTGTTGGCAAAAATGCAAACATTAGAACGGCAGGAAAATTGCAGCATGTATAACAGTGTTTGAGTGGTTTAATATCTTTAACATTAAATGGCGCCCTCAACGTCAGAGGACCCCTTTGGCCGGCGACTTGATCTTGTGTTTGATCGATCAGGGTTTGCTATCGATTGCAGACAAGGGATGCATGGCAAACGAGAAATCTTAATTGATCAATGTTACTCATGTTGATCGATATTAATGCACAGAGAAATCGAGAAAGATCTGGAAACAGTAAGTATAATGTCTACGGCGTATGGGCGTGTTGTAGATAAAATGCACACCACGACTCGTACATTTTTTATATTGTAACCTTCCCAACAACATTTACATTGGAATTAGTTATAAATATTATAGAATTATTTAATTCTAAAATACAAATTTAGTTTTATAAATGTATATCCTCCTCGCGCTTTTTTTCTTCAGTTGTATACATGTAGGCCATATGGAAAACTAAACCATTCATCCGTGAAGGCCACGCAACATAATTAATCCCCAACACGAACCATAACAAATAGTGCAGCAGAATGTTTATTGCCAATTACCGCGCACTTTATTAGAATGGGATTTAGCGTGACATGGCATAGCTCCTGTGCCATCGCGGTGTGTGATCCATATAGAGTCCAGTGAGACCAGCTATGTTTGGACATGGTCACTGGTCCCCGTGAGCAACTGGTTCCCGTGGGTCGCTGAGTTCAGAATGGGAGAATAGTGGTGATTGTTCTAAAAAGCAAGACATGTACATGAAATACCGTACGGAATTAGCAAAGAATGTTCGTCGAGTTATGCTTTCTTTATGATGAAATTTACGTATAGGCCTATACATCATGTGAAGATTTAATTAAAGACCCATGTGTTGCGCCCATCTGTTCACTACGACCAACTGCCCCTTACGGAAACGCTGGTCCATTTGAAGCCCGTCTGTTTGAGGTCCGTCTTCAAAAACCCAGTATATATGCCGCTTTACAGTGGGGGTACAACTTTTAACAACAAAAACTGAAATAGACACTTTTTTGGGGGGTAATTTTTATTTCATATTATACGTTTATGTGAATATACAAGATAATTACAAATATTACAAGATACACGTAGATTAATGTTACGTCAATACATACTAATATACAATACGAGGTGAAGGAAACAGGAGAAAAATAATCTTACAAATGACATAAATTCCTGGAAATTGCCAATTGTCACTTTGAAGTTCCGCTTTCGCTGGATCCACGCCCGTGGTCCAGTTGCATTACTGCGGCCCGTGTGTGAGTTCAAGTCCAAGTTTACATTTTGTATGCAAGTTCTCCCCAAACAAGGCTGGGTGTGGAGCTACAAAAAGAATAAGAATGATATATTCAGGAGGTAGGAATAAATATTCCTCTAGAAGTATGAAAGATCTTAAGATGAAGGGAAACACGCGCCAGGCAAACAGAACGAGGGAAAAGGCTTTTGGTACAGCTTTTTGTTCTACAAATAGGTTCAGCCTTGATCGGAGCGAACTTGCATTAAACACATTTCAAATACGTTTTTAGAGGGTGTATATCTTCCTTTTGTGTGTAAACGCTGAAAAAAACACGCATGCGTATTTCTCAGCTTCAATTTTTACGTCACTTTGTTGGTATTGTTGGGCCATGATCTGCCAACCGAGGTCGACAATTGACACAAAAGAAAGGTCAATAACCTAAGGTCCCGTGGTTGTGCATTAATGTGCATTTTAATTGTTAAAATCAACTCACCGGTCGAGTGCTGTAGTTTGCCCGCTCAGTACCCGATGCAACTCGTGTATTCTTTTTCAAGAACTCTTAATCGTACTCGAATTAAGAAGCTCCCCGTCTCGACTCCAAAATACTCTGAGCCAAAAGTCAGAATCGAATGTCGACGTTCGTGTTTTGCTCTACACGAAACTCGTATAGTCGACGGTAAGCACTTAAAAAGACCAACCAAAATGACATCGTCACGCCTTGTGCCTATTCAATAAAGCCTTGTGCCTATTCAGTAAGGCCCAGTGCGCTTTCAGTAATACATGACGATGTCGTTTTGGTGGTTCTGAAACAGTGCCTTCCATAGTTGGACACTAAAAAACAACTCGACAGCAATAAGGTCGGAATACTCGTACTGTAAACGTAACTAACGTTGTCATATCATAGTCAAACACGGGCGGCCAGCGCCATGCTTGGGCCTTCCACATAACATTCTTTTTGTCAACACCATCTTATGACTGAATACAATCAATGCTTGCAATCAGTCCAAGCCTAGCTTCACTGCCCATAAAAGCTTTGATCAAATCCGTTTGTATTCTGAATCAATTGAGATACTCCATTCGACTCGAGTTGTATACCGCTTCAACACCCAAAGAATTCCTGACATTCGGGGAAACGGGAATTCGCCAACAGCACTTTACTCCAACAAAAATTACTGATTCCGTTAAGGAGAAACGACGATAAAGTGGACATTCTTTGATTAGAATGGGCGAGGACGCGGCGAAGCATCCGAGCCCATTCCAATCAAAGAATGTCCACCTTTTGAGTCGTTTCTCCGACTTAAACTACGTCCCTTTTACCTATTGTCTAGATTTCAAGGGAACAAAACGTGTCCATTGTTACTAATGCTTTGAGGTATGAGATGAACTAAGTCAATGAACTTAACTGTACATTCTTGAAAAAGAATCGAGACTTTTCTGAATAGAGTGACGTCACAAGAGTAGTTTAAATTCTAATAAACTAGACTAGGTAAAATCTAGTATGGTTGGCGCCTGAGGTGAAACAAATGAGTACATTTGCTGATTCAATCATCTCGGATGCTTCAAATTCCAGATTATACATTCATCTGGCTGGAATCTAAGCATTGTTTAGAGTAGAAATAATGCGTTCTTACTTACAACACTGTCATGAGTCTTCATGCGAAAATTCGTGGGTTGAAGGGCGGGGACTGGACACATTAGCGTAGTCAGTTTCTGTTTCCCAGATTTTCATGAGCAAATAAATTTCGTTCGAAAGTGTCAAGATTTTTTGGCGACCCGGCAAAATAATTTAACAAGCGGGGGGTCGCTTTCAACAGCCTTTACATATGGGCCTCAGACCATACTGAACGTTGTCAACACACGACGTGGCGTCAGCCCCTCACATTCTAAAACAAAATAAAACAAAACAAAACAAAACAAAACAAAAAACAAATAAACAAACCCCCAAATTCAAAATTTCCACGGGGGAGTTCCCACCCCCCCCCACCTCCTACCCCCTCCCTCCCTCCGTACCCTTCTATGTACGCCAGTGATTGGACACGTACCAATTGTGAAAATTTGGTAATTTTGAAGCTACTGTACCCATCTAATAACACTCTGTGACATGCGCCCTCATTTTTTGCCTGCAGAACAAAATGTATGAAGGCTTGTTTACATGTTGTATATATACATAATGCATTACGTTTGTGTTTTCATGGTGTTTAATTAACACTTGATTTATCACAGAAAACATAAGCTGGCATAGATGAAATAGGTCACACTCAAAATTAAACGTCTGAAAATCACCACACTCCTCCCACCACAAAAGTACACGTTCACACAGGACCCCAAATCATCCACTACAAAATTGATATCCCTGTGGAGACATGGTTTCTTTTCTCTCCTTTGTTCCTGTACTTAAGCATTCCCCATAGACTTTGTGCTCAAATTGCCTTGTGGAAACATCCTTATCTTTAGAATTTCCGTGGGGAGACATTTTCATCCTTTATTGTTTCTTATTGTCTCCACGAGATACCGAATTTAGAAACATATATCCACAATTCACACGTACGAACTATTTGCACTCCACATTCACAATAAATGCAAAATGGCTGTATGGAATATTATTTTCTGCTACTTCTCCTGCTACCAACACTTAAAGAATGATCATGGTTTAAAAACTATTTACCGTCGTCAGTGGTAATTATTTCTTCTAACCATAAGTCTGATAAAAATACACACTACATGTTGATTTCCTTAAATTACCAACTAGGTGCATTATAAAAAGTGTTACAATGTGTATAAACGCATTTTACAGAAAGCCTCTTACGATGAAAGTCACAATCAACAGTCTTGTAGATTTCTTATAATTCACTTAACCAAAACTAAAAGAAAACCGAAATTAAGTTTTTGCATTTTCTTCAGTTTTGCATCTTGCTTACGGTTTCCTGTAAATTAAGAGGAATAGTATTATTTTTGTGCATTTTTATCACGACCCTGTATAAATGTGAAAACCGCAAACATATATAACATGCAAAGGAATACATGTACATTACTTATTAATCATAATACAAAAAGAAAACGGAAAACAGTGACAGAAAAATGCAGAAATCGTTCTGAAAAGATGTGAAATTCAATCGCAAGAGGGCGCCCTCAAAACAACGTCATTGCTGACTTGAATTTTGCATCCCATAATTGACAAGCACTGTCGTTTTAGAAGCAGGAATACATTGTTAATTCAAAAAGATGGATGAAATAAGGAAGAACAATATTTTTTTTAATTAAAATTTTCACTTCTTAGCATTTTCACTTCTTAGCTTAAAATACAATGTTAAACATATCGCCTTATAAACAGTTCATTTAAAATGTCTTCTCTAAAATCATATCATACATAATATTTCAAACAAGAAAAAAAAGGGAAAATGTATACAATATAGAGTACCGAAGTGATGATGTCAATCAATGCAATGTTTGGAACCAGAATACATTCTAAACTGCATGTGTGTAGAACCATTGCCCCGGCAACTGACGTCAGACTTCTGTACTCTATTGAGTAGCAGCATTATCGGTGACCAATTATTTTCAACGAAAACAAATGTCATAATTGTCCAGCAGGAACATGATTTTGCAGACAGGAATGACGAAGGGGCGTGTCACCCTCCCACCCCCTTCTAGCGACGCCTCTGATAGTAATGTAATGGTTATAAGCCTACTTATCATAAATGAATCACCATGTGTGTTTATGTTACCATGGTTGTCGGTTCTATTGCTGCTGTTGTGGCTCCTATACTGCAGCTGTTGCTGTTGCTGCTGCTGCTGACTCTGATAGTGTTCCTACCGTTGCCTTTATTGTGGCGTTCGGGTTTGCAATTGGGTTGTACATCTGTCTCTCGTCATACAACAGGCCTGGGTTATAAAATGGCGGGAAACTTTGTCAAAGTGTCAGTTTATTCATATTTTCAATAATGCTGTGCATTTTTTAACAAAATTATTACTTAATTTTACAGTTATTTGCATATTTATGCTAACGCCCTTTTGCCGGGAAGTCCTTCTGCCTTAAACGTGCGCGTAAGCAGCATGTGAAATGCTTACGCCCTTTTGCCGGGAACAAACTTTGCTCCAAGCGCGCTTACGCCCCGTTGAAGTGGAGAGGTGAACGAACTTTTATCATGTTTTGTTACATTGGTATTACACGCTATAAATAACGCCCTTTTGCCGGGAACAAAAAATGCAAAACCCCCTTACGCCCTTTTCATTCTGTTAATTACGTCAGAATGACGTAACCCCTTGAGACGAAATGTGTATCAAAATAAAGATATTTCAATACTCTATCGATTAACACACAAAACCCCAATTTAAACCCTTTGACCCATTGTTCGTCCTTACGCCCTTCTGCCGGGCACACGACAGTATTAATCCAAGCCTCGTTTTAATGTCAAAGAACAGCCACCGCTTCAGGACAGTTTTCTGTCAAGTGAAGTTAGACTCACAAAACACGCGTGATCCGTTCATCAAAAATAAACCACACTACCATCATTTATCCATCACAATCCAGTTCAATAAAGGAGGGAAAAATCCAACTGTTTGTGCACTTCCAATTTAAATTCCGACGCTGTACTTTGAACGAATTAGCGGTGAACAGACAACTGATCAGAAATCAACACTGCTGATGTGAAACGTGCCGAGTTTACCCTGTGATAAGTTTTTTCCCGATTACTGAGGACTGAAGAAAAGGAAATCATGTCTGGAAATCTATGCACGCACGCGCAACAACACAACTTCAAAAACGGAAACAAACCAGGCATGTTATACACGCAAAAAGGTGTGCATTATGGGATCGCGTGGTCTGGTGTATTGTTAACAATACAGTGCGCCCCCAAGCGGTTGCACTGGAGAGGCCATTTTCAAACTGCGCGTTGATCTTTTCATACGCAGAGGGTTAATGGCCTCCCCGTGACTTGGTGGCCCACTAAGATTTTGGTTTCAAACCCAGCCATGGGATTATGGTGCTTGTGTCCTTGAGCAAGACACTTTGCCACTTATTGCTTCTCTCCAACCAGGAGTAAATGGGTACTAGAGGGCAGCATTTGTTTAAATTCACGTTATCTTGCGTCGAATGACAGCAATCTATATAATTTTTATATGTCTGTAAACTTGCCCCCAGTTTACCTGCAATGCAAGCCGTCATGAACAGAGCAACGAGGGCCGCCAGGAACGCCCTCACACACAGTCTCGAGATCTCAGACTTGCGATGAGGTACTAGCGGTATTAGTCCGCCCATCATGACACCAATACTACCCAGATTGGCAAAACCGCATAATGCATAGGTGGCGATAACTTGTGTACGCTTCTATACCAAAAGAAAATAGTACCAAAAGAAAATGTTCAGTAACCATACATTTTACGCAAGATGCACTTTTGAGGAATCCTTGGTTTTATTACCAGAAAGAATTAAAATAAAATAAGAAAAATACATCTTTGAATTAGAGTATTGACCTTGACCTTAATGACATTGACTTAAAATGACATTTACTACTTTCTAATTTAGTATTTTTTTTTTTCTGGCCGAAAAAGAACGCCACAAATGTCCCCTTTTTGACGAGGGGGGTTTGTGGCCGGCGTGGCTACCACCAAGAGGGGGCGCTATTAGGCTGATACGTGCTTATGATATTCTAGAAGTACATTATAATATAAGTTCATTTAAACACTTACCGATATTGCCCCATCCTCAACGTAATCAGCCAAGTCCTGGTAAGCAACAATCTCATTGAGAAACATCTTGACGCCAATGAGCTCAGCAACAATCAAACAGTCTGTCGGGTCCACGCCCAGCAACCAGGCTATGGGGTACAGCACGTACCGACAGATCAACTACAGAGGGAACAAACAGACCGCCAATATCCAATACAGGTGGCCCACAAAAAACACACACAAACAACCCCCCCCCCCCCCCCCCCCACACCCAACAAACAAACAAACAAACAAACAAACAAACAAACAAACAAACAATTTCGGTATATAAAAGAAAAAAGTGAAAAATTACAATAGACAACAATGAACACCAAACGCCTACGTCCTCAAGTCCAGATTTGACTTGAGCACTGGCTCCAGCCTATAGACTTAAACCTGTGCTCCACCATGCTTCAATAAATGGTCCTAGCTGATAGCCCGGACTCAGCTGAGTCCGGACTCACCGAGAACTAGGGCTCTGGTCAAGTCCAGATTTGGGCTCTTTAGTCTAGCTTCGGGCTGAGTTCGGGCGAGTTGTCAAGTCTTGTTCGCTTAAGAACAACTAGTGTCTTCGTTCGTGTTCCGGCCACTCGAACCACCAAGAACGTCTGATAGCCCTATGGCATTGCAAGAGCGCCATCTATCGCTGGTAACCACCCAAAACGTTATTCAAGCATTCGTTTCAAAAACCTGAATTTCAGACGCAAAATAATTTAACGGAAGCACAATATTTAGACTGCATTTTCCCATAGTTTGTTCAGAAAAATCTTTATATTCAAAACGTTTGGGAAGGGAATTTTAGGCAACTGTACGCTGACTTTTTATGCTTCGTCAGATTATCCGCCATCTTTGGTCGTCTTCTACGTCGCGTCAATTACGTCATATTCTTGTCAACCCCCTACATGTAGGTGGTGTGTGATGTTGCACCGAGTGCAATGTTCTCTGGTTGCGTTCCCGCCGCCTTCGGGCGCAAGAACGGGGAACTCGTGTTAAGAACAGACCCCCCGAACTCAGCCCAAGACTCCTAGTGGAGTAGTACAAGTCCACACTTTCACTGTTTCGTAATTGGACTCGGAACCGGACTAAATTTTACAGCACCGTAAAAAAATCCAGTTTTACCTGAAAGCTAAGATTTTGAATGTTGACGAGACTCCCAAACCAAGCCAGTGCTGAGTTGACGAATGCAAGTACACTTATAATGGCTATGATGTTACCAATGATGTACGCACATATCTTCAGCCCATCAATGGCGCCAACATACATGGCCTCTAACGCATTGCTCTCCTGACTGTAAACAATAAACACGACCTCAAATTATATTTTTCTAGGATTGTATTGGTTATTTCTTTCAAAAGGAAATGTACCCGAACCGAAACTGCCATACCCATGTTTTCAGTTTACAAAAAGAATAAATGGACTTGGAACATTTCCTGTTTTTCGATAATGTCTTAGATCAAGAATTGTACAGTTGCTCAGCTCACAATGCGGACTGAGAGGGTTGATAACAAATACGTATTTAAAAAAAAAAATTAAAATAAAAATCAACACAAACAGTACAGCGTTAAGCGATAAATTAAATAAAATTTACAGGAAGAGTCAACGCACGCTTTGGCTGTTTTAACGTTGGCACTTGTAGCCGTTTTAGGCGTTCCAGTTTCCGGTAGAAACATCTTTGACGTCACGAGAGCAGCAGGGGCAGACATGAAGGACGCCGCCAAGAGGTGAGAGGCGCTTATTCCGAACGAGATGAAAATGGCCAACACACTGCCGGCGATAGTCGCGAACCCCCCGACAATGACGGCGTGTATCTCTGACTCGGTCATGTCGTTAAGGTACGGTTTGATGGCGAGGGGTGCCACAGTCTGAAATACACGGGAGGAAAAAGTAACAATGTTTTTTGGTTCAATTTGGCTGTGTTAAAAAAGTGGCTGAAAACAATGTCCAAGCAACAATAATGAGCAAAAAGATTATTTTGTTGTGTTCTCTATTAAAGTTAAGATTGTTAAGCTTTGCGTAAAATGTTTAGGTCCGTTTTGTTTTCACAGATCTCTTTTTAACAACGGATTTAATACGACTGAAAAAAAAATGTAACCGTTTTCTCGAAGGAACGGTCATGCCAAACCTTTTAATGTAAAAGTTAACTTAACATCCTTTTGTGAAAACAGTGAGAAAATAATATCAGTTATTTAAGTTAAATGAAATATACAACATTTGCAAATATACAACAACAAAAACTGAATTATTATGAAATACCTTACTTGCCTATAAATAAATGTTTCATTGGCATCCTGTAAAGTAGAATTTTCATGTCTATTTCCATCGATGGTCGGCCGACCATCGTTGGAAATAGTCTAGTTCCCAACCTGATAATTCCCTGACGTCTATAAATTGCTCCGTTTTGTCTAAAGTAGGGTCAGGGAACCAGACTACCAGAACAGCATTTTTTTTTTTTCCAGCATCTATGCACACAAAAGTTTAAACAGGTCAGTGTTACAGTATTTGCTACAAAAACTAACCCCAAATCGATTCATTTCTGAAATGCAAAAGCAAATGTTGTATACTAACTTTAACTTGTGAACACTGGCTCGTGCAACAGCCTGATGATCTGATTAATCGCAGGGGGTGGGGGTGCGTGACAAGTGAAATGTTTAAGGGCCAACCCCGATTGCCAAAACTGCATGTCCCTTCAGAGGATGTTGCAGATTAACATGACGCACATCAACACTCGAAAAAATGTACAATGGTGCCACGCAGACCAACCACATCTGCCCACAAATGTTGTAACCCCTTTGAAAAATAAAATTGAGTCTACTCTAAGTCAAGCCAATAGTTCAATGAGCAACTGAAGAAACTGAAGATCAACATACACACGAGGCCGAAGAGCGACTTCAGGGGCAAACATTTCAGGCTAAAATTGCAGGGGCTAAAGTCAGCTGACAACGAACGATGGCTTACCATGCCTACGAAGATATTGGAGGCGGTGGCGAAAGACTCCGCACCCGAAATACCCATGGTGTAGTGCATGATCAGCGCTAGGGCCTGAATCAATATCTGCATTACTCTCCAGTAGTACAACACAGCGAAGATGGTGCTGGTGAAAATGATAACCGGCAACACCTTCACAGAGAAAACAAACAAAGAAAAGTACTTTCGATCGTGGCAAGTTTCATCAGCATCCCAAGTTGTTTTTAAACCTGCTTTCAAAATGTTTCTTTGCTAATTGTCCAGGTATGTAAAAGTCGGTCGAGAACCAGTCACAGGCTGTATACGCCGCATGTGGTTTTTTTCTTCAGCTGGTTACCCGTTTCTGCTCAGCAAAGCTTTTGAGTGCTTTGCGATAATTTTGCGCATGGCCGCTTTATGAAATGGGCAATTTTGTTGAAGGTGGGAAATGAGTGCATGTGATTTGTTTTCCTTCTGCTGACAATATTATGGATAATCTTAGAGTTTCGACATTTGTTTTTGTTTTGGTTGTTTTTTTGTGGGGGAGGGGGGGGGGGGGGGGGGGGGGGTCAGAGGCTAATTTCTCGGTGAAAGTTTGCCTACAAAACGTGATCAATGTGATGAAACTTGTGGTGTGGTTAGGGAACGATGCTAGAGAAACTCAGCTGCAGTTCCCATCCCCATACCGCCCTTTCTAAAGAGTTCCATTACATTTTAATTTATTTAACTTTCTTATTTTTACTAGTATGCCTTCTTATTAATAGGGACACGGTGTATAATGTATTGTTTTAATGGACAGGTCCGAATTGTTTATCTTTTTTACGTTTGATATTTTTACATGTTGCCAGTGGAGGACATTTTGTCTATTTGAAATTTAACCTGGGCAATCAAATCAGTCATCACTAAGGGAGTTTCACATTCGGCGGCCATCTTGAATTCAGCGCCACAGCTCAGGGGGACGAACTGGAAGCAATGTGCTAAAACGGGTACGTTGTTTCCCTCTGAAGTTAGTGCAGCCTACAGAGGGCGTCCTACTGCGCAATAATATCCACACACGTCCCCTGTTGGTGCCCCTATCAAATCATTCTTCTTCTGTTTTTGAGAAAGTGTGCAAAATACTGCATACCCAAAGTGCTTCATAGTTTCTTCTTTAACATTCCTTTCTACCTGCTATACTCACCACTAAAAGAAACTCGTGATTTGACAGGGGGGCGGGGCCGAACACAAAAATGGCGCCCGCATTGGCGAAACTTAAAAATGCTTCCACCTCCTTCCCGAGCCAATTGAAGGCATCGAACCCTGGCTGTGTGCGCAGTATAATGATCCCCAGGAATAGCTGGAGCCAGAGGCCCCAAAAGACAGTGCGCCAGTTGATCTGGGTACGAGAAAAGTACATAGGGGATTTCTTATACACTATTAGACTGTATCCGGACGGTCCCGGGTTCATAACAAAGAGCATAGATACTAAGATAATAAGATAAACTCAAAATAATATGATACTTATGATATTATGATATTATGAGAAAGGCACAGGTTGTAGCGAAAAATCTAGAAAGGGGACATCATAGGCAGAACCTCAAGTCGACTGGAACAAAAATTCAAGGCTCGTCCCTAATTGCAATCAGTTGCAGCGATTTTAGCTCTATCATTTTTGTTGGGGGGGGGACAATTTTGGTTGAATCTTGCAGAAATCTCCCCATCCACATACTGACGTCACCAGGAATTTCAAAACAGATTTGATTGAAATGTTTAAAGTGGGAAGTTGGTGCGAGGCCCAGCACAGAGGCGCAGCGGCGTAGCCAGGGCTCTAGGGAGCGAGTGCGGGGGGGGGGGGGGGGGGGGGGGGGCTGGGGCTGGATGTTGGGGCTCACGGTATTTTTTATTATTAAGAAATTATTTTCTCAGTGCGCAAAATTTACAGTGGGGGTGGGCGACTGGGGCGACTATTGTTTTTATGGGGGAATGCGTCCCCCATCCCCCCCCCCCCCCTCCCCATCCCCATTAGCCACGCCGCCGCAAAGGTGGCAACGCTTAAGCTCTTAATATTGGGCGGGGCGGGGGGAACTCGAAGCAGACCATTTTCGATCAACTTGAACCTTGGCCGAAACATTGTAAAATTCTACGTTTCCTATTTCTATTCCTATTTTGGGTTCCAACTAACAAAAACACCTATTTTTGCAGTTAATCATGTCTACAAGATCACTTCCCCGAAAAAAAGGACAGACTAAAAGAAAAAACGCAAGAAAGAATGGGAAAAGAAGAGCAGAAAGCTAAACCTCAGGAAATAATTGAGTCTGCTTTCCAAAATTGCGCTAAAAAAAGTCTGATATCTGCGCAAGACAACGAAGCTGGCCCAAGTAAAATGTAAACATATTCAATCTTTGCGCACCTGAAAAAAGCAGCATCTATGTACACAGCATCTGACAGTGGTTTTTAAGAATGTTTTCCCCAAGACCAGCCCAACTTCAAATGGAAACAAAATGGACACCCGAACTGCCTCACCATTCCTGGCTGTTTGGACAGGAAGAAACTGAAGATCAACATACACACGAGGCCGAAGAGCGACTTCAGACGCTCGGGCTCCTTGATGACTGACTGAATCACGCCGGTGAGGGCGCACATCGCAATAATGATCCCAGTAAACAATAAATACATCAACCTGCATAAAAGAAAAATCAGAGTTTGTTATGATATTTTGTGCCCAGAGACAATTATTTCCCAGATTAAATATGAGGGGAAAAAATGTGAAAATGTTTGTCCAAGCTACTCCGCCCCCTGAGTGGGACCCTCATTAACATAAGTGTGTGACGTAGACCGAGGCACATTACAGATTCTGCTGCGCGAGCCGGCCCCATTCATCACGCGTGCGTATGCATTGAGTGTGTGTGTACGTGTGTGTGCAGAACGGCGAAAATTCTTCGTCCAAAATCTAAGCAAAATATAGTGTTTTTCGGCCATGCCGACAAGGTGTGTGGCTGCTGGGTGCAGCAAAACAACGGAGGATGGAGTAAGCCTTCATTTATTTCCAACTGATGCGAAATATCAGAGAATTTGGAAGGCGAAAGTGAAGGTGACAAGAGCGAAGTGGTCCGGCCCCAGCAGCTTCTCAGCGTTATGTAGCGACCACTTTGAGCCGTCGTGTTTCGATACTGGTATTTTCAAATCATGGGATGACCATTAAAAATATGCTCAAGTCCACTGCCATCCCAACAAAGTTCCCAGGTGTGAGTAAGGTACAGGCGAAAGCAGTTAAACGGCCCATTCCCCGAGGAGCCTTCGCTAAAAGGGAGAAAATCAGGGTAATTAAGTTCGATGTTGTTGCAACTTACGAAATTGCACGTGTAGACCTAGCGTGTATACGATGTACATGCGTCATTTACGGGTCCAGGCTATCGAGTCGATCCATGAATTTCGGCGCCTCGGTCTACGTCACGAACAGCGCCCTCAATTTGAGTCTCAACAAATTCCAAAAAGGGGGGGGGGGATTTTTGGGCGGCAAATAATCACACTAAAACTTCACTTGAACCAGTTTGGCTTTTAATTCACATTTAATACAAATAAATGAATTTATTTATGAAATAAAATGTGGTCCGGCCAGTTTGAGAAGCATGTTTCCTTTAAGTTGACTGCCGGCAATTAGAACAAAAAATCGGTAACGCAGAGTGAGTCTCTCAAAGCATGCTGTCAAGACTCTTGGAAAACTGTCTTTATTAGCCTTAAAATTCTAAATTTTATGAGAAGACATGATCATGCATGGGATTTTAGAGAGATTAAAAATGACAGTTTTATGCCGCGTTCATTTAAAACATTCAAAAATCCATACATTCGATTCTTATTGCCTTATGCAGGGCGGGAAGAGTTTTAAAGGTTAAAGCTTAAAGGGTTAGCCTACTGGTTGACTTACGATTTTAGTATCAGTTTTGCTTTCTTGCTGAGAAAGCCGCATTGCTGCCTACAACCGACTGCTCCTGTGACAATTCTGACACCAAAGAAGTATTTCAGTATCAAGAAAATACCGTAGCTCAGAGCCACCATGGACACGACGAAGAGCGCCACAGCACGTCTGAAATTCACAGCGATAGCCCAGATGACGTAGGCTACATAGAGACCAATGAGGATGAGGTAGACCGCACGTTTGATGAGGGTGGAATGCGACCTCAAGTAGCCCTTGATCGCTCTGTCGACTCTGTCGACTCTCTGCAGGGAAGAAACAAGAAAGTCGAAATAAGAGTCGACACGCGAGGTATGCTGCGTTTTGAAAAACTGCGGTGATTCTGCCTGCATGTTTTTGCAGTGAACGTGGTTTTAATTCTGCACTATGGGAAAAGAACCTGCGACAGGAGTCAAACAAGATTGAGCTAAATACACGTGTCGATTAAGTCGGACTTGCAGATTGCAAATTTAAGGGTTTTCGGATTTACAATCTGCGTCAAGTTAGTGTATACGGTGCAGCCAAGGAAATGCTCACCTTTAATTCATAATTTGTATAGGAATTCGTAGTTTTTCATGTGTTTCAGTCACTTTCTATTTCCATCCATTTTTATTATTACTGAAAAGTAACTGCATTTAGGTCTTACGTTTTTAAACAAACAAAACGTGAAACTGACGGTTAAAATTAAGGTGTTTCAAAAGAACACAGGTCTAGAACTAGGCGGGATCCGGGTTTACAACACGGTCCGGAACGCGCGGTGTAATATAAACACCACTAGTTTAGTGTTGACACCACGGGATTCAAAAGGATAGCGTAATTCCTTAAACACCATGGGTGTAAACAAAAACCAGGGTGGATGGACTTAGTGTTGTAAACCTAAGGAGCGCTGCAGAACCATGAATAGCACGGGCACGTGTGGCTAAGCTAAGTGATCCGGAGTGGAGGTGTGGAGGGGATGGGAGAGGTTTGACAGCTCTAGGATGGGACGACTGTCGACAGATAATCCCACTTCTTAAACAGCCAAATTCGAAACACGAATCCATACTCTATGTTTGTCCAAAGTCCTGGGACTTCCCATGGGTCCAAAACACCAACCCATACAGGACTGTCATTACCTTTGGAGTAAAATAAGTATTCAAATTTGATCGACAAAAGTTAAATGTCGAACGATACATGTGTCTGGAGTAACTGCACAAGCATCCACTTCCCTACGCTGTGGCCGTGGGGATTTTTACTGATGGTAAATATGTGGCTGATTTGAAGAACTGTTGTGTATGCACAATTATAGTTTATGATTCAATGTCGTGAGAATGTATATGCTTCAAATCCCCCTGAACTGTTTAAATTGCACCCACTTTGGTTGTGACTTTTGTTTTGAAAAATAAGCTTAACGATTCGCCAACTCGCCCCTACCATTGTATCGAATTTGGATGTGTTTGGTGGATTTATCTTGATTTGGCGCCATGTTGTCTGAGTGGGTATTCACTTTTGTTATTAACGGGCGCGAAATGGGTAAGGTGACGAGTCTGTCGTTGGGGTACCGTCAGACGGTTTTTATTAATCACCAAAAACCAAACACTCCACATTCACAAGTTCCACCTGCAAGTTACAAAAGGTACCGGTACGGGGTGCAATTAATACGTCTGTACAAACACAAGGTCCCTACCGGGACATTTTTAAAGTTGCGATAACGATTTCCAACGAAGAATTCTAAATTAAGAAACACTGGCTACCCATGGAGCCCAAACGTGCTGTTTAAAGGGAGGCGTTGCCTTAGAGGCGCCCAATTGGGCTACTAAAAGCGTTCGTCCTAAAATTGCTAAGGTTGAAAAGATCATTACAAAGTACAATATCATAATTTACACGACCATCCCTTGAAAAGTACATGACCATCCTTGAAAATGCGTCCTATGTCTCAAATCATTAACGGAAATCCTTTCCGGTTTTATTCGACCGCTGGGGAAATTAGACAATTCAGAGTGGTGCCCTAGGTCTGTATGGCGCTTTGGCTGCAGAAACACGCTACACTATGTGCGAGGCCAGTATATTAAAATGTCACTTTTTCGTGGTTTTTCCACGTTCGTCCGTATGTTCGTCCACATTCGTCGGTATATTATGATAGAATGTTTATAGTGTCCTACTCAGACTTCGGAAATAAGTAACTAACCAAAAAGATAAATATTGGGGGAAATTTATGCCAATTTGTGACTTCAACGTAAAATAAAGTCAGACACTGTACCTAGACGCAAAAATAATGATATATATGTACTTAAAGCTCTATGTATGGAGACAGCGTTTGAGGATATCATGTTATGATTATGGATATGAATATGGAAGTTTTCAATTACCATACAAACAATCCGAATGTTGAAATTACATCCTAGAATTGCTATGATGCAAAGGAGGTGGACATTCAGAGTAACATGGAAAGAAAGATGACATGTGTTCATGACATTATGAAAATTCTACAGCATGGTTCAAAACCACTGTTCATTTAACTGTGCATTCAAACCCAATGCTGGCATTAACAAACGAGAGATTTGACTGTTGTGGCTTATATAGAGGTGCGATTTGCGAAGCCTTTACCGAACCATTAATTCAAAATTAGGCATAAGAATGTGTGTAAACACCAGCAACTTGAAAGTAGCACAAAATATCTGATACACTTTTTCGTGGTTTTTCCACGTTCGTCCGTATGTTCGTCCACATTCGTCGGTTTATTATGATAGAATGTTTATAATGTCCTACTCAGACTTCGGAAATAAGTCGCCAACCCCCACGAGGTTTCAGTAGTTTTATGTGTATTATTCAATATAATGAAGATTGAAAACAACGTGAGTTTGAAGTAGTTTTGCGGTACATCATTGATCAAAAGTGCTTTATGCTCTCCAGCGGTTCAATGCTATCGGCCTTTTGAACAAGTTGACAAGTACAAAAGTCCACACGCACTTACCGACAACGCACCGAAAAAGCCTTA
Source organism: Hippasteria phrygiana (assembly GCA_037893225.1). Lineage (NCBI taxonomy): Eukaryota > Metazoa > Echinodermata > Asteroidea > Valvatida > Goniasteridae > Hippasteria > Hippasteria phrygiana. Next base: position 178,558 of record JAZGUH010000713.1, on the reverse strand, counting down.
ACGAGCCGATAAGAATCAGGTTATCTCGTTTCACAAGTTTAAGGGTAAACGTTTACAAACCTTTAATATGATTGATGGTCATGCTTTATATTTATTACAAGATTGGATTTATTACAAAATTATTAGATAGAAAAATATTGTATAATTTTGGATAGTACTGAAACTAGATAAAAGTTGTGCTATAAGAGTAAAAATCATAAGCAACATGCCTAAGTATATGGCAGTGAATAGGTGATGTTTTGAATCGGCTGAGAGCGACAGCATTTTGGGGCCACAAACAGAAATAAATGTAATCTACTTTAAGCATTTATTACAAATAATAAAATTTTCATATACAAAAGACAGTCAGATGTGCCGTTTTAGCCATATCTGTCGTGGAAGATAACACCGTCATAAACTATAAATGATGATTAGGCCTACTGTGCAGGGGATTTTCCTAGGTAAGAAAAAAAGGTCGAAAAATAAGCGTGGAAAATGCTAGTGTATGTAAAAATCGTACGAGCCGCGGCGGTGACCCCCATTTCCCCCCGTCATGCACTGCGGTAAACAGTACGAAAATTATGGTGTATATGCATTTATCGTATTGTCAGTTTACATAAATGTAGGGCCTATGACATAAATAATGACATAAATATAATGACATAAATGTAAGTTTACATCAATTTACTGCTGTCTCAAAATAGATGATCGAAGTTATTCACACTTTTCTTCGTGCAAACATGACGTTACACTCACAGTTTCAAACTTTCGAACAAATATCCAAATTTGGATGAAACATAATTAAACATTCTAAATAAAGAGAGAACTTGCAGGTGTTTTACACATTTTAAGCGCCAAGGTATACACGCTCATAGTGTAGATTCTTGGAACGTCTGAACGGTTTTCATTCTCGCAGTAAATCACAACTTTCTGCGGCAACACTTGCAGTAATCCCAGAAGGCGAAAGTTGTAGCCCAACTCGGCCCCAAAAATATGATTTATGGTTGGGCCAGGGGGGATTTTAAAAGATGCGTATACAATATCAGAGCTGCCTTGCAAGTCCTTTTACAAGTCCTTTCACAAGTGCAGTCAGAAGTCCCTTCATATTAAAAGCCGGTCACAAGTAACTGGATGAACAATTGCAAAGGAATGCCTTTGTCAAAGCTCATTTGAATAGCTTGTGATTGGGATTAGGACTGGGGGGCTTGTGATGGACTTGCAGGGACTTGTGATGGACTCGACCACAGCCCTTAGTATCAGGGTTGACAAAAGTCATGATTTGTTTTTAAATCAAAAAACTTTTCTTTTTTGATTAAAATCGGATTTTTAAAAATTTAAATCGATTTTTTTTTTTTACCATCGTAACATTGGCATACAAAATTTGTTTCAAATAAGTCAATTTAAATGACCATCATTGGAAGTCGAGTATAACCACACACAATTGTTCATGAAATCAGTACTGAAATCCCTTTCATTGGTCATGTTCTTTTCTAGAATACAAATTTTGTCTTAAAATCTCTGTTACAGCATCACCATCATACTGCACATTTCTCATCCAAGTTGATAACAGGAACCCCACTCCTCTCTACACACAGCCATGGTGGAATAAAACTATTTAATGCAGTATTTAACCATTTATTTTGTTAAGGCACTGTCCTTATTTTGATTCCGTAAACGTTTTTACGATTTTTGCGGTGGACATTTTTAATTGTCATTTGTATACAACTCAGCAGAAAGTCCTTAATGCCTGATGAACTGGATACAAATCGCCACTCGGGGTGGGGGGAGTGGGGTGGAGTGGGGGGAGGGGGAGTGGGGATGGTCGGGGCGGGGGGGGGGGGGGTCAGGTCAGGTCGGGGGGTATCAATTGATAAGCACATTACATGCATGAGGTATTTAAACATACGGGTATGTACATGTAGTCCTACATGTAAGAGAGGAATACTGTATCATACATGCATGTAGTACATTACACACACAATGTACTTCAGAATCATATGCATTGTACACAAGATAAATGTAGTACACTGTTTCAGGAAACTGGCCTTATAGAGTGAGTATAAGCGATTTAAAGTTAATGACAGTCAGGTTTGAATAACATAAATTGTTTTTACAAAAAACAGAAATTTAAAAAAATCAAAACGTGATTTTTATTAGTGATTTTTTTTTCTCCAGTGATTCAAATCAATGATTTAAATCGAGTGATTTAAATCAAACAACCCTGCTTGGTATACATATTTCTATTTGTGATATATATTTGTTACACCTCAAAGAGGTTTTCCGTTTCCGAGGTTCCCAAAAGCCGGAATGATTGTGGTTTAGGTTTACATAGGAGACAGGAAACTCAGACGAGGAAACAACAACTAGACGCGGCTAATTCCAAATAATCCAATCCTGGTTTCGTTTCTATTTGATTGAGATGTGACATTTTATATTCCTGCAATGGAACGGGCTCATTGTGGGTAACGTGTTACAAGATGTTACGCAATCTGTGCAATCAGGGGCTTTTAGAAACTCTGAACACCGGTAAGCAGATAGAATATTGCTTAGTACATTAAACTGCAATCCCACGAGAAAATGGCTAGTAACTGTTTTAGCTAAACAAAACTCTTCCCTGCTAAGCATTTTTGTGTGTGTGCTTTGCAGCTCCGTTAATTTAACATCCCGAATATTACTTCTGAATTCAGAGACTATCGCAGCGAATCGCAAGAAGTTGCAGACAACGTAAAACGCGATTCAATTTTGCCGATTGTCATCTACGAGTATACAAACCAATCTTACAAACTGTGATTCACACTGAGTTGCAGATCTTAAACAACAACTTTGTGAGCCTATAGAAAATTTTACTTCTAATGTAGGCTAATATTTACTGGTTCATCAACATAAACTTGACACTTTTGTTGCAGGCGTACGCAAAAACTAAAGCCGCAAACCTCAGTTATAAGGATCCTGTCACACATGGAATGTTTATGACCTATTAATTCACATCAAACAAGTCCAGTCGTACAAATTGGGCTGTATCACGCCTTACCCTGTTGAAGCCATTTTGACGTCTGGGGGCCGGATCTGTGACGTCACTCGCCTCGACAGCATTCTCTACCGGTCCGGGAGGTAGCTCCGTTAAGTCAATATCCTGGGAAGAGAAAATATTTCATTTTACATTCCCATGGTAACCGTGCTATTTTAAGGGTTGTGGCTTTTTATGGGAGATCATTAGAGAAGCTAGATTTTTGAGAACTTGGATCTCTGAGAAAAAGGTAGACAATATTATAGGCCTACAACCTCGCGTTGAATTTTTAATCTCCTCTTCTTTGGCAGGAACATTTTCGCACCTTTTTTGCTGGCTGATTCGATGGCATTTAGCATTAATTCATCACCTGATGCATTTTAGAAAGTATCCACTTAAATCAGTATTGCAGAACTCACACACTCATACTCAAGCTTAACCAGACATTTCCATACGTGCGTTTTGTGTCCGTTTCCGTCTTGTGTCCGTGCGCGTTGCGTTTTTAACCCGAGGCTTTCGACAAGTGCGTTTTCACTCCATTTTGTTTTCGTTGCGTTTTAGGCGTATGGGTACGGGTAAGCAATCTGGCTAAAAACGCAACGAACACAAAACGGACCTTAAAACGCACTTGTTGAAAACCGTTACGATCCGTTTTGTGACCGTTCCGTTTTTATCCTAAAACATACTATGTAGGCCTCAAACGCAACGGACACAAATCGGACAGTAAAGCCAGTTTTACTTGCATCTATTCGAGTGCTTTTGCTACATTCATATTCACACAAGTGCAGTATACCCGACAAAAATAAATAAAGTAAATTTCTGCACCTTATGACGGCGATTGTTATTTTGTTCAACTAAGACCTTGAACCTCTGCCGATTGCCAACTTTAACAAAGGTATAAAAAAAGAAGTGATTTTCGGGGTGAAATCGGTAGCCAATCTGCGGCGGTCTTTTCGGTGTAGAAAACCTCTTTCAATTTTACAGATGTAACAACCGATCTGTATTGTGCACGACCTACATAGCGATATGTCTTCATAAAGGGATACATGAAGCAGAAAATGAAATTTAAAAATTACAGAAAGACGGGAGTGGAAAAGGTAACAAAGGTAGGGACGCGTTTGGTTTTTGGAGCATCGATGGGGAAAATTGATATGTGGGTCACGTCAGCAACTTGAAGCTGCAGTGTCCGAGCTCTGCCTGAACATTTTAGTTCAATGGTTTTCATCTTGCAAACGAATAATGAAGGAAATCTGTGGTTTTTTTTAACACTGTAAGAATAGGGGCATTCTCCTGTTGCAAGAATTGAAATGTGGAATGTCTTATTGAAAAGTTCATAACTTATCGAAACCTAACAAATCAGCAATTTCAAAATGTATTTTTCGGGGTACCACTAATGCGTCAAACTGCAACATTAATTGTACTGATTTCAATATTACTCTATATACCAGCAAATGTTTAGCATTAATCTCTGGCCTTTGGCACCCAAACCTCCCTCCGCAAGCGAGCCGTATTTAGCGAATTTCCACCGTGAACATGTTGATAATGATCAGTCTGTTTGCTTTACGAATCATGTTCACAAAACTCCACGTATAGGTGTACACTACTTGGATAGATCCGGACAACAGTGCCAAATATAAAATGCCGAGTCCGAACGATTTGTTGTCAAAACTGTTCAAGTGATGACCATTTCATTTTGGGGAGCTTGGAAATTAAAAACACCTCAGAGTATTATGACGACAATCAGGGAAAGAAATCAATTCCCGACTGACATCGCCTTTGATCTCGTCAGTTGTCCTTGCTCGATGTTCATATGTGCCTTGGACTGTCTCACGGTAGATTAACCATCCATTAGATGAGAAATGAACCCACCGTACATAATCCTCTGTCTCTCTCTCTCTAGCTCTCTTTGTGGTTGGTGGGCTGAGCTAGCTGTAAGTTGCTCCGTACACATCAAACGAGTGCAGTTTCGTCCCTGGGATATAGCACCGAAGCACGCCGTGTAATTTGTTCACTTAAGGTTCCGGACTAAAGCGATGAGCCTCGTAATGCAGGAAGACAATCCCGAGCGAATCCCCCGGAACACGCTGGATGAATTTTCCGCATGGCGCAGTCGGCAACGGACTGTCAGAATCAACGATGAATTCCGCGTTTTGTTCTTTTAATAATCATAAGGATCATGATATTCATGCAGTCAATCGTTGTTTTTCTATTTTTATTTTGTTGCTTTTCCGCATGGCGCAGTCGGCAACGGACTGTCAGAATCAACGATGAATTCCGCGTTTTGTTCTTTTAATAATCATAAGGATCACGATATTCATGCAGTCAATCGTTGTTTTTATTTATTTATTTTTTTGCTTTTTTCCCCCTATTTTACAACTGAAGTGTTTGGGCGATGACAAAATGGCTGACGCGATACCCCTTGCATGCTTCCAGTTTGCCGAAAATAAAGAATCTATCGCCGAACAATGTTCGAAATAAAGTCTTAGCCATAAAATATAAACCTTGAACGTCAGGTGCATTTTTTTCCAAGGAGAAAGTTAATGAGCCGCACCCATGAAAAAATTTACCATGTTTCGTGTATAGCAAGATAGCAATGATTCAAATTTGTCATGAAGTTCTTCCCGATATAGAAAAAAGCAACTTAGAATTGGTATTTCTTGACAGGGGCAGTCAAAAGTTTACAGACACTGAAATCGAAATTCCCAAATCATAACAAGAAAGCTGCGAACTAAATCTACATGATTATGAGGACGGTCACTGAGGGCCAGTTTGTTTCACACGAATCTGGATCTCGATCAGTGATCCAGCCTCTGGTTCGCTCCATCCATTAGGCGGAATCTGGTGTGTCAACCAACGTACAGATCACTGATCGCGATCCGGATTCCTGTGAAACAAACAGGCCATTACTGTCAGTTTTTCGTAAATCATCAAACAGAACTTGGGAAAGTTGTGACATGTCGACAAACTCGAGATTCTGGACCAACTATCAGTATTTACTTTTCTCGAAGTTGCTTCAGGACTGCCTACAAAATGCAGCTAATGAGCCTAATAGTGTGAATGTCGATAAATTCCAGTCTAGGTTTGACAACAAAATTGTGAAAATAACAGGAACAGGAAGCCACACAATTCAACTGAAGGGCACCAGACGAAAAGAAATAGCAGGATATATTTTCGCAGAGGAATGTTTTTTTAAATAATGATTCAGCACTTGATTCTTATACAGCTGTCTATTTCAGTGTTTTACTCTTCAAATATTCTCAGTATTATCATATTTCAAACTGTGTAAAAAAAATTACGTACACCAATGGCATTTTTAGTTTATCAATAATCATAAACATTAATGTATGTGTTGTTTTTATATTTTTTGTGAAGTTATGTGTTAATCATTATCATTTTTTCTCCATTTCTAGCACCTTTTTCATTTGTTTTTATTCACAAAATTAGGTTTTCCAACAGCTCCCCCCCCCCCCCCTTCCCCTAAAGAAAACACAGAGGCAAATGAATTACCGTGGGCAAAATGGACTCTAATGAGAGCAAGAGAGTTCGGTCTCTAAATCAGTTTCCTTGGAGCAAACACCGCGATTGAAAGACGCTACAACGAGAGTAGAAAAGGCTCATTCAAGGTCAACGCTATAAACGCGCGTATATCCACTCCACCTTAATCGACAGTACAGAAACGTCTGCATCAATCATTCAAGATTCGATATTCAAAATTCAACATTTGCATTTTTATCAGTCACGCGATAAAATAAAATAGGCCTACATTTGTTATTCCTACAAAGTGCATACTTTAAAAGGTGCAAACTTAAAAGGGGCTTTACATGGGTAGGAATGTTTAAATTTTCTTAAAAGCATCGTGTTATACATTTTTTAAAAGCATGGTATTATAAATTTCTGATAGTGAAATTAAATATTCGTCGACTGAGAGAGTATATAGACTGCAGCTAGCTCAGAAGAGATGCAGACAATTATAAGTCTCGGAGATGCAAAATTTTCTACAGAAAACTTATTCTAAGAAAACTAACATAATCGGGAGGTAACTTAAAATCCCCCATATATCCCGGCATAGAGAAGGCGGGGGAGTACCACATCGCAAATCTAACCGCGGTGAAAGTAAGTTCAGCATCTCAGTGTAGCCCGAGCCCTAAATGTAGTCTCAACTCTGTACCTCAAAGATATCGAGCCCATAAATGTAGCCCCGACCCTGCACTTAAATGTAGCCCCAACCCTGTATACCTAAATTTAGGGCTCGGGCTACATTTGGGTACAGACTAGGCTACTCTGGCGAGATTGACGAAGAAGGTTGGGGCTACATTTATGGCTTTGGTTACCTTTAGGGACGAGGTCTGGCTACAATTTGGTCTTGGACTACATTTAGGTAACATACAGACGTACGACAAACAGTGAAACACTGCGGATACAAGACGTAGGGCCTACTTGTATTTGCCGACGATACAAAATATCGATCTAGCATATCAGGCTATTTCTTTGTGCTTGAACATTTTGTTTTATGATTTGAAAATTGCCCAGGCATGCGTGCGATGTGGACCTGAAAATTTAAAGCATATGTGTATGAACAACATTGCAAACAGACGTCAATAGCCCAAGGTTTCCGCATGTAGGGTATTGACTACATAGTACAGAGTTGTAAGATGAAAGAAGAGAGTTATATTTGTAATCAGACAGCTCGGATGTGAAAATGTCCTTGCTGTATACGTTAGATATTAAAACAAGACTATATTTCGTGCACGCACAGAGCAGATAAAATGTACAAATTCTCTTTTCAGACTTGACCTGTTGTCTCCATATTAACTTTTGAGACTCTGCTGCAAACTTACCGGTCCTTTTCTATTGTTCTCACCAGTCGTGCAAAATCTCTTTTTTTTCAGGGCGAATAACCCTAAAAGCACAACATAGCACCTTTAAAAAACCACGACAGCCAGCAAATAAATTTCGTAGGTCTATAACTTTCATTGGAGTGATCTCGATGTTCTTCATACGAATCCATACGTGTAAAAAGGGGCGTTGTACGGGACGAGGTTTTGGCAAAGTGGGGCTCAAGCTCGTGCCAAAGCATAGTCTATGCTTCAACCGTACCACGACACAGTGACATATACAACCAAGATCCATACTTTGGGTCACCGCTGTTAACATCCAGCCAAACCGGTTTTATGAATTTCAGGCACTAACTCTACCCCCTACCGAGACGAGAGGATAAAAGGGGTGCGAAAAACCCAGAAAACACCGGGCAGAAACGGACCAACCTGTGGGGCCTTCATCTCCTCTAGATGAATGACGCAGTTCACGTTGTCCCTGCCAACCAGTCCGTTCCCTTCCTCGAAGACAAGCTTAGAAGCTCTCCCGTTCGACATGGTTCACAACTAGCTCGGTGGACTTCTAGAAGTCCGTACTTAATTCCACACACACAGAAAAATCGACGCTATAATAATGGGACCCGACAACGCCGGGTGCAAACTCACAAAATCTTGGGTCCCGTGACCCGCAGCTCACGAAGCTATCCTGCCCACTGACTACGGCCCGCGGACGGCAACGCACACGTTTCATACACTCTGGGCTCTTGTAAAAAAAGTGTCAACTTCGCACTATGTTGTCATTTATACGCTTGGAGTGACTGATTGTCGTGTTGACGAACGTACGCCCTCTATGTTTATCTAAGGAAAAGCCCCTCTCGTAATAACAATGACCCCGCCCTTGACTTTTCACACGGGTCACCGAATTGAGTACATATCTACTTCAGGCGTCTTCCGCGATGGGAAGTATTCGACCAGGTGCCTATCCATACCCTTGTTTTTAATGTTTGTCTAATGGCATTTATTAGCTGTTGTTTCGACCTGGAGAGTTTGCACCTCACTCCAAAATGAAGTTCAAACGGCCAAAGTCTCTAAGTAGGAAATGAAGCGCAATGAGTTTCGCGTGTCTGTGACAGACTTGGCAGGACTTCCTTTCTGCTGCGCAACCTTCCAAATAGAATTTTTTATGCGCAGACAGCGAACCTGGAATCAAAACCTTGAGACATGCGTGCTTTCCTGCTTCCGGGAAGGAGAAATTGGAAGCTGGCACAGAGAAACTTAACACTCCCAAGGGATATTTTTCAATTTTTTTCTGATAAGAACAAAAACCTAAGGAAACGATGAAGACACTCTACTATCTCAGAACTTGCTGTTGATGGCCACTAAATTTCCCCTTCCATCCCTTTTATACACGCCCCAATTTTCAATATTTACTTTGTCTAAGTTGCTCCTATGGTTCCCAATTTTATTGGTGATTTTGTAGACCCTTAATTCAAAGTATGTAGAACTTGAAAACTTCTCGCTTTAGGTAACTGATAAAAGAAAATGCTATGCCAAAACTCTTAATTTTTGGTCACGCCCCCTGGTCAACAGAAAGTGCGTGTTGTGGGTCAGTGAAACTACAGCATTTTCAGCATTTGGGAAAGATGGCAACCAATAAGTCCTTATCATAGATGACCTAGTTTTGAAAGTTTGGCCTTAACAGAGTTTGCTGATGATATATCCGTTTAATCATGAATCCTCTATCGAAGTCCCAGGGTCCTACATCACGAGTAGTCTGATGCCAAAATGGCCGCTGGCATGCATGAAAATTCCTAATCAAAATACTGGACCACTGTTATTCACATATGGGAATATTTTGACAGTAAAGCACAATCGTCACATCCGATGATTGACGACCATGTTTATTTAGACCATGTTGGCTAGCCGGGAGGCTATAGCCTGTACCATATCTAAATGGCTTCGGCTTCCCCTAAATTTAGGTTAGATGTGGTTAGATATGGGGTACAATTTGTGTGACCGTGGGGAATATGAAGACGAAGACGGAGCCGAAGCTGAAGCCGTCTAGTTTTAAGAAATGGTCCTGGTTTTCCATAAGTTCGATCACGGAAGATCGGTGCACCAGTGGCTGATTCGTGACGTGACACCTCCGCAATGACATCCAATTAGATGTAGACAGGAGGATGGTCGGGGTCAAAACACTGGCCATCAATGACACAAAGAATAGTTTTGCAAGGCCGATGGGGGGGGGTCTATTTTCAGGAGAGGGGTAACCCTTCACTTTACTCCTGCCTGACAGGCATTGCAGGCTGGACACGTAGAGAGAGCCCTTTAAAAGGGTGTAGGCCTACGTGAAGGTGGTATATTGCAGAGAATACAAGTTGATGATTATTAGTTTCTCAATTCGAAGAAAACACATGCATGGATGTTAATAATGCTGACCTCTGACCCGTTTGTCATCAACAACTCGGTGCGGGTAAGCACTTATATATCTCGAACCACCAAAATGACATCGTCACGCCTTGTGCCTGTTCAATAAAGCCTTGTGCCTATTCAATAGAGCCTTGTGCCTATTCAGTAAGGGCGCAGTGCACTTTCAGTAATACGTGACGATGTCGTTTTGGTTGTTCTGGAACAGTGCCTTCCCTCGGTACGGGTACGGGAAATCGAAACATTTTGCCATTGCCTAATAGTAATTATGCCTTTACATAGCATGTGCAATACTACTGGTGAGCCCGTATTTCATAGTGACTGAGTGAAATTCACGGTGCACCTGCAAAATTCAGCGCAATGGCGCATGCCTATAATTTTCCTCTCGGATGTCGACCGCGCCGCCTGACAATTTCATGGAGATGAAGTACAACATTTGACTAAGCATACAAAAGATTTGTTCAGCAAAAAATGCCGTGTGATGGTCCTCGGCTAAGTTTTGATTGGCGTAAACAAAAAATACGAAGCAATATTCTCAGAAAAAAGCTCTTTGAAATTGGGTCATGGCATCAAGTTGGTTGAATCAAATCACAAGAGGGCGTGCATCGACATTAAAGCCGCATCGTGTGGCCTCGAATTGCGTGGCGCGCTATACGCGAACGCCCGATTTATAAATCCCGGATGCAACAGATACTTATAGACTAATCCGGCGACCAAAATTAGAAGCATTTACTGCGGTGGCTGGTTTCTGAGAATATTGCTTCGTATTTTTTGTTTACGCCAATCAAAACTATGACTTCACAAATGACTTTATGTAGGCCCTACATACCCCTCCTTAAAATAATTGTAACCTTAACTTTCGCCCGCTTGCTAATGTTGTCCCTGCCTAAAGAATTTAAATCCACCGCCTTTGGCAGAACACCGAGTCGCGTCGTCGTCGTCGACATTGTGCGTGTATTTGTCCGGGTCGCCGTGCGTATACACGTAGCCCAGGTTGGACGATGTCTTCATTGCTACGACTGACGTCCACGATATGAGATTTCGCAGTAATTGAAATCAAAACTTTAACAGTATTTTTTCACATTTTACCTCGTGGTAGAAGCTAATTTCATGCCCACACATACTTTTTGTGTCCTTATCTATCTGTCCGTTAGGTTCAGGAATTCCATATGCTACGCTGGCCGACGTTTTCCAGGAAAATAAACTCAAACGCAACGTTAAAGGGACACATTGCTTTGGATTTTGCGATTTGGGCTATAAAACTGAAATGGATATGGTTGGGAAGCTTTTTTTAAAGTAGAATATAAAGATTCACATAACTATCCCTTCAAATTGCGTGGTTTTTGTTTAATTTCGTGACAAATAACGGTCCGCCATTTTGTAGAACCTAATTTTTGACTCCACAAAATGGCGAACCGTGTTCACCAGTCATATTTCCAGTCGCATCTGGTTGAAGTACATTCTGTTGATCCATTTTGATGTACTGTGGCACGGCGCGCAGCACTGGCGATATGTGTCGCGAGGTAGAGAATTGTACCTGACGATCATCTGATAGGTTCACAAGGCCAAGGCCACTGGCTGCGGTGCCTGCCTAAAGACTCTTACAGCGTATTTTGCGCATTATTTAGACGGTGGTATTTACTACTGGAAATAAGCACTAGGCCGCGTGCACGCACAATGCGCATGCGCGATTTGCCGAGTAACTGTCCCCCTTACGCGCAGGCGCAATAACTTGCGTGACGTTCGTGTTTGTACTGAGGATCCTGCTTTGAATTGACGATATGCCATATTCCTTCAAAACAACATCGATTACGTCGTCCATAATAACCTCCCAAATTCGTTCTTATTATCTTCTAAGTTCTATAGCCCAAAACAGATTTAGAACTTTAAAAGTATATGTAGACTACACAGAAAACACTTTTCAAGACAGTACCGCGCAGCCAGCCCAAACGGTACTGCGCATGCGAGTGGTTGCCAAGCTAATCGCGCATGCGCATTGCGCCTGCGCTGCACACAGCAGCATCGCACTGGCAGAATTTCGGAGGTCGCGCGCGCGCGTATAGCCTACACATGTAACTCGGTATGAAACTGGTGAAAAGAGTCTACAAGTTTAACGTTGCGTTTGAGTTTATTTTCCTGGAAAACGTCGGCCAGCGTAGCATATGGAATTCCTGAACCTAACGGACAGATAGATAAGGACACAAAAAGTATGTGTGGGCATGAAATTAGCTTCTACAACGAGGTAAAACGTGAAAAATATCCTGTTAAAGTTTTGATTTCAATTACTGCGAAATCTCATATACTGGACGTCAGTCGTAGTGCAATGAAGACATCGTCCAACCTGGGCTAGTATACACGTAATGTTTGTGTACTTGAACGTAAAGCTTGACCGAGGTAATGGCGTCGCCATGCCGTTGCTAAGGTGGGCGGTGCTTATGGTCAAATCCGGATCGGTCCATTAGAAGCATTTACTGCGGTGGCACCACGCTCGCGTGCGTATTTTACGCACGCGCTCGATGCAGCTTCGACCAACGGGGTGTTTACAACTTGCCAAAATGCGTACACGACTGAATTAAAGAACGCGGGCAACCTGCACGCGAGCGTGGCACCAGAGCAAAAATGGCTTCTAATTTTGTTCAGCGAATTCTCGTATAGCCTTCTGAGAAAAGAAAACAAGAGACATCGATGCTGCACACACGCCATACTCTAAATCACACTTGGTAATGATCAAAACGAAAATGATTATAGTTTCGATCTGAAAGCTTACTGTTTAAAAAGATGATACCACTAGGCCTCCCAATCCTCCTGAGAAATATTAACGTCTGAAATACTGTCAGGCTTCGAGAAAATTGAATTTTGAAGTCCTCCGAAAAACACAATGCAATACTTCGTTCCAACCGTATTGAAATAACCACATTTATGAACGCGTATAGCATCAGTTCAAACAGAACCGTTTTCCTATTTTATCGTAGTCTTGGTTCAAGACGACAGTGATCGATAATGGATAGCCCATGAGTTGGTCTAATCGTACCGTCAGAGGGCGCACTGCACGGAACGAATAAACGCGACGCTACACGATCCATTATCGATCACTGTCGTCTTGAACCAAGACTAATTTTATCGTGGCCCCCCTCGGATGAGGGATTTGTTTAGCTCAAACTTCCACAGGTTACACTTCGAATGGCACATGTGTGTGTATGTGTACTACCTGAACTGTGTTATCAGCACTGCCAATGATATATCATAAGGCTCTCTATCGACTCTATACAGGCTCTGTCGACAGGATTTTTTCCCCGTCCAATCCCTGCAGCTGTAATTATGTCATGCAGTCAGTGACAATCCTTGAGAAAGTTGAGAGTTGTTTGCCTATCCAGTATCCAGGCCTGGCAAGCGTTGAATTTCAACGTGTGCCTATATAGAAGAGTGCTGTAAACTCACAACAATGTTTCTTTCGAATCGGCCAGCCGACCCTGGCAAGCTCGGTGGTCAAGTGCTTAAGGCGTCTGCACTTATAGTAACAGGAGGTCGTGGATTCGAGTCCCACCCGAGTAAACCTGTGTTTTTTCCCACACATGCTCTCGGAAAGCAATATTACAGTACTTAATATACACTACGTCGGATAAGGGCAAAAATCTCTCATATTACATCATCCCCGACGCAAATTCCATCTTCACACAGAATGTTTCTTTCCTCCGCGTGTTTCTTACCTCGGACCACACGTATGTCTGGTACAACCAAAAAAGGAAGTGATGGTTCCTCTAAGGTTCATTCCTCCTAGATAAACCAAACCAAAGATGCTATACACGAATCCGACCACGTCGTGGTCCATAGTACATCCTAGGTTACTGCAGTTTAGGGATGAAGCATTATTGTAGTCGAAACTACGGGAGTCAGGCGCATTCGACTGTGTTCGCTGGGATCGTGCACACACAAAATGAGGCAAACGCCAAGTTCGATCCATATAGCAAGCAGCGTGTACAGAATGTTGTCGTAGGCCCGTTCCCGTACTCATTGTTATACGGGCCAGAGGCTTTCAAGGTCGCCCTGCTTGGGTTCGAGTTTCAGCTAGGCACAGGTAGAGATTTTGTTCCTAAGCGCTATAGCGGCCTTCCTTGTTAAACAAGAGAAGTATGGTTAAACCATAAACTAAGGGCAGTGACGTAAAGCGCCGGGTGAAACTTCGGCGGTGGGGGGGGGGGGGGGGGGGGGGGGGCGGACCTGGGGTACACATACCTTTTCCAGGGGTACTGAAAGTGAATGAACTACGGCTTGTATAATTTTTTGTTCATGGAGATTTCAAATAGAGGCACCCGGAGGAGAGGCACAGACATTAGCTGGGGGTAACGGCCCCTCGCCCCCCCCCCCCCCCCCCCATACCACTGACTACGGGATGTGTAGAAGGAAACCACAGTATGACCTGAGCTGGCTCAGTGGCTTGTATAATTTAACATTTAGGACTAAGGTTAACATTAGACGAGTGATTGAAACTTACAATTGCATGGACGGAGGAGCTACTGTCTTGTACTTTAGAATTGGCTGCCTCCCATCGGCGTAGAGGCGACTCCTCCGTGGGCTCTACCCCACCGGGTTCTCTCTTCTCTCCGCTGCCTTCCTCGTCACGGTACGTCGACTCACTGTTCATCATTGTAGCTTTACTACATGAAGTCCCGTGTCCGAGTACTTAGTCCTCGTGTGTGTTTGCTGTACCGGACGGGCCCTGCGCAAACTTGTATAAGGTCACGGACGAGGCTCGTGTAAAACAACAAGCACAGGTGATGAAGCCGAGCGTGTTGGGTCTCAGGGGCTCAGTCATCGCCCGGGATAATGTTCACCGTAGCCAGCTAGCCCGAGCGTCGCATTTACCCAGGTGTTTGTGTCCATCACACCGTTGTGATTTTAACCAATCGAAGATTGGGATGTTGGCCCTGAACCACCGTCTGCTCCTCGCATTCGCCTCCTGGAAAGGGAACGCTGGCTATACATTCGAAGCTCCTCACACACACAGTTGTGCTGGTCGCTTTGAGTTCTACATGCTCTAGCGGATGTCCCTTGTTAACCCAGCTAGTTGGGGATTGGCTCATCATAGTCTACGAATCCATGCCTTCTGGTGGAATGATATCCCCACATTTTCAAGTGCATGCAGTGAACCCGAGTGACACTTGATATGTTGTAGTTGGTTTGGTTGGCACTTTATGCCACGACACTAAATCTGGTTGCTATAAATACGATCGACGCGTGTCTAATTTCATCGTACGAACGAACGCACGACGAAGTGCGCTGACAAGCTACCAGCGCAGTTTAACACAAGATGCACTACTACTGGGACCATTTTTTGCACGGTTTAACATTCGGCTTGCATTGGGAACGCGAATAAAGGCCTAAAGGAAGGCGTTATTATGTTCTCCGTTAAGATGGCACGAGTTTTGTGTTTGCCCTTCAGGCTAATTGCACTATCATACAGAAGGCCTGCATCCAAGCGAACAAACCCACCATACACAAGGCTTCGTACACATTGAACATCATAGGCAGGGCCGGCAAAATGGGCGACGGGCGGCCTTGTTGATCCAGTTACACAAAAGTAGGCCTGGGCTACAGGTATTCCCCCCCGCAACTGGTGATATTTACCGGGAGTGTATGCAGAACCAACGGCGGGGATTCTAATCAAATTGTCTGCTACCAAACTAAAGGACGAATCAATCAAGAAACCCGGACCACCATCGCTTTCCAAACAAAAGAGCTTTCAAATAAGAAGGCTGCAGCTGCCGGCATAAATACACAAGATATAATAATAATAATAATAATAATAATAATAATGAGAAATTTGTTAATGTATACCAATCCTCGCGGGTATAGCACATAATAGAAACAGTATATTTTTGGAAGACCAAATAGAGTACAGACTGTTGTAGGATGTGGGGTTTCTTCCGTAATTCGTGAGCAGGGGAAATCCATTAATTTGTAAATTTTTTAGAGACAGGCACAGCAGACAAAAAAGACAGAGGGAGACAGGCATAATGTTTGATGAGCAGACGTTGTTTTACTATCCGAGTAGCCAGTGAGATGCGGCTTGTGCTGTTGTCCACACTATTTGGGGTAATTCGAAAAACAAATTCTACCAATGAACAACTGGTCTCCCGAAAGTGGTTTTAAAATTTTATTTAAGTAAATGTTTACTGTATTTAAATTTCTTAATTTTGTATTTACTTTATTTAATTTAACCTTATTTTAGTTATTTAATTGTATTATTTGAGACTATTGTTCTTTTATTTCAGTTTGTTGTATTTTATTATATTTTATAATTTTGTTATACTTTGCTCTTTCCCCCTTTCTTTGTCTTTAAGCTTCACCATGCACGGAGGGATTGTTGTCCTTAAACTAACAAGTAGGGCCTAACCAAGACTTTACCACCGATCTTACAATTGTACGCTCCCACCTCAAAAGAAATTCCTGCCCCCAACTTCAATGGGATGGGGTGACTTCGGGGAAAATACTTTGAAAACAAAAATTGTGAACGAGGTCATTATACAGGGTCATCCATAATATGGAGTATAATGCATAGACCAGTAACACGTGGATCATCGATGTAACCAGGGCCTGCGATAACAATCACGCTACGCCAACGAAGTTATGATATTGAGGCTATCGTATTCATTGTTGACTTCATTAGATTATTTCAAATTAAGTTATAGACGTTTGGAAAATGTACAGCTGTGCAAGTAATTTGATGGATCACTTTAATATAATCTGGGATCAATGGTGTAATGTAAACGTCGTGGGAGACACGTTTTATCGACCTGATCAACACTGATATGCATAAAGTCAATTTCGCTGTGGTTCCGGTTGTTCGCCCCTCCAAGTTCTATGACAACATATTCTTTATTTATGGTATGAATTATAGGAACCTCTGTATACGTAGTTCCCGAATCTTTCATCCTATTCACTATATACGATTGGTTCACGCTACAGTCCCCCATCCCCCAACCTAAGCTCTGAACTTTTATACGACTTGTCCAGAGCCTGAAAAGAAGGCAATATTAGGGCATTTCTCAAACCTATATCATAGCGTCCTTCTAGGGCTAGAGCCAAAGCAGGGTTTGAGAAACCCCACGCCTGACAACACATGAGAATTTGTCAAATGAGCTCAACATTTTACATGAACAAGTATATAAAAACACTGCCTGCAACGATATTGTCACCTCTACCAACATACTGTATTATACCTTTAACTGTGTATCTGGAACAGCTCATCAGTGAGTTGGGGGGGGGGGGGGGGGGGGGGGGGGGGTCATCCAAAAGTTGGCTGCCATGCGATAGAGCGCCCTCTATATGCTGCAATGTAAATCACCAAGAGAGGGCGCTGCGTAAGACAAACAACTGGCTGGAGGCGGTACACATCAAGTGACCACAGTATCCGCAGGTTTAGCCGTTTGTGAGTGATAATTCGTGTTTTCACCACATTTTTTACAAGCAAGGTGATTGATTTTATTTTATTTTGACCCCCCATAGGTGTAACGGATCGGACCTGAGGATTGTCACGGCGACTGAATCGATCAAATTGTTAGCGGGCATCGACGGATTGAGCGCTAGCTTTTAACTTTAAGTTTTACTTAGCTTGAACTTGTGCTCGGCCTATATCCTGCTGTCAGACTGTTCTACATGTAAAGAGTAACATGTATTTTAAACAAAAATAATATTGTTGTTTTATTACTTAAAACAACCAGCTGTCTAAACAGAATAAATGACTGTAGGCCTGAATTCGCACACGTCACTGGTGTTATACATGTATTGTAAGAATAACAATACGGACATGACCAGACAGAGTCCTTGAACTTTGTGCTGTGTTATCAGGCCAGGTTATCCTCATCAGTAATCCAAACCAGTTTAAACCAGTACTACCAACTGCTTCTACAGCTTTACGGGATTTGAAAACATCCCAAGGTGGTGTATCGAGGATCCGGAGTTGGAACCTGCCCACCAACAGTTTCTCCCCGTTTGTAAATGGCAAGTTTTCTTGATTTGCCTGACGAAGTCTTGTTGGTCATTCTAAGTCATCTCAGCATTGCGGACATTGGTCGGACGGCCCAGGCGTGCAGAAGACTTCACCATCTGATTGGTCAGGATGCTGTGTGGCGACCAATCGGCAAGAATCTCATCAATACTCATGAAGAAGAGAGTGAAACCGGGCAGCACAATTTCTACTACAACACTGGGTAATTAATGGGAATTCATCTCATATGCCAGTGTAGTACTTGTACTGGGATTTCTGTAGCTTTGGGTGGGGTTAGGGTTAAAGATGCTCACAGACCAACGGGGCCATTGTAAATAGTTTTGTGAGGAGGAATTTCAAAAAAATTAGAAGCAAGCAACCTCTAAGAACTTAGAAGGAATTGTTTTGGTATTCTTAATAAGTTAATAATTATGTTCATATTGTTTTGCTTGGCCGTACTTTGTTTTTGTTTTTTCCCATCGTCAGTCGGAGGTACGTGAGCTGGAAGGAGAAGTGTCGTATCTCACTCAATTGGTCCAAGGGACACAAAAAAGATATCCTTCTTTGTAAATTTAAAACAAGGTGAGTTTAATGTTACAAGTGAATCATATCCATGCAAGCTCGCTGTATACCTACATGTAACGGAAAACAATTGAGTTTTGGACCACTCAAGATCAAAACTCGGCCTCAAACTCACAACCTCCTGCTTACTAGTGCAGATGGCTTGAGCAGGACGTTGTGGGTTCAAAGTCCCACCCGAGTAAAGCCTGTGCATTTTTGTCCCACAGGCTCTCGGGGGAAAATAATGGTTAACACCATGAGAGGAAGAAAAAGAAATCCATTTAAATTTACATCCTGAGGCAAATGCATTATTTATTTATTTTAAAATTGTCTAAAGTGAACAAAGAAAACTGGCAGGAGCAGGATCTTTTGGTCACTTTTGTCCTTTTGCAGATACCTGCCATGGCTTCAGCTAGATGGTCAGCATCTGTACTCAAGCCAAGGGGAGAAGGTCCACTGCTACCGGCTATCAAATCAAGGCCGGCTCTTCAAGAAACCACTGGTGTCCTTCCTGGACCAGTTAGGTGACGTATCTCGCTTCATCGTCAGGAATGACAAACTCCTGACAGGCGGATGGTAAGTGCATTTTAAGTTCTAGTTATTTTTATGTAGTTTGGTCTGAACCGAAGTCACAGTGGCATAATGTATGGCAGGGAGGGGGGGGGGGGGGGGCCCTCCCCCAACTGGACATTGCAGTTCACAAAAGTTAAAGCCTATTGTATACAAAAAAATTGCTCCCCGAGTTGCCCCTGTAGATTGGACCCACGTTACACCCCCCATGAACAAAGATTGGTCGATTACCAACATAAGACAAGATAGCTTAGTTGGTAGAGCACTGGCATTGTAATCCCGAGGTGATAGGTTCAAATCCCACTCTTATCAATCTTTTTCTGTTCACTCTGACATTACCCAGCCAGATTTCCTTCTTGTTTTTCTTGATGACAAACAATAATTCTTTCTTTTAACTCAGCGACGGGAAGATGCTATTGTACAACAAGTTAACTGGTGCCCTGCTAGGCTGTTACCAGCCAGACCACCAGCTCCGCAGCTGTGTTAATTTTACATGTGTGGACATGACCGATGATGTGGTTATTGGTGGATTGAACGATCAGTGCATCAATCTCTGGAATGTCCGTAGTCGGCAGACTGTACTCTCCCTCCCTGTGTTGGATAGAGTCTGGTCGGTTAATGCAAGCCCTTGTCAGAGGTAGTCTTTCACATCTAGTCCAGTTATGGGGACTGTATTGAGGGGCGGATCGAGGAGGGGAGGTAAAAATCCTCCAACCTTCCATTTTTGTGTCGTCATTGTTTAATTTTTGTTGACATCTTTTGTTAGTACACTAAAGTTTTACACAAACAACTTTTGTTAAGGTAAAGCAAAATGTTATGGGCCTGCCCTCCAATTAAATTTCTTTTCAAAAGTTAAGAAGAGAAATCCCTTTTAAACAGAATATATCAGACGATGTTGTGATATGAAGAATACTTTAGGCAATATTGGATAATATTGCATATTATCTAATATATTTGCTGATGAAACATTATTCCATGGTTTTTTTCCTAGGACTTTTGCAAGTGGCAATGCTGGTACGGCTGACCACCAACCTCTGAAAGTCTGGGATATTGAAAAGTGAGTGTCCGAACACAGACACTGGTGATCTGTTTTCAATTTCTCTGTTAGCATTTATTCCAATTTCATATTTGTAAATCTCTCAACAAAAAACTACGTTTTGCTTGAATCATTGTCTGATTGGGTAACTTTGAGAAAGTTGTTTGACCCCAATGCTCTTATAATTATTTTGCTGCTTAGCGGTAAGCACATTCTGTCCGCTGGCCGCGACTGGAGACACGGTGCTGGTATACTGCACATGCAGTATGAGTCGCCTAATACGCTGCTGTCCTGCGGGTACGATACTATAGTGCGTATGTGGGATCTGCGAACGAACTGCATGTAAGTATAAAACAGAGTCGTTTACATTTAAACTTGCAATCAGTTGATGTACTCCTGGAGTTACAGTACATGCACAAGTAACAATGGAATTAATCAAACTACATTAATAGCTCCAATCCGGTACACTGTCACAATTTCAAATTTAATTAGTTGAATGTGTAATTTATCTTTGTTTTATTAAACCCTGGCCAGACAGATATTTTGATGGCTGAGTTTTCCTTTTCTCGAGTTTGAATGAATGAATTTGCAAGATGTCAGAGTTTTCCCATTCTTTTGCATTGCCTTGCAGAACACCAGTCATTGAGCTGGAAGATCCCCATGACTACACAGTTTACCGTCTGCAGTCCGATGGCGAGCATCTTATCGCCAGCGGCACGGCCTTGTGGAGCGTGGCTAGACTCTGGGATAAGCGCATGAACAAAGCCTTGCAGGTAAGTCACTCATTAGCAACTAAAACAAAAATAGAGGTTTCTTTAACTTTTTCAGTTCCGGAACAAGGACGTATCATATGCCCTCAGATTCCACACTGGGATATCCTGGGCTGTGTGGATGTGTACTGTGCTATGTACATGTACATGGTACTAAAAGGGTTGAGTATGGAGACACAACTACCGGTATATGACATCATATTTGCCTGCTTAACCCCTTGTGTCCGACTGTTATCAATTCGGGGCTGGTACCCCAAGAACGGGCTTTACAGCCAAGTTAACGCAAACAATAGGCATCACACTTGGAGGCCCCCCCCCTTTTCATGTGAATGAAAGCCATGTTTGAAAAAGCTCCATCTATTCATTTCCAGAGTTGTAGTCCAGTCCCTGGAAGTCCTTTCATAAAGCCGGTCACAAGTAACTGGATGAATAGCTTGTGATTGCGATTAGGACTGGAGGGCTTGTGATGGACTCGACTACATCCCTGTTCATTACATTCCTATTCAAGAACAATATAGTCAAAACATAAATAGATTGAGTGTGTGCAGGAATGTGCATATCGATGACAACCAGCCCGGTGGACTTTCTCAAACTGCGGCTGTGGCTGTCGTCCGTCTTCAAGTAGTTAATGTTCTGTTCTAATTCTCCTTTAAATTTGTTCTGCAGAGCTTCTTCATAGACCCCAGAAGCAACAGTCCGGTCTACAGCCTACAGTTCAATGGCACTCACATGTACGTGGCACTGAATACGTCAATGAGAGCTCTAAGCTTCACTGGCCCCTAAGATTATACCATATGTGCAATCAGAACATTTTCTGAGGTGTACTTAGTCTAAAAGACTGTCTGGACTTAAGGGTATGATGTAGCATTGGTAATGATAAAAATCTAAATGATCAGTTTCAAAGCTTACTTTTTATAAACACGATACCGGTACCAATCCTCCTGGGAAATACTTTTATCTTTGGAAAAATTGTATCCGAAGACCTCACAAAATATCCATTGTATGTTGCATTCAAAGCAGCGAAGCACTCTATTGATGCACACAACAAAATAATAGAATTTCTTTGAAAGCCCATTTAAGTTTTCTGGTGAACGGTCATTTCAATTTTGAAACAGCTAAGTTGTGTTTGGTAGTTAACCGAAGGTGGAAATAAGTTGTTTAAAAAAAAGTGTGATTTTTTTTTCTTTTCCTAAAAACATCTGCACGTACACATTTTTGAAAGTATATTTTGCTACTGGTGGGATTCAAGTATCGGGCCTATTTTCAGTTGCCCTCTAACATGAAATAGAATTTAAAGTTGCGGTTTGAGAACGATGTGTGAAGTGTTGACAATATGTAATGTAAATATTTAGTATATAAAATAGAGTGGTCAGTATAATTTTAAGGGTGGATTATGCATTTTCATGATTTTGGCATTCAAATAAATTAATTTAAGTAACAACCGAAAGTCTGCAGCTCACGAAGTTAACTCAACCAACGAAAAAACACAAGTACCCTTGGACATTTCAGATTTGTATAAAAATGGTAGTATTATTGAAATCGCATAACATAATGCACGCTAGTGAACAGCTTACAATCACTTTGGGGGGGAAAAGAAACTTCCATGACTTTTTCGAATAGAACATTTTTAAGTACAATGTCTTGCAAATCTTACACTGAAATATGCAGTACATTTTTACCGCGCTTTGCATTCGGGAATTAAACAAAGGGACAAACAAAATGTTAACAACTTTTAAATTGCTAGTTCACAGAATTGAAGTACATGTCTAGTCAACCGTCAAATTATTAAAGACTATTGAAAGCCTATGTCGCCATAACCAAAATAGGCCCACCATATTGTTGGACAAGCATGTACATGTGTCCCACAACATATTCGATCTCCATACATCAGTTGTAAGAACAGTGTTCACATTGCTTGTCCCGCGGGACTAAATGTCCGTTTCACAGAGCTACTAAATGAATATTTTTCTCTGTGGCTACAGCTCTTCATCATGCATAACGATGACAGAAGCCGAAGTCGTTGCGTATAAATAATTTGGACGAATCCTAAGACGTGTCAACACTCCGCCAGAGTATTGTGTATGGGTGCGAAGACGCCGTCTGTATTTTTATGTCAAAGTCTAAATGGATTTGTTTCTTTTCTTAGGCAGATCTATATTGCAGTGACAAGTTACTTCTCAAACCGGTTCAATTACCACCAAGGTCATTTTTGTAAACAAAAATAATTTCTTCCAACAGAATGCCCTTTTAAAATGTATGAATATTCTTATCAAACAAGAAAGAAATAAGCATGAAGTACCATATATGGAAAAATAGCAAACAAAAATCTCAGAACTTCAAAGGAATAAAGAAATCAGTTTTGTAAGTTTGTTAGCAAAATGTATTTTTTTGCTTTATTTTACCCGGAGCAGGAACCTTCAAGCAAATTTAATGAAACTGAACAGTTTGTAGGCTCAGAAGAGAAAGATTACATGTATAAACCATATTCAACTTGTGTTGTAAAAATCGTTTCTCCTCCAAGTTAAGGCCGGTTCATACTTCGAGTGAAGGACTTTTGTGACATCAGTTGTTTTATTGTGACGTTCGTTGTTACCCTAACAAATTCCTTCCACTCTCAAATTCCCGTGAAGTATGGACCTGCTTTTAGCGTGAAAACAATGTTTAACTTCTGCGAATATCCAAGATGCACTTTTACTTTTGCTGCACTTGCCATATCGTCTTTGCAGTTAACCTGACAACCCCCCCCCCCCCCCCCCTAAAAAAAGAAAGTTGTCTGCTATACACATGTAGTAACCGCTTATAATTATTTTTACAGTGGCTTTTGAATATACAACCTATTTATATCAATACACATCAATAGAAGTAGGGAGAATTTATCATAATCAAGTGAAAAAATAAAACACTGACAAAAGACAACAAGGATATTTATTGGGGTGTTGTTAATTAGTACTATATGAATACCCAATTACAATTAACATTCTAAATGAACATTAAATTGGTTTAACTAAAAACCTCAATGGAGCAGTTGCAGAGACCTCCCCCCAAACACAATTTTTTTAATAATCACACAAAAATGGGCGATTGAGGGACAGCTTTAGTTTAATTAAGAACTTAGACTTTCTGTTAAATTTAGACATCTGTCGGGAAGTTATCTGGAATTCACTACAGGTCGTTCTGCGAAACCCCGTGAATTTTCTACAATTTCTATCTTTAAAGCCATCAATTTCAAACGAAAGTCCAAAGATTTTCTATATCCTGAAAACTTATCGTGACCTTAACAGCCAACCATCATCACCTTGTCCAATTTTACAGAATTTGTTTGCCGACTCTTTGCTGTGTTGACCAGCTAAGAGCAACGGGTCCAAAATTTGCTTTCAGATAAACTTAAAATATTCTTGGAAGTATTTGGTTTTACAGCCGCAAAAATGAATACTTTTCTCTTTTAAGATAACACCTGAACATATTTGTTTGGACTCATTGAAACACGGACGACCTTATCCCAATTTTGTCTCCAGGATGCACACACATTTTTCAGACGATTCAAAAAAGCCCTTTTGATACATTCATAGTTTGTTGGCTCAGTGCCACAAAGTCCTTAACCAGTTCGCGTCGGATGACATGTATACACGCAAAAGTTTTGCGTTATTCAGAACGGATGACTGATAAACATGCACTCGATCGAGGCTAGTAATATCCGTCAGCGACCCGCTCGCAGCGAGTGAGGCCGGCAATATCAGGTTGTGCTACCTGCAGATTACGGCCCGATTCCGCCTGAACCCGGCTGGCATCAAAGTTCGTGAAAAATTATCCCGGCGTGAACAGGTTAAAGCAGTTAATTTTTTCTTTTGTAATATTCCATGGTAAAATCACTTTATCTAGCACTTTGCTGCGGTGTTTCCAAAATCATCTGCCTTATTTGGCATTTCAAGCACATTTTTGAAACAAAAAAATCTGCAACCTCCCCACATTATGTGGCCTCACAAGTTCGGATTTACCCTAACAGTCCTGAATCTTCCAATTTCAATACGATTTTCACACCACCTAGGAGTTAGCAGGTGTAATTTTTATTTATTTATTTATGGAAGTATGAAACCCAACTTGGCAAACTTAACTTGGACTGTTGACAAACCTGTCAGTGTTCTCTGTGATTGGAAGTGAGGGGTCGCTATCTTGTGACCGGGTTGCAAGGGGCTTGAATGCCCGGTCTTCGGTTCACCTCCAGTGCAAGTATATGCAAAATTGCATTTTAGAATGAACCGCTCAACTTGAACCAAAAGAAATAAAAATTGGATCTTTATTTTACCATACAGAGCTCTTTCTTCATCACAGATTCACCCCTTATTTGAAACAAGACAAAACCAATTTAAAGTCAGTTTCTTGCATACAATTACGCTTTTTTCCGAAACAGTGAGCTCATTTTTTTTTTAATCCACACACATTACACTGAGCAGGAAGAAATGAATAAGCAGACAAGCTCACTGTTGAAAGCATACAGCACTCGGCAGTCTTCATGTTTTTTTGTTGTTTTTTTATTACTATTTTAAGATAATAAACAGTTTATTTTTCTTGCAACTTGGTCAAACAGGTTTCAATCCTTTTACCAAAAAATACAAAGCTGTGTGTTTGTGTGGTTGTCATTCAGTTGTCGTAAACAACTTTCTGCCAAGGTTTGAGATCAGCCCCCTTGGACTCTCTGTGATGTTTGTACTTGCATCGATCACTGAAGACGCACCCTGTCGTCCGCCAGAAGTAACATTCGTTTCCATTGACGGGACCAGTGACCTTGTTACCACTGCAAAATAAAACAAAACAGAGTGGAAGCTTTATATGGTGAATAGAACAGTCAGAGAAAATACAAGCTCAGCAGTTAAGACGGCTGCACTTGTAAGGGGGAGGTTGTGGGTTCGAGTCCCGAGTAAGCCTCTGAATTTTTCTCCACAGGCTCTTGGAAAGCACCGAGCATACAGTGCTCAACACTACGTTGGGAAAAGGAGAAAAGTTAACATTTTCAGAGAAGTTTTGCAGATAAAAGAAGTGTGGTTTTGAAAAGACGCGGAGGTATTAACATTACGTTTTGGTCAGTATGACCTGACCAAAATCAGGACAGGTCTCTAATCTTACACTTTTATAAACAAGAAATCAATATCTAAGATGTACCTTGCATCCAATTGCTGAATGGCCGCCTGAGCAGACTTGGCCTGCTGCTTGGCAGGGTTGGTTTTCTTTAAGACGGTCGTGCGCGGCTGGCCTTCCACGATTGGGTTGTCTGGGAATTTTATCAAAAGAAAACGCCCGCCGAGCTCCATGCCCTGTGCGATTACAAGAGAGAAAAATGGTTAAGTGAAAGTTTAGACTGAGGCTGAATTCAATCGTTTTGTCGATGGTCATTTACAAATTATACAGTAAAACTAGCCTACCGAGAGAAAAAATAGAGCGCTCCGGAAATCGCCGATGGAATCTAGTTTTACTGTATCACAAGTGAAAACGGACAATATTTACTAAGTCAAAGGCTATAAGCAGAGACAGTAGGTCTGCTAACCCTACCACTGAACAGTTTTCCTGTACAAACAGAGGATAATCATCTCAATTTTCAGAATTTAAAACTATTTTATGGCAGGTAGAAGGCACACCTGCAGTTTTTCCAGAGCTGTTGCTGCCTCGTCGGGGCGCTTGTAGTTAATGAAGGCACAAAACCGGTCAGGTAGACGACGAAGGCTATCAATTTCACCAAAACTGAAACAAACAAATAAATAAATAAATATTTCAATGTCTATGAATTCTGGCCAATAATAAGTCCTTGAAGGATTTTGAGATGCAAATCTTGTATCACAAGTTTTGACAATTTTGTTAAGTCCAATTTAGTGCATCCAAGACATTTTTTTTTGCACTTCTCTAACCATTTCTGAGCTGTATTTGACTGCATACTTACGCCCCAAAAATGTCTCTCAGTTGCTTCTCAGATACTGTAGAATGGAGATTGCCAATCCACAGCGAGCGTAGATTCAGTGGATTACAAGAACTATGGAAAAACAAAACTCACAATTACATCTAGAGAGCACTACAAATGGCCAGCAAGTTCTCAACCTCTATAAAGAGTCGGTCAGTTCAACAAAACACCACAAAAGCCAATTTCTACAGAGTAGTACAAAGTGACAAAGTTACAGAACAGCACAGCACAAAGTGACAAAGTTACAAAGCACTGCAACATGAAAGTAAGCACAAACAAGTTCAACAGAACACTGCAAAGTGCTGTCAAGTTTAAGGACTAAACAGGGCCCGCAAGTACCTGTATTGGAACAATGTTAGCAGATCTCAGCTCAAAAGCACAAACCCCGTATTTTACAATCAGCCAAGACCCCGTCACTGCAGTCATCTCAAAAATATCCCCAAAGGCCCGACTTACTCAAGTTTACTGCGTTCAATGGTTTCTGTAATATAATCCTCATCGTCTGAGATATAGACGTCTTCAGGGAAGGAGTTTACCACACCCTCGACACCGTTTGTCAGCAGGGCATCCAAGGCAGCCTGGACTGAGCCGTACTGACGGATCGCGGCATCACTCTGGGGTCGACTGAAGCCCATGTCCTGTGGGCCGAGCAAAATAAAATGACGAAAATCTCAGAGCGTGTTTTGTGCCCCTTTATGCAATCCATTGGATTTTTATGCTAATCTGAAATTCCACATTCATAAGCCAAGCAGTGATGACATTCAAAGAAAAAGATTTCAAGAGATAACTCATTTTCAATAACCTAAAAACTTTTTCAAGTTAGAATATTCTTGGGAATTTCAAATTTAAAGAAAAAATTCCAACTTTAAACAAGAAAAATGCGGCCTTCAGAGCGTATAAAGTACTTTAAGCACCAGGTTCTTTATGTGCAGCTGGAGAGACCAGTGGAGATTAACGCAGGGCAGTATCCGATTGATTATTTGAAGCTTGATTATTTGAAGCTGCACCGTTTCTTCTTTATTGTAGTAGCCCACAGCAAAAACAAAGCTTCATTTCAAGACGTTCTTTCAGGTTTTCTGCTTCCTTGTAAGCTGTGAACTTCACTTTTTTTTTTAAATTAAAACTCAGTTGAACAACACTCTGCTGAGTAATCCAATACGGCGGCATTGCTTCGAGCACAGACTGGTGATGTCACACAAAAAGGGTCTATTAGACATAGCCATTCATGCAGACAGTAGCCATCTTACCATCAGTCGGCAGACTCGGACTTTGTGCAGTTCCTCCACCGCGTCCTCGCAATTTTTATCCAATTTCAGGACGTGTTCAAAAGCACTTTCTGCCTCGGCGTAATGCTGAAAACAAATCACAACAAAATAGAAGTCGACTCATTTCTTTTTCTTCACACTTGGAACACAGAAGTATCCAACTGAGGAGGTGACTATGGCAAACAATAATAGTTAATTTTGGTTCCTAGAAATCCATACTACTATTGTATTTTGGGAAACATTTGGGGATAGGAGGCGCCCTTAAAGCACAAAATTTATCAACCAACCAGAATGTTAAGAAAAAAAACAGCGCCACCTCGGCAAAATAGCACCACCTCCTGTAATACTGCCTGTTTAATAAGGATGTCGTCCCTAAATACACAATGTAGCTTCTTTTTTTTATTTCAGATATGGATGACATGTTGAACACCACCATCGACGTTCTGTTTTTCTACGAGATGCTTCTAATGCTATGTAAATGAATAACAAATTAGGGTTACTTACCTTGAGGCCAGCTAATGCACGACCTTTTCTAAAATAACCTTTTGGCCATTCCTTGGACAAAGTAATAGCTTGATTTGCATCTTTTAAAGCTCTGTAATGAAAAAGAGCAAGACAACATTTGATAAATATCGTGCAAATACCGAAACAAAATAAGCCCTTTTCTCAATTTTATATTTCTATGATAATCACGGTATAAGCACAATAGAGAGTGTTCCACAGAGTCAGGGAAGTTATTAATTATTCTCCCCTCCAGGATAAGGCCGATAAATATTTTCTAAGTAACAAAAAAGTAGTAAGAATTAATGTTTAGAATCTCTGTAGGTCTGAAATGTCCAAATCACTGAAAGTTATAAAATGTCAAAACCTCAAATATTTGTTACCCACTACAAGATTTGTTGAGGCCCCTGAAATTAGGGCCTGGAGTCAGGAAGCGCTCAAAAACAAACATTTAAAAACTTCCGAAATTAGTACAAACTTTGGTCACAAAGCATCCGTTAGTAAACTGAACTGTCAAATGTCGGGCTCGTACCTTTCATACTGTTCCAGCCGGTCGTAGCAAAAAGAACGATTTCCAAAGAATCTGCAGAAAAGAATGAATCACAGGGTGTATAGATAGACATAGTTAATGCATTCAAATCCTCATTGCTGCTCAACGCCCATTGGATAAATTTTCAAGGACCAAAAATTGTGTCCAAGCTGAGACACAAATTCCATGCTTAACCACTACAGATAAGCGTTCAATATTACCTCACGAACTAAGCTTTCTCAAAACACACATGTCGAAACATTTCTCATCCCAAAACATTTCTTATACAACTTTCCCATCATTTTGACAATCTTCTGCTAGAGAAATACATTCAACTCGACAAACTAGGTACATATTTTCCCTTTAACCCTAACTCCCTAGGGTGTGTGGAAGATCATATTAAAATTGGAGGATTCAGGACTGTTAGGGTTAAGAAACAACCTATCTACAAACTTAACACTTTCAATTCTATATCCCGGGTAGTCAAGGTTATATCACACACCTTCAAGGTATGTAGGATTTGAAGGTGAACTGTGTGTGTAAAGTATATGGTACATGGTTATACAGTTGCACCTAGATATAACGAACACCACTTTACCAGATTGATGTATTTAATACAAACCATTATCGACTATGACGAGCGACTACTATAGTGAATTTTTTTTGTGGTTCTCATGATGTTCATTATAGTGGCATTCTACTGTATCACTGTATGAATTACCTAAAATCTCTCGGATCCAATTCTATCGCTTGAGTAAACAGATCTATAGCCTCACTGTAGTGCCCATGGTTGGCCATTTCATTTCCTTTGACTGGCAAGAAAAAAAACAACATTAACACAAACATTAACAGCTATGAAGTCACAGTTGAGTCTGATATTTTTGTTTACAAAAATGGATATGTAATCATTTATGTCACTCACAAACTACATTCCGACATATGGAACGCCAAGACAACGTCATAAACTCAAGCAGCAACGTCATAAACTCATTTTGAGCAGGAATACCCACAGTAATCAATGGTAACATTGCGATGGTTTCATCTACTTCTTGTAAATAACCTCACAGCGTTTATCTTTGGCATCAATTAGCACAATATAGCAAAACAATTGTTGACTGCTGTGATGCGGTGCACGCGTGTTTAGCCCTTACTTCCATTTCTGGAAGGGTTGAGATTTGATGTAGGTAACCAAACAGTGCGGTTTTCCCTTCAACGACTGACGGCAAAAGCTTCACTTAGGAAACTCACCTGCAGTTTGTCTGCTTTGCAAAACAACAGGATCCATGTTGTCAATCTGTCAGAATAGAAACAAAGAGTTGTTTATTCATTCATTTTATGAGACAAGAGGAGGGTTGTTGACTGACGGGGTCTGAACTCACCGATTCTGCCTCCTCCGAGTTCTTGGCTCCGCCCTTCTTCTTCACCTTCTCCGATTTGTTACTATTGGAAACCGGGGGGACCACCCTCTTAACGGTGGCTGCCGCTCCGGCGAAAAAAGCACTGTCCTGGTCCCACTCTGTGAAGTCATCTTCCGTGTCAGAGTCCGAGGAAACCTGTACCCTGGACAAGAATTTAAGACAGGGAGGGAAATACGTCATGGCGGTTGTGAAAGGTATTACTGGTAACTGTTCTAATATACCATAATTTGGAAAATGCTACAATTTTTCTTGCATCACTGGAAGTAGATGTCAAAGCTGGTCCACCAACGCTGGAAATGGTCTTGGAAAGAGCAGTATTTTTACGTGATCTGTCGGCTGTGTACATATTCTAAAGGGGGGAGGAGGGTTCTCAAGCAAATTTTAAGTATTTCTCAACAAACAAAATAATAAATCTCTTATAAAGCAAAAACATAACTGATGAAAATCTCACAATATAAACTGTTTTTCAGTTCCAAATTCATGGGTTTTTGCAGTGAGTGATAATATTGTAAGTCTTGTATTCAGTCCGGCATGCGCGCGTGAAATATGGAAAATCCATACTGGTTGGTAGGTATGCAAAGCATTACCTTCTTAACCAGTTCGCGTCGGATGACGAGTTAACTTGCAAAGGTTTTGCGGTACTCGAAACGGCTGACTGATAAAACACGCACTCGATGGAGACCGGTATCCATCTGTCAGCGACCCACTGGCAGCGAGCGAGGCCGGAAATATCAGGGTGTTCTGCCTGCAGATTACGGCCTGATTCTGCCTGAACCGGTCTAGCATCTAGGCTCGGGAAAAATATTTCCGCGGCTGGGTCCGTGAATGTCAAAATAATCCCGACGTGAACTGGTTAACTCGTCCAATATAGTTTTGAATTCTTTAACAACTTACCTATTCCCTGTTGTCCCCATTCTGGCCTTCGCATCGTTGTATTGAAACTTGGCTTCACTTGGAGCTTTGGGCTTACTTTTTGAAGAATTGAAACTATTGGAAATGCTATTGTTATTAACTTTACTGGTAGACGTTGACTTTGTTGTACCCTAACAAAATGAAAAGAAAAACAATTTGAAGTGAGCCAAACAAATATATAATCCTGTCAAACTATTATTACTTCCATTGTCATGGGTTCCCAGACTTTGATTGGATTTCATAGATTTTGATGGGTTTTGAATGCTTTTCTATGAAGTTGGCATAATTTGATAGATTTCAAAGGATTTGTTTTGACCGACAAATTTGATTGATTTTGGTAGATTTTTCTGCAATGAGCACAGGCACTGAGGGATTCACCTACCATGTGTGGATTCTTTGAGTTGGTAGACTGGGAAAGTTTCTGCTTAAATTCCGCCTCTCTCTTGGCCCTCTCTGCTGCCTCTTTGGCTTTTTGTAGGAACTCCTCCTGCCGCTGTTTCTCTGCCAGCTCCTTGGATTCCTCCTCTTCTTTCTTGACTTTCTCCTCTCGCTTCTTCTCCCGTTGACGCTTCTTCTTGGACTTCCGCTTCTCCCGCGACTTCTTCTGACGTTCCTCTTCCTTCATCAACTCCTCGGCATTCTTACTCGCCTCCTACGTACACGGTCAAAATGTCACACCCTCATAGCGTAGTTATGCTTCTTCAGTGTACTTCTTTAGCGATGCTCTTTATTTGGCACTTAAGCTACGTTCACACTTGACTTATTTTTGTGAAATTTTACTGATGCCAAAGTAAAATTCCAATGATTTTATATTAAAAGTATTCAAACTTGGGCTTTTGACTGGAAAATTTGCATAGCATATGACCTTATCGGAAGTTGGTTGCTACATTGGTTGAAAATACAAATTTGATTTAAACATTAAATGACAATTTGTATTTGACAATTACAATGCATGTTCTACTTACACTTGCAGTGGGTCTGTTGGCCGTGTAAGAATATTCTGGGGGGAAAAACAGAAACGAGAACCTCACAAAATATATCAAAGGATAGAGTGGAACTCGATACAGAACTTTTTTTTTTTTTTTTCTAAATCGGGTAGAAGCACAGGCAGTCTCATCTAATCACCTGTTCTAATGACAGGCAAAAATCATTTTGGACAGCTAATTTTTTGCTTGTCGAACCTTCCCAAAGCCTCCAAAATCCTCTTTGCCAAATGGAGGAATTTGGATTATCGAGGGTCTGTGGAAATTAAAGCATGAGTGGATTTTGCAGGATTGAGGCCATTAGAGGATTTTATCTCTGGAGGGAAATGGAGGATCCAGGTCATCAGGCCCAATCTGGTGTTGGATGATTTTGGAGGATTGAGGTTACTGGGGTGTTTATCCAAAACCCACTGGAGGATTTTGCAGGATTCAGGCAGCGGTCCCCAGTAACAAACATTCAAGGATTTTGGATTCAGACGATATTAGAGGATTCAGGTTACATGTAGGAAAATATGAATGTAGGGAGTTGGGGTTTTTAATATTAATCTTTAACACTGGAAAATAAAATATTAATATTTCTCCCCTTGTGGGTAAAATGGCTAGACCACAGCAAGAGACATCAGGTAGCAAAATGTGGCTGGGAAAGGACTGTTTTTCAACCTTTGCTAAATTTAGACTTTCTGAATCCGAGAAAAATCCCAATTCCCTTCCCCACCCACCCCAATCTCCTCCCCCAAGACAGCCCAAGGGCCCGAGGAAAAGATCTTACCTGTTGACTTTCTAGTAAATCTTCTGTTCTTCTCCACCGACTCCCAGAAATCCTCGTCGCTATCCGTGTCGTAATAATCATCACTTGAGTCAAAGTAGCCATTGTAGGAAGCTAAAGGAAAAATTTGAAGAACAATGCCAAGTCGGAGTTCCGTAATGGTCAATTTGAATAATTAGCATAATTATTACTCCAATAGTGACTTTCACCAGGCTGCTGAATAGTGAAACAAAATTGTATTTTGTCACTTTAAGAGCCTAAACTTAAATAGAAATATAATACTTGCTGAATTTTGTAGAAGTTTCACCTTTTTTTTTTAACTTATGTTCAAATTTATAAAATAAAGTTCCTTTTTAACTTTTTGTGAGACACATGAAAATACTAACAGTTTTTTTAAATTAATTAATTAACTCTGGTATGAATACACAGATTCTCAGAAGAAAAAAAGGTATGGTGACAGAAACCCAGAGAGAAAAGCACATATGTTCTTGTTTTTCAGGAGAACATGGAAAACTGCAATCTTTCAGAAAAAAAACAGGCTGTCAAGTCGTGACAAAAGTTAACTTCCATTCATGATAAACTGCACAAATATTCCCAAGGTGAGTACATTCTTGTGGGGAATATCTGCTGATCAAGAGCATAATACATCATTTCAATTACAAGCATGGTTGTTGGGAAAGCTTGAGATCTATTAGACTAGGGATCTGATCCTGCACTGTGTGGCAATTTGCTGGGGAAGGGGGATCAGATCCTGAGAACTGGGTCAAGTGTGAACAGGGTCTTGTTTAGATCCTCACCTCTGGAACCAAAAAACATCTGAGCAAACAACTCGAACATGTCGTCCTGTAAAAAAAAAAAACAGATGAGGAAAACAGATTTTTGGGGGTTGGTAAAATAATGTTATTACCCCATAAAAGTTCCCCCAAAATAAGTGCCCAAAAGGGAGGAGTTGGTTAGGACATCCAGGATTTATAACCATTTGAGGGCATAACAAGAACAAAAAATTTATATTGATATGAAATTCTAACAATCTGAAATTAAGTTACCCTGACTGAAAAAATAATCAAAAATGCAAACAATGTCAGTCTAAATTATACTGCCCGCCCACAATTTATGTAGTCAGTATGACATGAGTGAACAGATAATCTTCAATTTATTAAACTCTTCAACATGCATCTGTACAAACATGTGGCCTAGAAATCTGAAGTACAAATGTCATGTTTATTAGATTTTGCCAACCTGAATTGAACACCTAATTTCGTATGAAAGAAAAGCAGAATTTGCATTTTTGAAAAATTGAGAATTATGAAATTTGAGAATGCCAGTGGGTCACTACTTGGGGTAGTTGTTGAGGAAAAAAAATATCCCCTGTATCAACTTTATATCGCTGATCATCAGATTACACTTACCATCGTCAGGACAAATTCATGCTTGTCGGGTTCTGTTAGGTACTTGTACGCAGCAGATATCTCTTGGAATTTCTGTCAAGGCAAACCAATTTCAAATCAATTCAATTCAAAGGATAACAAACAAATACAAAATGAACGTGATGATAAAAATACTAATGTACATGTAATACAGCAACAAAACAATGCGAATGAGCGATGGAAAAAAAAATGGGGAAATAGAATGGAAACTTACAAACTTGCAACTTTCACCACATACAAGTTACAGCAGGTGTCTTGAATAAGCACCTCATATTATGTGTACAAGGGTCATTCCATAAATTTGGGGTCCAAAAGTGTGACAATTTTTGGTGTCCCTATTACACCCGACCTGTGTAATTTCTCATCAAGTATCATTAACTTCACACTGTTTTTTACTTGTTTGGCAGGTACTTTGCTTTACACAATCACTCTTGGAGATATAAGGCATTAATTAACCCTAACCATCCCTAACCTGCCAAAATCAAACACCCCATTTGTGTTGAATTTTGTGTGATTGGGTACTGTAGAGCCTTGGCACCATCACTTTGCATGGGACTTGATGCCCTGATTTTGTCTAAGTACAAAGAATGTGCCATTGGTTTACTACACAGTGTTGGAGTTTGTGTGGTTAGGGAAGGATTCTAGTAAAAAGCCTTGGGCTGTTAGGGTTATAGAATCCGTTTGGAATTGCAATTTCTTATACATGTCACTATGTAACAGGGACATCAAAAATGTCACTTTTCGACCCCAAATGTATGGAATGACCCACATGTATTAATTAAACACTGTATATTCTCATCTTTATGTTTTGAACACTGTAAATTTCATTGGTCTAGGAAGGTCGAGTGCCATGTCTGTAAAAATGACTGTGACATCATTTATACTACCAAAAGGCTATCATGAGCATCATTTTGGTCACATTGTCATCTTGCAAATACACCACAAAGGTCAATGGATGCTTGAACACAATTGAAAGGCACAGTGTGTCAGATGTACATGTATGTACATGTATATAGCATGCACCGTGACAATGCAATGCATATCAATTACGTCTACATGTACAATGTATCACACCTACATGTACATGTACGCACAATTCCTTATTTTGTTTTACGCAATGCCTAAACATATGTTCCCAGTTTTTAAAAGAAAAAAGCTAGTCATCACATTGTAAAAAATAAAATGAAACCTCAGCATTACAAGGCAAAGGGAAAGTACCTAATCACACTGTGATTACGCAATCCTGGTCAACCAACAACACCAGCCGTCAATAATCCCTATATGTACATGTACATTAGCTGTTGTGAATTCTCAGCATTAGCACACATGAACTACATGTAGACTTTGCCATTGCAACACATGGGCAAAGTTCAATCAATGACTTGAAAATACTGTAGACCACTGGCGTGGATCCCAAGATGTATTTTGTGCATATAGGCTCACCATGGAACACCAACTATCAGTTGAAAAATAATCGCTGACTGATCTTGCCCATGCATGTGTTGTCAATGACAGACAGGGCAACCAAGCCACAGGTCCATACAGCTATAGTACAGTATACATTTGTACACGTAGATGCTTCAGCCCAGGTCTCCTCACTCTCTTTGTATGGAAAAATCCCCATGGGAGAACTACATGTAAATGTATGCCAGTTTACTGCATCTAATCCTGTTCAGTAGCACCATGTCGTGACACTCTATACAAACTGCACAATAACCACACAGATCTAATCATTTTTCTAGTGAAACAGGAAATAAATGGAGCAACAGTAATATTACCTTCTTTTTTTTTTACATAGGATTTGGCTTTTGAACTGAACACATACATGTATTTCCCTTTTTGACAGACTTTCCTGAATTTTGTTTTGTGCCCAGAGCACCACACGCATGTATGCACAATCTAAATTTGTCATTCCTCTTTAACCCCTTGCGTACGGATGATGCCAAATGGCGCAAAAAAAAACCCAGTGCCACCAGGCCTGGATGACGCCATTCGCCGCTGTTTGTGCAGTTTCAATCCATTGTTGGATTAAACAGTGCCACCAGGCCGGATGACGCCATTGGCCGCTGTTTGTGCAGTTTCAATCCCTTGATGGATTATTGTGTATATGTTACGCTTGACTGCACAAACACATTGTGGACATTTCGCTTGGCTGCCAGAGCCGCCGCAGCACCCAGTCTCCTGTAAAATAGCGTACTCAAGGGGTTAACCCTCCTATACTTATAACTATCACAGCCTATCAAAAACTCTTAACACCAACTCTCACAGTTTGTGTGTGTTTCAATCTGTCATTTGATAGGTTTTGATCTGTACAGCAGCTGGGTCAATGTTGGCCCTGAGAAGAGGAGGGTTGAGATTAACACCATGCCTATCTTGTATCAAATATGTTCTACAAAAAATCTTCATAAAACACAAGACACACAAACAAGTATTATCGTTGATATTACACACATGTACTGTACGAGCATACATGTACACGTACATTGGTCCATTGAGCCATGGTCCTTGTTTTACCTCACAAAAATGGGGGAAAGAGTCATTCACTCAATGATCTTCACGACACTGATTAATATGTACATAATTAATGAACATTATCAACAGTTTCCGCTGCGGAAATGGAATATTTCACCGCAAGGGACAAGTGCCTCTGTGAAACAGAGAATGAGTTGACGTAAACCACTTGAATTTTAGGATTAATGCTTTTACATGTAAAAACAGAATAGTCATTGCATAATGCAATCTTAAAGGTAGTGTACATGATTGGTAATCCTCCAATTTGTTTTACTGAATTATTACGAAATACCTTACTACAGTCGACTCTCGTTAATACGAGGTCCTCCGGACTTACGCAAATATCTCGTATTATCCGGGCTCTCGTCCTATCCGGACTGCAGGTTTTCCCCTTTATTTTGTATAAATGTGAGGTGTGGATAGGCCCCAAACACAATGTACATACATTTAAATGAAACACACATCGTCTCGATATAATTGTATTGCCTTATATTGGTTATAAAAATGTTGCAAGCAGATTTTTAATAAAACAAGCAGTAATATTTAATAAAACAACACCTGAGCACAAGAACAAGACCGCTGGAGTTCGCCGACCGGGCGATTTGAGCTGCCTAAATCACGGCGAAACCACTGCATTAGCTACACGCACGTAAGTATTTCAATCACGCATACACATCTTGATGGGGCTCTTTAGTTGGTAACCATCACAGAAACTAGCCTAAGGCACACAAAAAGAGGAAACCAGTGCATTTTTGTGGACAACAGAGGGCGTTTCTCGAGGGTCTTCATTTATTCGTTTTTACGGTAAAATTGAAAAATCGAAATGTTGGGGTGCGACTGTCTGGGATTAATAAGCTCTAAAATTAATTTATAATCATGGGGGTAAATTAAATATTTTGAGTTATAAAAGGTATTATATTACTAAACAAAAGAGGGCGCCAAACATTCTGCTTTTCATGATTGCCTTTTCGTTGGGTTATTTTTTTTCGGACGCAACTCGTGAAATAACGAACTTTATTGAATGGGGATTTTATACAAATTTCACAATGGGTTTGGATGGGGGGCTAGATTTCAGGAATTTTTAGCGGACGGCAGGGCAGCCGCAAACGCCCATTGTCCAACTTTTAATAGCCCCCTCAAGCGACACCAGACACAAACAGCTGATGTCTACGTGTACGCGGAGTGAAAACCACATTGAAGGATTAGCGAGCATTGTGACTGCGCCATTATCATAGCGGCATGAGACACAAACAGGTGAGGTATGTGGAGTGAACAGCGCAGAATTAGCGAGCATTATCACCGCGCCAATTACAGTAGCTTTGCAAATTGAATGGGTTCGCTGATTGACAGGTTGTTTTCCAAGATGTTCGTGGAAAATAGATAACAACACATGCATTTGCGCTCTATCGGGCCGCAAAAAATGCTCGTCTTAGCCGAGTTCCCGCATAACCAGAGCTCGTATTAATGAAATTTTCTCCCATAGGAATGTGCACAATTCGGTCGGGACCAAAGAAAGTTCTCGTCTTAACCGGGTTCTCGTGTTAACCGAGCTCTTATTACCGAGAGTCGACTGTAGACTGTAAGTTAATAGTAGTCTCAATCATCCTGTGAAATGATGGCACCAGGTGTGCTGTCGTTGTCAAGAAAAGTGGAAATTTATATCGTTTTCCAACGATTTCCAGCTGGAAATCGTTGGGAAAACTGCCCTGTAGCCGTTAGTCAAGGCGCGCGTGGCTACCCGGACGAGTGGCGCGCCCCGGACATGATGGCGCCATGGTATATCCGGGGCGCGTCACACGCCCATAGCCACGCGCGCCTTACTAAAAGGCTATCATTCGCCCGATGGTTGAAAACGAGTGCCGTTTTTCTTTCGTTTTTTCCGCTATCCAACAACGCAAAACTTTGAACAGGTCAGTGGAACGATATTTCCTATAAAATACTAACCCACAAATCCGCCCATTTCTGAAAATTGCAACAATGACCAATCATGTACACTGCCTTTAATATACAGCTGTGGACAAAATTATTGGCCAACCAACATTTTTATCACTTCATATAATTCTGTAGTTTTCTCTGACAGACCGGTAATTTGTGCCACGAATGTCTCAGCATTGGGTGATAACAATGAAAGACAAAATCACAGAATTATTTAATAGTGGTTGGATAATTTTACTGTTTGGTACTGTTGGTTGTCCAATACTTTTATCCAATGCTGTGCCTCATGAAAGATTTCCATAAGTTAGGCTGAAAACTGTTGAATTTACATGTATCTAAAACCTAAATTGTTATTTCTTAAGACACATTCGAATGGATAGCACTTCATCTATCAGCCAAGTTTTAACTGAAGTAATGCTGGATCCAGGTGAGAAACATATCTGTCCCGTTCTTGTGACAAAGTGATCAGAAACAGCTGTTGTGCTCTTCGAGGTCACCAAGCAAAATTAACCCAGTTCCACAGTTAAAGCAGAGTTCAGTTGTACATGTAGTTAGTATACACCATTTGCTTTTGCTGTAATTTTCAGAAATAAATGGATTTGGGGGTTAGTATTTTATAGCGTGCTTGCAAATACTGTAACACTGACCTGTTTAAAGTTGTGTGTGCATACACACATGCTGGGAAAACAGCGAAAAAAATATGTTCTAGTAGTCTGGTTAACTGACCATAATTTAGACAAAACGGAGCAATTTATAGATGTCGGGGAATTATCAGGTTGGGGAACTAGACTATTTCCAACAATTGTCGACCGAAAATCATTGGAAAAAGATACAAATTTCCACTATTCTTAAAAACGACAGCACACCAGGTGCCATTATTTCACAGGATTCTTGAGACTGCTATTCACCTACAGTCTGGTACGGTACTTCATAATCATTCAGTAGTTTTTTGTTTTATGTTTACAAATGTTGTATACTACCTTTAAAGCAATTTTGCCAAAGTAGGATTTGTGCCTTTGGCAATAATTAATGCAAGGTTTTAGAGGGCATTTCTATTTTGTACCTGTACATAGACGAATGAAAATGTGTTTTATTTCTTGGAAGTTTCTCCACATACATGTATATCCACCCTGGGTGTACCTCAATAAAAAGAAATTTACCACTAAACCATCTTTTCTGAATGTATTATTTAACCAGTCATTTCCGATATTGATTTTACAAAACTGCCCCAAATTTGATCATTTATGTCGTACATATCACATAGCCATGCAAACACAAATGACCAATGCCCCTTTAGTTCAGGATTTTACAACCAACCATTACAAGATGATTTATACACAGTGTTCTCCACGAGGTGTTTTAGCAGGGCGGGCCGCCCTGCCAAAATTGTATTTTTTTCCATTGGATTTCCCCTATTCTCCACCGTCTTCACAGTTTATCTAAGTACGAAGATGTTTACCGCACTCTGTGGAACGAACATGAAGAGTTTGACAGCATTAACATTCAGCAGTATTGCAGTAGCGTTTATAGTAATCGAACAGATCTGGACGCAACGTACGCAACATATTATGCATTTACACATAAAACTATACACGTAATATTATTCTGGACTGGTTCCAATCTCCCTGGTAATATCATTTTCACTTTGTCGCGTCGAGAACCAGTTTACCTAAATTACAGTGATCCGTAACACTTGAGGGCGTCTTTTTCTCTCGGAAAAAATCCTAATCCACGTGAGCTGTGCCCACGTGCATGTTTAGCTCACCGGCCGGCTTAACTCTGAACCCCCCGCTCGGTGACGAGTTCCACTCAGTAAAAAAAATTTCCCCCCAAAAAAATCAACTTTTGATGACCAAACCCCCTCCCCCTAAAAATCTTCATTTCAAGCCTTCATTTCAAGTTGTAAACACGCGCTCCCATTGTGTCTGCCGCCCTGCTAAAATTGAAGGCCATGGAGAACACTGTATACATATACAATGGTGTCTGCAAAAAAAGCCACAGACAAACATGACCATTCATTATCATAAGAAACTCTAGAATGCACACGAATATCTGGTCACTGACTTTCTCCATGACCAAAGTTGGTTTTGTTGTGCAGGCATGTGGTACATGTCATGCATGTAGCTGGTTTTAGGATTGATCATAGTTGGTTTGTTGGTGACGGTCAACAATACCATGATAAAATAAAGTCCCATACATTGTATACAGAAGCCAGTAGCACTATTAAGATGACAGCACCCACAAATTTAGAAGACTTTTTTTGCCCTTTCCCGACGTAGTGTACGAAGCACTTGGCTTCACACAGGCTCTCGGAAAAAGCACTCGGCAAATTTCTGCTTAGCGTGTAACTTTGTACATTCTGCTTAGGAGCTTCATGACATTGTGCCCTAGCCATTGTTTATGATTATGTACATCATAAGACAACCTGGGAAGTCAACTACATACTAGATACTCACTTAGCCATTATAACCCTCCTATAGTTATAACTATCACAGCCTATCAAAAAATCTACCCACAAAGACCGCGTTCCCACTCGAATTAGGGAAAGGTGGATCGAGATCCGGCATTTTGGTGTGATATAATGCCCTCATGTTTTGTATCAGTCAAAAGGCTTCCTTTTGCTCTTGTTCATACCATAATCATCATTAAAGCCAATTTGGTTTAAACATGAATAACAATTACATTGATCAAAGAATGCCAAAATGTGTGTCTCAATTTCATGGAATAACCCATGTATATAGGGTAGTTGGCTCCATTTTGGCCCTGAGAGAGGGAGGGTTGAAATTGGTGTGTCTTTTACTATAGCCATGCAACTTGGAATTTAAAAAAACGAGGAAATTCCAATATTTACAAGACTTTGTGCAGTGTTTTTTTAATTTTCAATGGCATAAGTGTGAAGTGAAAAACGAGGAAATCAGCTGCATGCCTGTTAATA
Source organism: Hippasteria phrygiana (assembly GCA_037893225.1). Lineage (NCBI taxonomy): Eukaryota > Metazoa > Echinodermata > Asteroidea > Valvatida > Goniasteridae > Hippasteria > Hippasteria phrygiana. Next base: position 136,278 of record JAZGUH010000713.1, on the reverse strand, counting down.
GGACTTACTTCAGTGGCCGCATCATTATTGGCATGTTTATCTGGGTGCCACTTGAGCGCCAGACGTTTGTAGGCTGCTCTGATGTCAGCTTCATTGGCACCTGTCCCAAAAACAAGCATAAACAAACAACAATGAGATTCAGTACACAACAACAACTGGAAAGATTTTACTTTAATACCCCCTCCAAAAATCGGTCAGGAATAGCAAATTTTGGAAAATAACCATCCGTCTGTGTTCAGAATTGTATAAACACTTGGCACAACCTTTAAATTTGAGAATTTATTTGGGAGATTTTCGTGCAATATAGATGTACATGTAGGGGAAGAAAGTTTGTGTTTTCTGTGTTAGATGTTCTTGGCACAGTGTATGGTCACTCAAGGTGTTCACATACTTGTTAATTTCTGCCTCAATTTTACAGATGTGACAAAGTATGCAATCTGATGCGTCTGGCAGGGTTTCTAGCCAAAATACCCTGGAGGGTTAGGGTTAAAGTAAAATCTTTCCGTCTAAAGATATATTTTACTGCAGTAATTCAGTCAGCCTACACCATAGCATGTTTTTTTTCCTGTATAGGCTACACTGCATGCACATGTATAAGGTAGCAATGTTACATGATGTTACAAAATGTTGTTGAATTATACATCAAATTAAAGCTCTTGATGGGATAAATGCAATGGTGCAAATATCATTGCCATAGGTGCTTCCGTTAAGTAGTTATGCCCTCCCGAAGACACCACACTCCAGAACAAGTTCTGGTCATCATTTGAGTCAATGTGATTGTTTACTTAGAAATGACCATACTTTTTATTTTTAGTTCAATTAACAGTCACACCTTACATTAACCCTACCCCCTTGAGTACTTTTACTAGAAAGTGTCCTGAATCCGCCAAAATCCACCAAGTTTGTCATGCAAAAACTGCTGGTATCCCGAGTCCATCAGAATATCCTGAATCCATCAAAAATCCACCAGCAAAAGTATGATGGATTCTGACGGATTCGGGATACCATGCTGGCATACAAATGTTTTGCGGTGTGTTTCTCCATAGAGTCTTTAAAATCCATCACCAAAATTTCTGGTGGATTTTGATGGATTCAGGATACCATGCTCCCATGAAAATTGTGATGTGTATTGCTGTATAGGATCCATCAAAATACACCATTTACATGGTTCAACTGTTGGTGGATATATGTGATGACCCCAGCATCACATTGTCTGGATGGGTTATTTACATAATCAATTGTTTATATACTGAGGCATAATAAGCCCTGGTCACAAGCACAAGGTTATATCTTTGCCCCCCCCCCCCATGCATGTACAGCATGTGAAAGGCCTTGCAGGGCCACAAGCAGTGTTTACTTGACATAATCCATTGTATATGCTGAGCCCTAATAAGCCCCAGTCACAAGGCAATATACATTGTATGTACATGTGTATCTTTTTTTCTCCCATCCCCACAGCACCTACAGCATGTGAAAGACTTGGCAGGGCCACAAGCAGTGTGGTAGCCAAGTTAAACTGTTGAGATCCTGAATCCATCAAAGTCCCCCAACACCCCAATATGGAGGTATCCTGAATCCATCAAAATCCTCCAGTACTGCTAGGCTTACAATCCTCAATCCATCAAAATCCCCCAGTTTGTTCAATATGGAGATCCTGAATCCGCCGAAATCCTCCAAAACAGGGGAAGGATTTTGATGGATTTATGAACGTTAGGGTAAAATTAAAGCTTTTGATGTGCAAAATAAACCAGAACAAACGGAAGTCTCACAGGTGTTATACCCTGCCCCAGCCCCTACCCCCTACCCCCCAAAAATACCACATGCCTCGCCCACATGGGCTAGCCAATAATCGCCCCGATATCATGGCGGAGTATGGTTATCATCCATGTCACTAGCCTTTTGAATTTCTCTCGAGCGCAACCTCGCGCAGGAACAAAATTAATATTTTCTTACACAAAAAGGAACAATGAATCTGATAATCTAGGTTTAAAGCTGTCCCCAAAATGACAAAAATTTGCCCTACCTCAAATCCTTATTTCTTGACCGTTTGAAACGAAACAAAAAGCATCAGGAGGCTTTGCAATCCTATTTAGTCAATACATGTAGATGGCAGTATTTATCGACTCAGAAGTCACAAGAGGGTGGTATTTAATGCAAACGGGACCCATGGAAAATCCAGCTTTCATCTCAAAATGGCGCGCGCGTGACAGTCGTCCTGGTAATTATGCTCCGAATCTGGTGATTGTGTAGTGTAGGGCCCCTCTTTAGTTTTGATGAAATTAGATTCAAGGGTATTTTTTTCTCATTCCAAAATGACTTTTTCAACCTAAAGCAGACTTCTCTTTAATTCTATTGACATCGTTTTTTGTAATTTTAAAGTTTGTTACGGTAGAAAATGCAATTTTCTTACGCGCTTTACGGCAGTTGCTATGCAAATGAACGCGGTTTTGCGTGTTTACTGTGCGTCGCGGTGATCCCAATCTTTAATTTCGCGTTGCGTTTTGTCGTCCTCATCGCCGCTTTACCCCAAAATTTCCCTCAAAACTAAAACCCTGCCCTTTATCTACGGCATACCTGTTGGTTTGTAATGTCGCCAACTAGTTTGGCAATTCCAATAACCTAAAAGTGGATTTTTGTTCCCTTATCTTATAGGGAACAGGGCCCTACACTACACAATCGCCGCAAATTTTTTATCTTTCTGGAAAAATTGAGGTTTTTTGTTGCCATTTTATAAAAGGGAGATTTATCGACATGTAGGAGTGATTTGAAGCTGTGATGGTTTGTAGGGAAAGAGCAATATTCATTTGAAAAAACTCAATTTTGTGTATCACCAGAATAGGAAATGTCACGCTACCTCTAACATAGCTACATAAGGAATAAACCTTTTCGACATTCTCAATGCATTGTGGGTTTGGAGGCCAAACAAACCATGTAATTTATACACAAACCTAGGCTAGCCTATGGTACAGTGAACCAGTCCAAATAATAATTGATTTTATGCTAAAATAAATATCTGTCATGAGTTGAGCGATACCCTTTTCACATATCTTTGCATGGAACATATGGAAAATAATAACCAGAAAAATCTATTTTAAATGGCAATAAAAATAAAGGAAATAATTGGGGAATCCCTCTCGGGGTACCAGTTACTGATGAATGCAAATTTCTGGAATTAGAACAGCTAAAATAGCCAATCAGAAGAGGATTTTTGCAAGCAACAACGAACATGTGACCAATGCGACCAATCACGTCCGTTCTAATGTGCTTGCTCTTCTCATAGAGCCTTGCTCTATGCTCTTCTAAATGCCAGTTTGGGCTGATGCAGTTCCCATGATGCTTTGAGAATGTCGAAAAGGTTTATTCAGCATCACAACGCAATGCAAATGCACAATGACTGACAAAACAATGACAACGGGTTCGAATCAACATATCGTGAAGACGTTCACAAAAATAACAATTCTTTCTCAACTACCACCATGTTACGTACCTTTTGAAACACCCAAGATGTCACAAGCCTTTCCCCTGTCGAGTGACATTTTTTAAAAGAAATTTTAAGTCCTGTAAAGTTGACATTCACATTAGTTCTCTTTCTGTCATCAACATCTCTCCCGACCACGTTTCGCCATGTTCGCGACATACGTTGATTTATCTTGCGCGTATTGACAGTCACGTGACAATGTCGAGTATCCTTTCCCACTGTATTGAAGTACGTACGTACGTAGGATAGTCGGGTTCCTAACGATGACATCACGACAGTGCTGCGAGCGGATGCTTCATTTCCTGTCAAAAATGGGGTCAACAAACTAATCAATTTTTTTGATGACAGTTCAATAATCAATTCCCATATTTATTCCCTTAGTTTACATTGATAAACGTTGAAAAATGCGCGCAAAAATTTCTCCACACTTGAGGAATAAAAAAGATAAAGAATTTCTTTTTTTTCTCGGGGGGGGGGGGGGGGGGGGGCGGCTCAGCCATGTAGTCGGACGGTCCAACCCGGAACTTAAAAATTCGGTCTGATCATGCATGCAGTGTGTGAAAAAAAGACAAATGAAGAAAGTAAGATGGACGGGGTTTGCAATCATCAGCAATCACTTAATGTGTGTACTAGTTTTGCTTTATTGTTCGTTACGAAACCCGGCTAAATTTGTTTCGTTTTGGAGGTTGTTTTTCTTTTCTACTCTACAAAAACGAAACGTTGGGGAAAGACACTTTTGGCGGCAAAACAAACAAACAAACAAACAAACAAACAAACAAACAGAGAAACAAAACAAATGGAATACCCCCACTCCCCCCCCCCCCCCCCCACACACGTGTCCTTTTTGAAAGGACCCTCATTGGTTTTGTACGCGATTTTCAACCGTGGACCTTGACTCAATCGTGGACACTATTGTCCTGTGTTAAAGGTCCACGGTTTGAATAGCTATAACTCACACAAATTACTTTTCTGATGGAAAAGTCTATGGGGACTCTTTTGTGGAAATACCCGCCAAACAAAATTGTCCTCGGTGCAACCCCTTCAACACACACTTCCACCATTCTTCCTCGATGCTCACACAAACATGTCACGTTCAACTCTGTTTAATAAACTCATGATTTCACACGTTTTTTGAAAGCCATGGGTGTCACGTGTTTAATCAATACATATTGCATAATGGGTTGTTTCAGGTAAAACAATTTTGGTTTCAAGTTCACTGTTACGATAACAAAACAAACTGGACTACAAACGTTTAGTTTTTTTCATGATTTAGCATTGCAAAGGTTCTATAATCAAATGTACACAAATGCCTCTGCAATTAACATAGAACATGTTCGTGTACATTCCACTACTAAATAAATGATAAAATATAATTCTACATTAACATCACAAAGACAAAGGTGAAATTGAATCAAAGCACCATTTCCAATCCAAGTTGGCAACCATTTTATTCGGTAAGCCGATAGCACATACTACGCATTATATTCGTTCCAAAACTTTCACCGAGTAATTAAACAAAAAACGGGAGTTCTGCCATTCAGAAAGGAAACAAAAGTTTATTTTCGCCTGTAATATTTAACCAATCCGCTCCCAGGCATTTTAGTTGTAATTATGCTTGTCTGTGCTTGGCAACAAGAAAAAATCAACACACTTAGGCAAACTTAAACAAAATGGTTAGCATCACACCGGTTAAAAAAGGGCAATTTTTGTGTGTGTTTTTTTACTTCCTTCTTTAGATCGTACCAGGAAATATTTTTCAAGATGATCGCTACCAATTCTAATTTAGTAATTATTTTTTGAAGGCAGCTTTCGCTGACATTGAAGTCCCCTAAATCGATTCAAATCATGCACCAGATCGACTGGGGACAAATTTGTCATCACTTGACCTTCTGTTTTTGTTTTTGTTGGTTTTTTTAGGGGGAAAGGGATGCAACCGCTAAAAAGGAAGAGGGCGGAATCCTAAACGTGTCTTTTTTGCCTCATGTTCAACACCATGCCGTAAAAAAATGACACCAAAATGGTTTCAAGGTTTGTAAACCAAGCAGTAGGCCTATATCGAGAAATAAGTTCACAAATATCGGCAAACCATTTTTAACACGCGGAATGTATTTCCGTCGACATCTGCACAGGTTTCTGTTTACATTACAGTCATTGGTCGTGTGGAACTTTTTAAAATCCCCTTGAACCCGGGCATACATATGGTGCCGGATACCGGGTATTTCATGGGGCGCCGGGGCAACACCGGGTTATGCAGCCAAGCGAAACGGAAACAAGAGGGTTGCGCAGCCGTACACAATACCCCAATAATGGATTGAAAATGCAGAAATTGGCGCGTATAGACGTCAACTGGCCAGGTGGCAATTTTCAATCTGCACATTATTTGTGTCAACCGTACGCAAGGGGTTTTAATTAACATCTCATCTGAAAGGGCATCAAAGATAATGTTCGGATATGATAACAAAGACCATCGGTAAAGGTAGAGCATGGAGGAAGGAACAGCGTTCCTTTTCCTCCATGGGTAGAGTTGCAGCCGAAAGTTTACATACACCAGAGTCCTGCAAACAAATTCCCATAATATCCTGTAGCTGTGAACCAAATCCGAATAGTATTTTATTGATATACTGAGAATTTACAATATAAAATTTGCAAGAAACAACAGCTCCAGGAACAACAGGGGCTCTTTTTTGACGTTGGTGGCACCATTTAACTCCTGGTTTTGTAGCAGTACACGCAGGATGGACGGGGTTTCGTTTTTTGTGGTTTGCAACTGGCAAAGAAGGGGGGGGGGGGTGGGGTTCGACCCACCCCAGTGCATATATTTGCTGTCCAAGTGTATGTAAACGTTTTGACGGCAACTGTTAGTTCATATCAAGCAGGGACTTGATATGCTCTACAATAACCAAGATATTATCAGATGCAGGAATCTACGCCTAACCAGACAGCCAGCTGTCATTTTTCCATAATGTATCTAAAGCCAAAAATATTCCATATCTGTATTCAGAAACTTTAATAGTGTCTTGCTATATGTACAAGCGGCATAGGGTACAAAATAGATCTTTCCTCTTAAAAAGTATCACTTGCTATTCTAGAGTATTGTTAGAGATATTTGAATGTTTAATTACAAAATAATACAAAAGTCTCTTTATAAACCTCTAAATATACACAATTTTTACTGTTAAATTCTTTGTTTTTGTTAACAATGCTGTCGACTATCCATACAGATATAGCAGCAAATACTAACCTTTATCATCGTTTGGATGTATAAACATGTTCATTGTTAACTCTTGCTTTTCATCAACTACATGAACTTGTCGGTCATGGTATTGCATGCATGTGTTAATTTGTGGCTGAAATAGGTTACTTTATTGCAGGGCACTGATTTTAAGACAAGATTTATAATTTAACTAACAATAGTCCTGACCTTGTTTTCTTGTCTTTTGTAAAAAAAGGCAAAGTGAAAATTGACAGTTAAAAATAAATGTACACGTTCATGCGATTCAACATGAAAGACAATTCACAAAACTAACCTCTGGGGTGTCATGGTAACCATCAGCCAATTAAAGATTTATCACAACCATACCGTTTATCTTAAAATTGATTATTAGTCAAGTAAATTCCTGATTATGTATTCGGTTACAAAATCGATGTACAATATGATGGACACCCAGAGAACCTCAGGAAAAACTTAAGCATGTCTTGAACAAATCCTGATGCATTTAGACAAACTGCAACATCAAAAAGTTTCTCAAAGCATGAAACGGTAACATCACCTGCTGTGTGTTGATTTTGTTTACCACAATTCAACAAAGGGGGAGGGGATTGAGAAAGAGTTATCTGTAAACACAGGCAATAAAAAAAATCAATACCCTTTTCCTTATTGATAGACGCCAAAGCAACTTCAGAATTGAGCAGAAGTTGGTGAGGTTCATTCCAAATGATGTCAAGATCTTGTTGTGCCATTGTGGATGCACGTGAGCAAGGAATTTAAAAAATTTGAGGATGAGTGAATTGTTTAAAGTTGAAAACACGGCCTGCATTGAAAGAGCATGCATTGTAGAAACCATGGGGCAAAAATCATTGGCTACAAAATCAAAATGCATTATGGGTATGAATCCTAATTTGCATATGCCCAGCAGAAAGTTGCAGGGACGAATTACACAATACCGGTGCTCATCTTCTTTCAGTGGAAAAAGATAATGGTGGGACCGGGAACCAGTCTGACATATTTCATAACAATTTTTTAATGCAGAAGTGCACAATATTCTATGAAATAATTTTGAAATATTTCTTCCAGTTCACTACTGCTGGAAGTTAAAGATTACAATTTGGAATCTGACAATGTACGTGCACTTTGAAAAGTTAAGAACTTAGTAAAAAGTAATGGCCCCATATACAGAAAGTGCATCAATTGATGGTAAACACAAAATCTAAAGGTAGTGTACACGATTGGTAATCCTCCAATTTTTGTGGGTTTTTTTTCTGAATTATTACGAAATACCTTACTAGACTGTAAGTTAATAGCAGTCTCAATCATCCTGTGAAATGATGGCACCAGGTGTGCTGTCGTTGTCAAGAAAAGTAGAAATTTATATCTTTTTCTAACGATTGCCGGCCGACAGTCATTGCAAATAGTCTAGTTCCCCGACCTGATAATTCCCGGATGTCTATAACTTGCTCCGTTTTGTCTAAAGTATGGTCAGGGAACCAGAAAACTAGAACAATTTTTTTCTCTCTGCGCAGACAACGGTTTTCCCGGCATCTATACACACAAAACTTTAAACAGGTCAGTGTTTCAGTATTTGCTGGCACCCTATAAAATACTAACCCCCAAATCCATTAATTTCTGAAAATTACAGCAAAAGCAAATGGTGTATACTACCTTTAAGACAAGCAAGAATAGCAAAGCACATTAACAAAAAATATTTATTCAGGGCCAGAATAAAAAATGGCTAGTGAACATCTGCAGGCATCTTGGTGTAGTTCACTATAATATATTTCCTAAAATCATCATAAAATATGCTTATCTAGTTTTGGCCTGAATATCATTTTGAGTCCCATTTCTTGTGCAAGAACAACAAAGATGGCTGCTGTATGAAGATGGTCTCACATGGTGGCCATCTTGGTCAAGTCCCTAATGAAATGATACAGATCATGGATGAACACAAGAGACAGGCACCAGTCTGCTGTGAACATAAGATTGACTTGTTGTAAATGAGGACCATGTAATATCAACTTTGTTTTTGTTTACCTCATCAGGGCTCTAAAGGATTACCTCAGGGCTCCGACAACATCAAAAGTACCAGTCAATTGTGGAGTGGAATCAGGGTTCTCTTATTGGGGAAAATTAACATGGGATGGCAGAGTGTGTAATCTGCAGCTTGATTGGTTGACTGCTCTGCAGATGTTAACAGTTCGGCCAACAGGATAATTTGTTACATGCTATATGACGAATACTGACCAATCAGAGTAAGTGTTTCTTTGAACTGCGTGGCAATACATGATCAGGCGCAAACATTTCAGAAGAATAAAAGCTATTCAGGATAATCAGTGTATAGAGGGCATCTTCAAAAAGAAGGTTCTTAAAAAAAATATCTGTAGAGTTGTGGTTTTAGGACTAGAGATGGCAAGACGAACAAGTAGCAGCAAGAAAAACAAAGCCGGACAGGACGCACTGCAAAGCCCTTGTGGAGAAACCTGGAAGCCTTACCCCAAGTCAAAACTTGTGGCCGGTGTGTGGGAAATTCAAGAGGGACGTTGGTACAATCAGTTAAAGACTGGTTTCGGGCCCTTGCACGAAGTTTATGATAATCTTCTCGGTTTCGCTGCTGCTCTGGACCGACTGCTCCCCCTCCGCTCTGATTGGGTCCTTTTCCCACACCGGGGGGTCCGTCTTGTCTTCTGGCGGTCGGTCCACACGGATCTCAATGTTGGGTGCTTTGACATACTTGACGGTTTGGTTGCATTCCTGAGGTGTCCTGGGCGTCTTAACTTTAGCTTCGCCGGACGAGTCGCGTTTGCCTTCCAGGAGTTTAGAGGAGATACTTAGTTTCAGCTTGCGGGAGAACGGGAAGAACATTTGAGATGCGTTAATTTGGGGGATGCAATTACGTACACAGCATCCTATGGTGTTTTTCTTTGGGGGGGGGGGGATATCAAATCTCTATGATTAAAAAGGGACAGTGTTTTGCAATTTTGTTGGACGAAGAGCAAGGAAAAATACATTTGTTTGATTTCTGTATTTTTGGGGGTTTCTGTGTCCGGTTAGGTTCGGTTCAAGTCGAGTCAAGTTGTGTCTGGGTCTGGGTTTGATTTGGGGTCTTTTGTTTGGTGGGGATATAGAGTCTTGGTTTAACATTTCCAAATTGCACATGGAATTTTCTAGAAGGGAATTTTCTGAAATCTTTTTGTGATGTTCTGAACACAAAATGGAAAAGAAACACATTTGCTGCATATCGAGCTGTGACAAAACAGACAATACCTGAATTCAGTGGGACTAAGTGTGCTTGTGTGTTTTTTTCCCCCCCAGACAATTTTTCAGGACTCTGATTATTTTGTACGTCTTGAGAAAAAATGTGGATGGTGGGCATACAACCTTTTTTATCTAAAAAAAAAAAGCATTCAGTGTGCTAGCCACTATTTGAAAAATTTCAACTTTTGATTACAGAGCAACCTAAAAAACTTCCCTTGATTTTTTTTTTTCTGAAAAATAAAAAATATCCTGCAAACTGCTTACAAACCGAAACGGCTTAAGACACGTCAATGATAAAAGTTTAGATGGCTTGACCTTCCCATACTCTAGCAGAATCTTTCTTTCAGCCCAACGAGAAAGATTCTGCTTGGAACGTCAGTGTATATTTCAACTCTTTACACCGTTGAAAGACAATTGTATGGCAAAAATCCAAGATGATTGACTTACTGAAGAGGTTAGTGATGCATGAGCAGGCTCGAGCAATTTGTCAAAACAACTGGTGTCATCACAGGCATGCAAGAAGGAAAATAAAACATAAAAGAAACGGGGGAAGCAAAATTATGAGGACAAATAAAAATAGCATGCAGATTAAGGCTGCAAGTTATAGGCTACCACGTCATCCGCAGCAACCGAGAAACAAACAGTCATTGAGAATGCATTGGCTTCAGACTTCTCGTTCCTTTCCTGTGTTAGTAGCAATCAGACACAATCCTACGCAAAATTCCCCCTCCTGATTTTTGTCCCTAAGTTGGCCACCATCTCTGCTCCGTGTCAGTCCAAAAGGAGTCATTTGGTGAAGCTTATGCCGTTCACTATCACGCAATTTCTCATAATCGAGAAAGCAGAAAGTTACCTTAGAATGTCACCGTTTTTGACTCGTTTGTGCAACTGCAGGACATGGTATTCTGATACTACAGCCACTATATCGATCAGAATACGGTGGTTGTACATGGACTTTGGAAAACAGGTGGCAACGCTGAACAGAATCACTATGAGAAGTTTGACTTGCATTTCCTTCTGTACAAAGTTTACTGTTATCATGGTGAAGTGGTGCGAGAAATGCATGCCCAGCTAATGTTTTAAACTTCAGCATTTGATGGTAACTTTTAAATTAATTAATTAACCCCAACTCCCCAGGGTGCGTGGAAAATCACAGTGAAATTAGAGGATTCAGGACTGTTAGGGTTAATGAAAATTGGATGTTCGGCAGGGTGGGAATAAGCTTCACAAAATGCCTCCTCCAACAAAAAGAAATGCATAAATATTACAATCATAACTGCATGCAACATCAGATTATACATGCACGAGAAACCATTTTGCTGCCATTACTGTAACCAGGATGGTGATTATTTGCATTTGACCTTTATGCAGATTAGTCAAACAATATGACCTGGGGTCAATTTCGTGGAGCTGCTAAGCACAAAATGTGCTTAGCACCATAAAGACTTGCTTGGTTAAAACAGGTTACCAGCCAAAAGGCCATGGGATTTTCATGCTAAGCAAACAACAGCTGAATGCCAGCCACAAACGATTACACTTCACATCAAAATTTGGTTGGGTAATCCTGTATTTACCAAGGAAGACTTTTCATGCTGAGCAAATTTTTGTGCTTAGCGTCGCCGTGAAATTGGCTTCTAGACCAAGGTCAAACCTGACCCAGATTATGGATCTCAGCAATCAGCATCCACAAATACGCCGAAACACCACAGCGATGCAGAGCAATGCAAAAGGCCGAACAATATTATTTAGCCCCACAGCTTACCACCAGAGAAGAAAAAAGTTTTGACTCTTGGTTGTGATGTCTCAAAAACAATCATTCATACTTCACTGGAAGATGCCAACTGGAATTCTTCATTGTATGAAATTTCCATTGAAATCACTTTTCTTTCTTTTTTAAAGGGGAATTTTTCAAACAGCGAATTTGATCACTATAAAAAGAAGGTTCCCTTCCAGCATCTGGAATTTGACAGCTCACATGACAGGGTGGTTTGAGATCAAAAAGGAAGAGGGGGCTTAAACTTTGGGGGGGGGGGGGGCTGGAGGGTAGCCAATTGTTGACAACTTCATTTGGAAACATTTGAAAACTATCTGGACATTTTTCTTTTAAACCTTAAAAACCGGAAATCCAAAAATTCTCTCATTTCTTTTTCTCATAGCGACATTTTTTAAATTAAATTTTATTTCATTTTTTTTTGGGGGGGGGGGCTGGTTGTTATTAAATAGAGCAAAACAGCCATACAGGCAAGACCAAAGAACACTCCACTACTGACACTGACTTTATTATTTTTTTTTTAAAGGCAGCTTCGAGATCAAATGAAATTCCACACAGAACCGGAAATCAACTGTATTGACAGTTCTGGTTCTGAACATGATTAAAAAATATTTTTAAATAACTGCCCAGCAAACAAATATAAAACAAGACAAATACAACCAAGACATCAAATCATTCAAGGGTTTCAATTCAAAGTTCAAAGGCAAGGGTGAGGGCAAGGGGTCGGGGGAAAACAGAAGAGGGTGGGGGGGGGCAGATGGAGGCTTTTTATTCATTAGAGCAGCAATACACCAATTTCAATAGAATGTACTTCAACTACGCTGGCGCCATGCCAAACAAGCATTATTTAAAGAGTTGGCAGTTACGTACGTGATGTAAAAACTTGAGTGTGTCTAGGATGGTACGTGCGGGTTACACGTAATCTTCTGGATCACCGTCACCATAATAGGTGTGCTACAGTTGTAGTTCAAAAAACAAAACTTCAAGTGAGTAAAATACTTTATAATAAATTGGTTTGCGGTAGCACCATGTAATCAATCTCTTTTGTGAGTTTGTGTGGTTCTGAAAAGAACCGGAGGGAGCTCAACTCAGTTCCCTCCGGTTCTTTTCAGAACCACACAAACTCACAAAAGAGATTGATTACATGGTGCTACCGCAAACCAGTTATTATAATCTATTGCCCTTTCGCCATGCAAACCTTCAAATATCATTTGAGTAAAATACTGTTTCTCACACCAAAAAAAATAATATTTTTTCTTCTTCCCCCAAAATACCTGTCTTTCCCTCTTTTTCAAAATGCTGCAGAATGCACAAGAATCATTGTATGGAATTGGTGAACTAAACAAAAAATGTTATGCAAATGAAGGGGTGGGACTTAAAGGCTTGGTCTATTGTGCGAGAAAGAAACAAAACCTGTGGGAATGAACATGCAGAGCGCATGCGTGAGTAAACCGTCATGATGACGTCATTCCCCCCGACATAAAATAAAATCCAAACATATCCAAATTCAGCTTCAGTGGGCTCTAAAATCCGCCTCGAAGTAAAAAATCTCGCCGTTTTTTGGCATTTAGGTAGTTGGTCAATAAATCCCCATGAAAGAACTCTGTTAGTGAGAGAGTTCAAGTCACCAAAATGAGGAAGAATCAAGTCGGGATCAGGATCTATTCTCATTTCAGAAGTCATTCGATTCTCCCCTTTCCAAATATTCAACTTCCATTCCTATCCATTGGAGACATTATGACCATGAAGGCTTGCACAGTACAAACTCCAATGGTAATAAATACAGTCTCTTAAAAACTATGACCAGTGAATGTGCTTACAGGTGTATATACTATTTTACTAAATAGGTAAAAAGGAAGATAAAAAAGTGACACAATCCTTAGAAAGACACTAGACATTACTGTCTCGCTGAGGTCACAAGAGATGGAATTTTTGTGTCACAGGGGGTCTCTATTTTTCCTCGTGATCTAAAACCCCTATCTAGTTAGTTTAGTTCAGTTTAGTTAGGTTATGGGATTGGTTAAGAGGAGGTAAAGTTGTGTACACAGGTCTACGGGACTGTCTCTAAAAACAGACCATTCTTGGTTATAATCATAATCTTATTTTATTGTTATGAACTCAATTAGTCCACTTATACAAATTAACAGGTCACCTTGAAAACAACTTGAGATATACCTGATCGATTACCACTCAAAATCCATTCCGAATTTGATAGGGATTAGAATCCGGATAACCGGATGTACTTACGCTTGCCTGCGGAGCACTTCCACGCTTGGGGCCTTTGATTTCATTGATTGAATTGATCCATTCGGCCATGTCGTCGGGTGAGTAGGCCTTAATATGAAGGAAAAAAACATTCAAATATGTTTAGATTTGGTAAGCACGGAACAGAAAATTTGTTTAAAACTTGTACTTGATGTCAGCTTTCTTTACGTGACTTTTGGCTGAAGCTTACCTGCACAAAGAATGTTCTTGACGGGCTGACAATTTCAAACAAGTTGTCTCTCTGGAGCGCTGATCTGTGAAAACAAAAACCAAGAGAGAAATTATACCCTTGCTTTTGTCTTCTCTTTAGTGTTAACCGGGCTGTGCAGCCAAGCGTAAACACAAACAATAGGCACCACACTAAATAGAGTGGTCCCATTCATTACACTTGGAGGCCCCCCTTTTGTGTGAATGAAAGCTTTGTTTGAAAAAGCTCCATCTATTCATTACACTCCCATTCAAGAACAATATAGTTGAAACATGAATGGATTGAGTACAAAGATGTGCATAAAGACAACAACCGGCCAGGTGGTCTTTTTTCAAACTGCTATGGCCTTCGTCTATACAAGAGGTTAAACGAGTACTTTTCAATACTTTTGAGCCAGATTCTATTAAGCAGGCAGGAAGCTAGATTTCTCACAGAGGATGGGCTGACGGAAGTATAGGGTGAGCCTGGGACATTTGATGTTTTGAAAGCTTGTGGGTGAGCTACCGATTTTTGGGGTGGGGCCACCTCCTAGCTACGTGCCTGCCGAGGAGACAACTTCTTGCTCACCCTATATCTGACTGTCTGGAGACTGTGATGTCCTTAATTAATATCGTCTTCAACGGAAGCTTGTCCTGTGGAAAGAACATGAAACATACATAATTCAGAATAGATCCCACAAAATATTGACAATTTTTCTGCCATTTACAGTAAAACAAGGCAATGCGCAATGAAGTAGAAAGGGATCAGCCCATCAGGTAACCAGTTTACTTGAAATGCTTGCAATGATTGGTCGTTTCGGACACAACATCACAAGCTGCTACAAATACAGTTCCAGAATTTGATTTAACCCTCCTGTTCTCAGGGCCAAAATCGACCCAGCTACTGTGTACAGATCAAAACCTATCAAATGACAGGTTGAAACACACACAAACAGTCAGAGTTGATGTTAAGAGTTTTTGATAGGCTGTGATAGTTATAAGTATAGGAGGGTAAATATCTTAAATATCCTATAAATTCTGTATGCGATAAAGTGAAAAGATTCCTACCGTTGAGGATTTGTAGTATGCTAGTCCCTGATCGTCCAAAATGAAAAACCTTCTCTTCCAGCTTTTCCTCTATCACGCAACGGGAAACACATCAAATTAAACAAGCAACCAAAGTTGTATAAAGGAAGAATTAGATTAACTGGAAACCCCAATACCTCACACCCGAGTTAACCAAATTCGTCTGTCGTCACAGATTTAAAAATGTTAACACTGTGGTGCGTTTCTTGGAAGTTGAAATGTGAACGAAATGGATCAATGCTGAACTGTAAATTTAGATGGGACTTTTACGTTTTTTCCTTTCTGGCCGGGACACCATCCGTGGTAACAACATTGATTGCTGCACCCCCTGCACACGCAAAAATCCTGAGTTTTGTTCACGGCTCCAGGTAACAAAGGCGTGGCATGTGATTATTTTTTATTGCCGATGACATTACAGCCAGGAAGGGTTAATTTTTGTTGGCGGAGGAACATCACACGACTTTCTTTTTTCTGTCGTAAGTCTTGATGATTTACTAAAACACAAAAAATACATCAAAATCTTTTTCCTTATGCATTCATCACTGTTGATAAAAACCATTGATAGAATTTGTTAGTCTATTTTCATTTCTGTGATTCTTTAAACCGTCAGCATCACAGGCTTTCAAGCAGACTCGGGTGAAAAAGTAGGAGAATAGTAGGATCAATATTTAAAAAAACAGGACAAAAGTAGGACTTTGGAGGACAAAATCAGATGAAAAGTAGGACTTTTGCGGGCTTTCAGGAGTAGTTTCCGGTGATACTCACCCATGTCAACAGCATCACAAGCCTCAATTCGCTTGTGCTCCATCCTCAACTAAGCTCTTGGAAGTTAAGTTTCAGTACTCCTGCACCCAAGCCCTTCATTGTGTGATTTTCATATTACAGTGTGTAACAATGTTATGAAAAACATTCAATGAGATTTCATTTTTCGGAGTTGTAGGACCAAAAATTAGAAAAAAGTAGGAAAAAGCAAGAAAAAATAGGAATTTCAAGAAAAAAAGTAGGAAAAGTTGGAGCAAGGTAAAAAACAAAAGTAGGAAAAAGTAGTAAAAGTAGGATTACTTGAAAACCTGCCATCAAAATCCATAAAATCTCATTCTCCTGGATTCTGATTGCTTCCCGAATACAACCCAGTCCCTATTACTTTACGTTGGGGAAGATTCCGCAAGGCTCCTAGGAAAGGTTAGTTTTAAAAACAAATCGAAAGATGGGATTTACCAGCGCCCCTTGCTTGACGCACCAGCCGGCTTTGATCACGTTTCTACCAGTGAATATTCTAGACAGGCTGCGCTCGGTACTCCCCGTGGGGGAGACGGACCTTGGCCAGGACCTGGCTCGAAGGGTGGCACTCTCATCCTCACTATCTGTATCACTGTGTGTGGTCTGGGATCAAAAGAGAAACGGTAAGTTTGGATTAAAGTCTAGTTATTCAGGCTGCAATCCTGCAACTGATTTCACACGGTGGTATGGTTTGCTGCAACAAGTTGTACAAATGTATGAACACAAACAAAAACCTGTGTTATTTGCCTGTCACAGGCGGACATTACTTGGGGCCTTCAAAAGCGTCCTTTTGTCAACTCCAACTTTGAATGACTGAATACAACCAATGCTTGCAGTCTTACAAAGCATATAGCTTGTTGCATAGGTGTTGACCCCCCTTTCATGGCCGAATTTATCCCACCCATAGGTAGATCGGATATGTCCTAACACACCCTTCAGGCTGATAATTTTGTACTACACATGACTACCATGACGATACTACACCTAACTGATACTGAATACACACACACAAAAACCTCAAATTTGAATGGATTTCATTTTGAGAGATGTTTAACGATTCTGTCTAATAAAGTTCTATACAATTTAATTAAAATTACTTCCCGACACCAAATAAATACAAGTGTAGCTTTTAAAAGCCAAACAAAATAGATGGTAGACCATGTTGTATGTGTTTCCTACAGTGATGATCTGTTGACATTTCTTGGCAATGAAAGAAAAAATGTTAAATTCATCTTTTCCAATCCGACAAAAGCAATATTGGGTCAAACTTGCTAAAAAAGGTTTTCCAGACATGCCAACCCTCTTTTGTTGAACCGACTCTGGTGCTTAAAACCTCTCTGGGTTTGTCCGACTTTTTCTAAAATGACAGAACTTTGGACATCCCATTACTATTGAGTTCGTTTTCGGGTTGGGCATTTTCTGATAAAAACCCTCCCAAAGTATTATTTGTAATTCAGAATGATGTCGCTGCACAGCAATCCCCATATTTGTTCAATATTTCTAATGAGCCTTCGGTATTCAGATACTTTATTATAGCACAAATTACTTTTGAAATCTTTGGAGTTTGTAGTTTCAATGTTGCCACGTATGATTTTCAAGGTTATTTTTCATATCTAACAATGCCAGTTAATAGTATTGGTTAAAATACTACATCAGCAAGAGGTTTACATACCCAGCTTTTTCTAATGCTTATAGTCTTCCAACTTCACTTTTCTAAATTCTAATGCCTCGCACCAAAGATCCCTTTTTCTATACAAGTTTTCCCAACATATTTTGCCTTCTTTCTCTAGTCAAGGTTTTGTTTTACAATTAGCAATTTGATTGGTTGGAAGTCGTGTCTACATGTCGGTCCGAGTAAATCTGCATCCAAACAACCTTGTACAGATTGAATATATACTGTGCCATCCATGCATGCTTCATACTATGCATATACTTATACACAATGCAAGATTCACCCAACAGAAGTATATTGCATCCAAGACGGGGTTGCTAGACGAAAAATTATAGGGTGCGGTTACAACAAAAATTCTAGCAATAACCAGTTCTTGAGGACCAAAATTTAAAAAATTGTCTGCAGTTTTACCGAGGTTTTTTGATGGGGTAAAAGAAACTTATTACATTCTATTCATTTAAGTTTTCAAAAAAATAAGTCCTCCAAACAGTTATGTGCTTGTCAACAATAATACACAAACATGTATGCCAGATTAAAACAATTCTAATCATAGTGAAACAGGTGGAACAGGGAAGTAACGGTGATTTGTTTTCAAGAGCAAATGTATATTGCCAGTATATGTGTTCAATTGCAGTCGAGCTTGATCCAACAACAAATATTATTTTTAGCTAATTTCGATTTAGAAAGTTTGCATGATTCACATCACATCTTCGTGAGCGTGGTGTCATTGAAGTCTCTGCTTTTTTTCATGAGAGTTCATGATGCATAAACGAGAAACATGACTCACCATATTCGCATGATGGCACGATTCTTTTATTATTGCTGACAAATGCATGGACCATGACATGACCCGCAAGTCGACACTGCTATATACGGTGCACATATACATGTATGTCGTACGTTTTCATCAGTTTGTGAGAAATCTATGGTTAAGCCACACCCCTTTTCAACACATACATGCGAACAAGAGTCCCGGACATGATGCCCTGCCCCCTCCCCCATTCTCCCCTCCCCCGGAAACCATAGCTCTGGATCCATTGGTGAAACCCAGTACACAGGAAGTGCTGGATCCGGGAGTGTGCAACATGCATACAAGGTGTATACAAATAAGTACCCTGTTTGGGAAACATTTTGGGGTCCTCACACAATGGGAACAATACGATCCCACAAGTTAGTCTGTGTAAAGGTGGCCCCACAAGAGAAATTGTAAAAAATACGGGATAATAGGAGCACATTGCATGTACCCCTCACAAACACAAAGTATGAGTTTGTGTTCCTACATTAGTCTCCTTATGGGGTACCGTGAAGAAAGGGTATCAATGGGGACAATGGTACTCCACGAGGGAGTCTTTAGAATTCCAGGTACCCCACAAAGTTAACGCTATGGAGTTTGAGATTTCAATAGGGACAAAGGAGAATAAAAGAAGGAAAGTAAAGTCTACAATAGAGGTACCCCGTATGGGTGCATATGTGAGGATATGTGTACACATGTGGCAATGAAAGGGTTGAAGCCAGGATGTAGTGTGCAGTACATGCAGCTCTTCCTATCTAAGTTCATTTGTGTGAAGTCGATTTTGAAAAGCAGATAACGTGTAGAGGTGCGCAAAGTCGATACATTCGCACAGCTTGCAGGTAGACAGCACATCACAAACTGACCGATCACTCACTGACGTGCAGCCACACCCCATCACTCATAGGCATAAGCCACACCCCTTAGACAACTATAGGATTTGTGCAGAAATTGTTATTTGTCCGACATTTTGTGCGCTCTGCGTCAAATTTCAAAGGAGGGGGGGGGGGGGGGGGGGAGGAGGTGAGTTGGTCTCACCGATGGTGGAAGTTACCCTGCCTGGGTCTGTACATGTAGGTCTGAAAATTGGGATAATTTGCTCTGAAATTTATCCTGCGTTCAGATCTGGGCCCAGGAAAACCGTAAGGGTGGTAGGGTTGGCAATTCAAAATGTCGCCAACCCTACCACCTCTGATAGTAATCCTTTACCTAGAGTGGCTTTTAGCTCGGGAAATAAATTGACATGACTGGACATTGTTTCACAAGCTACGGGTATACAATTCCACCGCGATAGGTCAATTACGGTAAATTACAGTAGGTACAAAAGGCAAATGCTTCAGGAAAACATGCGAGACAGACAAGAACTGGAAAATGCAGCATTCTACGACAAAGCTCATGAACGGCGGCATAAAGCAGAGTGTTGGTACCTGAGTCAAGTTGAGTTGGGCCAGGTTGGCGTGGCTTGGTAGGGTCTGTTGGCTGACCCTTCTGTCGCTGCTCTTCAGGTCGTAGATAGGCACAGCGGTAAGAGTAAACATTGTACATTGTAACGTCACTCTTTTTTCAAGCAGTCAATATGCGTGAACGATACATGCGTAAAACGGTTTTCCCCAATCGACCCAAACCTCAAGGTTGTACTGCAACAACAGTTCAATAGGAACTTTACACTTATATTCTTTTCAATTTTTTAACATTGAAATAGTCCCTGTGGAAAATAGTTTAAAATCTTTCCTCAACCCTAACTCCCCAGGTCGTGTGAAAAATCGTATTATACATTGGAGGATTCCGGGTTAAATACTCTCTTTTGGTGAATTTTTTGTCTAAAACGCACTGTACTAGCCCAGGGTTTATTGATCATAAGCATTGTTATTAAAACTTCAAAATTTAATCTATGTGTTTCAAATGTGTTCAATCTGATTCTCCCTATGCCCAACTGCCTGGTGTCAACAAAAGTTCTAGCATTAAGCTGCTTCCTTATAGCCTTAGAAAACTGGATTACGGGGTTCGAGTCCCAGTAGGGGCATTGGGTTGTCAATCCCTACATAGCTGTGTGGGAAATCCCATCATTGACGATTCCTTCCTTGCTTGGCTGCTGACTAGTCCCTAATACACTGATGATGAGACGAAGATAAACTAGGACCCAAACTTAAAGTGGCACTCGTTTCGTCACCTCGTCTTATCATGCATTCATATGCAAACATGCACGCAGACAGGACTCACCCGTTTCTTCACCTCTAAGTACAGTCTCCGCGGGACATAGAATTTCCATTTAATGGAACTCTGTTGGGCACATTCAGTCAACAGACACAAAGAAACAAACTCTTTAACTACAGTGAGCCACTCAGAGCGGCTTGATGAACTCCCCCATTGGAATATGTAGAATGACAAGCCGCTCTGATGGGAAGTGGCTTAGAGGGGCTTGATGAACATCCTATTCAAACGTGTGGAGTGACAAGTCGTCATGAGAAGTCACTCAGAGTGACTTGTTTAAAGTATTGGGTCTAGCCTAAAATGGGTATTTTTGTCCACGGCTATGGCTATTCCTTGTAGCGCACCAATGGCAAAACACCAAAGCTGTAGCCAGAAAATGCCCAATTCCTAAACAACTTTACTTTCCATTATGACATGCCATATGGGAAGCCACTTAGAATGGCTTGAGCAATTTCCCATTCAAACACGTACAACTGCAAATCGCACCCGACAGGAAGTCACTCGGCAGTACCTTGATCAAATTGCATTCACACATTAGTGGAACATAGAAAGCCTCTCTCACTCAAACAGAGAAACTCGATCAACAAACTTACACTAAGCCACTAATAACAAACTTTGTGTGGAAAGTTTATTTCCACATTCCCTTGTGACCTTATTTATATGTTCATGTTTAGATTTTGCAATCTGTTTCTAAATGTTATTCACTATCAGTTTGCACTTTCGTCTCGCACTTTCATCATTCATCACTCACCGTATCATCATGCATATTTATTATAATGAAAGATCAAAACAAAAGTTAAGTGTTGTGTAATGTTGCATATGGGTTTCACATCACATAGGCATAGACTATAATTCAAGCAAAGCGTGGGTGTTCTTTCTCTCCTTAGATAAACAAACACCATGCCAAACATTTGCCAACAGTTGTTCAGCAAATAGCACAAAGTTTGGAGGATACGTACACCTGTAGAGACGGATTCTGTGCCAGCGGCCTGCAATTCTGTGCCAGCCCAGTTACATGTAGCACAAATTTCTCAGTTACGCGATGTACGCATGTGCTCATGCCAAAAATTGTTTGCTTATCTGTGAAATATGCTTACTGTTTATTTTATTTTTTTATTATTTTTATTAATAATATATTAATAATTTGTTGTAAGTAGTGATAAAGTACAAAGTCTCTCATAAATAGAGATACAACATGCAGACTTTCTTAGTGTGATCTTAGCTGGTGATCAAATTGTACGGCAAAGTGGAGAAAAAAAAGTCTGGACAAGCTACCCCAGATTTATTCATCTTTTTCCTTACCCAGAAATAGTATTT
The DNA here is from genome assembly GCA_037893225.1 of Hippasteria phrygiana. Taxonomy (NCBI): domain Eukaryota; kingdom Metazoa; phylum Echinodermata; class Asteroidea; order Valvatida; family Goniasteridae; genus Hippasteria; species Hippasteria phrygiana. The sequence continues at coordinate 114,253 of JAZGUH010000713.1, read as the reverse complement.
TCAATGAAGTAGTAATTTTTGTGGGAGAAAATAGCAAGACGCCAACAAATGCAAGAAACTACACCCCGAAAACCAAACATGAAGAAAAGATATATACATGTACACTTAGGCTTTTCAAAACTACACGGATGCCTTAAATTTGACAATATTTAAAAATTCTGGTTGGTTTTTTTTACCCACCTCGACGGCTTTCCGATGTACTACTCCCCCTACAATCTCCGTCGTATAGCTCAGGCCTTTGACTGGGGACTTAGGCGAGGTGTTGGCTTGACTGTTGACCTTGCCAATGTCCAGCTTTAGTGGTGGGGTCACTTTAGGGGGCTCTGCCACAGGAACCTGATGACCAAAAAAAATGAAATCTGAATCGAATTTGATATTTCATAATTTGTAAAAAACAACTGCACAGGGGAAGATGGGGGTTACATGCAGTTCTGTAATTAGGTCACTTTCAAATCTTTTTCACAATTCAGTGTTTTCACCAAAGTCGTTCACATGTCATTTTTGTTCACACTTTTCTGTCAATTTTACTTTACCCAAACGCATGAGTTTAAATACGCCAAACAATATGAATATTCATAAACAAATTGACTCAACAATAACTCAAGTAACTTTTGAGTCAACTTTAATAATTACTAAAAAAAAAGTGTACTCAAAGTTCTTGTGAGTTTAAGCTCCACAAAAATGGATCAAAATTTCATGGAAATATAACTTTTGAATTACTTGCCTTCGAGAAAAAAAAAATCCTGTGAAATGACTTGAGAAAGACTTGAAAATGACAATTGCAACACCGGCTATACACTCCACATTTTGCATTGTTATCATGCCTGTATTTTAAATGCACCATTTTTTTTCAATTGTTTAGGCCATGTGTATATCAATAATTCTTTACTTTATATACTTCTATTTGAACCCCCCGCCCCCTCTTTTGTACAATCTGGCCCTTCAAGACTGTTTTGAAAACCATTGTTTCTTTTCTCTTAATAAATTCTTATAATTCATAAGCCAAGTAGAACTAATCAAAGAATCAATGCTAAACAATACATAACACACAACATTTTAGCAGGCATAGTAAAAAAAATTCCCCCAGTTTATTATTTTTTTTTAACTCAACAAATTCTAAATGTGCTTAGCACATTTTTTTCGTGTGCTAAGCTCAATACAATCTTCCCTAGTTTTGCTTACTGTCACTCTGCATGCTTTGTTCAGACTCTGCACCCATTCCTCGCGGGGCCCCCTCTTTTGTACAATCTGGCCCTTCAAGACTGTTTTGAAAACCATTGTTTCTTTTCTCTTAATAAATTCTTATAATTCATAAGCCAAGTAGAACTAATCAAAGAATCAATGCTAAACAATACATAACACACAACATTTTAGCAGGCATAGTAAAAAAAATTCCCCCAGTTTATTATTTTTTTTTAACTCAACAAATTCTAAATGTGCTTAGCACATTTTTTTCGTGTGCTAAGCTCAATACAATCTTCCCTAGTTTTGCTTACTGTCACTTTGCATGCTTTGTTCAGACTCTGCACCCATTCCTCGCGGGGCCCCCTCTTTTGTACAATCTGGCCCTTCAAGACTGTTTTGAAAACCATTGTTTCTTTTCTCTTAATAAATTCTTATAATTCATAAGCCAAGTAGAACTAATCAAAGAATCAATGCTAAACAATACATAACACACAACATTTTAGCAGGCATAGTAAAAAAAATTCCCCCAGTTTATTATTTTTTTTTAACTCAACAAATTCTAAATGTGCTTAGCACATTTTTTTCGTGTGCTAAGCTCAATACAATCTTCCCTAGTTTTGCTTACTGTCACTCTGCATGCTTTGTTCAGACTCTGCACCCATTCCTCGAGGTCCTGCTGGTTGTCTGCTCTGAAGTAGTAATTCCGAGACGGTATGCTCAAAACTAATACAAGGAATCAAATCACAAAATCAACATTTAAAGTAATAGAAATTGTCAAATGATGGTATTTGTGTCAAACACTACATGACAGTCGGGAAGAAGAAAATTCCATTTGAATAAAGTTAAAAGTGATTACACTTCAAAACTGCATTTATAAAGCAGTGTTGGGACAGCTAAATGTATTTTTTTTTATCAAATACATTTGTTATCAAGATGGAGGGAAGCTTGTGTAATTTAATCCTTAATGCCAAGTCCTTCTTTTACACTTTCTTTTAATCCAAATTTCCTTTTTCCCCCATGCCCTCCCCCCCCCCCCCCCCCAAAAAGCCAACCCAATTGTTTTTGCATTTATAACTGACAATGCCAGAAACTGTTGCTCACATTAAAGCGCACACAATACAGCATTAAAAATGTGCCCCCAAAGACTGTAGCTTCCTAGCTGGCCTCCTCCTATTAAATTGGGCTCCCAAAAGAGACAAAAATGTGTTCTGGATCCGCCAGTGAATCCTTATTCTCCAAACTTTCCCAAACTCCTCGGCTCCCAAACTCTCTCCCCAACCCCAAAAATCTCCCCTTCCACCAACCGAATCTTCCCAATAATTTCAAAACTTTCCGTTACAACTGCCCGAGAAGTTCACCGTCAACTCAAAGCCTAAGGCCTTTCAAAGACCAACACGACTACTTCCAAGCTTTAACACTGAAAAACAAAAAAAATCAAGGGAAGTTCCCGTTTCTACAGACGTCAAAAGCAGAACCAATTCGACCCAAATTTGGTCAAACACACACAAAGAAGACACTTGAAAACAAAGCAAACTGAATCGGGAAAGATCAAGTTCCATATCCGGCCATCACTTATTTTCCCTTAATAGGACCTAAAACCTACAAAAAAGTATAAATCTGATGAAAAAACAAGAATTTAGGAGGGAAACAATTTCAACTTATTCTTTGAAAATACTTTTTCTGTCATGGCCTATAGACTTTGTGCACGAGGTCTAAGTGATGGCCAGATATGGAACTCTTTCCCTGAATCATTGTACAAACACATTTAAGAGTTTGGGGGAAACCCTACAAAATCAACCAATGAAAATGGGGCAGATAGTGTAGTGTGGCAAATGTCGCTGCAGTGACACTTTCTTTGCCTTTCAGCAGGCAAAGTTCGAATCCAGCCAAGGATACCACAACATAAAATACATGATACATACATGTATGACTTTCATTCCCATAGAGCTGCACATGTACATGTATGCACATGTATATTAAAACCATCCTACTATTACATGTATAACTTTTACAACCTATCGAAAAACCAAATCCTCTCCTCTCCCACAGCTTGTGTGTCTCAACCTGTCACTCGATAGGTTTTGATAGATAGGGTAGTTGGCTCCAATTTGGCAACGAGAGAGGGAGGGTTAAATTATGAGAACCCTAACTCACTGTATAGAATGAAGCTAGCTGGGCACATCCATTTATGCACGAAACTATGGAAGGCTGGGAAAAAAAATGCCTCTGCAAGTTGTACACTCATTTGCATACATTTGTACTCATTTTCATTGTTAACTCTAACCCAATGGGGGAATGAAAAATCATATTAGAATTGGAGTTGGGACTGTTATGGTTAAGAACTCAACATTTTTAACAGGATCCAACCATTTGATATTCCTGTTGTAACCTGTTGGATTGAGCAGCTATAACTCAGTTACAATCCTGTTGGATTCAGCAGGCAACAGAAAAGTAAGACACAGTTGGACCCTATTGGATTGAGCAGTTAACCATACATGTAGTGTTAAAATCCTGTTTGGATTCAGCAGACAACCGAAAAATAAGCCACGGTAGGATTCTGTTGGATTTAGCAGGGAAGTCATTCTTTATGACGTGTTGGACTTTGTTGGATTTAGCAGGGTAGTCCTGGTGAACCATTAGGGGGTTAGGGTTAGCATCAGTATGGAAATAAAGAAATGCTATGGGTGTTTATAAACGCACATGGGAAGAGTCGGGCAATGGCGTTCACATTTTAAATTGTTCTTCATCAGTAGTGCACACAAAACGCACACATCCCACCAACTGTGGTCACTTCAATGCAAGAGGATAAGGAATTATCACTCCCGCAGTTTAAAAATAGCTCCACAGTACATCCTCACTGACAGCTTGGGTTTTGATCCCACAAAGAAAAGTTTCTCTCTCGTATAAGTGAAAACTTCATCCTTTCCTTATCAGGCGCTTGACTAGCGCAGCGATTAAGCATAGCTTCTAAAAATAAAGGCAGTTGAAAAATAGAATGAGAAGTACAAATGTACATGTATATAATTTTAAGTTACACTCGGTAAACTTGTAGAGTACATTGGTCCAAGGAGTACATTGTATTCATTTACTGAACAGAGTTGGATCTGCCCCAGAACGAAAATGGAATTTTTCCTGGGTGTATCCCATTCCCGGTACCAATTTCCCCCCTTCCTTTACAAAGAAGATAATGGGATGAATCTGAACTGTCATCAGGGGAGTGGTGGGGGAACCGGGGATTATTTTGGGATCCAGTGGATCGTTTGACAGACGGGTTGATTCAACACCAAGATTCAATTGGGCATTTCCTGGTTGGCGACCGCTGAACTGGGGACCGACTGAACAAGGCAGTCCAACAAACGCCGAGTGATATTGGATCTCAAAGGGATGTACATGTATGTGTACGTACACACAATGCCTTGCTGATACATTTCCTGGTGTGATGATACGGGCAGTGCAACTACCATCAGTAGCTGTACATTGTACATACATGTAGTGCATATGTACAGCTAGTATGCACACTGCAATCTTCGCTTCATATAAACACGATAAATGGGATACAATTTGTAATTTATGAACTACGTATACAGTTATGGTCAAATGTTTACAAACAGTAGTCCTGCAAACAAATCCCCAATTCATCCCAAAGCTGTGAACTATGTGTATGAGGAAGGACAAAAATAAAAAGAATTATATACCGGGGGTAAATTTATAACAAAACAAAATTGCAAGAAACCGAGAGCTCCGGTAACAATTTCCAAGCAAATGTCAATTTTCGATCACAACTATAATCCCAATACAGGTTAACTCTAACCACGCTGAATCCAACAGAATCCCAACGGATTCCAACAAAATCCAACAGCAGACAGTATGGGCTGGATTTTGTTGATTTGAGCAGTGAGTATAAACCAAAGAGCTTTTGTTATCCATGATACTGCAGGCTTCACGCTTCACTTATAGCCTTTGGGTACTTTACGATACAGCATTGAAATTAGGGTAACAGAGGGTAAGGGGTTGGGTTTAATGTACACAGTAACACCACTCATCATGTCAATACATACAATAGTCTTGAAAAAGTTATCAGGACTGGACAATAAAAGAAAGATCTGAACAACTGATTGCTCTTATATATATATTGAAAATGATCCTAAAATAAAACTGATTCACATACAAACAAAATTGCACACACAGAGAAATCTGCGTAATTCTGTAGTTTCATGTAGATCGAGGTATATTTGACTTCTGACTAGCGCCCACCCGAACAAAGATACTGACAATTTGGGAGACCCGGAGGTCGCAGGTTCGAATCCTGCTCCTGCCAGTTTCTTTGTTCACTTTGAAAATATATTAAAATAAAACGGCCAATTATTTCTGCCATGAAAGTGACTTTTGAGAGCTATCACTGGGATGTCAAGTCCGTCACAAGTCCCTGCAAGTCCCTGCAAGTCCATCACAAGCCCTCCAGTCCTAATTCCAATCACAATCTATTCAAATGAGCTTTGACAAAGGCATTCCTTTGTCATTGTTTATCCAGTTACTTGTGACTGGCTTTATGAAAGGACTTCTGACTGGACTTGCAGAAGGACTTTCGAAAGGACTTGCAGGGACTCGACTGCAGCTCTGGTTCATCTTATGATGTCCGTTTGCCATTATTTGTTATTTCATGGCAGAAATAATTGGCCGTTATATTTTACAATACACAATCTACATAAAAAACTACAAAATGACGCAGACTTCTCTCAGCAATCAACCTCCTCTTTAAATGCACTTTTGGCAAATGTCACAATTTATTTATATTTCAGATCCCTTTTAGCTTTACCAAGACATGATTAGTAATTTCCTAAAAAAAATCGCGACAAGAATTGTAGCTGAAAGTACAATGATACAACAAGTTTAAGTGTTTAGGGTTAAGTTTCATTTTGAAAATCGTGCTATGCCCAAAATTGTTGGGATCTGAGGAGCATGATCATTGTTTACGATTGTTGACGGAGGATTGTAGAACATCGATGGTCGTTTGTCTAGTAAATGTACTATGGAATACTGACTGTCCCAAACATTTCACATTGGGTGACATACACTAAACTAATGTAGGGGATTGAAAAATAAAAACAAAATCTTAAATGCATACTTTAATGATCAAACTTTCCAAACGTAATGATTTTAATGAAAAGTCCAATGAAAATAACCAATGAAAATAACCAACGATTCTTGATAACAACTGTCTAAACCATGTGGCACAACCTGTTATTGCAAGTTTTAAGTCAGTAACCAAACACTGCGCCAAGAACATCTAACTTAGCAAACAAAAACGTTCTTCCCCTATAGAGTACCGAAGTGTGACGTCAGTTGGCACGACAACTGGCTCCACAAATGGAGATTTTGACTGTTCCTTTAATTGTTAACAGCCAGTCATGCAAACACATTGACACAAAATAACGAAAGTATTCTGGCTCCAAACATTGCACTGACGTCATCACTTCGGTACCCTGTAGGCACAAAAGGGTCCTGACTGAAGTCTCAAAATTGAAGGTTGTACAATCCTGAACATAAATGGATGGTTCTTTTCCAAGATTTTGCCGTTCCTGACTGATTCTGGTGGGGGTATTAAAGTAAAAATCTTCCAAAATGAGTTATTTTCAGGCCTTTTACCTGAAATCCCTAAATTTACTGCGACTACAACAGGTAGTAATAATGTCCTTGGATTATGTACGGTGCTGCATGTCAATCAAACATTACTAATGACATTAACTTTATAAGCAACAGGGTCCTGACACAGTTTGGCACAAGTACAGTTACATAAATAGCATGTTCCAACGTTAGTAATCATATGGATGCATACAACTCAGACAAAAGTAAGACTGACTGGCTGACAGAAGTTATACAAATTTGTTTTAGGCAAATTCTGATTAAACGTCTTATTGTGCAATATATACACTATCATATTTAGCAATTGTTAACTGCTGTGATGTGGGATATTATACAAATATTTACTGCTTCAAGTGGTGTAGTAAAACTAGCCTCCCGAGGTGATCCATTGAGCATTCTATTTTCCAGAGGCGAAGCCGAGGGAAAATAGAATGCTCCATGGATCACCGAGGAAGGCTAGTTTTACCACACCACGAGATAAAAGCAGTAAATATTTGTTTTATAACACCTCACCCACAGATTCTGCTTGATTTTAAAATGTTAACATTATTTAAATCTAAATACAGTTAAAATGGACTTCTATTTCAATACAAAATTAGTGGAAAATGTATTTGCTCTTTTCAAAACCACCCCTTAACCCTAACCCTGCCAGACACAGCACAGTCCATCTGTAGTGATAGCTTGACCTTGCTGCACTCTGCACACAAGTCAATGTGACAAAGTATGCAATCTGATGCATCTGGCAGGGTTTCTAGCCAAAATACCCTGGAGGGTTAGGGTTAACGAAATGTTTGAACCCAGCTCTGCGGCGCTGGCACTTTAAAACAATACACGTTACGCGCAACGCTCAACGCGCACACCCGCATGCATCTGCACACAAATACCGCGCCTTGGGTAGGTGAAAATTGTGTGGGTACCAATGATACAGCTGAATAGCTAGCTGGCTGATGTGTGATATCATGCTTAGAGTGGGACAGTCGTTTTTATAGACCGGACACGCGATCGTTCTAGGCCAATCAAATTACAGTATCCAAGACGGAGATGTAACAATGTTGAATGACTACAGTCTAGATATTGGGCCACAATAATTGTTTTCATCTAATATAGTTTTTACAAATAACTTTAAAAATTCTCTCTGGTATTTGTTGGTTTGCTTTTGTAAAGAAATGCCTTGCAAACAAAAGCTATTCTTCTATATCTTGCCTCTCCTAGTGATTTGGGGATTTTTCTTTTGTATATATCGAATATGACGGCATGCCAGCCATGTGGTGGGACACACATACAATAATATATGCCAATATTAAATATTATCATAAGCCTGTTTCACAGTATGACAGCCAATTGTTGTTGCTATGGCGACATTGATATTTGATATGCTTGCTTGTTTTACTTGTAAATACACCGTATCACTAATTATTATAAATAATCCAACATTTGTATAAAATATTGATTTGTGAATCATTCACTTGATAATGGAAAAATGAATTGTGGTTTAAAAAAAAAAAAAATTATTTCACTTTGAACTCTCAACCCTAAGTCCCTAGCTAGGTGGTGTAAAAAATCGTGTTGAAATTGGAGGATTCAGGACTGTTAGGGTTAATGAATGAGAAATACTGAGGTGATAACTGAATGGTACTCACCAAAACAGAACTGTACTTTGGGTCTCTGTTTATTGGCATCCCTTGCCTGAAATACAAAATGTAAGGCAAAAACAGTGAACGTCCAGTTTAATTGGATTTACAAAATGACACAACATGGACACACAATAAATACATTTTCCATTTCTTGTGTACAGATGTCTTCAGTGTCGCAATTCTAGCAGCAATAAAATCAAATTATTCAATTCAAAACTACAACATCAATATCTCTCTATTTATTACCAGTTATCTGGAAAGTTGAGGGAACTCCGAACCCAGTATATGTATTCCAAAACGAAACCCCCTAAAGAGTCATATCATGTAAGATATCTACAAAAGCACATTGTAGATATGAAGACATTTTTCACAGGAAAAAAAATAAAACAAAACAAAACTGATAAAAACCAACCCTTGTATTCTGGAACAAGCACTTGAGATTCTAAAATCCGAAAAAAATTTGGGCCATACATGTATGGGGGAATTTCTAGGCAAGAAAATAAAGAGCCCATTAATTTGGGGGTATGTGATGACACCAAGTAGTTCATCTCTTTTGTGATTTTGTGTGGATCGGAGAATAAACCTTGGTTTAAAAATATCAACGTTTCAACCAGTGTACACAGGTTATCTTCAGGAGAAAGAGAGACATTGTTAAATGATACTTGATGCCAAATCACTTTTGTGATGGTGAGAACACGTACCAAAATCTATCATGCTGCCACAGAATTAAACAAATGGACACTAGATTTGGTTGAGAAAATATTTCATCCAAAACAACTCATGAAAACTTTTAGAAATAACTGGCTGAACTACAAACAGTGCTACAATAGTATAGACAAAAGTAAGTTTATGTACATCTGCACACCTCTGTGTCAATTTAAAAATGCATTCACTTCCATCGAGATGCAAAGGGCTTTCACAGTCCATTATTTTCTTCTAGAGTTAATCCCCCTCTATTTGCAAGTACAACCACCTGCCTCTCCCATCAACACTTTCAAAGGATCATCATCGTCAGAATAGCCATAAATTTTCTCCCGTTGTGATCACTGTGATCTTTAGTAGGATGATTCATATTTGTACATTACATACGTTTGAAATTGATGACAGCTGTATCGAATCTACGTGAGTGGCTCCGTCTGGTAGATTCTGCAATCAAGATGCCGCAAACCAAAGTTTATGTATATTAAATGTGACCCTAGCACAGTACACGTATCCATTATATTGCAACAAGGATTTCATTCAGGTGATACACAACATAGTGTGCCACACAATATTCACATGAAGTCAGAGCTCGACAAATTTTTTTTTCAACTGGTAGCCACACTGAGAAAAATGGTAGCCCAATGTTTGAAATTGGTAGTCCTGTGCGGCCAAACCTAAACCTGAAAATAACAAATGTAAACTTTCTAAAATTGTATTATTTATGGACTGTGGAAATAAAACTGAAGTTTCTTTTTGGATTCTTGTCGGACCCAGCACCACCATATTTAGATAAAATCAGAAAACGTTTCATTTTCACTTCTGTTGTGGCATAGCCAAGCAACATACAGCATTTTTACTAAATTGACAAAAATGTTACAGCGTTTGCTTTTTCCACACAATATCCGAATTCAGCGCCCGGCCAAACAAAAAAAATCTAAACTTTTCAACCTCGGTACAGCTTGTCATAGCACGCGATGCCCGCGAATGGTTATACCTGGTGCAGACTGGTTTCAGCCTCTATTATGCATTTGTTTTTTTTCATAGCATGCGGCGGGAACTATATTTAGCACATCGTGGTCAATCATAGACTAGTTCCCGGTCCCTCCATCATTTTCTAACTTACGCAAAGTAAGCGTGAGTAGTGCGTACAAGCCAAAAGAAATGACTAACTCATGGAATACATCCCTGATAGTAAGCGCAATATGTTCTACTATAGTTATTATTTAGCGCCGATTTTTCGTTTATTTTAGGAAGGATCGGGAACAAGTCTATGAAAAGTGACTGACATCACGCATGCGCAATCTGTTGAGGTCGCTGGTTCCGTTCAACTGTTGCACGGCCAGCACATGGACAGCGCGCGGTACCAGTGGCATAAAGATGGCAGCTAGCTCTATGCGAACAAGTATTCCACTTATTTTTCTCGGAATACGAAGTCACTGAATGGCGATGATATTAAACGTTATTTTTGCTTGTACCTGCTGATCTGTGTAACTTTGTATTTTGGTCCATGATTATCGAGTTTGATAATCTGAAAAACATGTGCAATACAGTTGGTGGTCCGGCGGGCTCTAGCACTAGAAACTTCGGTTGCCCGGAGGCCTGGCATGGTTGTCCCGGGCGTCCGGGCCCGAGATTTGTCGAGCTCTGTGAAGTTGTTTATTTCTTTGTCGGGCTATTTCAATTCAGCAGTTCACGTACTTGACAAGCATTTATAAGCCATAAAAACATAAGTTATTGATATCCTGAGAATATTTCTAATTCCAAAAAGTCTGAGCATACCAGGTAACGTTAAGAGTTCAGGTTCTACGATCCAGAATGATTTCAAGTGAAATACAAATTCGAAATTTGCCAAAACACTTGCTTGATCAGCATGAAGTGGGATGTTTTTGAGATGTCCACTTTATGAGGAACCAATTTTGCGAAATACCAAGTTTTCAGAGACTGAATTTGTGATACCACATTTATGGATGCCAAATTTGCCAAAATTTTGCTTGCAAGAGGATTATTTTGCAAGGTTCCTGGCCTGCAAGATGCCCAGTTTTGAGGTATATGTAGGTATTTAGTGGGCAGGTACCCAGTTTTGAGGGAGGCTCGTACTGGGCTGTCTTTATATTTCACTCAAGTATTTCAACAATTCTTTCACAGCATTCTACCCACTTACTGAAGGATTATCCATGTACCACAGGAACAGGCCTCGATCCTGGTCGATCATGAAGTACCGACGGAAAAATCGGCCATTTTGATCCTGCTCCTCAAGATCCATGAAGCCGCACGTCCGTCCCTGTCTGTCCACATACGGCATGGCAGTTGGGCGTCTGACCAGAACAGTTGCTGACAAAACACTACCAAATGCAGAAAAAATCTGTGGAGAAAAACAAACGAAAAGTGTTAATGTGAACGTACATGTACATGTACATGTACAGATCAATACACACTGATGGTCAAGACCGATGGTCAAGAGTATGGACAGGAATGCATACATTTTTCACCGTGATTAGTTAAATATGATTGGTCCATGTAAAAAGCTTTTCTTTGAAACAACCATAAAAAGGAACTACAAAAATCTTATTTTCAAAAGTGAGGGATTTAGTATCCTAATGGCAATTGTTGGATGCGTACAAATTCTATGACGGGTCGTAAACATTTTAAAAGTAAACAAATCAAAGTGTAAAATGTTTCTCAATCTAAAATTCATGTTTTTTAACCAATACAGAAATTACAGTGATTGTTCCTCAACAAGGTTATTCATATACTTGTGTAGTGAAAAACGGTCAAGTACATTGTACATTCTTCCCAATGTTTGAGTGGATAAACTACATACATACAATCATATATAGACCTTATCGCAAATACCGTCTGGTTGAGACGTCACAATGGTTACAAGGGATTGTGGGAGGAAAACGCACACAAGAATGGCTGCCATTTTCTTCCCACAATCCCTTGTGACCATTGCGATGTCTCAACCAGGCGGTATTTGCGATATGGTCTATGTACATGACTACTGACTAATGAGAGAATAACCCTAATCCTCATACGTTTAGTATAACGATATGATACAGAACACATGAAAATCAGTTTCATTGACTCCATAGAGAAACGCTGTGTGGTCTTATTGGGACTGCACAGTACACAGGAGATAACAGGACCAAATAATATGCACAAATGCCATTCACCATTTATCCTGTGTTTTCTGCATAGGCCTAGTGCATAGCTAGCTAGGGCCTGGCAAAAGAGAAGATTTTAAAAGTTGGCAAATATTATTTCAAATTGTGACCAAACAAGTTTAACCCCCTCCCCTTAAAAAAAATAGGTGGTGTCCATGTACTTACACTATGCTAGCCGAGAGCCGTGTTGGGCAAAAATGGCGGTCATTCATGCAAATCTTGTGTTTCCCCAACCAGGAAGTGATGAACTGACCTGGACCGATGCCAGCACAGCCGATGCCTAGCCAAAAACGCCTACATAAAGGCGCTTTTTCCCTGGAATTAACTCACTGGGGGTATTCGTTGTGTAATCAAAATCTTTCCCTAATCCAGAGCGTCCAAATATGGTTGTTTTCCAGAGATAACCCGTCTCCAACACTGAAGAAATATGCACCATGCACCAGTTCCAGAAATCGTCAATGTACAAATGTATATACATGTCACCGTCTAAAGGATCATAGCGCCCTCAACGTTCACTTTGGCAGCCTACTATTGATTTTTGTCTCAGAAAACTTTTCGAGTAAAATAAATCAGGTCAACAGCAAAATATTATTCTTTAATTCAATAAACCTTGATCTGTGGGGCGATTATTAAACTCTGCTTGCGAACAATTGCATTTGGTTGGGTCTGTCTATCTTTTACAAACTTCTGAAAGTTAGACACGTGCCAGATATCTTGTTTATAATTTTCCATTCACTTTAGCCCTTCTCTAAACTATCCATCAAAACCCCCACATGCATTTTGAAAGCCAATTAATGTACTACTGGGAAAGGGTGATGGGAGATAGAGCCCATATACAATGTATTTAGCCAAGTTTGGGAGATGTCAGTTGACTCCCTGCCCGTTCAGAACATGTCCTGCAAGTTTGATTTTAAACTTAAACACTTTCAATCTTGCCTTTTAAGATATTAATTGTATGTCTCTCGCCTAGCCTACACCATCTTCACAATTCGATTCCTCACATATGGGGGGGGGGGGGGAACTGAAAAACCAGACTTTCATAAATAAAAATTACAGGCCAAACACATCACTTACAGCTACATTTACAGTATTTTATTCATTCTTTAAACCAACTAAACAGTAAAAATAATATGAAGTATGTTACAAATGAATAAAAGACACTTCAAACACTGAAGCAATGAATTAAGACCGCTTTACATTACTACCAATTTACAATACAGTTTACAAAGGAACTTGACTCAATTGTATCAAATACCCATGTCACCATAGCAACAACAGGCAGCCATATTGTGGGACAAGCATAAGTATTATTGTACATGTATGCATGTGTCCCACATGACGTCATATACAATACATTCTATAATAGAGATTATGAACAATAACACATTCTATTAACTCTTGAAAAGTCCATTAATGAAATAAAAAATTACTGGTATTCTAACTATTCTTAAAACAAAAAACTTGAAATTTAAATACTACACCAACCCCTTTCCTTCCCACAAATATCTTCCCTTTCTTGCTTACTAAACATGATTACTTCCAAATCATGATTACCTAATAATTACAAAAGCATTAAACTCAGGATTGCAATTGAGTACCGAAGTCAGTTGGCACGACAACTGGCTCCAAACAAATGGAGATTTCGACTGTTCCTTTGTTAACAGCCAGTCATGCAAACACATTGACACAAAATAAAAGTATTCTGGTTCCAAACATTGCATTGACGTCATCACTTCGGTACTCTATTACTTTTAAAGTAATTGAGAGAGGATGATTAATTAGTAATAACAAAAAATTTAAATGTAAAAAAATTATGGTCACAATTTAGAGTAAGAATTGCTAACTGTGCTTAATCATACGAAATGACAAGCAGTGTTCCTGGGCCGAGTGCCAATATTGTCAAGAGCAAAATTTCACTCCAGATTTTCAGTGTCTTCCTAATCAACAGCGCCCTCTCTGGTGTGGGCAGTAATATTTGCTTGGGGGGGGGGGGGGGGGGATCAGACCAAACAATATTCTTTTTTACTGGTTAATGCAGTGGGGGAAAAAACACCAACTGGCCCTGAGATTAGTAGAGTTAAAAAAAATTATTAAATACCCACACGAAAACCCCATAAATAACTCTGGTCTAAGACTTATTTAAACATTTTAAAATGGCACAGAGTGGGAAAGTGTTTCCGCTTCCTCCTCCCCCCCCCCCCCCCCTTCATCAGGAAAAGCCTCTTCCTTTACCTGAGGCTAATGGCCTATAACATGATGAACCAAGTTGCTTGTAGAATTAAAAAAATACACGTTCCACTCTTGAATGGAGATTCACAAGTTATAACAAGGACTGCCAAGGTGAAGGTTCAATCTGACTAGGCCAACCACGATTTGGAAGTCGGCAACTACGAGTCACTTTGCCGGCAGCGACGTTGACACAAGCGGCTCAGTCCCAACACTCAGAATACGTGACTTAGATGGGTGGTGGAAGCTGTTTGATCAGTTGATGGCATTCATCGAAGAGGTCTGCAAAGTCTTCATGAGTCTTGACGAGGACGCAGCACGTCGACCGCTTGGCCCCCATGGCTGCTCCAAGATCCTACAATGACAACAAATAAAATTACAAAACAGGGGATGGCAAACGTTTTCTTGGAAGGTAAAACTATGGTCGGACAGTTGGGGAACAGTTTAGAGCATTATTAGAAGGGCATTAGAAAGGTGAATTTTTGTTACAGACTAACTTACCTGCTTGATGAGCAACTAGTAAAAAATCATGATGTTTAATGTTTTCATTTGAAAGCCCAATCAAGGTTAATAACCCCACCCAAGGAAAGTTTTTGCTACATTCCAAAAGGCACATTTTACTTGACTGAATGAGATTTTTAAACTGTTACTAAGTGCGTAATCAACCAGAGTAAGAATGATTCACCTTTTTTGCCGGAACATAAGCATAAGGGATATTTCTATCCTCACAGACGGCAGGTAGATGACATATGACCTCTATCGGTGTGACATCTCCAGCAAAGACAACAAACCTGTAACAAAATGAAGTAAGTCACTTTATATGATGAAACAAATGTGACAAAGCACTGTGACAAAGCACTGTGACAAAGCACATGTTGTCATGTGGAATATTCATTTTGTAGTCTTTTGACAGTTCTCCAAGTTTGCCCTGGGATGAAACAATGAGCCCACTTTAATATCCGTCCCCTTGACAGTCAACAATTCGTCGGCTTGGAGTAGAACGGATTTCATGCCACACAAGTTGAAAAATGGCTTATAACTAAATACTTTCTCTTCTGAGCCAAAATATTGTTAAATGTACACATTTTGAATGAAACATCAACAGTCAAAGTAATCATATTACCCTTTCTCTCCTTTTTTGATGAACTTCTGAACCTCTCGGACTCCCCTTCGAAGTGCTTTCACCTTTGAAGCTTTGAAGAAAAAATAACAAAATGAAACTTTAACAAACATTTTGAACAAACATGACCTAAAATAAACATGCCTAATATGCACTGATATAAAAAGGAATATGTCTAACATGTCAACAGGTAGTTTACCATGGTCGATGGTTACTATAATTTAAGCAAAAGATGAACTATACCTGAAAATGCCTACCCTGTACACAGCTTTCTACTGTTTCTATTGTTTTGATAGCTTAAAAATTCCAGCTCTAGGTTCATGACACTTTCTGGTTGTTCTGGGTTTTTAAAGGTATTTTTACGTTGCATTATCTCAGTGGGGGAGGGGGGAGAATGAGGTGCAGAAAAAAAAGCCAAGGCGATCGGTGGGGACAAAAGACTTATTTTGTAATTTAAAAAAAAAGATTCCCTACTCTCCATACTTGTACTAGTAAGTTGTAAGCCGACATTTGGCATTAGGATAACTGCATTACACTCCCTTGTCTACGTCTTGTCATACTTGTTTTTCGATGCTAAACTGACCTTTCTTGACGGTTTTGTAGAGTTTCCTGGTTAATTTCTTGGACGCCAGTGGATTCGCAATTGGCGCAACCCTTTTCACCAGCTCTTCGTAAGTCAGTTCCTGTGGCTCATTTTCTTCAACTGGCTCTGGTCGCTCTGCGTGCTCTTTATCTTTCTTCGGAGTTTTCCCCATAATTAAATGACTTAATTTTTTCACGACACAGCTAAAATGAACCGCTGGATCGATCGAATTTTGCAATGAAACACACGTGTACCATTAATAATGCACACACGTGTGAACACCCAGACGACTTTTCAACGAAGCTCCTAGCGTACAAATTTCATGAAGCAGGGAGCCCGTCTAATTGATGAAGAATCACGTGACATAAAATATCCCGAACGGGGTACATGTATACAGTCGAACACCTTTAGCTTTATATATATTAACAAGGTCCATGGGACTTTACAATTTACCTTGTTATAACAGGTAGCTTGTATTATCAGTAATTGAAAACAAAGAACAAAGAAAAACAAAGACTCGGGACCAATTTTGTCCTTGTTTATATAAGCAGGATGTTGTATTAACAGTGCTCTTATTATCAGGGTTCGACTGTATCCGTTTTAGCGAATTTGGCGAAATGCAACATGGAGAAATAAACACACCATGGTTTATCGAGGTGGGATTTTTTTGTTTTTACATGCATTTGCAAACATTTTCAACCATTCTTGCCTTTGTAATCATTTGACCTATTCAGCACCGCCATTTCAACCCCCTTCTCAAAATATTTTATGGGGAACAAATTTGAGCCACTTTTTTTCTGAAAAATATAAAATCCCCTACATAAAAACGGGGCACTCCACACTTCCAATACCGTCAACCTTTGCATGGACCGTCTGTGGACACAATACTTTATGCCATACTTAAAGAAATTACAGAAGACAAAATGAACACAGAGTTGTAACTTTTCACAGGAATTTATTTGTTTTATTATACGGGTTTCAGTTATAATGTACATGTACATCACGACAAAGATTTGGGAGAAGAATGTTCAGTTCCTGTGGAAATGAGTGAAAGAAAAACATTCCGGAAGAGTCCCCAGAGTGATGTACATGTATTTCATTCAGCAAGGCTCTGAGGCTAAGGAACACACCTCATGATGAGCCTACATTTAAGAGACAAACATCTCAAAACTCAATATGTGTACACATAATCTAGATAGGGCTATAAACACACTTCATATAGAGGAATCCCACAACGACGAGTTTAGCGCCGATCTGCGCACTTCCGCGTTTGAAAACGAGGATCTCAAGGTCACAGTCAACAAATTTATGCTAATCGTGCGCCTGCGCTGCCTTTTATGGCATGATAATTATGCATGAATGAATGTGCTGAAAAGCATCGTTTTGTTTGCCACTGACATTCTCGCTTTCAACCCGGAAGTGCGCAGAAGGGGCTAATGTGAAATTCCTCTATTAACCTCTTGAATACGGCCGACGGACACGGCCGACGGTCATGGCCGGTTATTGCCTGTACACGCATTTCTGTGCATACTCAATCCATTGTTTGCCTACGTTTGCAGTACGCTTGGCTGCACAAGCCCGTATTGGCATACCTGCACCCCAAAAAGGTGAGATTGGCCAAAAACGAAAAATCTAGTGTGTTGGGGGTTTGCCAAGGACCCCAGAGCAATGTAGGGTCTCGTTTGTATTTGCCTAAGGGATCCACTTCGTAATCGATCTCTTTTGTGAGTTTGTGAGGGAACTCGACGTTTTGGACAGTATGCTCTGCCCGACGTCGGGCAGAGCATACTGTCCGAAACGTCGAGTTCCCTCAGGTTCTTTTCAGAACCACACAAACTCACAAAAGAGATTGATTACATGGTGCTACCGCAAACCAGTTATTCTAATCTAGTGCCCTTTCGCCATGCAAACCTTCAAATCTCATATATCCACTTGAACAGGTATAAACACATTTAGGGTAACACCACAGGAATTCCAGATTTTAAAAGAGATTCTTTAAAAATTCTGAAATCAGTAAAAATCCTGACAAATAGATCTCTGCTCCCCTATAGATTAGTGTATAATTGCATGTTTGAGCTAGGACCTGTAAGCTCTATGAATAGTTACCGAGCTATGAATATTTCAGCAGAAACGTCAATGGCAGTCTGCATAAATCTCAAGTGAACAAGACAAGTATGAACGTCCCAAATAACTTTGGAAATCGACTAACCCTTCACGTGCACGTCCCCATATAACTGCCTTTTTTGTTTAACTTACAGCTACATGTAGCCTGATCAAAATAGGCCACATTTTTAAATTGAAGAAAAATTGACAGCTTTAATGCCATTTTAAGGAATTAACAAATAAAATGAATTCTCGGTTACTGGATTAAGTTCACGTGTAGCTTCAATAAAAAAAGAAATGTTTTCACATTTAAAAAAAAAAGTAGGTTCACTGAAAATAAAAAAAAAATCACAAGCATTTATTACGGCATTGTTACACTCACCTTTATTAAAAAAATATGGCCCATTCAGATCTTACAAATCCCCCATTTTAAGTGTGTACATTCAAGGTATTAAACATGTTCCCATCGTGATGAAAATTACTTAGTCTTTAAAAATGCCTTTCTTTAAATTGTTGGTCCACATGGCAACAAATTCATTAGGATAAACATTCTCGGAAGTTTGGTTGTTCCTTAAGCCAATTACTTTACACTTTATACATTTTTTTAAAAACACTAATGCCGAGGAGCAGTGCGACATTTGAATATTAACCCCTTGAGTACGGTATTTTACGGGAGACGTCGTTGTGCTGCAGCGGCTCTGGCAGCTAAGCGAACCCCCACAATGGGTTTGTGCAGTCAAGCGTAACCGATACACAATAATCCAACAATGGATTGAAACTGCACAAACAGCGGCCAATGGCGTCATCCGGCCTGGTGGCACTGTGTTTTTTTTGCGCCATATTCCGTCATCCGTACGCAAGGGGTTAAAGGCCATATGTTGACAAAAACAAGACATATACCTAAAGTTGTCTTTTTCGGGAGCTGAGTGGAGTGGAGAGAGGGGCCTTTCCCATCCAAAGATTTAGAGTATTGTGTAATAACATTTTTTTGTTATCCTCTTCTAAAAGGAAATCTCTCACCATCAAAAAACAATGCTACCCACTTCACAGACACCACCACCCCCCTCCCCCCAGTAACCCTCCGCTTGACGGCCCTCCCGACCCAAGTAACAAAAATAAACAACCGCGTTGGTCTGCTCCTATGTCCGCAATATTTCTTTTGCCAAGCAAAATTCAACTGAGAAAAGTCAAAACCCTAGCAAACCTTTATGCCATTGGCACAGTTACGCTTTAACCCCTTGCGTATGGATGACGCCAAATGACGCACAAAAAATTGCCACCAGGCTGGATGACGTCTACACACGCCATTTTCTGCATTTTCAATCCATTGTTGGATTATTGTGTTCCTTACGCTTGGCTGCACAAGCTTTTTGTGTCCGTTTCGCTTGGCTGCAAAGCCGACATGCACCCCCCCCCCCCCCCCCCCCGGCGCCTCAAGGGGTTCAGCAGAACATAACCTGTCACCAAAACAATACACTCCATTGATTAAATGTTTCTCGTAAGGCCCCATACAATGAAGTTTTAGTTTATCAGCGTTAACATCTGTCAAATGTACTGAATTTTTCGAATTAACCTTTTGAGCATAATTTTCGCTTTCTGCAACAAATACCGTGGAAGGCCTGTACATCTGCCATGTGCTATGTCAAACAAGCTGCAGAATAAAATGTTTACAACATGTCTGCACTAAAACGTCTATTTCATGGGGGTCTAAGATATAACTTGTCTTAAAACAAGTGAGGTTTTGTTTTATACACAATTTTATAAATGACTAAGAGAAAAACTTTCATCCAGAGAGGTCGCTAGTGTCAAATTTGGATTGTGGGTAGGTTTCCGCTCTGACCATGTGACCGCCAAACCACCTGCCGTTGAGTGCTTCAATCGCTGAGTCTCCCTCTGAAAAAAAAAAAAAAATTCAATACAAATATGATCGTACTAACATCCTTAAAACAAAACAAAACTCAATGTCAATACACTTTGCCACTTAGTACAAGTATTGCAAAGTACATCATTAGCTTCTGATTTTAAAATCTTGCCTGCTTTCTAAAAGACTCCCAAGAAAATGGGTTCTGGCTAAAGTGAGTTTGGCTTCGTTTTCCAATAGATAAGGTTTTTTTTGTGCGGTTGATTAATATTTTTAAATATTCATGAACTCAGGGACGTCTTAAAAGTTTATAATTGGAATGTTCCACCATTAAGTATGGTGCATCCAAGGGGGCCCCTTTAAAAAAAGAAATTGACGAAAATTTGTTAAAACATTCTCTAGTGTAGCGTGATAATGTTTTTAAGGGCCGAGGGTGGGTTAACTCACCACTGGGATCACTAAACTCGACGAATATCTTGACGATGACCTCAGCATCGTCCTCTTCACCTTGCCGCTCCTGGTAAATGACCACTCTGTTGACCTGGCCAAACTTGCCACACTCCTCGGTCACTTCCCCCTCCAGGTCATCGTCCAGATCTTCCTTGCCCACCATGTTGCGCAGGATGACCACTCGGGACTAAAAAAAAAAAAGACGGATATTTCACGGTATTCAATACCTGTGATTTGAGGCTTCCCAAGTCGGAGGGTACAACTACAGAGTTATTTTGTGACTACACTACGTCAAGTAACTAATCCTAAACAGAAATATGGTTTTGTTAACCCGATGTTTCGGTCAATATGTTCTGACCGTCATCAGAAGATTGACGAAAATAGGGCATACTGACCAAAACATCAAGTTAATTATACCTGTGGTGATTTTAGCGTCACCAAACCAACCACAAGAGAAACTGAATAGGTAAATACGAATGAATTTTCAAAGCTAGTCAGCGGTCCCCCCATACAAAGACAGACAATTTGGGAGACCGCCAACATAGGGCAAGATAGCTCAGTTGGTAGAGCACCAGTACGGTATTCCGGAGGTCGCAGGTTCAAATCCCGCTCCAGCCAGTTTTCTTCATTCATTTTGAAACTTTGTTATTTACCTCACACGTTGTATCCACACAATTTCTCCCGAGAGAAATTATTACAGAACTTGCTCTCCTGAGGACCAATCAAAAGCTCTGTATCCATACTAGCTACCAGACCCATATTTGGGGTTGGAAACCAGACTAAGTTATGTCCTGTTGTTAGCTTCTGTTCGTTGTGTTACTGTCCACGTACAAATTTAGATTTGGGCTGATAGTGTGGTGTGGTGTCAGTGATGGCTTAACCCTGACCTCACCTATTACTACAAAATACTACTTGCAGTAAACTGTAGTAAACTGTAGTAAGCTGTAGTACTTTACCCCAAATGAATGCCTAGGACGTTAGGGTTAATGCACGGATAACAATCATTGTAAGTGGGCTCATTGCTTACCTCGGCCTTCCTGAGAAGTTTCTGCATGACCATGTGCCTGGCACTGGTGCCTGATATCGTCATGTTCTCCTGCTCGCTGATGGTCTGCGGCAACTCGCTCTCCAACTTCTTCTTGGCGTCCTCGGCTGGTTCCGCCGTGGCCTTCATGGCCGCCGTGGCGTAGTTGAGGACTGCGGTGTTACCCTGCTGACCAATGACAGCCATGGCGGCGGTCAGGGTGGGGTTCATCATCAGGGCGGACGTAGTGACCGTGATGGTGGGGATAGGGGGCCGGATGGGAGTCACGCCTGAAGACAGAAAGTGGATCTGAAGTGAGTGTTTGCAAAATTCTAAAAAATCACACTTTAATTCCCATATCAAATTCACTGAATGATACCATGCCCGTATTGGCATACCGGTACCCCATTATTAATATTAACAGCCGGAGAGCAGGGGGTTAAGTGCTTACCAGTGATGATGCCTGGTGCGTTTGATGCCATGACAGCCTGGGGCATGTTGAGAAGGCCGAGTTGTGGTGCCGTGAGCAGACCAGCGCCGGGCATGGCCTGTGATACTATGGCAGATGGGGTAAGGTTCAGGACAGCAGCAGCCGCTGCTGCTGCTGGTGCTGCTACAGCATCTAGAGCCTGGGGGGGGGGGGGGGGGGGGGGAAGGCAAGAGATGTGATGCAAATGCTAACAAACCCCTTCAATGTTTTTTCATATTGCCCTGCTTAAATCTAACAATTTCCAACAAAATTAAATGAGAAGCCTGCTAAATCCCACAAAATCCAACAGCAATTTTACTAGAAGTCTCTCCGCCCTTCTAAATACGGCAGGAATATTTAGCTTTCACCCGGTACAAAAATTAGAGAGCTTCTTCCAGAGTTTGTGTGGATACAGTTTTGGTCCGGACAGAGCCTAATGGCCAACATGAGTTTCTTACCTGTATCTTGGCTGTGGCTGCCGCTGCGGCTACAGCAGCGGCTGGTGGTAATCCCCCTTGTGTTGTGATTGTGGGTATATTCGTCAAGGGTGGGGTGATTGACTAGATCGGACAAAACAGAAGACATCAATTATGTAAATAATCGCTGAATTTAACTACAACATGAGCTGCAGCACATTTTGGGATTAAATACAATCTTATTCAGAGTGCAGTGTTGAAGTTGAGACCAGGATCCAGGTCCAAAGCCGGTATCAAAAGTAGACTAAAGTCCACTTGAGGCAAACTGGGCAAGTGAACTCAAGTCCAGAATTCACTTGAGACCTGGCTCCAGCCCAGACTTGACCCAGTCTACTTTTGTTAATGTCTTAACGATCTTGGACACACATCTAGATTGGGCCCAGCCCAGGTGTTAGCCCGAAACCACCGAACATTAAAAAGTACACTGGACTAAAATTAAGTATACATACAATCCAGAGCTTAAGTCAAGTCCAAATTTGATCTCATTTTATGAGTTGGGGAGTAAAGTAAACTACTGGCCTACAGCATTGGGTTGTACCGGATAGGCATGCAACTTGGAATATACAACAAACGAGGAAATTCCAATCTTAAAAAGACTTTGCAGTGTTTTTCAATTTTCAATGGCATAAGCGTGAAGTGAAAAATGAGGAAATCAGCTGATCCGAGGAAAAGTTGCATGCCTGACCAGAACACAAGGTTAGCATTTATAATTTCAAAAAATTTACGTGAATTAATAATTATGGTTCACATGCAATTATACACGCTATTATGGAGGTGCGTAGTAATACCCGACTGCAATAATTCAGAGAACAACACGTTTCACTTAAGTTCTACGGCATTACTTACCCGACCAACTCTAAGGTATTGGCCTCCCAGATCAAACAGGTTCATTGATGCGATGGCATCCTGTGCTGACTGCATCGTCTCATACGCGATAAAAGCATAGCCTCTGTTGACCGAAAAAAAATAAATCATTTCAAGAGAACCGACAATTGAAAAATCAACTTATTTTTTTCATTCCCAAATTGTTATTCTTACCGGTTTTATTTTGAGTAGTACGTTATAGACTAGTCTGGGACTTTAAAGTCCCGATGGGCGAGAATGGGTTATGATTTTCAAGTGGAGGGAAACCCTCCATTGTTTGTAATTGGACGAGACTGCATTCAAAATCCAATACAGAAGTTGTCGGAGTAATGACCATTTCGACAATGGTGGTGTCAAAGAAAATGCTGCCAAAAGCACGTTTCACGGAAGGTCACTATCAAAAGCAGAAGTCACTATCAAAAGCAGAAGCCACTATCAATATTGACTTACTTGTGTTTACTTGTAGCCGAGTCTAATGGTAGAGCACAGCTTAAAATCTTCCCAAAAGCTTCAAAGACACTGTGAAGAAGAAAAACAACAACAGCATGCAAAATCAAAAGTATAGATCATGACAAAAAAATGACTTAAAGATTGCTGTATCTTTGCTTATTGTATCCATGCCATTAAATTGCACCCAGTGAATAAGCCAGTTCGGTATTTCAACTGCGCATGTGCACAATGACATTTTATCCCGAATGACCTGCGTGACCCAACGCATGCGTGTGAACACAAAAGGGGGTCGCACAAAGCACACGTGTTAAGTTCAATCATAATCCACATTCGCGTAACATGGCGTGACATTACGTCAGCAATTTTATCCCGAATAACCTTTGACCTTTGAGATACCGAACTGGCTAATTCCAACAAACAAAATGTTGCGTTTTTTTACATAATCTCAGGCATTTAAACTTGTCTCATGACCGACTCAATACACTGGCTCAGAACTCAAGACTCACACTCCTAGACCTGTGAGGCACGTACCTCTTGATGTCATCCGTGGAGAGGTCACCGTGGATGGATGCGACGTAGATACGAGGATGGTTTTTTGATTCTTCCATTAGTTGGTCCACCACTGGCTGGGCCTGAGGCATGTTGCTTGGCCTTCCAACCTGCATAAACGGTCACAGATTATTTTAGAAAATTGGGTTTTTGGACCGTCTGTGCTCAAAATCAAAGTGCAAAAATCTGAACAATTTCCGGATTTTTTCCCCAATAATTTTCCAAATAAATTTTGAGAAACACATTGAGAACTATATGTCTGGTCAGTAAAATACAATTTTTGTGCTCACAATTAAATGCAAATATTAAAAATGTGAGTGAAGTTGTGGCCTATGTTCATCAGCCAAGTAAACACCTGCAGAGAATCAATCCAAACCAATCCACATCACATTGAATTAGGGCTGGTAACCCATTTTTTCCTAATCAAGTCTTTTCTTTACTTTGCACCATTTTGTGCTAAGCAGCTCTTTAAAAACTGTTCAGCAGCCTGTAAAACCCGTTCATTTGGCAGAAAATAATTGTAAGCAAATTTATGCGCCAAGCCAGGCAATGCACGTCACATTTGCATATTGGCTGGTAACCCATTTTTGCTAAGCGAATCTTGTATTTGCTGCTGAACAGAATTGTGTACGCTGAGCAGCTACCTTTATGTTTCGTCCTCCGATCATGACCCCGTTCATCTGATCCAGGGCTAGCTGTGCAGCCTCAGGAAGGTCATACTCCACAAAGGCAAAGCCTTTATGCTTCATGGTGATGGGGTCCCAGGACATGTTGATGCTCTTGATGGGACCGAAGGGGTTGAAGGCCTGGCGCACGGTGTCCTCCCGGAGCTCAAAGCTGATCGAGCCCACGTAGACACGGCACATCAGGGCAATAGCTCGCTGGCGCTGGGCTGCCATCTGAAGATTGCTCATTTGCTGATGGAAAATCAAGCCAAAACAGGTATAAATAAGTTGATTAAATACGACTTTTCAAGGCACAGCTTACACAATTGTGGTTTGTCCCAAGCAGTGACGCTTTAAATCCTTTTAACCCCTACACCCCCGGCTGTTATTAATGGGTGCAGGCATGCTATATAGGCTTGTGCAGCCAAGCGTAAGGTACACAATAGGTAAACAATGGATTGATTACATGCAGGAATGCGCATATAGATGACAACCGGCCAGGTCGTCTTTTTCAAAACACGGCTATGGCTGTCGACTGTATTCAGTGTTAAAAGCAACAAATTGTACGAGATGATGTACTTTGATGTATCTTTTTAGCCAAAGATGGATTTCCTTAGGAACTTTGGCCTATGGAACTTGAATAAACCACTTGGGAATTGTTATGACAGGTCTAGAAACTACAATAAACTACAACACACCACAGGATTATAATGTGGTGCAAGCACATGGATTTTAATAAGTTGAGGTTTGCACACAAACTGCTTGGAATGTACACAATGCATTTCAAATTGAGTCATCAAACAACTTGAAAACCAGCATCCCTGGTCATGCTTTGGCTGATAGTTGGAAAAGGATGGAAGGGAAAGATGAGACAAACAGACAGGGACTAACCTGTTGCTGATGGGCCAATGTTTGCTTGACCAGCACACTCTTGATGTTCTGCTCCATGGCATACTTCTTGGCCCGATTCAGCGCCTCTTGCTGGTCGGGCGTCAGCTTGGGGAGGCCCCCCATCACTGTCATCTCCTTCTTGGCTCCTGGACCGGCCAGGACCGGCCCCATCTGCTCAGCCATCACCATCATTGGGGAGGGGCTCCGGGTCACTGCGAGGTCAAGGTGGTGAGAAAGCACGAGTGATGTTAGAGGTGCAGAGACTGGTGGTCTTGGGGGGGGGGGGGGGGGGGACCAATACTGTTCAGTAACCATGGATGGGGACACCACATGCAACTTTCCCAACCGTCAGTTTTGAAGGTTAACACATTTTGATATTCTTACGTTTCTCTATAGAAATGACAGGAATGTCTTCAATATAATTTTGGACACTAGTCATAAGTAGGAATACTGTATATGGATCAAAAAAGCGTAAATCAAAAAGAATACAGTAACATGTATACAAGAATTGGGTCACATCAATCGCTATTTCATCGAATGAAACCGTTGCCTCTGAAATGCCCTTGTGCTGATGATATTTTAGCTACAAACATTCCCAGTTGATAAAGATTTGGACGCAAATTTGAACACCTGACATGTGTTTTTACAAGTCTGTTGAGTGTCGAGACAAATGGTCTAACTTTGTGGATGTTGAGTACGTGTAACAATGCATTGACAAGCATGGTAATCATCTGGTAGGTACAACTGTAGCTGCTCAAATCTGAATGCCTAGTCCGCTGGTTTCTCCGCCAGACTGCAGAGCCAGTCATAGCAAAACATGTACAAACAACTACCATAATGCTGTTTACCACAGTCGCTGTCATATAGGATGGCGGTGTTGCCATGGCTACAAGCGCCATGGCGACCTCTAGCCACACTAGGCCAGGCGGTAAACTACAGAACAGGGAGCAGGGCTGTATGTGAGTGTGTGGGCTGCGTAAACTGAAATCTTCAAAATACACAAAATGCAAAGAGAGAGAGAGAGAGAGAAAAAAAAATCAAGAGAGAAAAACGGAAAGGAGAGAAAAATGGTACAGTTAGTTTGCGTAGGGTGTGGCTTTGACCCTAAGGGGGATTCGGGATACATCAGTGTTCACTTGTGTCCGAAAGGCCCGCCCAATCAACATTTAATTCTTGTAATCAAACATAACAATAGAATGTGCAAGTAAGTACATTTTGATGTACCTGAAAGGCTAAATAGCTTCTTGTCACTTGTGTTTGTAGCAGTACAACACACAGACTTTCTGTGTGCTCCAAGACAATATCTTAACTGGACAGGCCTTTCATGTGCCGAGTAACATTAACATATAACAAACTTTTTCAATGTTGATCCTGCATATACACTTTCCGTAAAACCTACAATTTTCAATGTTGACCCTAAAACGGACTGTTTTTATACATGTGTACTTGGTTAGTGAAACAGCACTGGTTTGCACAACATTTCTAACACATTGATTGAAATTATGAATTCCACTAAGACACTAATTATTATACATGGCCATTTGGACTTTTTGTCCAGTCTAAAGAAATGACCTAAAGTTAAGAAATCTTGGGGGAAAAAACTGGTTTTGGCTGAGAATTTTGAAGGTTTGGATCACATGTTCCGCAACTGTCTTAATCATATATGCACGTCTCCCACCCCATTCAAAAATATACTATAAGTACATCTAATAATTCATATTTCTTATCTTGACTTCACACCTAATTTTTAACCAAATGTGAATTTCAAAAGTTAAAACCAATTGTCTGTAAAACCTACAATTTTCATTGTTTCACCCCTCATGGACACCAAATGTCAAAATTACTACCCAAGGCAGGCCTATTTTTCCTGACACCAATAACATGTACAACTACTTTTTACCCAACGGAAAATATAATTTAAAACGTTTGGGCCAAACATTTTAGGTTAATAATAAAAATACTATTTTCCCAAACTAACTCAAATTTGCATTATTAGACTATGGAAAAAAATACAATGCAAAAACACAACATACTTGGACTGTGTCGCACACAAATTATCAAGCACCAATTGAACACTGATGTACATAAAACATGTATTTTGTGGCATCGTAACTTTACAACTCCTTTGCTCTAATTTGCATAATGACACACAACACTTCAAATCAGACATGCCCATGGTAGCCAGTTGAGAGATCTAGGAGTACTCGAAACAGTATACCAAACGATTGCAACATTTCACAATTACTGAAGTTGCGCATGATAAAGTTGCTTTGTGTACTAAGATCATTAACCCTAACCTACCTGAATCCATCAAAATCCATACCCCTGTTTTTGGAGGATTTCGGCGGATTCAGGATACCTCCATATTGAAAACTGGGGGATTTTGATGGATTGAGGATTGTAAGCCTAGCGGTACTGCAGGATTTTGATGGATTCAGGATACCTCCATATTGAGCAGTCACCAAAACCAACTTTTTGTGCATGACAAAATAGGTGGATTTTGGCAGATTCAGGATACTTTCTAGTCAAGTTACCCAAGTTAGGGTTAATCTATACTTGGACATCAGTAAAAGAGCAAGGGCTTTAAGGTTGAATCCTGTCCAATATTCCGTGATTTCAAGGCAATTTTCCTAAATATCAGCAGGTACAGAAAGTAGCCAAAAAAAACGATTGTCTGGATAGACATGTACATGTAGATTAGTGCCAACCATGCCCATCAACATCGATTCAACAAACTATTTAATTTCTAGGTCAAAACAACGATCTTTCAAGAGTCATACATTTTAGACTCATTCCACACACAAACAAATAAATGAAACTCAGTATGAAAGGCAACTCAACAGGAGTATGTCTGTCATCAGCTTCAAAAGAGCTTCAACTCTTAATTCATTAACCCTCCTATGATCAATTCTCTTGCATGAGGAGTTATTGTATCAATCAAAATAAATTGACCAACTGTACCTGATTGAAAAAAAAATGGTGTCCATGTGGAAATGATATGTTTTAACTACAAACACCTACTGAAGTGAACATGCAGATTCAGTTGCCTGCACTTGCAGAAACTAAACATCTTTGCATCCATTGCACAGTCATGACAGTACGGAGCAGTTGAGAAATTGATTAAAACCAATCAACTCATTTGGACTGGTCTGTAGTACTGCATGTGACAGGTGTTTTGACCGATACTGACTGGCATATATAGTTTTCGTAATGCGGTTTTATGGCACCGACACTGATCCTTTTTGATTGGTAGTAATAGTATCGTAGGAGGGTTTTTAAGCCACATTGCCCAGAAATGATATATCTTGTAGCTTTACGGACGTGCACTGTTGGCCAAGAATACCGGAGAGCTACATGTATATGAGATATGAGTAGCTAAGACTACAATGCATGGGGTCTGGTTTTGTTTTTAACGACGCTCCACTGGCTGCGATCAGTGCAAACCACTGTTGGTTCGGACGCCCTCAGAATCCTGACAAGATCTCGTGAATGCACAAAGGAACAAAAAAGACAGGAAGAGAGATGCGTTACACCAGCACATTGAATAACATGACCACAACAAATCCCACTCAATGCAGCTGGTCAAATAGAACTTCATATTCTGAAAAAGATTTTTGTTTTCTCTCCCCATTTGATAATTGAAGGCAAGTGAGCAAATTTTCAAGAGTACCCGGTACTTGAAATCCACAAAGACTGTAAATTCCATGATCATAGAGTGTTCTTTGAAAGCTTAGCATTAGTTCAAAAATTATGTTATCCCAATGAAAATGAAACAAAAAATGCGATTGGGTTTTTTCCTCCAATCATCATTGCCAGCTTAATCATCTCAAGACCGCAAATATAATTAAAGGCAGTGTACATGATTGGTCATTGTTGCAATTTTCAGAAATGGGCGGATTTGGGGGCGAGTTTTTCATAGGAAATATCGTTCCACTGAAGTTTTATGTTGTTGGATGGCAAAAAAAACGACAGAAAAACGGCGCTCGTTTTCAACTGTCGGGCGGATGATAGCCTTTAGTCAAGGCGCGCGTGGCTATGGGCGCGTGACGCGCCCCGGATATGCCATGGCGCCACTCGCCTTGACTAACGGCTACAGGGCAGTTTTCCAACGATTTCCAGCTGGAAATCTTTGGAAAACGATATACATTTCCACTTTTCTTGACAACGACAGCACACCTGGTGCCATCATTTCACAGGATGATTGAGACTACTATCAACTTACAGTCTAGTAAGGTATTTCGTAATAATTCAGTAAAAAACAAATTGGAGGATTACCAATCGTGTACACTACCTTTAAATACATTCGTATCTCCTTGCATTGTGTATCCATTTTTATCATTAAGTACCATTTCAATTGTATATTGTTTAACCTTTTAATTACATTGTGAGTGATCGATGACCTGCGAGGGAAAATATAACAACAAAAGGAGAGAATGTTGGATGATTGAGGAGGTTGGATGTCCGATGTCCCCTCAGTTGAATCGCCTGACATTCTGCAAAAAAAAGCATTGGGGGAAAATATATACGATTAAGGGTTAGGGATGGGGACAGAGGGTGTTGTCTGGTAAGCTGAGTTTACTAAAATGACAATCAAGTTGAAGTCTGAAGGACAGCTCCATAAAATACCCCCAAATTCAGCTTTCTTTCACTTCTTTTCCCACTAAATTTGAGTATTTTAACACAGGAATAGTGTAAACGCTGCACGTGAACTGTGTCAATTAACTGTTTCACTAAATTTTGCACCTGCATACTCGCACATGTACTTCAAATCAATTTTTGGCCAAATTAACTGAAATTTTGTTTCTTGGGCCAATGCAAAGGATTTGGAATCTAGACAAGCATCTCGCGAAAACAGGAAATTACACCAATTGGAATTTTTTGCCCTAAACTGCGAATCAAACCAAAGTATGTCTTTCCCACAATTTGTTGCGATTTATGGTACGATGAAAATGAGTATGGTATTCACGTAGCCCTACAAATAGGGCTGTAAATGGTTCCTTTTTTAACTTCTGGCTTTTTACTGTCACCATTACAGCCCTACTCCAACGGCAGCCCTACACGCTGAGTTTTACAACCGGTCGACTTTGATTTCAAATATCTCCCCAAATTCTTATCGCTGAACACTTTTATATACATCATTGTGTTCCTGAGATGTTAGCAATTTCTACAGTATATAACGAGGCTTACTAAATGCTGAATTCGTCTGGCTGTGAGGTCTTCAAAAATGACAAATGCTCCAAAACCTTCCAAAATGCCTTTACATGGAGGACGCCATCTTGTATTCGTCGCTAGGATCGAGAGAAGTCGGGGCACCCGGCGGTTGTAGAAAATGGTCTGTTGTTTCGTGAGAAGTCAGGGCACTGGTCTTGTTATGAATTATGCATAAAACTTCCGCGGATTTGCGTGTGCATACATCCGTGTGACGCCTCATGCATAATTCATAACAAGACCAGTTTCTGCAGCCGCCGAGTATGGTGCCCTGACTTCTCAGGAAACAACCGCGCATCGTACATGACAAGCTATCGTGCATAATTCATGACAGACCATTTTCTACAACCGCCGGGTGCCCCGACTTCTCTTGATCCTAGCGATGAATACAAGATGGCGTCCTCCATGTAAAGACATTTTGGAAGGTTTTGGAGCATTTGTCATTTTTGAAGACCTCACAGCCGTACGAATTCAGCATTTAGTAAAGCCTTGTTATATACTGTAGAAATTGCTAACATCTCAGGAATACAATGATGTATATAAAAGTGTTCAGCGATAAGAATTTGGGGAGATATTTGAAATCAAAGTCGACCGGGTTGTAAAACTCAGCGTGTAGGGCTGCCGTTGGAGTACGGCTGTAATGGCGACAGTAAAAAGCCAGAAGTTAAATAAGGAACCATTTACAGCCCTATTTGTAGGGCTAGGTATTCACGGTATTATAATTTGAATGCAACCGACTAAAATCTTCATCATTAGTACAACATCAGAACATGGTTGTCTAGACCCCCACTGTTAATGCCCAGCAACACATGGAACAAACCAAAAGCAAAATCCAATGGGTGTCACAGAGGCCGAGCATTCAGTTTGGGCTGCAGTCTGAAAAAGGAAAAGTACAAAATGACATTTTCCCCACAACAGGGGGCAGCACTCCCAAATCCACAATAAAAAAAACCAACCAAATATGAATGCCTTCATCATTATCTAGTTGTTTCAATGGACAATGACAAATTGTACGAGGCCCGCATATTTATTATTTTTGTTTTTTTGCATGTCTAGAAACAAAAGAAAGACAACTTGTCCTTACGAAATATTCATTATTCGGATGAAAAGTTTCTCCCACATAAAATTTTACAACCAAAAACTACAGGCAGCATTACACACTTTTTAGATTTTCACCTGACATTTCAATGTTTGCATTTTTTTATCAAACCATTCCAAATGCACAGAAAATATTCTATGTATTGTTCCAGACAAAAAAAAAAAAATTCTCAGATTTTCACACACAGCAAGCTTTTAAAACCCTCCTGTGCACCTGGCCAAAATCGACCCAGTTGTTGTACAGATCAAAACCTATCAAATGACAGATTGAAACACACACAAACTGTGAGAGTTGGTGTTTTAGAGTTTTTGATAGGCTGTGACAGTTATAGGTATAGGAGGGTTTTAATACATGTGTAACGTATTTTCCAGCTCTTTTCAATGAAGGAAATTTTGATGGTCAATGCTATCCTTCCTCTCTTTACAGAAAATATCGACTTGGAAATTTCAAGATAACTAGCTAAACAATTGGCACTCTTCTAAAACCACAGATACCAGATTATTATGTGGGGTCAGTAACATGTCCGATGGACTCTTGTCGAGCTTGGCTGGGCCAAGATTAAGTTTGCCGATGTCTCTCCCTCTGCAAAAAAGAAACTCAGAATAGAGACAAAAACAAAAGGAAAAAATATAAAAGTTAGACTGTGGTTACGGGGAAATGTGGAGCTGCAACAAAGAAATGTGTGGTTAGAAAAAGCTGCTTAAAGTTACGGATTTTCTTTTTAACCTTTCACAACCTACATTCTCTCCATTTAAATATCAGTTTACATCTAACATGATTGTTCTGCTCCATTTTATACAAGACAACAATTTGGGGCCTTCCAGAAGCAAAACTTGCACAACCTCAAAAAAAAAAAAAACCAACCACCTTATATTTAAACTACAATCATGCAGGCCACTTGAATAAATAAAGTTGAAAAGATAAGTTTGAAAATGGATACATGTCAACAGAGTTTATGCGTCCATCAACTATCCCAAAAAAAGGACTGCCTGGGTTGCCCGGCCGTCGATATGGCAATTGGTATTTTGGAATTGCTCGCAAATTTAGGGGGCATGCTAAAGTGTCAATACCCTCACATCACCAGACACCATGAGACCAAAACCCGAAGTATCCCAAAGTCAAGACAATTGATTTTGCATTAGTGTTCAATTTGAACATGTTATATTTTGTACTTTTGTCATTTACGATAAATGCACAACTTGCCAAATTTTTGTGAAGATCCACAAAACGGGTAAACTAAAGTTTCTCTCCCCCCCCCCCCCCCCCCAATTTGCAGTTGATACCCGATGCGACAACATTGACATGCATCCAATTGCTGACGTTGTGCAAGTTGAGCACTGCTGGAAAGCCCCTTGGATACGAGGAATCTACCTTCTACTAAGACGGGGGCAGACACGCCAGCCACCACTGGCTCTACTTTCAGCTTCTTAGGCGACGGCTCTCCCAGCAAACTTGAGGAGTCACCAGATAGAATATTCTGCAAATTGAAGACAATACAAATATTGATATGCACTTTTCAAAATGCAGTCTCCAAGAATATGTCAGGAATAAAATGGACAAATGTATTCAAAACTAACATTCCACTGCATTCCACATGTGTGGTCTGTAGAACCCTGTATTCAGGCAAAAAGGTGCAACTTGACCACTGACTAACTGGACTTGTGGCAACTTATTGAACTTAACCACTGAAACAACTTGACGATTGGCCAACTCAACATGTTTCTGCGGAAAGATTTTACTTTAATACCCCCCACCAAAATCGGTCAAGAACAGCAAAATCTTGGAAAATAACCAACCCTCCTTGATAACTGTCTAAACATGTGGCACAACCTGTTATTTCAAGATTTATGTCAGCAAAATCTGTAAAAAATGAGGAAGAAATCAACATGAATGTGAACACTTTGGAGTGACTATTACATGTACATGTAACATGGTGCCAAGAAAGTTCTAACACAGAAAACAAACTTTCTTCCCCCTATATTGCACTAAAATGTCCAAACAAAATTCTCAAAATTAAAGGTTGTGCCAAGTGTTTATACAATTATGAACACAAATAGATGGTTATTTTCCAAAATTTTGCTGTTCCTTACCGATTTTGGTGGGGGGTATTAAAGTAAAATCTTTCCGTTTTCAACAATTTTTGGTAAAAAGTGTGACTTTCTTATACCCAAAATATTCATTCTTGCTAAGCAGTTTTCATGAAATGTCATTACGCATATCATTATCAACAATGACAGTAGGCAGATTCATGAAAATTTTAAGTTGCTTCAATACTTTTAAATGTTATATCACTGGAAAGAGTAACAATTTAGAAATAAAATGAGGGGTCATTGGTCATGATAGGGTAACCCTATGCAAAGTTACGGAGTTTTGTTGATTTAAATTTTTGGTAATTTAGTGTACAATTTCAGGCTAAAAAGTTGTGATGCATCGTGGAGGTATAGGACGCATTAACTACATACTTGTACCTGTACATGTATCAAGGAAACTTGCTCTCTGCATACGGTATCAATTGCCTCATTTTGTTTTCATCAATTTGTTAGGAATACAAAAATAATTTACAATTAAAAAACAACAATTATTTGCCAATAAATGATTAAATAAAACGAAATTATAAGCTTTCAAGCATGAATCCCAAGCATCGACAGGAATACTACAGCGCGTGTTCGCGCTCACCGAATACGCAAACAACTGTTTTCCAATAGACTTTACATTCAGTCTTGAATTTACCGTAGTTCGTGCTACATACGTACATGTTCACGCACACACACGCACACACAAAAGTACACTGGATCATCACGGACTAGAACATATCTATGGAACGCAAGTCTACGGAACGTAGTGAGAATTTAGTTGCACGTGGCACGCTGCTTCTACAGTGCCCGCGCAATGTGTAAATCGAATCGTTGTACTGCTTTGACAAATTCTCTATACGTCATGGCCCGCGTTCCGTCAAATAGTCCCACGCCATGTGCAGCTGGCTGGCGGACGTATACACGGCGCAGTAAGTATCGTGCATCCTCTGAACTGACTTTTGTTTTTCGCGTTATAAATGCATGCATTATTGCACAAACAACAACATTATTTGGTTTGTCCTGTTTTTATAAAATTGCATTGGATATCAAATTCCACCCGTGCGTGATATACCCCGATTCTTCAAGTCAAATTGCCGATACCGGCGATTTTTTTGGTATTTCGCCCACGGTAATTTTTCGCGCAATTTGTTTCGCGCTATCCGTTACAGTTTTTGTCGAGTGACAATGTTTTTAAGATGAACACAATGTGGTGTATCCAATTACTGACACTAGAACATCGACATATTACCCCTTATGTTAGAATTTTACCCTCAAAGTTAGACAAGGAAATCGTCAAAATTTACCGAAATTCAGCTGGCCGTATTTAAACAAGGAAAGTTCTTCCGTCAATTTTTTTTTATCGACTGCAGAAATCCCTGATCAATAAAATGGCGACCAGAAAAACTTTGAAGCCTTATCACCGTAAAAGGCGTAACCAGGAATAAGTAATTACTCCGCCTATGCGTTTTTCACGAGTACGGTCGGGAGTCGACGAACTTTCGGCCGGTCACTTGCGCGCGACAGAAAATCATTCCGCAAATAGCGCCGCCAACGATGGTTCGTGTGAATCTGCCTAATGACAGGACATCGTTAAAAAATCCAACAAACTGCAAAACATTCCTCTTCCTCCATCTGTCCTCTTTGATTTTGTTCATGTTGCATACATAATCTTAAATATGTTAAACTTGATGATCATATTCAACAAGATATCATTATCGGCTTTTCAGGGGAGTCCAATAAAATAAAAGTGGATTTTCGTTCTCCAAACTCGACGTCAATATGGGTGGGGGCCGAGTTTGCTCCCTTATGTACGAGTACCGAAGTGACGGGCATTTCATCACAGTGGCCGACTCGCGACAAGTTGTGGAATTTCTAAGCAGTTT
The DNA here is from genome assembly GCA_037893225.1 of Hippasteria phrygiana. Taxonomy (NCBI): domain Eukaryota; kingdom Metazoa; phylum Echinodermata; class Asteroidea; order Valvatida; family Goniasteridae; genus Hippasteria; species Hippasteria phrygiana. The sequence goes on along the minus strand of JAZGUH010000713.1, from coordinate 77,929 downwards.
TTATTCATCTAATCTGGAAACAAACTTCACTGAAGAAACAAAAAACAAGGGCTATACCCACCTCTTTAAAATCACCATTTGTGGCGGCTTCCAAACGTTCCATCGCGCTCGCCATCATCGCTTTTTCAGGAGTCTTCTTTAGTGGAAATTTCTTGCGTTTGGCCTGCTTTGTCCGTGCTTCATGCGCTGTAATTGTGAATAAAGTTGACTGGTTACCACGCGTACGTCACGCGTAAACACTCCATTCATACGTAGGGTACCAATGACACAGCCCCGATCAGGATATATTTGTTTTAATCTAGAATGGTTCCCGCTCCCAATTCCACAAATACAAGGGAGAAAGGAGGCATCGGGAACCAGTCTACATTTCCCCGCCCTGCAAACTACCTCGATCGATCCTTCGTTTCCTCGGGGCGTGTCAAACGGGGACTGGAGGGGAAAGAGTTTACGCAGAAAAGTTTGGGAAACTTCAACAGTGGACTTTTAAAACGGATTATTTAGGGCAGAGTGTGGGCCAAACCCTCCCAATGTAGCAAACCATACACCAGTATCACAAAGAAACCAGACGCAACTCAACCAAAGTTATTTTACATAATTTATTGCCAAAAAATCTGTTTTTAATATTTAGCATGATACAAATTTACCACTCTATAACTGAAATCATTGCCAGGGGAAAAAAGTAATCCTTACTTCAGTCAAATGCTTTTCCACGTCCCATTTTTATTTGATTTCTCACCAAATTTTAATGATCCCAAAATGTTTACTCTCATGGCACACTTCCCAAATGGCTCCCAAAACGTACCCAAAAAAATATACCGAACAAAAAGCATGTAGTATTAACCTGGATTCGGCAACCTTACGAAGAAACTCCCTGAAAACAAAATCATTTTAGTAAGCATCTCTCCCTCTTTGCCAGTAACCAGAAAATCAAACTGAAAACATAAAATATATTCCCACAAATGAGAAACATCCACAGTAACATCTATAAGAAAAACAAAATAATCTTTGGATATTTTTTAAGTCTGCATTTTTGTTGGTACGAACAAGTTTAAGCTTCTTGTACATTTTTTATAGCAACTTTGTTTACATTATTTACAATCATGCAAACCCAAATAGTTTAACCTTAAATTTGAATTTTCGTCATTTTCACAAGACCTTTATGTTCAACACCCGTCCCAAAATTGGTATCTTCTTAAACAGTCGGCAATGGATAGTTTGAAATCGGCCCCCTCATATGGCACACTGGCCAAATTCAGTGACTTTCATTTAATTCTACTTTTGAAATAATATATTTTTTATATTTTTCTGAACATGAAAAACGGTTATTTTTATTGTTTATAAAAGTTTGTTCGGTGTAGAAAGGACACATTTCACTTTATCATCACATTCGCCTTTCATAAATATTGAACGAGTTTATTCTACTTTTCCTTACTTTGTGTACGTTTTCTTGAAATTACTTCACTTGTTTACTCCAAACATTTCCGTGGCCGTTGTTTTCATTCCAAGATGAAATTTTCACAAAGTAAGTTCGGAATGCTTATTGTAATTTCAATATAAATTGGCCATATTCTAAAACGGGAACTTCCCGCCAAGTCTGCACCTATCTTTTTCTCAAAATGTTCTTTTTTTTCTCTGAAGAAATCTGTTTTCATGACATTTCCAATGCACCAATTCAAATATTTCTAACAACTTTTCTAGAACCTCCACAATTACAAGATTTTTGTTTGCACCTCATACATAATATAAGCACATCAAATAGATTTAGTCTTCAAGTATGTACTTACAGAAGTGTACTTGTCGGGTGCTCACTATGGGAACACAGGTGCCCCATAAGATGGTCTTTGTTTGAGTGTACCCCACAGTGGGGATTGTTGTAGAAGGAAAACAGGAAGGACAATTATCGTAACCCACAAGACAAAAGGTCCTCGATTGGCAAGCTGTCCTTAGTTGGTCATGTACAAAACCAATGAGAGGGGTTGCAAAAAAGTTAAAGTACAGACAAACGAGATGATGAAAATGACAACGGGACGTCCTCAGTATACCCCCTAAACACACATGGCTAGGTATGTACATGTTATGGATAAGAAAGCCATTCTTTCCAATGTAAAAGCATTCCTGTTGTAATCATACCATTAAAAAATCTGCCTATTTGTTTCATCCAACAATTTTGTTCCCGTATTTGCACGTAGACATTTCATCTTTCATCAAAATATTTCACGAGTCCAATGTAAATAATTACCTCTAAATTTTCAGTCTGAAGAGCATCTACTACCACTCTGATTTATGCATTTATGCAAAACGATAAATTAACCAAAAGAAAAACAAAACAATCTTGCATATGTAAATCCCTAACTGCAAAAAGTAAAAATCATGGTAAAATGTAATGCAAAAGAACCAACAAAATCCCACATTTGTCAAAAAAATAAATAAAATTGTGACGATATCTATGCTATCATGTTATCAGCAAAGCATACACATACCATGGCCAAAACAAATGCAGAAAATATTTCAATAGATTAACCGAAACATCAATTCAAGAATTCATATTTTAACAGATCACACAATACATCAAAGCGGAACTGGAACTGATTTCGAGTTGTGATATGTAATCTTGTCCCCACTCGCTACTTTTCTAGCTACTGCCGAAAATGTTGATGTACAGTCATGGTATCCAAGGTTTCTCAATATGGCACTTGTTTTTGAGAAAAACTGGTCTTCCTTAAAGACAGTTTGAAGGTCAGGAATATGTTAGGGCATCCCAACTAAACAGCTGGTACTGACAGCTGTACTGCTGTTTCGCCGAGGTACCGAACGCACAGCTTTGCATAAGGCTTTGGAAATCCATGTTGTTTTTTTACAGTAAATAAATGAGCTCAATAATAAGCCTGTGGGTGGTCACAAATCAATAATGATGTCATTATCAATGCCACCTAGCAGGGTATTACCAGTAACTCAACAAAAAACAGCAGTACCGCTGTTTATACTCCTTGTTTATTAAGGATGCATCCCTAAGGGTTATTTCAGTGAAAAACAAAAAACCTGAGTACAGTTTGAGAATAAAATGATAGCCATTTCTCAAATCAGGCTTTGGCTCTGTATCTGGCTGTTCGGGTAAGATTCTGAAGCCTTGAATGTCAAACCACATGAAAAGCTCCAGCTTTTAAATTTCAGCTTTCATTCTACATGGGCAGAAAAGGGGAATTCGACCAATCCGGATCCTCTACAGTCTAGGGCTTATTATCAGAAAGCCAAAGCTTGGAGCTGAAGCCGCATTTCAGAAATGGCGTATCACTTAAGCAATGACAATACTCTCCTTTTTGGTCATGGATTTGGTGCAGGTATGGGGCTTACAAGCACAAAACCTGGGCCTGAAGCTCGAGCCAGGATTTCAGAAATGGCATGTCACTAAAGCACTTGATACTAAATACTTTGATTATGGATGACAGATTACAGGTGTTGCACGTGCTTGATACACAAAAACAATAAGAACACATAGATGAAAGGTGAGAATTACGGTTCACTTAATTAATGCATACATTATTCACATTTTTTTCAGCATTAATTTTCCAAACGGAGGAAAAAACTTTTAAAACCCCAGAACAGCAACATCCAGATTTGTAGTCGAGTCCCTGCAAGTCCTTTCACAAGTCCTTTCGCAAATCCAGTCAGAAGTCCTTTCATGAAGCTGGTCACAAGTAACTGGATGAACAATGACAAAGGAATGCCTTTCTCAAAGCTCATTTGAATAGCTTGTGATTGGAATTAGGACTGGAGGGTTGTGATGGACTCGACTACATCCCTGGCAACATCCCAGCTGAACTAAACTCAGATACTGGAAAGTAGCACACAGGATTTTGCAAACAATAAACTGAAAACAAATCTCCAACAATATTTTTTTGGGATAACGCATCATAACAAATTACACATGTGGTTGCAAGAGAGAACCACACTTTTTTTCTTCTAAATGTTAACAAGTGTCATTTTAGAGCTGTAAAGAAAAGCAGGTGCCCTGTTTGGGATAATTGATTGTACCGAGTTTCCCCGGTACTCAGCAAGTTTCGACTTGAAAGTTTGACACCAAGGTCAAATTGGTTACATTCCAGAAAGAGTTGCTTTCAGATCACATGATTTGACAAACAACTTCTGCAATAAACCCACAGAGAAAAATGATAAATTTGTACAGTTTATATTACAAAAGGCTGGCGACGTCCGTGCCGGTTAGCTCATCATGTCCGCACTGCTTACGGAGGCAACTACTGACGAGGAGTTGTTCGTGGTCTTCAGGGAGTCGTTGACATCGCGCCGGAATACAGACAGGTTCTGGGTAAATCTGAAAGAACAAGGACAAGACCTGATCAAGAAAAGCAAGATGCCTGCTGAAACCAAGTATAAGTTAACCCCTTGAAACCGGGCATACCGGGTATTTCATGGGGGCGCCGGGGTGCCAGGCCGGGTTTTGCAGCCAAGCGAAACAGAAACAAGAAGCTTGTGCAGCCAAGCATAACGTACACAATACCCCAATAATTGATTGAAAATTCAGAAATTGGCAGTGCTAATTCCACTAAAAGTTGTAGATACTTGAGCCCCATGAATCGCCCCGGGGTACTCGACACGTCAGATGAAGAAACGAGGAATCTGTCTACCTGTCTCGGTTCTTTGATCTAAGGTTGGCCTCAATGCCGTCCATCAAGTTCTTGAAGCACATGCGCATGTCTTCTTGCTTCTCCACTGGCTGGGCACTTATGATGCTCTCTCGCAACTCTGTGAAGTACTGCAAATCAAGATTTTTAATGCAATTTGAATTACAAAATAGTTGTTACTGTTACAATACTTAATAGATCACGAGGGAGACACACTGGAGTAAAAGTAAGGGTATGTATTACAGGGATTGTGGACAAACTAATGTTTCATTTAATTTTCAATTTTCTTAAGAGTAAAATAATTGTTTTTTTGGGGGGGAGGTGTCAAAGAAAAGCGTGGCTACCTCCCAATATCTCTTCCAATTTGGTGGCAGCAGACATACCGGTCCTTTTCTGTTGTTCTCATCAGTCATGCGCATCTTCAGAACTACGCGCACATGCTCAGAACGAGCAAAAAGGACCGGTACACCTAATGCCACTAGCGTCTCAAAAGTCTCAAGTCAGTTAAACAATTAAAATATTGTTTCTATTCCATAGTTAGGTTTTTCTCCAACATATCTAGGATATTTTGTGGTGTACTCACATCTTCATTCAGAAGTACGAGTCCCAGTAAGGGTCTGGACATTGACCACTGGTTACGACAATCCTCAAACATGATGATATTCAGTACGGTTGACAACATCTGAAATAATACACAAGTGAAATTGTTTTTCAAAGAGTGGCTGCAACGTACATCGTATCAAAAAAGAATTTTTCTGGGGTATGCCTAAAAAAAGGGATAATCTGTTTATTTTTGGTTACTTTTTTATTGGTATTTACTAATGGATGAGGTCGCTGTTGTACTACAATGCTGCGATGTGATCGGGGGTACTTGCAGTACTCATTCAAGAAAAAGAAAATTGTGCGAGTTTGGTCAAAGTTTGGACATTTTGAATACATTTATTTCCAATTTACATACAAAAATCCTGACGATTCCATTGTCTTTTGTTCCTCATACCTGTTGTAATATCGCTGGAGGTACCACCATGATTCTAGGGAAGGTGTCGTTTTCCTTCTTAGATTTCTTGCCAGTGGACTTGGATATCCTCTTGAAGAGGTAAGTGACGATTGAGTCCAACGTGGCACAACATCCCGTACAGACAACGGTGTCTGCAACACCCACAAAAAAAAAATATGTTGAAACCCCTCAGTTTATTTGTTGAGATTTTGAGAGTTTAAACAGTTGATTTTTGACCACAAATATCCACCTGTAACTTCCTAAGGGCAACCTTTCATTAGCTAATAGAAAGAAGCTAAATAAATCAATTCTTTTTTATTCTTCTTTTTTTCTATATTGCATCACGGTGACCTTGACCTTTAACCCTGTGACCTCAAATCAAATAAAAAAAATATTTTCCTATTTAGGAAAACCATTCACCCAAGTTTCTTTAAAAATAAGAAGTCACTCTATGATCTGGAAACCAAAAGGACTTCTTTTTCTAATTTTCCGACACTTTTTTTTTCACGTCCATTTAAAATTTCCAGGCTACATTAACCCTAACCCTCCAGGGTATTTTGGCTAGAAACCCTGCCAGATGCATCAGATTGCATACTTTGTCACATTGACTTGTGTGGAGAGTGCAGCAAGGTCAAGCTGTCACCACAGATGCACTGTGCTGCGTCTGGCAGGGTTAGGGTTAATGATAACTAACACAAAAATCTCCAAACATCTTTATATTTAATTTCAATATTTTGAAAATGTTTGCGGTTTATTTATTCCAATTTTACAACACTACATGGAAAACTCAATCTTTGTTTGACACAACAAGAGTCCCGCACATACCTAATGCTGTAAGACCTTCGGATATTGAGGAGAGAATGTGAAGAAATACTTGGGGCTCCAGTCCACTCAGGAAGCCCATATGGTCCTTGGCTAGGCTCTCCAATAGGCTGTAGTAGTTCAGACTCAGCTTGGGATAATCCTGTTGAGATATCCGGCCAGTGTTCAGAATCATTACATATTTAAGGGGACTGTTAGCTAAGCAGACTACTTTTTTTGTTTTAAAGTTTCTTTAATGTATTATCACCAATATATTGTCTTCAGAATTTACAAGAAAAAACACTGTCCGCAAATCCGCTGTTGCCATGGTAATGGCGGCCATATTGGATTTCAGTACAATTACTTTATAATCAAGTTTTATGGGAAAGTAAAACATCCTTTTTACATACAATCAACTGTAATTTAAAGATTAAAACATTATCTAAGTTAGTACAGAGCCCCTTTTCACAAAATCTATACTTTAAAGGAGCACCCTATGACGTAACCTCAAAAAACACAACATTCTTAGCAATTTGCTTAGCAAACAGTCCCCTTAAAGCCAGAGGATAGAATTTGTTTCAGGAATGATGTAAAAAGTAAGGGCAATTTGTTTGACCTTCACAGTGTGTATTGTTACTGAGCTCTGTACACTCGGTGCTTTCAGAGAGCCAATGGAAACAAAATCATAGGGTTACTTAGGTGGGATTCGAAGCAAGGACCTCCTGCTTTCGAGTGCAGACATCTTAACCCCTTGACCAGCAAACTTTGTAGGATTGACTAGCCGTCTGTACTAGTAAGCAGAGGTCTTGGGTTCGAGTTCTACCTAAAACTAGCACCCCCCCCCCCAATTTCTATTTTAAGAGGACAGGTCAAGGAATAGAGGCCATCACCCTGAGCGCTCATCACAGAGGGAGATTTATTGCCATTCATAAATTTCTTTTTTTAGGGATGCAAGTGTGGTTCCTGCCTAGAGCCTGAAAATAAGGCAAGGGAAGAGATATTATACATGCCAAGGCTTGAAATTACCCCAACATTTGACAAAAAAAGCCTGAAGGTAGACATTTTGCCTAAAAACTGGCATTACTGCTTCTAATAAATATATAAACCTTTCTTCTCTGTCCGACTGGCAACTCCACACTTGCCTTCAACACCGACTTACCAGCAAATCACTGAGGGGTATTGACAGCAGCAACTTGACAAACATCTGCAGCACTTCTTCCAAGGAGGTGTCCCCGTACAGCTGGAACACCCCAAAGTTGACATAGCTCCCCGACAAGACTGCCTTCAGCATCCCAAAACAGATGGACACGCCCTTCAGCTTGAGGTCAAAGGTCAAGGAAAGACTGCTCCCTGATAGATTAGAATCCTGCTCTTCATTCACACGAGGAGAGGCAGTAGGCATCAGATTTCATAGATATTGTTTGGTTTTCCGTTTGAACATAAAAGCTCTAATCAAAATATAGCGTCGAGGATGGTATGTAGGTCAAATGCTGTGAAAACTGTTTTCAATTTTCTGCCTCATTTTGAAATTCCTGTCCCAGATTTTCACTCAAAACGTGTCTTATTTTAAAGGGACGCTGTCTCGGATGTCCCCAACTGAGTGCATAAACCTCAAAAGCATAAACCTTAACCTTGTTAAGGCTAAAAGAATTGTATTTAGTAGAATATGAACTCGCCTTAAAAATGTGTTGTTTTTCGGAAATAAATCTGCTCATCTATCTGCTTTTCTCCCTCTTCTATTCTACAATCCTCATCTCAATAAGCCTTTTGCGAGTGACCCGTACTTTGACCCCGCTGCGTAGTGATTGTTGCCACGACACGTGATTCGGGGCAAGCTTTCTCGCATACGCGCGTGCCGACACAATGTCAATGCATATATCGCATACGTGTCCACTTGCCGTGATCGAAGTACATGTACGCGATTCATACGTTTCTTGTCACTTTAAAACGATAAATTTCCACGCAGATTTTGTCAGACTCTAGTACTGGTTATTGTTAGAATCTAGACATTAACATAAAATACGAAGTTTGTGGGATTTAGTGCTTGAGAATGCCTGCGAAGAAGCACTGTTCTTACGGAACATGCAAGAGCGACTCGCGCTTTTCGGACCGTCTCCACATGAATGGCGTTTGTGGCTACCCTTTCCGAAGCCGAAGTCAAACCGTGAGAAGTGTCTCCGTTGGATAAAAAACTGCTCCAGAAAAGACTTTTCGGCGGAGAATGTAACTTACAATACTTACATTTGCTCCAAACATTTCGTCGGTGGCAATGGGCCAACAGATGACTACACCGACCCAATACCAGCTTCGACATCTAGCGCGGTGGAGATAAACAATTTTGTTTTTGTTTTTATTGGGAGGGGGCGTAATCATACATGCAGACTATGTGTTACGATGTTGAGTCAATGTGATGGAACTTTTTGTTTCAGGGCCTTGGTTAACCGATTGTTAATTTTGGTTGAACTTCTTATTCTTTACAAGATGAAGTGCTTTTTAAATTTTGAAAATAGCAAGAAAGAACCTGTGTGTGCAGGCAAAATTCAAGGAATGATCAGATTATCTTATTTTGTTGATCATCTCAGGAAATAGCCGCAGTGAGTCAAAGTTCGTTTAGGGGGTAGGGAGGGTGGGGGTTGTTAAAGACATCAACAAAATCTCTCTTTCCATTCTTTTTCTATTTGTGGGAAAGGTTGGAGGAAGAAAGATTCTGTTGAGCAAGGTCTCATTATCAGTTTTTACGTAAGTGACTGGTCTTGCAGACGAATAGGTTGGTGGGTATGCCAGCCGTGTGGGTGTGTGACTGACCCACCCAAAGCGTAATTTCTTTCTTTTTTAAAAAGTGGAATACGCTTCGAGGGAGTCAGTTTTAGCCACCATTTCTGCAAGATGACAGTCCTGGTATGTGCTGGCTACGTTAGAAGAATAATCAGTGGATTCTTTGATGGATCATTCCAACAAGTAGCCGCAGCGAGTCCGAACTTATCTGAGGGAGGGGGGGGGGGGGGGATTTGTAAAGGCATCAACAAAATCTCTCTTTCCATTCCTTATGTATTTGTGTGAAAGGTTGGATGAAGAAAGATTCTGTAGAGCAAGGTCTCATTATCGGTTTTTACGTAAGTGACTGGTCTTGCAGAAATTGTTTTTGTATATTTACGAATAAGTTTTCGCCGGTCGTAATCCGCTCGAAAACAAATCAAATAATTGAAGACATCGTATAGTCCGAAATCTGGTATATTCGAGAAATCCTTCGTGAATCCAGGAAGATTAAATGGGTCGGAAAATGTGCAGCCAGCGTCTTTCAATCTTTTGTCAAGTTGGGGCTTGAACGATTCGGGTCGGTTGTCAATTTCAGATTGGCCACGCACTTGCACAGTTCAACCAGTTCTTTCTTCAGGTAACCCGTTATTGAAACCCCTCTCTCTTGAAGAAATGTCTGCAGTTTCTTCACGTTCCAACCTTCGAAGTTGTTATCCATTAAAGAAACTATAATTGCTAAAAATAGGCCGCGTTTCGAGAAGAACATACAACATGTACTGTAACAATTCGAGCAGTTCTTGTGTTTTAGAGTGGTGACAATCTCTATCGTGCGCTGTTTCACCCAGCGGTAGTTCCAGATACCAGACAGGGAAACCACCACTGGCCGTGCGTCGCCACGTTGCGGCTTGCCCCGAATCACGTGGTCTAGCAACAACGGTACTGACGTGCATAATAATGATCAGTCTGGCAACGACCGGCGCACGCTGTACATCTTAGATTGAGCGAAGACGGGGTACAAGGATCTATGCAAATCAACGCGCAAAAGGCATATTGGCTACTTGCTTTAACGTGGACAATTTGCATTAAAAGAGGGATTCAAATACACTAATAAAATTGAAATTTTTCACTTTAAAACAGGGCAAGGGTTTCTTGCACTTCGGCGTCTAGGCTTCTTAGCAAAAGGATATTTCATGGCGTAAACTCGGTCCTTCGGAATGTCAGCTCCTATCGTTAGCATTCTTGACCCTGTTAAGAGAACAATGACATATCAGCTGAAACTTTGGGTATTCACTGACGGGAGACGTCGGGGTGTTGCAGCGGTTCTGGCAGCCAAATCGAACCGCTACAATGTGTTTGTGCAGTCAAGCATGACATACACAATAATCCAACAATGGATTGAAACTCCACAAACAGCGACCAATGACGTCATCCGGCCTGGTGACACTTTTTTTTGCGCCATATGGCGTCATCCGTATGCAAGGGGTTAAATGCCTCCGTTTCATCATTTTCAGCAGTCCAAAATCAAACAACCGAATAATTATCCTTTGCTCAGTATGTAGTGCTGATACCAAGTTTTTTCACTTGGCTATTTCGGTTTATATAAATGGGTTTCAATCAGGGGACCATTTTTTTTAATGTGCATTTTTTGGCACCTTTCTGCAGGTGTTGACAACATCGCAATGCATTATGGGTTGATCAATATAAAAAAAACTAAGTTGAATTACCGGGACACATTTCTCCTGTATATGTTAATTAATAAACCTTCTACTAATCCCTACATTTGAAGCCTAGAACAAGTCTAATAATGCAATGCCAGTAATTGCCTCTCCTTTGGCAAACTCTTGGTGGCGCACCGCACTGAGGATCACCCCGAAGTGACTTTGAAAATTCAGGGACCCACCATACGCCACAAACATCTTGCTGATCTCTCGGAAGAGTAGGATTCCGTTCGGCGACGAGACGTGAAAGTGTAACCTCTCGGACCGGTCCTGCACCAACTCCATCATCAGCTTAAGGATAGGGGTCGTCACGATGGGTTCGTGGTACCACAGCTCAATGGCACGCTGAAGGATCGGGGTGTAGGCAGGGTATCTAGGGAGAAAGTGCTAAGGAGAATTCTCTTTTTTGTGTAGAACTGCGGCTATTTTTACATAATAATGAACCAGGGATGTATGAGGTTCATGTCCAGAGCAACGAAAGTCTGAATATATATGACAAGACCTAAACTTCACCGAACATTTCGTTATTGTAAAGAAAAAAACGTGAAGTCAGGCTTTCGCCCAAGAACTTACATCCTCAATGAATAGTTATATAGCACCAATTCACAATGTCCATTTATACAATTAACAACCGAAAAATTTAAATAATATACTGAATTATACTACAAAAGTATCTATCTTAAACGAACGATAACCAAGATAACCAAGATAGACAGAAATGCAATTTTATGAACATAAAAATCATCCTCACTGTACAAAAATATGCTAGTTTCATATCTTACACAATCGAACAGCTCCTAAGCACAGAAATAATTTGCTTTGTAAAACAGACTACCAGCTAAAATACATGTGATGTGTATTGCCTGTGACTGGTTCACTCTCAAATTATGTTTAGCGCGTGAACTTGTCAAGCAATATTTTCTCCTTGGCAACTTCTGGAAATTGAGCACTGATATATCACTGAAATACATGAAGTTTTTTTTTTCTGACAAAGGATACATCCACTCGAACAGCATTAAGAAGCTGGGCTTGTTGTTGAAGGCAAATGCAATACCCCGGAGATCTCTTGCCAAACCGATTAGCGTTCTCTGCAGAGTTTAAAGACGAGAACATAAATTATTAAAGAGGAAGTTCAGTGGTGAGAGAAGTCTGCGTCATTTTTCATTTTTATATAGAATGCATATTGTAAAATCAAGCAAATTATTTCTGCCATGAAATACCAAAAGAGTGACTTTTGGGAGCTATTTTTATCAAGTCTCCTCTAGCCCGCTGGTGCCATTTGTCTAAAAGTCGTCGCTGCGGGCAGCAAACAATTTGATGTCACAGGACGCACTCCCCTTTTGTGTCTAGTGCTAGATACAAAAGGGGAGTTCGTCCAATGACATCAATTTGTTTGCTGCCCGCAGCGACGACTTTTAGACAAATGGCACCAGCGGGCTAGAGGGGACTTGATAAAAATAGCTCTCAAAAATGTGTATTTTGTTTGATTTTACAATACGCAATTTACTTAAAAATGAAAAATGACGCAGACTTCTCTCAGCAATCAACATCATCTTTAAGATTGTAACAATCACTGGAGCAACCGACAATCCAACATCGGGTGTCAGAGGTGAGGGGAAGAGGGGGGGGAAAGAAACAATTTAAAAAAATTTTGTCAAACAGGATGACGTTTTATACCTTGGTCTCCGCTTCATTCCAAACGGCTGCCTTGTTGGCGCTTGCCAACTGCGCTCCGACAAACTCAAATGCAGACGTGATGGGCATCATGAAAGTCTCGAACCGATCTTCATCTTCACCGAGATCTACCATGAGCAGTCTCCCGAGGGCGGTGTAGAACGTCGTCCGACATCGCATGTCGCTGACCGAGAATGTACCGTTGATGCCCAAGAAGGGAAAGTGATCGCTCTGAAACATTTGACGTCAAAAAAATACTAATCTTGCTGCTCAAAAGAAGCAAAAATCCAGACACGGATTTGAATGTAAGGCCCTCAGCTTAATTTGCTAAATACCAGACATAAATCCTTAAAACCAAGAATTTGAGGAACGCTGAAAAAGAGCTGATGGCGAGATAAGGTATCAACAAACAGTGTGGAAAGTATTTCTCAATATTTAAGGTACACAGTCATTGGTTCTCAAAATCTGGTTGAAGCCTCGAGTTTTTCAAGTCCCATCACCCTTGAATACATGTCTGTAGCCAAGGAGTGAGTTTAAGCAAGGAGCATTGGTGGGTTGACCTGTGGTTGATTCGTGATGTAACTTACTCCTGCATAATGCCATCCAAGCATCAACGGCAACTGTTGTGTCACTTGTAAAAATTTGACACGACATATTCTGACGTGTTGCTATTGATACCCTGCGCAACCATATCTTGTAGGCTGGTTCCGGATGGTCAGTTATACTGGTCCAGGGAGCGTTAGTCCAACTCTTGTCAACATTGGTTACTAACCCCCTCTGGCAAGCTGTCATATTCTCTGGATTAAGTACGCGCAAGAATGCACGTATATACGACAACCAGCCAGGTAGACTTTTTTCAAACTGCAGCCATGGCCGTCGTCCGTACTCAAGAGGTTAATCCGTCTTGCCTGAATTTGTTCGAAATACAAATCCATCATAAAATCCATGCAACCATGGGAACACTTTAACAACCAAATTAACAAAGTTTTGAATGCAGGCTACTCGCGTCAATAAGTAAAAAGTGAACTTTGACCTTACCGTGTGGTTACTAAGCATGAACTGAACCGCCTCCAGTTTGACGAGTTTGCGCACGCTGCTGTAACCCACAGAGAGCTCGCTCAGAAACTTCAACGTCTTGGCAATGATTGGCTCGCTCCGACCCCAGTATTTCAGGTTGGTTATGCTGTGAGGCCAAAAATTAATTTTTCTTTCATCTCATACATATTCATGTGGTGATTCAATTTTTTTTTGTATTTGTCCAAAAGAGAAATATGCTATTTAATTTCCGAGATGATGTGCTTCACAGCTCATACAGCTGACATCGAATGTCTAATGTACACGGCTCTGGATATAAGGGATGTCGTAAGTGATGTTTTTACCACCAAAAGCATCAAGCCCAAAAGGCCAGGGGACACGTCCAATCACTTCTTTTTCTGCTCTAAGTCTTGAAAAATTCCTAAAACAAAAAATCTTGATATCTTACGAATTAATCATCGTTCCAGAACCATTTACGGCATTTTTCCCTTGATCTCTGTGAATCTGGATTGAACATAAAGACTGTGGGCTACACTTACATTTTTCCAATGAATACGCTCAGCACGGTAGACTCGTCCTGAAGCCCCAGCACTTGTGATAATGTTCTGTACAACTGTGTACACACACAAACAAAATGACAGGAAAATTCAGCTTTCAAAAACAGTACATTCAAAGAAAAAGAAAAAAAGAATTAAAAATGAATTTTGTTGGCAATTACCTTGGATGACTTTTGGACCTGATTGCCCAAGTAGATCTTTGTGAAATGTTCAAAGAAGCTCAGCATGGCCAAGTCTAGCTTCTCACAGCCGCCCTGGGCCAGTTTAGCATCCGTCAAGTTCATCAGCTGCAAGACTCTGCATCGAAAAATACATCAAATATTTGACCATACACAAATCAAGTTAAATAATTCCGAGACTTTCCCAAGAACTCAGACAAAATGAGTGACTTCCCTAAAAATGAGTTTCATTGTACAGTTTACAAATATAGTTGTTCTCTGCACAATCTAGACGAAGCTCATACCCCATTTTGTTTCTCAAAAAGTCAACAATTCAAACATGGACAAAACTACAACACTAACTCCTGGGTCAGAGGTCATGGAGTTGCCAAGCAGAAAATATTGCTTAACAAATTGAAATACTAAGCAAAATTTAGTTGAGGACCGGTCACAAGCAATACCCACCACACAGTATTTTGGCCAGTAACCTGTTCCTGCTCAGCAAATCTTATGTGCTTAGCAGCTCCATGAACTTTGACCTGGCGACTTTTCAACCTGGTTCACCAAACGAAAAATGCTTCCAACTCATAAGAGACCAGTTTCTTTTTTTTTAAACTCCCAATGCCCGTGAGGTTCCCCCATTCACCTGCAGACGAGCTGTCCATCTAGCGCGTCATGCTCCTCAGCGCTAGTGAAGGACACCCTCCCACCAATCTGAGCACCAATTATGAGCACCAACCATGTCAACCGACCTGACAAACGTATGAGGTAGAAACAAGGTGTGAGTGTTAAATATGTTATTTTTTTTTAAACTGAAATCACCCAACGCAAGGCGAAAAGCTACTTTAGGTAAAGGGTTGCGATTAGAGGTGGTAGGGTTGGCCACATTTTGAATTGCAGCCCTATGACCCTTACGGTTTCCCAGGGGCAAGATATAAATAGAGGATAATTCTTCTTGAGAAATTATCTCAATAAGCCAGTTCGGTATCTCAAAGGTAAAAGGTTATTTGGGATAAAATTGATGACGTAATGTCACGGCATGTTACGCGAACGCCCATTCTGATTGAATTTAACATGTGCGCGTTGTGCGACCACCTTGCGCGTTGTGCGACCACCTTGCGTGTTCACACACGCGCGTTAGATCACGCGGGTCATTCAGGATAAAATGTCATTGTGCACATGCACAGTTGAAATACCAAACTGGTTTATTTTCAGACCTATAGACCCTTGCGTGGGTAACTTCCACCGTCAGTGAGACCAAATCCCCTCTGGAATCGGAATTGCCATTCTATTTTTTGAGGAGTCGACTCCTTGAAGCAGCCAGTTCCTGCTTCCTTGGAATCTGATGATTCTGAAATTCGCCGACTCCAAAAAATTATTTAAAGATTGCAGATTTCATGAAAAAAAAAACCAACAAGACACTGAGCTGTTTCATCTCTTAAATCAATCACGATGCCATTGGGATTCAACGACTGCGGACACCCGTTTTGTGCATTAAATACGAAGTCGATTCCAAATGGAGTTGTAGTTCATGCATGTCGACTACATAAATATTAAAGTCACATTGAAGCCGTGACAAACATGATATCAGTGGTGCGATATCAGTGGTGCAACACGGCGTTTTCAACTCACAGCTACTCGACATGGCAAAGAGCAATCTGGGGCACTTCAACAGACACTTTTGTCATTTTTTGGCTGAAATATTTCATATCCACAAGGTGATGAGTTTGCTTTTTTAATTTGGTTTTTTTTCTTCAATTTTTAAAAATATTAGTGTAATTTTTCTTTGAGAAAAGTGAAGAGGGAAAAGAAAAGTATCACAGATCCAGATGAGCAGAATTAAGATCTCTCTTGAAGGAGAGTAGATCTAAGATAAAGGAAAGCATGCCACAGGTAACGAGTTCACAAAGACACCAAGCATTAACCCCATGCGTACGAATAACGCCAAATGGCGCCAAAAAAAAAGTTGCCACCAGGCCGGATGACGTCTGTACATGCCATTTTCTGCATTTTCAATCCATTGTTGGATTATTGTGTATGTTACGCTTGGCTGCACAATCGTCTTGTTTCCGTTTCGCTTGGCTGCACAGGCCGCTCCGGCACCCCGGCGCCTCACTATCAATAACCGTACTCAAGGGGTTAAAAAAGCTTCTTGTGTTTACACCTGAAAATAAAAACCTGACAACATTCACCCATTTTGGAAATCGTTCCAACACCCAACAAAGCTCAGAATTTCCCTGCATGAAGTACAGACTTAAAAAAAAAAATATCCATAGTTCACAAAAAGCTCTGGATATTTACAGCCGCAATGCCGCAAACATTTTGACAGTGTGCATAGGAGTAAAAGTCCAAACAGAAACCAGAAATTTTGTGAGAATAGTAACACCGATAGTTTTCATGTCTTACCCTCTTGGGTAGCCAGCTCAAACCCTGTTGAGTTGGTTCCTATCAGCTCTTGGTATTTCTGAGCCGAGGCGTCAAACAGCTGGAACAGTAGCGTGCAGGTTTTCTCGTACTCACAGCGGCCGATCGTAGACAACTGATGACAAATAAAAAGAACTGTGCAGTCAGAAGTGTATTCGGTAGGAGCGTCAGTCGATGTCTTTTGCTTAGTCAGGTTTGTCGCTAGCTTTAATTTCGGATCAGTAATTTATCAGCAGTAGACGACATTAATCGGATCGAGCTTGAAATTTTCAAGAGTCGTGCGTGGTGTGTGGAATGTTGCAACCTCTTTGTCTAGTATAACAGACTCAAGATCTTGGTGATGCTACAGATTGTGGGTTCGAGTTCAGCAGGGGGGTCATGGTGCTTGTTTCCTTGGGCAAGACACTTCGTCACAAGTTCCTTCTCTCCATCCAGGAGTAAATGTATTTGATAAGCCCATGCGCCCTTAACTTGCAGACGGGGCTTTATACTCCCCAGGGAGCTGAGGTTTCAGGAATGATTGATGGGCCTGATGAGCAGGGGTAAAAATGTAGTGCCTTGGGCAGAGTGTTTACAGTGGTAATGCATCACGGTAATGAAATTACCGTTTGCATAAGATCTACCGCAACTGCCTGTGCATTACACTTTTCGACCGATGCTGCTAGCATGCATTCTACAGGCGTGCAGGTATAGACTAAAACCTCCTGTGTATTAATATACTCCGGAGAGCACACATTTCATCGGTCATCCTCGACTTCAAGGATGGAGACCATTGCTACCTGATCTAGCTGTTGCTGGACCATCCCTTTGTCCTCGAGTGGATCCTCCAGACCGTCCCTCAGGATGGCGCTGACCGCCTCCAGTCTGGACGTGATGTAAGCCTTGGTCACCTCCGGGGTGTACACCTCTAGTAGGTGGGGCTCGGTTGCCTTGACGTAGGGCACCGAGGCCACCATGCGCTGCCACAGTGTCAGCAGGTAGTGAATACTGTTGGGGGCAAACTGCCAGACCTGGGGGCATAATGGGGGGACGATTTTTGGATGATTAGGACGCAAGGTTTGTTGGTGTAGTGGTGTGATTGGGTTCCCACAGAAATCTGAAAACCAAATTCCAGGACTTTTCCAGGACTTTCCAGGACTAAAATATGACAATTTCCATGACATTTAACGTCATTTTGCAGAGAAAAGTTGTGTGGTATTATGATACTGATGAACCGCTGAGGTCTGTGAATACAGTATAGAAAATTAGACTGCCATAGTCACTACTATAGACTGACAAGGATACAGCCTGTAAATTTATCATTATTCCGTTATCACATCAAAAGCGGCCCATCAAAAATAACCCTTGCATGATTTTGATTTTCATGACTTTTCCATGACTTTCCAGGGCAACTTTTTTTTCAAGGATTTTCCATGACGTGGGAACCCTTGTGAAGAATTTTACCCTGACCCGCTGTATCCGGCAATATAGACCTTTTACGTAGCAGCCATCTTTGAGGTATATCTTTGTCATTCACATGATGTAACAATGTAAGTATGTTGGTCCAATCATTATTTCTTTCCCAGAGTTGTAAAAACTTGAGCTGGCTTTCCATGAGTGACTTTTAAGACCCATTTTGTCCATTGCATTTTTAGCTTCAACAATGTTACATTTTAGCTTCTACATGCTTATCACACTGACCTGTAAGCTTGTGATTGTGAACTTTGCAATTAGTGCGATGACCTCCGAGTAGTCGTCCACTTTGACCAGCTCCCCTAGCTGGTAGTTGGACTTGAGTCTTGCCAGCAGCCGACAGAACTCGTGGTAGTTATTGGCGCCAGACAGGCTCTGTTGGGCAGACGAAAAAGTAAGGAACAGTACAATAACAAGGAATTGGCGTCGGGGGATGATGGAAATTTAAATAAGTTACTCGAGCGCAACTCAAACCCACGACCTAGTGTTTATGGGTCATTCCACCAGGTTGGGACACAGTGTGTGACATTTATCCATATCTTTAAAAGTACTATTACATTTGATTCAGTTATTTCATGTAACATCAGTCTTTGGGTGGGAAATATTTTAGAAAGTTTTAAATCATGTAAATTATATTTTACCAAAAATATAATTTAAAAAATGTGTCAGTTTGACATAACCAGTTTGACGTAACAGGACACGTCCATATTTCCATTTTTGTGTTTTTTCAACACTTTAAATATAAATATGGGAAATTCACCATGTGTACTAATTAAAAGATATACTATGCAACACAAGAACACTTTCTTTATGGTAGTCAGTGTCCAAATATAGCAGAGACAGCAAAAACAGACGTGAGAGTGGACGTAACATGGACACTGTGTCCACTGTTACGTCCACACATGCATGTTTTTTTTGTTCTTGCTGTTTCTGAGCTATTTGGACACTGGCAACCATAACAAAACGTGTTTTCTGGTAGCACTGAGTGTCTTTTAGTTAGTACATATAGTAAGTTGCATAATTATTTATTTCATGACAAATTTCTTTTTTTTTACGCCATATGGCGTCTTTCGTATGCAAGGGGTTAAAAGGGTTCCCCACACTTAATATTAGGAAGTTGTATCATATAACATTTTACTCATAACTTGGAAGCATGTCAGTAACACAATAATAAATATTACTTGGGCAACATACTAAAGGAAGTAAGAAATGAAAGTCTGCCACTAATATTTACCACAAAAAACACAGACAGCCGGCTAAAGCACCAACAACATTGAACCACTTACCTGTGGCGTTTCTAAGATGCCTCTTACACCGTTGACAAGATGCGATAGGAACTTGGCCCTTTCTGCATTGTTGAATAACGATCGTCGGACTGACGCTATTTGCACCAGACATGTCAGCGCCTGAGAGACAAAAAAATGACACCTTTAACAAGGAAATCAAACAATTTAACTCTGTTGCTCCCCAAGGGAATTTTCTGGAACTTCGGAGTTAAACGTTACACCTGTCGTTATGAACAACAGTTCAACATATATTTAGCATTTTGTTGGGCAAATGTAGAATCTGGTTTTTACAGTGTGAAATTTTTTGGTTTTTGTTGTTGTGTTGTTTGTATTTTTTGGGAGGGGTGGGGGTTGGGATGGGGTTGGGATGAGATGGGATTGGGGTGGGGGTGGTGTGGGGGTGGTGTGGGGGTGGGTGGTGTGGGGATGGGGGGTAGCGGGGGTGGGGGGTAGCGGGGGTGGGGGGTAGCGGGGTCGGGGTGGTGTGGGAGGGGGGATAGCGGGGTGGGGGTGGTGTGGGATAGCAGGGTGGGGATGGGAGGGTTTTTGATCCTATGGGGAGAGGGGATATATCCTTCTTCCCCCACTCCCCTCCCCCCTTCTCCCCTCCGTCTCCTCCCCTCTCCCCACTGAGATTTACGAATATGAGCATGATACGCCGACGTCACCACGGACCACCTGGTTTTAAGAAACTGTCCTTGACTTACCAATGGCGCAAGGTTTGGAGGAAGAGACTTGTACAGATTGAAGAACAGATCAACCGTGCTGAAATCAAGGAAAGCTGTCGGAGAGAGATTGACAAGGAAATCGAGACATGTTATCAATGGGATCTTCGATTTATAAGACCGACATTTTGAAAGGTGAATTTCCTTCATGTAAATCATATGTCTAATTACATTTTTTATAATATTTGGCTTCACATGGAATTTGAAATATCACAGAAACACAAATATGAAAAATGCGATGCATGGTTGGGAAATAAAGACACTGCTTACCGCGACGCTGAACACACACAGAGAGTGGGTTTGTACACAACTGCAGACACAGGGGCGTGGCAAGCCTTCATTTCACAGCCAGAAATGCTACTTTTTGTGGGCGGGGCATGCCCCATGACCTTTTCTGCCCCAAGTTTCGATAAATTCATAAAACATCAAAATCTTTTTTGTTTATGTATTCATCCTCGTTTCTGAACCATTTATAGCATTTTTTTCTTGTATTGATTTCTGTGAACTTTTAAGAAAATTGTCATTTTACCTTCTGGGCAACCGCTAACTGAAACTGGGGTTGTCCGACACTCAAATTTGGTTGTCTAAATGGACAAGCGCCGTTTTAAGTCTCACCTGATCTCCAGCCAGTGGGTATTTGTACGGTGCAGTTGTCGTCGGTCGATTCGTCCGTCGAGGTACCGATGAAGTCAAAGGTCAGACAGTTGTGGGTCAATCGAAGCAGCTGCGTCATGAGTGAATGTTTGTTTTCATCATTGAAGTCGACACCTTCTTTCGAGGCCTGTGTCATAAAAACGAAGAGCAAATGACTCAAGCCGTTACATGAAAATACCAAGTGTAATGTTTATGTTTCGCTTAAAGTTCATTGTCTGTGCTCATTTTAGGGGATCGAATAATTACATTTTCCTTTAGTGATCGCCTTTTTAATAGGGTTTTATGGTGAAAAAGGAGGTTTCTATTTCTCACTGGTAGCTTTACAATATTTTTTTAGGAAAGTCAAAAAATCTGACTGAACTGCATAAGAAACAAAATAGCCTAGCCTAGCCCAGCCTAGCCCAGCCCAGACAGCCCAGCCCAGCCCAGCCCAGCCCAGCCCAGACAGCCCAGCCCAGCCCAGCCCAGCCCAGCCCAGACAGCCCAGCCCAGTCCAGTCAAGAACCACCTCTACGATACCCATTCAAACTGATTACAAGATACTTACCTGCTTAAGAAGATTGCAGGCTAGGCTGAATATTTCAAAGAGGACCGAGTCGCGAAACGAAGAAGCAATCTTCCTGTGTTTGGTGAGTGGTCTGACAGTGTCAGGCTGGAAGAAAAGGCATTCTAGTAAGCACAATGGTCTGCAAGATGGTCCACAGGTCTTCAAGCTGAACGAAAGATTTTCAGCTTAAGCTATTTTCATTAATTGCCGAGCATAAAACAAGCCAAAAAAGTCTGAGCCAAAAAACTTGGTAAATAAATTGTGTGAATTTTCAAGTCTTAGTATTTCTTTGATTCTAGAGCCTCGCTGCATTTTTTAGGTTCCTTATTTACATGTAACCTTGGATGACATTTCAGTGAAGGGGGGGGGGGGGGGATTTAGTTGGTTTTTTTACATTAAAGGTGACACCATACCTGGTTCATTTCATTAACTAGCTGTGACATCAACTGAACACCGATGACAAAATGGTCCACGGAACCCTGAAAGAGGATGAATAACAATTTAACCAGGCCTCAAGGTGGTGCTACGGTCATGTCGTAAAACTTTGGCCCATCATTGCCTTGGTACCCAATCAAATACAATCACACCTGTGTTAAGTGGCCAAAACAGACAGGTGACCCCATTGTGCGCACTGGATATGCATAATGGTTGCATTCGATTAACTTACACTTAAAACACAGAGTTACACCACGGGGAAGCCACAAAAATGAGGCTAATAAAACGCTGCGGTGTATTCGACTAGGTATTCTGGGAAAATTAAGGTCAAAGGTGGTTTGGGACGGGAACATAAAAAAGTGTAAAATTTTAACACAGGCTCACTGTCGTCTGCTCTGCCGACAAAATCGTGACCATCATGGCCGACATAATTATAAAAATTCACAATTTGCACAGTCTAGTCACCAACTGTTGTCATTGTCAGGAAAATACACTCTTTGCTTTCCAATTTTTGTCACAATCTGTACATTTACTCATGTTGAATTCGAGTTCCCCGCCAGGTTTACATTTTCAGCTAGACGGTGACGTCATTACACCCAGGCAGCCACCAGAGACCCGCTCGCTAGAGCTGGGGTAGTGGTGGTTGACACCGGGGCAGACACGAGTATCACGTGATGACTAATTGAACGGTCTCGTGTAAGTTTCACTTACACGTGTAAGCTAATCGAACGCACCCAATGTATGTTTAGCTGGGAGCCTCATGGGTTGGCCACATAATGCAAGTTGTCTATTCATCAAAATGGCCACAGTAATGAGCGTGACTATCACCATAGATTATTACAATTGTCAATGGAAGTGCTCTTTAAAATGGACAAAATTCAAGGCTATCTCTTTCAGAAAATTGTTTCTTTCCTATAAATATCCCCTCATGATATTCTGAAATGATGTGGAACTATTGGGGGCACGAAATTGTAATCACGGGGTTAATTGCATGCAGGAAATAGCCAACCAACATCATATCCTAGGTAGACAGGAATTTCAACATTTTACCCCACAATTTCCCTGAAAAATCTAAACCCTGACCCCTTTTGCCAAAACGTAATCTTGCATGTCTTGCTGATTTATCCCAGAGGATATCATCACCAGCTATTTTTGTGATTCCAGTAGAAAAAGTGGACATTTGTTTCATATAGGAAAGAGGTCCCAAAACACACTATCACCAAATTCTGCGCAGGTATGAACTTAACTACAAAAAATTCACCATGATGATGAGAGGAAACGAAAAGGGAAGATACGCATTTTGTCGATAGAATTACCTGCAAGAATTTGGAGACATCATCAATAACATCTCGGAACACCCAGTTATCCTTCTCACTGTCAAACCATCCCAGCTTGGTGATACGCGACTGCAACTGCATGTAAAGAGAACAAGGGGACCAGACTTGGATCATGCACCTGCCATCTTGGTTTTTTTTTTTCTACACAAGGCTACGAAAGTCAGAATGAGGCTCTTGGGCTATTTTCTTTCTCTTTTTTAATACTTGTTATGCATTGTGTTGAGATTACAAATGAAAAAAAACATGTAGCCTCAAAAGAGGACACAGCATATTTTTTTTTCTCCCAATATTAGACATAATGCTATCAACTTGACAGTTACTTACATGGATGAGCGCTTGTGTGACAAACGTTGGCAGCTTCGGCCTGCTAGCAAGGTAGTTCAACACATAATTTTCTGAAGAGAAAAAAAATGACACTCGATAAGCATCCAATTTTTTAATTTTTAACAAACCACAAGGGAAACTGCCAGTTTTCCTTGTTCACTTAGATTTTTTTTGTAATTGTTTAAAGATATGATACAGCTTTGGTTATGAATTTTTTTTAGTAATCTCATTCTGGAAGCTTATTGTTTGTAAAGATGATACCAGTACCAATCCTTCTGTTAAATATTTCCGTCTAAATATTTGACAAAATTGTACCTGAAGACGTCCAAAAACACTGAGGATTATTTCGTTTTGCCAAATTAAAATAAACAGATACGTGTATGAATGTGGAAAAAATGCTGTTAAAATGGAATAAGTTTTTACATTTTACATTTTTCACTCGGGGGATATAAAGTACAAACTCTCACAGGCTTGTAATTTCATATACATGTTGAATCCCCCACAGTATAAACACTGCCTACAACTGTCTTGTCAGATCTAACAATGCTGTATCATACAATGTACTAGGCCTGTCCCGAATATACCGAATATTTCAATATTCGATCGTCAACCTAATATTTGAATACCTTTTACCGGTTCAAATATTTGAACAAAAATATTCACGTACAGATATGACTATGATGCTATTTAAATAGAAAAATTACGGCGCTTAGCAGTGTTTTTGTCGACGGTAACTTTTACAGCTATGCGCTAATGCATGAGAAAACTTGATTAGTGAGTATTGAATATTCAAATATTCATAGCCAGTTTTGAATAATCGAATACTAAATTATTCAAAAATGAACAGCCCTATAATGTACCTTCAAATATGCATATCCATGTGCATCTAATTTACTCCACAAAGCCAACAATATGGCAAAAATATTTGTCATATTTGTTAATATACTATACATGTATTATTTCACGTGCAGTCAGCCTTATTTTCAATTTGACAATAAAGTCATGTACTACATGTACGTGTTCACATTACGCTTTATTGATGAAATTGAAACTCAATGTAACAAATGGTTAAGTACAAACTTTCATTGTGCCTTAACATTTAATCATTTGTTTTACATTTCATTTATACTGACCTCTGACCTCCCAAGGAGTTTGACCTCCTACGGAGTCTGACCTCCCAAGGAGACCGGTTTTGATAGCTATTATTTGCTCACCAGTATCCTACCCATTGTATTGTTTGCCTTTGCCATAATGGTTATTTATTTTTGTTGGATTATATTTGTACGTACTTTACAATGTGGTGAAATACATTCATTCATTCATTCATTCATTTACAGGTCAGGGTTGTTTTAGGAACAACAAAGTCATCCAAAGGCTATGCATGCATTCGTATGTACATATGTATACACATTGTCCGCTATCAAAATAGAATAAAGAGAACAGTATTTTCAGTGATGAAATTTCACTGCTATCTGAAATGTACTGGTATTGTGCGGTTTTTGCATTTTGTATTCCCTGGCACCGTGCCAAGAACCCTTGACACTCACCTCACGTAATGTTGCTGGCAACTGCAATGGTTGCTTCACAAAGGCAAAAAGAAACAGTGTATAAAAACATATGCTCATCACTCAACGTGTATCAATTCCACAATGTTAAATTCTGTGAAGTTAAGCTCAATTTATACCACAGCCATATTTTTGTAAGCAATATTATAAAATTCATTTTCTTTTGTTCAGTTGACTGAGCAATGTACATGAAATAAAACAGGAGTTTTTCAATTATTTTTCAAGGACTGTGTTTTGGGAAAAATGCACAGAAACATTTATGGTTTCTGTTAAACCACAACATGGACTGTATGAATTGCACTCATTCAGCGGCCATTTAAACTTTTCACTCTTTTTTTTCCCATCTCCATCAGATTAATTCTTTTCTTGTATCTAAACCAGTCCCTTTACATGAATAAGATCATGTACATGTGATGTGATATTGCGATAAAAAGTTCAATTTTGGCATTTTGTTGTCCATTGTGTAAATATGTGTTAGGAATAAAGATGGAACTAACAGTGTTGAATGAATAAAACTATTATACTGTACTTAAACAAAACCTTCAATTAATCACCATTTGTTTTTTTTAATCATTGTTTTCCAATGTTTTCATTGTGTGTCCTATTCAGGACATGATATGCAAAAATATTTGTAATTAACCCTAACCCCCTAGATGTTTTGGCTGGGATTGAGATGCACCCTCAATCCTTCAAATTCCTCCAACATCCTCCCATAAAAGATTACCATGCATGTAATCTGACAATGGAGAAGTGTACAGTATGCTACATAATGTGATTCATGACGTTCACCACTGTAAGTACATGTACAAGTATTGGGTGAATCCTACTTCAATCCTCCAAAAATCAAACACCAAAAATAGCCATTCAACCTCAATCCTCCAAAAGGTCAAATGTCAACTCACAATACATGAACCACACTGACTTCAAAGGTCACTTTGACTGCAAAGGTCACACATCAAAAGAAAATGCAAAAAATGAAATGTGCATTCAGATGTCAAACAATACAAATTACAAAACAAACTTTATTACGACATTGTAAGCAATACGAAAGTAACAACTGTATTGAAAGTAACAACTGTATTTACGATATTGTAAGCGATGTACTTTTCAAGCCAAACAATGAAAGTGCATGCTGTGTGTGGTTTGAATAAAAGACACGAAAGTATGGGAGAGGACATAAGTATGGGGGAAACGTACAAAGTCTAGGGCTGTCCCGAATATTCAAATATTCGATCATCAACCGCATATTCGAATAGCTTTTTGCTGGTTCGAATATTCGAACAAATACCGTAATTTTCGGAATATAGGCCGCGCGGAGTATAAGCCGCAGCACGCAAAAATCTGCAAATTAAGAATTAAAGTTGGTGTATTAGCCGCACCGGCGTATAAACCGCACCGCGGCGCTGACGACCAACCACAAAAGTCATCGTGCTGCACATGCAATCCTAAAGTGTAAGCAGCGCGCGAACGAGATAGGGCTCCGTGCAAAGAAACGGCGGAAAGAAAAGGCGCGTTGGGGGCAATATCGCCATCGACGCCATCTTACCTGACTTCAAGTGTCTGGTTCCCGCTATGACATTCTTATTGAAAATGCAATTATCGAGAGTCGGCAAACAGACAAAGCAATCCCACCACTGGTACGAGTATCAAATAAACGAGGAGCGCGCGCGGTGCGTAATACTTTTAATACCTCCATGGTAATACCAGCGACGTACCGCCTATTGAAGCGCGGTTGCTGTGTGCTTTTGTGCACGGAGCCCGAAAAACTTTTATAAGTCCTCGAAATTACCAATTAGTCTCTCACGGCAGTGAGCGAAACTTTTAGACATGTGGAAGGTGCCAAGAAACAATGAAAACTGGGCTTACGGCTTGCGTATTTGTTATTTTAACCACTTAGAAAGTAAAGAGTAAGGAATGCGTAGCACTGTTCAATACTTTGCTTTAATATCCTGCAGCACACCCACCGATCAATAATAATAAAAAATGATTCATATTAATAATAACATTGAGTTTGTCGCGGTTTTTCTTTTGCTAGTCAATTTTATCACATTGCTAATCAAATGACAGTATGATTAGCATAATTTGCTAATAATTTTTTGTTCTTATTTCCATTACTGCCTGAACTTGTAAGTTGTATAGTCATGGAGGAAACACGGCCCGTGCCGGGCATGCCGCGCGACGGCATGCGTAATGTTACCGTGCGTTGCGCGCCATCTTTACCGGCCACGTTGCGTTCAAGCCCCGCACGGGCCATTCGGGAAATCACGGTGCGCTATATATCAATGGCGGAAAAAGCGTCAACATTGTCAATCTCTTTTTCTGTCACAGTAAAAATGAGTTTAATCATGATTCATGTCATTCTTGCACTTAATAGCAGACTTGTCGAGTTCAATTTGTCTGGAACGTTTTAATTAATTAAGCGATGCGAGGCATAATTGTCGAATAAATCGCAAACAGAAAACGCTTCGGTTATCACGTGTCCGAGTCATTAATGGCACGTACATCGCAGCACACATGCACTATAGTACATGCACAATGTGAAGGTTTTTACATGGGGCACACGGCCCGTGCTAGCTGGCGCGATCGCTCATCACACGCACGGGCGCGGCAATTACCAGCGCGACCGAAAAGCGCCGTTTTGAAGGATCCGGCAACGGTTTGGTACTGAAAAATTGAGGGCTTTGTTCGGCAAGAAGGGCACAACGGCCAAAGTATTAATGGGGTACAGCACAACTGGCCGTGAATAGTGCATTTTTACAAGGGGCATCACAGCAACTAAAATAATATCGATGGCACTGGCCATCGTGAATTTCGAACCTTGTGTGACTGATTTTCTGATGGTTGCAGATTTAAACCTACTTTTGTAACTTTTCCTTAGCATTTATATCCTCAAGCAATCTTTTTATTTTTATTTTAATACCACTACCATTTGTAATTTCACACAATACTCTGGTAAAAAAGTTGATACAAGTTCAGAAAAATTGCTGGTTTGTTGAGAATATCTCGGGCTACTCCAGGTTCAGCAATATGAAATCTTCAGTTTTGTCAAGCAGCCTCACTACTGTGTGTTTATTTTCAGTGCTTGGGCCCACACTTCCCCTCAAAAAAATCAAAACTCTACCCTCTTCCCACAAAAATTAATCTTGCTGACACATTCATGAGGATATTATTACAGTCTATTTAAGTGGATTTGCATTCTCTCGTAGGAAAGGGGTCCCAAAGTACACCACAAGAAAAGATATCTACTTACTGATGTCTAATCTTTGCTCGAGGGGGAGAACCGTTGACGACCGGCAAATGAGTTTGGTGAGTGTTGTAGCTGCAAGTAGTTGTGCGTAGGCCGACTAAAAAAAAAGATAAAATATGAAAAACAAAATTCTTAAATCAAACACGCATGCAAATGTTTGCTTAACAGGTTAAATAAGGAAACTGCGGTGTCTCTTGGAATTTCAGTCCAGTATTTTCCATATTTTTCATGTTTCTATTAAATGAAATTTACACAATTCTGCACGCAATATGCATACACACTGGAGATCCAAATCTATCAGCACAGCATACATTCTAAATGAAACGCCAAGTATGTCATTTATATGCATGAAATATCTGATTAGGATTTTTTGTCCAGATCTAAAAAATAAACTACCTGTAGTATGTCTTTCCACACACGTGCACATTACAGGTTTAATTGTCTTGCCCAAGGACAAGTATTCTTGTTGTAGATTGACTTTCCCTGAAGCCAGATGCTTGCCAGACAATTATGTACATTGAGGATGTTAGTATGATAATAAATGTTAAATCTCACATAATTTAACAATGCAGTACTTAAATTTTCATCTACATGTAAATGTAGCCTGGTGTACATACCCTAGTACAAATTACTGCAAGCTAGTCAAACTTACCTGCATGTAGAGGGCTACTGAATAAAAAACTACATTCTATCTACATACTCTAAAATTACATTTTTAAATGTATAATCCAGATGGGTAAGAGCAAAACTCATGTAAGATATCTTATTGGGGAACGTGTGACAAACTGAACTTGGGCAAGATCTCTTATTGGGTTGAACATAGACCAGCTAAGTTATAATTTAGAAGAGATTTCTACTGGACAGCCAGGCTAGTAGCTCAAAAACTTTACTAGACCGGATGGTATTTCACATGACCAATGGTCAAAATAAGAATATGCAATGTTTTTCATACCAATGTGCTGTTTGGTTTTTTTCCGGAAAGATTTTACTTTAATACCCCCCCCCCCCCCCTTACCACAAAAATCAGTCAGGAACAGCAAATCTTGGGGAAATAACTATTCATCTGTGTTTCGAATTGTATAAACACTTGGCACAACCTTTAAATTTAAGAATTTTGTTGGGAAATGTTTGTAAAATATAGGGGAAGAAAGTTTTTGTTTTCTGTGTCAGATGTTCTTGGCACAGTGTATGGTCACTCAAAGTGTTCACATACATATGTACATGTTGATTTCTGCCTCATTTTTTACAGATTTTGCCGACACAAATCTTGAAATAACAGGTTGTGCCACATGTTTAGACAGTTGTTATCGAGGAGGGTTGGTTATTTTCTAAGATTTTGCTGTTCTTGATCCATTTTTGTGGGGGGTATTCAAGTAAAATCTTTCCTTTTTTTTCCTGATCTTTTTTGGGGGGAACTACATGTAATAAATGGCCATTCCAGAAAATTGAGAAACGTGTGTCAAACGGGAGTTGGGCAAGATTTCCAATTGGGAAATGTGTGTAAAACTGGAGTTGAGCAAGATCTTTTACTGGGAACCATCGGCATTACTTACGCTGCTTCTCTCCAGCAGCAGTTGGCACTTCCTCAGACAATCCGGTGAGTTGGTGAAGCTGACCAGTGCCTTCTCGGCTTGGGCCCGTTGGTCTGAGTCTGTGGTTTCATATAACTGCTTACACAGCACCTCAAGCTGTGAAATCTGCACGATCAGAATGGCAGAGACGACCAGAGTGCCAAAAAAAAAAAATATCAGTGACAATTAATACTTTTTCATTCAAGGAGTTCTTTTCATTTTTGCAGTCTAAATTAATATAACTTTAAACTCTCAACCATACATGTATCTATAACTTTTTAATGGAACAAATGTTAAAGTAATTTGCCCAATTAATAAAGAAAACATGGCGCAGATTACCATCAAAGGGGAACTTATGGCTTAGGCCTACTTCCTATTAGTTTTGAATGTTAAATGTTTCTCATTTCTGCCCAATCAATTGTTATCCCCACCCCTTTGCTGCCCCACCCCGCACATCAAGATTGCTTTTCTCCATACTCAATGGTGAGGACTTGGTCCTGTGAGTGGAAATGCAAATCTGTCTAATCAAGCCTATATTATTGTAAAGAAGAATGTTTCCCCAGGGGTAGGGGCTCAGAATTTTTTGAAATTATAATCCCCACAAATGGGTGGGGAAAACAAATATGTATGTTTGACCTCAAATTCAGGCCGGTCATGTGTCGGCGATTGTGTAGTGTGGGGCCCTGTTCCCTAGTATAAGGGAACAAAAATCCACTTTTAGGTTATTGGAATTGCCAAACTAGTTAGCGACATTACAAACCAACAGGTATGCCGTAGATAAAGGGCAGGGTTTTAGTTTTAAAGGAAATTTTGGGGTAAAGCGGCGATGAGGACGACAATACGCAACGCGAAAATAAAGATGGCGGTCACCGCGACGCACAGTAAACACGCAAAACCGCATTCATTCGCATAGCAACTGCCATAAAGCGCGTAAGAAAATTGCAATTTCTACCGAAATAAACTGTTTAAAATTACAAAAAACGATGTCAATAGAATTAACATTAGGCAGAGAAGTCTGCTTTAGGTTGAAAAAGTCATTTTGGAACGAGAAAAAAAATACCCTTGAATCTAATTTCATTAAAACTAAGGAGGGGTCCTACACTACACAATCGCCCATGTGTCTCCATCATTTAGTAGCATTTTTTAATACTGAGAAAAGAGAGGTCTCTATAGTACATTCTTTTCAGGAAAACTGGCTACTTAAACAGTGATACATATTAACAGTTAATGTATATGAGTGAACTTCGTCGTTTAGTTTGCTTTGGCGCGCGAGATCACGGTGATAAACACGACAACATGACATGCATGCTCATGAATGCATTTAGCTAGCTGCAAACATCAACAAAAGCATAGTTTCAAATGTCTTACTTGCAAATTAGTAAACTGCAATAAATACAGAGTCTTATCGTCAAGCGATCTGGAATGTTTAGACTTTTTTATCGTCTTTTACCGCCAAAATACACTCTCCTTTTCAGACCTTACCTGCTCAATGTCCGCCATTTTCTCGATGTTTTGATCGTCGGACGATGTTCACGCGGCATGGAGGACGCCCTCTGTGGGTGTAGACGTCACAATCGAATATTGCAGCACTGAAGCTTCGAAGCTGAGATCTGACACAACTTGTGAATTATTTTCAAGCCCATGATCGAAGTTCTCAAACAAAATTCTTATTTCTGAAGTTTGTTAGCAACAGTGGTTAGCTATTGGTGATGGTGCTGTAGTCCTGGGGTGTGCTTGGGGGGGGGGGGGGGGGGGGGGGGGGGGGGTCGTGTCCACTATGCCCCTCCCATAAACTTTCCCGCCATCGGTTGGTTTGATATTGATAAGACCAATTAATTTATTTTTCAATAATTGTTCAACATTTAGCGATGTGTCATCTATTTCTTTTCTACTAGTAAAGTTGTTTATAGCCGTGTTATCTAAATACAAATAAATATTGAAGGTAGCACTCGAACGACTAAAAATATGGCATAAGCTTTCAAAGCTACAGCTTTCTAGCTATGGTACTTCATTATCAGATGTAGCAAGAAAGCTAGCTGCGAAAGCTTATGCCATATTTTAAATTGTATTTAGTCTTTAAAGTGCTATCTTCAATATTATTTTGTTGTTCTACTCGTAGACAAATTTTGTTGTGTTTATGTGGTCTTACTCCTCCCACTGCGATGTGTAGCGAATAGTGCCCTGCCTGCATTTTTCCCCTTCCTTCGCAACAGCAAAAACACACACAAAATCTAGGGAAACTGCTATGTTTCGTCTGTTCATAATTTTCATGTTGACTTTTTAATGTTAAATGTCAATTAATGTCTATAAATTTTATTCTCCCCCGCCCCCGCCCCGGCCCCCGGCCCCGCTCCCGGAAAACAATAATGTCATATGTCCCAGCCCATCGTGGGAATTGAAATGAAACATCTTAGACTGCCACGTGAATTGTTTGGTCCGGATCCGAAAACAACGCGGAAATAAACATTGCAGCCAACAAGTCAGACATTGTGCAGCCGCAGTGACGGTTCGCTGTCATGTCTGCCTGACTTTTCCTAACAAAATTTACCATTTTTACAAAAAAATCGGTCCTAAATGCCACATGGAGAGTTGATGCAATGGCAGGACTCACTAGACATCGGCTGCAATGTGGGAAAAAATCGGTGTTTCTGCCTATTGTAGGCGTCATTTTCCTGCTGTCGCAGTTGGCCGTTGGCGACATTCACCGTGCAAAAACTCACACCGGGAAAGTTGCCCCTTATCCGTACCGTGAAAATAGCGACGTGGACGGCGAAGCCGTCGCGGCTGGCGCCGGTGACGCATCTGGGTTATTCTCGGACTTTGAGGCAGGATCGAAATCTGAAGGATTGGAGGCGTGGATGTGTGCTTTGTTGGCGACCACGCTGGTTGGAATGACCGGGATATTCCCATTGTTGCTGCCCATTGATGTTGGACCTGATATTCACAATAATGGAGGTGAATTTTAATATTTTAATTTTTTATTCTCCAGCGAGAAGGGAACATGGGAAGGGGTGGGTTTGTACTGGGGGCTGCTGCGCTGATGAGTCGGTGAGAATATTCAGATGATTACAACATGAATCCTAACTGCTTTTGGTGGGGGTATAAAGTAAAATCTTTCCATTATTAATAGTCATGTAGTGTTAATATTTTTTTTGAAGATGAGTTTGGAACTCAGAAACATTTTACACTGAATTTACATTGAATTTACATGAAAAAAAATATATTAGTGATTCCCCAACAAATTTGTACACAGCCAACAATTGATCTACATGTATTGTGGTTTGTGAGTTTACAAGCTTTATTGAATAATTAATGCTAGGTACCTACAGAATCTGGTATTTTTTTGTATTGTATTTTGCAAGATGACTAATGTGACTAATGTGACTGGGGAATAAATGTATATCACAAGCTTCATTCATAAAAACGCTAAAATAAGTGCACGGGAGTCACTTTCCAAATGTATTTCTAAGACGATTTGCTAACTACAACTACAGTTTATATTTTACGTAAAGAAATGGCAGCTCGTGGTCGCTACTTGTGTCAAATATAGACAGAGAATGTTTGATTGAAATGTAGACCGGGAATGGTTGATTGAGACCTTCCATCCAGGGCAGCGGCGTAGCCAGGGCTCTATCCATAGGGGGCGATTTCTTTTTTTTGGGGGGGGGGGTCAAAGTATTATAACATTATTTTCTCCGTTTGCGAAAATTACAGTGGTGGGGGCGACTGGGGGAGACGATTTGTTTATGGGGAGGGGTGCTTAAGCACTATAGGGTTAGGTTTAGATTTGGGATTTGTGTGGTCACTATTGATATGAACTCAGTGTTGTGGTTACTGGTTTCGCAGAATATCGCTTTAACAAATATTCGATACTGATCACTAACACATGCATTATCAACTTTTAGTCATTTCCAAACAGAATTAACAAGTTTTATTCATCTTTTCATTCTTGATAATTTGGAGTTATGTAAAAGATGCTAATTCGCGTAACTCTGCGCTATTCGTCATCGATGATAAATTCCTGGCCTGCAGATGGTCGTCGCGGTTCTGAAACCCAAGTTTAATGATTCGAAAAACAATCTGTCTTGTGACTGAACAATGGGACGCTACTGTACATCAATAAACGGCAAACAGCCACAGACGTTAAATTATACTACCTTTTTTCCTAGTCAGAATAGTTTGTTGTTTGCAATATAAAAAAACAACTGCTGTTTGGTTTGGGTAAACTATTTAACTGCATTATTGTTGGAAAATTGGGGGGCAGTATTTGAAAAAGTCGGGTATTTCCCGATGGTCGACCGACCATCATTGGGAATTGATACAAAATCTCACAAATTACGGCACCATGATTACGCTTGATGGTTGAGACTACTATTTACTTGATGTCAAGTAAGGGCCATTCAAAATTTTCAATGTTTTAAAATTTCAAAAAGGAAATCCGGTAGATTTATATTTTAACTTTTATAATTTTAAAATATAACAAAAAATCCACCCGGCACGAAAAATTCGCCCGGCCGCTGATGAGAAACAAGTTTTTTTTTTTAGGTTGCCATAAGTTAATTGCCATCATTCTCCCCCCCCCCCCCCCCCCCCCGATCCCCCACTCTATTGCAGTTGTGCACAAAAAAAGTTAAGCCTATTTTATTTTCTCCCCAAAGTGATTTCCCCACCCCCTAGAAAATGTGTGCACCTCCAGATGCCCCCTAGCAATTGTTGCATCGGATGTTAATTATTTTGGTTTTTTTAAGTACAAAATAGCAGCAGCATTGTTTTAATGTTTTAGCTCAACAGTGTAAACTGATGCCGCTAAAAGTGTAAAAGTAAGGTTAAACTTTAAAGCTACAATGTACATTGTAACTTGATCTTCCATGGGACCTTTAATTTGTTTTAATTCAGCAAATTTGTGTACATTTTTTTATGCTGATAAATGAATCCGTCACTTACTCGGCCAAGGTGATTTTTGAGATGGTCCTTTTCCAATATTCTCACCAGTTGTGCGCATGCTCAGAACTACATTGTACACGCGCATGGATGTGCAGAACAAGCAAAAAGGACTGTCAGACTGTTACGTCTGCTACCACCAGCATCACAAAAATCTGCTGTTAGGTTTGCTCCCAATGTTCTACAATCCCTGTACCCCTTGACCCTCCACTCCGACCTCCACCTCCCAGCCCCAGCCCCATAGCGATCCCACCCCCATCCCACCACCCCTCCCTATCCCACCCACCCCTCCCCATCCCACCCCTCCCCATCCCACCCCCTCCTCCCACCCCTCCCCTCCCCATCCCACCCCTCCCCATCCCACCCCTCCCCATCCCACCCCTCCCCATCCCACCCCTCCCCATCCAGTGGCATAGCTAAGGGGGTGCGTTGGGGGGCGCACGCCCCCCATAAAAATCATGGTCGCCCCC
Source organism: Hippasteria phrygiana (assembly GCA_037893225.1). Classification (NCBI taxonomy): domain Eukaryota; kingdom Metazoa; phylum Echinodermata; class Asteroidea; order Valvatida; family Goniasteridae; genus Hippasteria; species Hippasteria phrygiana. The sequence continues at coordinate 42,614 of JAZGUH010000713.1, read as the reverse complement.
CCCCCCCCCCCCCACTGAAAATTTTGCAAACGTAGAAAATAATAGCATTATAAAGAAAAATCACTGTGAGCGCCCCCCCCCCCCCTCCCCCCACTGTAACATCCAGCCCCCCCCCCCCCCTCGCCCCCCTACCCCTCCTCCCATCCCACCCCTCCTCCCATCCCACCCAACTGTAACTTGCACCTGCAGGAAAATCTTTTTGGCCTGCAGTTTTCTGAACTTTGGTCATTTCATTGCACATATTATGTACATGTACATGTATGCCATTTTTAGAGCTACATGTACATGTGTAGGTATTTGTTACAAAATATTTGCTTTTACATGAATCTTGAAAATACCAGTAATTCATCAAATTTGTGAACATGAGAGGAATCCAGAAAAGGCTGGGGCTTTGTGTTACAAAGCCTTCACATTGCATTGTCAGCATATTTTGGTTCCTTGTGACATGCACTGAACAGGCACAGTTTGGTTGTATGGGTTGTTCACATGTTGAAGAGATGGCTCTGCCAACTTGACCCTCAGGCACTGTGTGGTCAATACATGCATAGCAAAGACTGACCCGGAAATTTCCAGAAATATCATTTGCAGATGTTGTCTTCATTCCTGTCATAACTGAGTGCATGGCCCTTTGATCTGGTCATCATGCAAAGCTTAACATAGCCAGCGTATAATAGGCCTACATGTACATGTAGATATTTCCCTCACCAAGATCCAAATGTGGGCTTGAACTTTCTGGTTTTATTATAGTTAACACAAGTCCCAACTTTTATTCTGAACATAAAAATGGTGTGTGTTTATTCATGTTCTACTGAAGCCATTATACAATGTGTCAAGGCCGTTGTAAAAAAATTGTCATTGTTCAACTGATATCTCTCCTTTTTTAGCCATTGAATTCTCAATTCATAATTGACAGGTGCTCTTTTGATAACAGTTTTTCTTGGTCAGTAGAATTGGAAAATGAAAATCACTCCTGCTGAACTTTGGGAATAATTCCCTACATTACAGGTGCATGTGCACACTACTGAGTGAAGCCAGCTGCAGTGATTTCATGACATGACCTTGTCTTGGCAGGGTTGCCCCTGAGATCAAGGGGAGCTATGAACTACAAACTACAACTGAAAATGGTCACGTAGGCCATTATTGATGCCATACATGCTAAGGCTCCTACTCAGTGCACACATGTGTGCACATGTACATGTACATGTACTTGTTGTATTAGAATTATCGTGTTAGTTATGCAAAGTGCCTAAAATGTTGTGCAGCATCTACAGATGGCCAATCACTATGTGCTCATCAATGGGATGTGCTTCTGCGTTGTAAATATTTACCAAATGCATTTTGCACTGAAGCAAGCTCTTCCAGGTTTGGTCTAACAACCTGGAACTCTGTTGCCATAACTCCCTTTAATTGCATGTAAAGCTCTGAAGCATGTAAAGCTCTGAAGTCATGCATGGAGGAATAATGGATCGGGAACCCCCAATATTGAATAATTGTTACATTTTGCAATGTGCCTTTACTGAAGGAAAAACCCCCTTTATGCCCCCTGCCATGTCATGTGGAACTACATGTACGGCCCTTACTCATTATAATTAGCACCCTAGAAATCATTTAAAGCCAAAATGGCCCTGTCCTGAAACTTGAAAGTGACCGAGAATTGTTGCTGAAGGGTACATTATTTCGTAACAGTTCAATCCAAAAAGACGCCGGTACTCACAACGTTCTCAGAACATTTTGCAGAGAGTTGCAACAAAAAAATCCATCGTTAAAAAAAACTTCAGGCTATTCATTGTGTATGCAGTGAAATGTGCGACTATTATTTACCGCCTGTCCATGTGCACGCATGAACATGGGTGCGTTTGTCTGTGTGATGGTTGTGCATGATGGTTTTACAACCGTCTGGACCTCTCATGTCCCAACCAGACAGCTTTCAGCATTCATTCATTGTAGGGAGCTTGTTTCAACACCGAGCATGCCCAGGCAGAATACAACTGGTAAACAACCTGACAAGCTCGTCCCTGGCTAGACATCATCCAGGAAATGCCATGAATTAGCCAGAAATGCAGATCCTGAGGCAGATGTTTTCATTCTGTCTGGTATTTGATCAAAGTTAGAAGGGCCTGACATTTCAATGCTTGTAGAATGTTTCTCAAAGGCCAATGAAAAATGATTTTGAAAAATGTACATTGGAGATGTCTCCTCTGTTTAAAATTCTTAGAACTAAAAAGGTTGTGTATTATTAGTGGCCATTTCAGGTCTTGCACACGGTTGTGCTTTCTTCCCCCCCCCCCCACAAAAAAAAATAAGAATGCAAAATTAAACTCCATTAGCTAGTGTACACCCCCCCCCCCCCCCAACAAAAAAATGACACTCTTATGTGGCCAAATTTCCAGAGTTAGAAGGTTTTGTGTACACTGTACCAGACGTTCAATTTTAAGACATAGGTTCAGGCTGTTCATCAGTTTTGCTTTTGGTTTCAGGTTCATTAAATCAAATTGTGTCACTCTGGTTTTGGATGGTGAGTGACCCAACTACATGTAGGCCTACACGCCAGAATCCTGTGTAGATTGTAGTGACATGTTTCATGTTTTGGTAAATGAAAGTATGATGATTCATTCCACCAATATATATTTTAGCTGTACCGAGATGTAGAACGAAAAGCTATGCCAATAGCTTTTTCCCTCGTTCTGCATCTCTATGGAATTCTTTGCCTGGTGCATGTTTCCCTTCATCATACGATCTTTCCAGCTTCAAGAGGAATATTAATTCCTTGTATCTTTGATTTGTTATCTTTTTGTAGCTCCGTACCTCACGTGGCTTTTTAATACAAACATGTACATGTAGACCTGTCATGATATTCATGTCAAATGTTCGGAAAAAAATTGGAGAATTGGTATTGAGAAACATGCGATTCTAGAATTGTAATGTCAAACTGTACATAAAAGTATACCACAGTATATGTTTCGTCTATATGTGCAATAATACATGTACATGTATATGGTATCCATGAGAACAATTTAAGGTTACCTGCAGGGGCGAATCCAGGATTTTTTTGTGGGGGGGTTGAAATTTGCCTATAAAGGTGTCCCAAAATGTTTCGTCTGCAAAAACAAATTACAGGGGGGCTGGGGAGGTCTGACACACTTTCTCACTGTTGGTGGCGCCATTTAATCTCTGTTTTGTTCTCACCCATAGGCAAAATAAGACCTGTATTTGCAAGGAGTAGGCCCTACATGCCTGACCTGCATACATGTATAAGAACAATAGATTTGTGTACAATGACACAAAACTGCAAAACAAACAGTTACCCAGATAACAACTTGGAATTGAGTAGGATTGTTCTTAACCTTTGCTGTGCTGTTTCACTGGTAAAAGCAAGAGAGAGGTCATCAAATCAAAACAGATTGGAATCATTATCTGCTGATAGCAGCTGTCTGAATCCAGGTCAAAGGCCCAGATTCCATGACATCGGTTGAACTGTAAAGTTGTGAAACAAGGACAACAGCCCATACAAATGTACATCGTGTGCTTGTACATTGAGGACATTGCATGTTTTCATAACAATTTTAAAAAAATCACATTGACCTTACTGGTATCAATGTACGGTGTACTCTTTACACCATTTTTCTTACAAGTACAATCATTATTGGGTTGCATGTACTTAAATTTAATTTTACTTACTTGTTTAGTTTTACTTATGGTTGCATGTTCCAAATTAATTAATATAGGTTTTTGTTCCCCCATTATAAAGAGATAGACACAAGTTTTTAACTCTAACCCTGCTAAATCTAACAAAATCTAACAAAGTCGTATCCTCATTGAGAGATCCCCACAATGTCGCTTCCCGGGTTGTATCGTAAAATTGGGTGTGATCCCTGGCTATACGGCATTCTGGGTTTATGACTTCTGACTAGCGCCCACCCGAACAAAGATGCTGACAATTTGGGAGACCGCTAGCGTGGGGCAAGGTGGCTCAGTTGGTGGAGCGCCGGTGCAGTAACCCGGAGGTCGCAGGTTCGAATCCCGCTCCTGCCAGTTTCTTTGTTCACTTTGAAAAAATCCAACAATGGTAGGGAGCTGTTGTAATTTGTTGGATTTTCAACACAAACTACATGGTGTGTTGGATATTGTTGTATTCGGCAGGGTGGAAGCTAAATCTACCTGCTGGATTTTGTCTTATTTAGCAGGGTGGAAGCAGACTTCTAGTCAAATTTCAGTTGGATTTTGTTGGATTTGACAGGGCTCATACAAACAACTGTTGTATTTTGTTATAATATTATTCAGCATGGTATCTGCAAAATCGCCAAAGTCATTTTCATCTTTTTTGTTTTGTTTTTTCTTTGTCATGTGGGGAGGCGTGGTTTAAACCCAGCCCACCCCTTCTCTGTGCAACACCTAGAGAAGATTGGTGCAGATGGGGTCGGAGTTTTCCCACAGGGATAGTTACCTGACCCCCCCCCCCCCCTCCCCATGAGAGGTCGGTCAGATCAGACCATTTTGAGATGTGTATCCCCATCTCATGTTTCTCCCCAATGTAGTAGTGACATCTCCCCCTCAAAATTTCTTCATCAGATCAGTGCATTCAATGGCTTCATCAAACATAATTCATCGTGATCTTTTCTTTCTTTCTCAGATGGGGCAGCACGATTCAAATGTCTGCTGAGCTTTGCAGTGGGCGGACTGCTTGGTGATGTGTTCCTTCACCTGATGCCGGAAGCATGGTCTCACGTCGACCAGGGTAAATCCAGTTTGATCTGCTTGGCTTCCCGATTTCATGGTTCTGTAAGCCAAGAATTTGTGCCAACTACAGCAACATACTTAGTCACCATTGTGAATATTTTATTTTAGGGGTGTCGGAGGATATAAAGCATTTGTGCATAAATTTACATTTTTCATGATCTGCAGTGGTTCTCTGATGCATATTTTATAAAGAATATTACCCACAAATGTAGATTCTTCATCAGGAAGGGCTGGAAAAGTAAACCCATTCCTTTTTTAAGTTGTCATGCTCACAGTACAAAAAACAACAACAGAATTGCGAGCTTATGAATTAATAGAACATGTATGTAAAATGTTCTTTGAGTAGTCAAATAATTTCATGCAAAAGGTCAGGGGCAACCGTCATGGAGCTGTAAGTACAGAATTTTGCTAAGCATGAAAAAGATTGGCTTAGCAAAAACAGGCTACCAGCCAAAGTAGCATGTGGTGCGTGTTACTTGTGTCTGGTTCACTGCTAATATCTGCTATTTTCTACTTAACACCTCAATAACCCCCCCCCCCTGCATTGTACACTGTGTAAACACAGTTGTGATATACACAGATGTTTGAAATTATCTTTGTTTTGTTTTGTAGATGATCACAGCGGTCAGATGAGGATCGGTGTTTGGGTTCTGGCTGGAATCTTCGCCTTTCTCGTTCTGGAGAAGATGTTTGGGGACAACGAGAATAACCAGCAAGAGGTTGGTATGGGGGAGATCGATAACCCCACCCATTTTTTAAAAAAGGCAGACCCAGTAATTTTTCTCTTTTCAATTGAAATCTCATTTTCATAAATCTGAACTCTTTTGAAGTTTGAACCATTTAGTTCAGCGTTTAATTTGTTTTGTCTTTATTAAGTATTATGTCACCAAATATGGTAGAGCAAACATCTGTTAATTATTTTTTTATCAAAAATTGCCCCCCCCCCCCCCCCCCAGCTTCATCCCTTCCATCTCACTGTCATTTGCCTTTGAGAAAGAACTTGCTTAAATTTGAAACTTAATCCAGCTAATTTTGTTGATCAGAGATTTTGCTTAACCATAACAGAGCCAGATTTTTTGGGGGACCAATCCAAAGCTGGGGAGTTCCCCTCCACCCTCCCAGGATTTTGTATGATAATGGCGATTTTCTTTTATGTACAAATCAGCGTGATGATCGTTCTTACTTTAACCCTCCTACTATTCTAACTATCACAACCTATCGAAAAACCAAATCCTCTCCTCTCCCACACCTTGTGTGTCTTAACCTGTCACTCGATAGGTTTTGATAGATAGGGTAGTTGGCTCCAATACCTGTAGAGGGAGGGTTAAGTTTGTAAAAAAAATTAAAGTTTTTTTTTTTTTTTTCAGAGCAAAGGAAATGAAGAATCACTGGAGCATAGCCAGACTGGCATGTACACCATGCTGCTGCCCTCGGAGAAAAATGGCCATGCCACCATCTTGTCCAAGAACAAACCAAAATCAAGAAAGAGGAGGAAGACACCAGAAAATGGGCGGAGCAAGGGCGGAGGTGGAGGCGTGGCTAATGGTCTGACAGCCAACGGGCACAACTTCAGTCAAGCCGGACCGCTGACCACGACTGGTCATCAGAAAGTGAACAACAAAGAAACTAAAGTCAAGGTAAAAAAAAGAAGTCCAGCATAATACCTAATAAGGGGATAAAAGTGTGATGACCCGGTCTTTACCACGTCAATAATAACCGAGGAGGGGCGTGACCGCTGTTAATAGACCGAGCCGAAGGCGAGGTCCATTAACAGCGGTCACGCCCCTTCGAGGTTATTATTGACTGGTAAAGACCGGGTCATCACATTTTTATCCCCATTCATAAATGCCTTCTTACGAAAAATGCAAAAACCTCCCGTAAAAAGGACAAAATGCAAAGCTTTTTCACCCCACTTTTTCTCCCATTTGCTCAGTACAAAACACATGCGCGTGAAGGCGCTCCGCGCCTGTCTGTCGCGTGCACGAGATGCAGCGTTTTATACTTGTGCATTAGCATTGTCTAATACATTATGAATTTCAGTACATCTAAGTTGTGCGCGCACCTACTACGCTCTCCCTGTTGCGTATCGGCTGAGAATAGCTGTATGACGCGCCGTGTTTAAACAACTTCCAGCCGTGTTTAAACAACCGTTTAAACACACCCACGTGGCAGGCTCTAGACCAACAGGGATAGTGAAACTCGCTGAGGCATTTATGAATTCCATTAAAGCACCATATGGACTGAATACCTGATTTGTATTCATATTATACACTTTGGGTTTCTTGAGGCATTTGAATGCATGAATATTTACACACATACACAAATATTTACACGCAGTCGTACTTCCCCAATACGTCCGAGGACAATGCTTTGTGTTTCCTATTGTTCCTTTAATATAACCAACCCCCATAGACTAAGCACGTATCCTTACGTTTGAGGACCAATTTCAACAAAAGACTCTACGTTCGAGGACTGAAAGGTTTCTTTGTGTTTCCTTTCTTCTCTTGTCCTCGGAGATATATACAGTGCACGTACACACAGTCGTACTTCCCTAATACGTCCGAGGACAAAGCTTTGTGTTTCCTTTTGTTCCCTTGATATAACCAAACCCCATAGACTAAGCACGTATCCTTACGTTCGAGGACCGATTTCAACAAAAGACTCTACGTTCGAGGACTGAAAGGTTTCTTTGTGTTTCCTTTCTCCTCTTGTCCTCGGAGATATATACAGTGCACGTACACACATACACAAATATTTACACACATACACAAATATTTACATAAATCAATCTTTTAAAAGCCAACTTGGTTCCGTAAAAAAAATTGCTGTGTATATTTTTGTTTTGCATCAAACATGCCCAGACCATCCACTTCCCATGCTATCCCTCTGATAAAAATAAAATGCATACATGTATCAATATTTCATTACAGCTTTACTTTAACCTGTAAATATGTGTTAACACACATGAAATTATCACCAAGATTACAATTAAGCGTTTCATTACTTCTGTATGGTCCCTTGCCAAACTGTACACATTTCTCGATTGCCGGCATGCACGTACACATCTGCCTGTGTCACAGGCTTCTGACATGAATGAATAATTGCAGATTGAATGCGTAGAGGTCTGACATCTGATAGAGTCATTACTCCCACAAGTATCAAACAAGTATCTGACATTTTGATACTTGTGGGTGTGATGACTCTATCGGATGTCAGACACAACTGTGGATCGACACCATTAATATGGTGAATGGATCCGCATAGTTTATTTTCCCACGGATCTAGTCATTTGCAGCATTTCCCATTACGCAGGAATGTGTGCAGGAGTGGTTGCTTTTGGAATAGCAAACTTTGAATTTTGAGTCACTTTTTGTTAATTTTAATCAACGCATCTGAGTCGAATTTTGCAACATATGCTATGCCTGTACGCCAGTGAAATTACTCACTGTGTGTGATAATCATTCTTGAAGAAAAAAACCAGTCATTGTTTCTGGCATATGATACAGTTACATATATACAGTTTATGAAATTAAATTTTTATATTTTAGCCATGAAAAGTAATGTTTCCCACCTCAAGGTCAAAAACTAAAATGTGTACTATTAAAAATTTAAAATAAGGAACACAGTGTGAGGTAGCCAGGTGTCATATTCTATGTGTATAGTGAAAAAAAAGGTTTAATTTAAAGCTAATTTGGTTAGAGACAAGTTGGGCTTATCCTTGCAATTACTCCTAGTCTGTTCTACAGATATTTTCATGGCTTGGTTCCTCCAGTTAGGGAGAAACTCTGTTTCCACCTGTTCCCACTAAAAAAAACCTCTACATTTGTAGAACAAAAAGCTATGCCAATAGCTTTTTCCCTCGTTCTGTATCTCTCCAGAATTCTTTGCCCGGTGCCTGTTTCCCTTCATCTTACGCTCTTTCCTGCTTCAAATGGGTTATTCTTTCCTTCCCTCTTGTATCTTTGATTGAGTGGCTTTTAGACTTGTTCGGGGCAAACTTAAAAAAAAAAAAATGGCATTTAAAAAAACAGAGCTAATGGACAATTTAATATCTCCTGCATAGACAATTCATCAGCCCCTGCAAGTATGCATGCACACGGCTGTGTCAGTTTATGCTCATTGGTGATCAAAAGTTTATGGAAGGTTGTTTAATACCGTAATTGTATTCATTTACACGAGACTAGATTTCCAATAAAAAATTGTTTTACAAGCTGACTTAATGGAATTGGATTATGGCATAATTTATATTTGTACGGCCTTACTAGTTCGATTATTATGCATTGCATGCATGTCAAAGGTATTGATTACCAGTGGTACATAACACCTGGGAAAAAGACGCACCATCAGCGATTCCTATTAAATATGTTTGCCTTTTGTCAAGCTGTTTCAATGAGGAACATGCCTCGGGTACAATTTTGAATACTTGATCGTTATAGAGTAGACATAAGGTCTGACTCGGCCTGGGAAATACCACACGATATGTAAAACGTTATATAATCTATTGACGCGGAATGAAAGAGAATTAAACTGTTTGAAGAAAGATTTGCCCAAATGAGAATAAAACAAGTGAAGTATTGAATACCTGAGTTTGCAAAGAAGCCACAGAATTCTCAAATTAGGCCAACTTGATTGGTTCATGAGGGAAATTTGTCATATTTCATTTTATTTATTTATTTATACTTGGTATCCCATTCAACACGAATTAGCACTGATCTCCCTTAGGCCCCAGTAACAAAGACATGGACAAAGTTATAAAACACATTCAAAACCGCCATTAAACAATCTTATTGCACAAAATTAAATAGTTTTGCTTTTGGAATAACTTATTTCCTCTAAAAGCTTAGATATAAAGGTCAGCAGTCCATTCCGTGAACAGCTCGTTAAGTAAAGTAAAAAGAGGTTAAATATTCAATTATTCATTTCAGTATGTTACTGACTGAATCGGTCAGTCAGTCGGTCATGAGCATGTAATGTTTGGTAAGTCAATCTGTTGGTCACTAAATAATTTATCAGTTTATATTAATTTAAACCCTCTCAAGTCCCCCCCAAAAAATAATAAATTCAAAAATACAAATACAAATCACATCAATAGAGAGTTCCATTCGTACCAGAGGTATTTACGTAGACATAAATCTCTTTATTTCTTCATCAATATTTATTTGAACAGTGTGAAAACTTTGACTGTGGCCATTGTTTATGCCTACATCTTCAAGACAAAGTGGCGTGATCACTTTCCATCCAACAAGAACACCAGCGTTCCACGGATCTCCAAACCTATTGTCTGTACGAAAAGGAAGATAAAGTCATGTCGACAAAAACAAAAATCCAGCCTGAGTGCAAACACCTGCAAATTCCCTCGACCAAAACAATATCAGATTGAAACCAACTGCCCTCTGCGTATCAGTGCACACAGTCGTACTTCCCCAATACGTCCGAGGACAATGCTTTGTGTTTCCTATTGTTCCTTTAATATAACCAACCCCCATAGACTAAGCACGTATCCTTACGTTTGAGGACCGATTTCAACAAAAGACTCTACGTTCGAGGACTGAAAGGTTTCTTTGTGTTTCCTTTCTTCTCTGGTCCTCGGAGATATATACAGTGCACGTACACGACATCTTATCTCATCGTTTTCGCTAATAATGCATGACGTTCTGCGGCAAGATCTTAATCGCATTATTACAGCACGGCTTTCTCCCCTTGCTATGTAGTCACATCATATCAGTCGTGACTGAGTGCAGGGGACAGCGTACTCCTAACGACCACAGGAAGAGCTTGAGCAATCCATTTTTTCCAGGAATATGGAGAAAAAAATAACCGCAAATGGCTGCACCCTCATCTATATGTACAGCATTTTACTTCGTGAAAGTGCACACAAGCATATTTGTTTTGGCCAGAGTGCTTTGTGTGCATAAAAAGGTGTCGTTGAAGTGCATATTCAAATCCACATTATAAAGTTCAAGGCAGGTAGATTTGTTGCAGAATTTAAGTTGTAGCCATTACCACGCAGAGAGTGTCTTATTGGATAATTAGATAGAAGCCCTAAAAAAGTTTTTTCTACCAAAGCACTTCCTTTCTCCCCCCCCCCCAAAAAAAAGAAGTTAAATCAATTTAATAAATTTAAAAATGATCAAAACAACTAAAACTAGAATGAGTAATTAAAATAACAAACAAATTAACATAATTTAAAAAAAAAAAATCTAAAAATTAATTATTAAAAAAAAATTAATTAACAAAATTACAAATAGAAATAAATCAATCAATTAAAACTGGAGCGCCTTAGTGCTGCATGATGAGAGGAGATCTCCCAAGAAGGCTTGTCTTATAACCTCACACCCCCTCTCAAAAAAGAAAAAGAAAATATCTTTTTCTAAATTTGGGCCTTCCAGATTTGGAACTTGTTACCAGTGGTCTACTAACTAAGCTTTCTTGCCCTATGTTAATGGTCTCCCACTGATTCACTGAATATTTGTAACTTCAGTTTAGGTAAAGTTTTGTCATTTGACCAAACTGCATGCATATTACAACCAATGCAGTTTTTTTTAAGTCGAGCAGTTTAAATGCTATTTTTTTCGTGTTCTTTTGTGCCGACGGTTTGTTGATTTGTTCTTCATTTTTTTCACTTTCAGGTCACTGGGTACCTAAATCTTCTTGCCAATTTCATCGACAACTTCACACATGGTCTGGCTGTTGCTGGAAGTTTCCTGGTCAGCAATAAGGTACTGTCGTGTTCTTGTAGCCCAGTATAAATAGACGAGGGGCCAATTTCATAGAGCTTCTTAAGTACAAGAAACCTTGCTTAGTAAAATCAGGTTACCTGCCAAAACTCCATGTGATGTCTATTGCTTGTGACTGGTATTTAGCTGTTGTTTGCTTAGCATAACAATCACATAGAGTTTTGGCTGGTTACCTGATTTTACTAAACAAGTTTTGTTTGTGCCTAAGCAGCTCTATGAAATTGGCCCCAGTCCATTAAGCCCCGCCCATTAAGCCCCGCCCACTGTGTATCCATCTACAATGCTACCCAACATCCTGCAGCCGCGAAAGCCACCTATACGCGCACGCGCATGTCGGATTTTCGTCAGATTTTGTAATGCGTAGTCTGGGCTGTGATTGGTTAGTATGTCAGGGGCGGGGCTTAATCTGTCTGTAGAACATTTTCACATGTCATCCTGGACCGCACAGTGATGCTAATCAAGTGCTTATTTAAGTAAACCAGTCAAGCGCACTGCATGCTCACACGTGGTTTAACCCTCCTATAGTTATAACTATCACAGCCCATCAAAAAATCTACCCAGCAACTCTCACAACTTGATAGGTTTTGATATATAGGGTAGTTGGCTCCATTTTGGCCCTGAGAGAGGGAGGGTTAACCTGTCCCCTACAATAAATATACGATGATCACTGGTGGTTTGTACATTTCATGTTCTCTGGTAATGTGGGGAAAGGGTCTGTTGTGAGCACAGTGTCTGTTTATGAATTCCCAACTGAAATAATAAAATATTTTTGCATGCGTTGACAATAAGGGAATAAATATGTGCTGGGCCGGTTTTAAACGTACGTTTAAAACCGCCTTGGGGCCTGGGCGCTTGATAAACAACCGTTTAAACACACCCACGTGACAGGCTCTCGACCAATAGGGATAGTGAAACTCGCTGAGGCATTTATGAATAAATGTTAATCGCCCATACTCAATTTTTAAATTATTCTTTTTGGTTTGTTTTTTTCTGTCACTGTAGGTTGGTTTACTGACGACGGCTGCAATACTACTACATGAGGTTCCGCATGAGGTAATTTATCAATGTATCCTTCAAATAGTCCAAAATTAATGGCTCGATTGTCAGGTCTGCCTTAAGGTGAACTGCACATTGATGATGAACACGCTGAAAATGAAACTTTGCACATACTTTTGTGTTAAATCAGCAGATTTATTAAAACTTGGATAGAAAAAAAATGATGGTGCATGCCCTCTGCCCAGGAGAGAAATACTTCTTTCTGGCTGTGACATTATTGGAGGGAAAAACATGACTTGCCACGTCCCTGTAAAATAGAGATTCAGCACAACTTTGCAATGAAATGCACTCGTGTTTGAACCCCATGTGTCCAGCTGTTATTGATGGGGTGCTGGTATGCCAAGAATAGGCTGTGCAGCCAAGCGTAAATGCAAACAATAGCCACCACACTGAATGGAGTGGTCCTATTCATCGCACTTTGAGCCCCTTTCGTATGAATGAAAGCTTTGTTTGAAAAATCTCCATCTATTTATCACACTCTCATGCAAGAACAATATAGTTGAAACATGAATGGATTGAGTACACACAGGAATGTGCGTACAGACGTCAACTGCTCATAGATCTTGCTGGTTGAATAGCTATCGTGTGCACTGCTACAACTCTGTTTTCTCGTATTCACTCATTGTATTTTTCTCCTCGATAGATTGGTGACTTTGCCATCCTCTTGCGGTCAGGTTTTAACCGATGGCAGGCAGCCAAGGCCCAGGTTTTCACAGCCACGGGGGGTCTGTGTGGGGCCCTACTAGCCCTGATGTCCGAATCGGCCGAAAAAGCAGGTAACATGGGAACCGTCTGACACCTTCCTCCATGAATTAACGTCTTGAATATGGACGACGGCCATAGCCGCAGTTTGAAAAAGACCACCTGGCCGGTTGTCATCTATACACGCATTCCTACACGTACTCAATGCATTGTTTGCCTAGTGTTTGCATTACGCTTGGCTGCACAAGCCCTTATTGGTTTAATACCAGCACCCCATTAATAACATCCGAACAGAAGGGGTAATCAGGACTAAAACAGTTTGTTCAACTTTCTACCATTAAGTATGAATGCTGCCCTCTGTTGTTGAGGTGGGCACAGCTTTACATTGGCCGTGTGTGTATTGTACTCTTCACACTGCACTTCCTCGTGTGAATAATGAGGGTAAGTCCAAGCAGAAGGTTCCATTGCAGTCCAATACGCAACGCATCATGTTGTCTTTAATTACATAATCTTCCCAAGGACATAAATTCTTGTCGGTATTCTCCTTGCAGATGCCCATCAGTAAAATTAAAAACACTGAAATCTTGCTTCAAGAGGGTTACTGAATGTCCAATACATAACACTTACATCCACAATTTTGTTTTTGTTACAGTTTAGCATAATCTAAACCAATAAATTTGGCATTAATTCAGCTAAATTCATTCAGTACAGAAATATGTCCTATTTTCTTTTTTAAGTTTAAATTTTAGGGGAGGCGATTAACCCCTTGTGTAGGGATGACCTCTATAGAGGCGGTTTGAAAATTGCTACCTGGCCGGTTGACATGTATACAGGCCAATCTCTGCATTTTCAATCCATTATTTGGGTATTGTGTACATTATGCTTGGCTGAACAAGCTGGCATGGCGCCCCGGTGCCCCCATATAATACCCGGGCTCAAGGGGTTAACTAGACTGTTAACTGCACTGTTCCTGGGGTAGTTATTGTAAGCCCCTCCCCCTGACCTTAAGGGGTCATAAGCCATTGTCTAAGGGGTTTTTCGAAACCTTGGCTTCATCTCCGTCTTCAGCTTCGTCTCCGACTTCTGGATAACTGAGAAGCAAACCAAATGGAAATATTCTACATTTTCTGTGCATGTTCTGCTTCAGGAACATTCATTCGGTTGATTATGAAAGCAACAATTAGAATATTTAACATTTGGTTTGCTTCTCAGTTATTCAGAAGTCGGAGACGAAGACGGAGACGAAGCCAAGGTTTTGAAAAATTCTTATGATATAGTGATCTGCACCCCGTCATTGTCGTAAACAAAACAAATTGTACTCTTGATCATTTCAACTTTCTTGCTTTCGTTTGTTAGGAAGGATATTGTTAGTTTGCTAATTATTGTAAACAGGAAAGAGAATGTGTGTAATACTGAACTAGTAGTCTGTAGACGGACATGTTGGAATCCCGCTAAGATTAGTTTCACTTTCCATGGCATCACTTTCTATTTTAGGGATCGCACTATGTGCTCTTTTACTCAACTTGTGTGATATACTTACGTGTACAGTTATGTTTCACATGCGTCTTGGTTTAGTTTACTGATTTTCACAATTTGTAAACATCGTTCTTTTATACCCTGAAATAGGCTAAATTGAACATTCCAGGAACTTTACTTAACACAGGTGACAGTGCGGCATGGATTTTACCATTCACCTCTGGGGGGTTTCTCAACATTGCTCTGGTGACAGTGCTGCCAGATTTGCTGCAGGAAACAAACCCAAGGTATTGATTGGCATGCAAATAATATGCATATGCATGAGGAGGTGTGGCTTATGAATGCATTGACTTTTGAATGGACTCTGGCTTCGAGCCAACGATATTTTGAGATCAACACGTAAAGTATGATTGTGTACATAAATTAATTCTGAGTGCATTTTTAATGTTATATAATCAATGCTTTTTCATTTGATATTTACACATAATTGATAGAGTCTTCAGAATTTAAATCATTTGGGACTTGATTTTCACTGGATGCAGTTCAGACTTTGAAAGGGGATTGGGACACAATTATCCAGCGTCCCCCCCCCCCCTTTCCCCTCAAGGAATGGAATTATTTGAAATTGTTCAACTTTATTTGACAATATTTTACATATTTGGCATTGCATTTTAAAATTGGAACAAATAAACAAAATGGTGTTTTTGTTCCTTTGCTTAGGGAAAGTGTCAAACAGGTCGTCTGTCTTCTATGCGGCATCGCCGTAATGGGAGCTGTCAATCTCATCGTTGATTGAACGTGAGTGAAATGAGACACCAAAATGGTAATCCTGGTTTTATCAACTAAAGTTTTGTTGACCAGTCATGAATTTAACACAGGACGCATGGCTGAAACCACGCTAGCTAGAGTAGCCTGGTTAATCAACTTGGTGAACAGTTTAGTTGACTCACGGGAGTCCCCACTCTCAGCAGTAACCAAGTACGCTGGAGGTAACCAGGTTAATCAACTACAGTTTAGTTGACTACACGTGAGTCAAACCACAGACATCGGTCCCCACTCTCAGCAGTAACCAAGTACGCTGGAGGTAACCAGGTTAATCAACTACAGTTTAGTTGACTACACGTGAGTCAAACCACAGACATCGGTCCCCACTCTCAGCAGTAACCAAGTACGCTGGAGGTAACCAGGTTAATCAACTACAGTTTAGTTGACTACACGTGAGTCAAACCACAGACATCGGTCCCCACTCTCAGCAGTAACCAAGTACGCTGGAGGTAACCAGGTTAATCAACTACAGTTTAGTTGACTACACGTGAGTCAAACCGCAGATATCAGTGCTGTAAACCGGTTAGCTGAAGGTAACCAAGCGGCAACAACTAAACAGGCTTTATTTATCAGTCGTCTGACAGTAATACCATCTACTAGACGTCACGGTTGTGATCAAGTAAGCTATCAGGAACCAGTGTTAGCTTACCCCGGTTTCCTCAGAGTTAATATAACTTAAACAGTCAAGATATTGTTGGTTTATGCCTGTTAGCTGTGACACAGGTTTAATTTGATATGACTAGTTGAGTGAGCACAAGTCAACAAGTTTAGTAAGCCCATACTGAAACCCGTATGCCAAACCAGGTTTAACGGGTAAAGTTTAATTTCACTAAATGAGTGTAACTCTGCAATGTGTGCATTTAATGAATTAAATTCAAGCTGAATTACTCATTTAAAACTAAGCAAATTGAAAATCGTGTGACTTGATTTAAATAATTCAGGTCATTCTAACTTAGTGTGTGTTTACCAAGCCTTATAACTATCACAACTTATCGAAAAACCAAATCCTCTCCTCTCCCACAGCTTGTGTGTCTCAACCTGTCACTCGATAGGTTTTGATAGATAGGGTAGATGGCTCCAATTTGGCACCTGGAGAGGGAGGGTTTTAATAATTATTTGCTGTAGTTGTAATTTGTAATTTTTGCCATAATACAACTCCAGAAGAATGCTTGTACATCCAACAGTTTGAAACATCAGATCTATCAAGCCATTTTACTTCGTATTCCCTTTATTTATAACTGATACACATGTTGTTGGGAACTTTAAAATGGTCAACATCAATACAGTGATTGCCAAAATCACACTTGAGTGGTTTCACTTTCCTCATTTTAGGATTTTTTTTCTTCAAACTGGCCATGTCGGCACATCATTAAAATTATTCAAACATCATTGAGACATTATTGTGAATTAAGTTGAGTTTGTGGTTCACCATTTTCATCCAACAATTACACACGCCTTGAACAAACTACCTGTCAGTCGTAGACACCGAGTGACAGAGGTAAACATGTTGGTGATCCAGTCATTTTTTTTTTACAGAGCTGTATAGACACAGACCTGTGCAGGAGTAATATGTTCACATTATACTGCAATAGAGTACCGAAGTCTGACGTCAGTTGGCACAGCAACTGGCTCCAAACAAATGGAGATTTCGACTGTTCCTTTGTTAACAGCCAGTCATGCAAACACATTGACACAAAATAACCAAAGTATTCTGGTTCCAAACATTGCATCGACGTCATCACTTCGGTACTCTATTTTAGGACGAACTTTTTGGTAACCCAATTAGGAGCCTCCAACTTGGAGGCGTGTGTTATAACCACCGATCCAAGGAAACTGAACAATCAGATTGTCATTTTTCTTTTTCTTTGTTTTTTCCATTGCATGTGTGTCAGTTTGTTAACAATATATTTACCATGTACAGTAGTTGAAGTTTAATCGAACTGTTATGCAAACTGGGATCTTATTTTTAAAAACGATTTTAGAATAATGTTCATTTGATTTCAAATAATTATAGTTTCGGATATCTTTTTTAATATAGCTTGTAATGGGAAACAGCTTGAAAAGATGGCAAAAAAAACAAAAAAGTAATCGTGTGCATTTTAAAGTTTTACAAACGTAACCTTGGTATTTGCTCTAATCTGCTTCATGCACGAAGGTTAAGGGCGAGTATGCAACATCTAGCACCAGTATATATGAAGGGTTGCGACATGATTGGGTCCCAAAAGTTGGCCCAAACATGGAGGTTTATGTGTCTGTGTTCTTGGCAAATGCGCCACTGTACAGTAATGAACAGCCATGTTTAGTCCAAAGACTGCAGTTGTACAACTCGCTCAGTACACAGTTCTGTCCAACACCGCTGGCATTTGTTTAGATTTAAGTGAATATTTTTTTGTGGATTTTTCTGTGGATGGAGGCTAAAATTTGTCACAAATGAAAGTTAAACTGCAAAGTGGACTTATTGAAGTTGAAAACGCTTTTTAACTGAAACTGTTGGTTGTAAATATTACAGACAGGGTATGGTGTGGACATGATTCCAATAAACGCTGTATGTAATTTCAATAAAGCTATATTTTAGATACTACGCAAGTAAATGCAGTGTGGCACTTTCTGTTCGTTTTGCGGTTTGTTCTCTTTGAATAATTGTTTTGTTTTCTGTATTTGAATATTTGTTTTTGTTTGTTTTTAGTTTTTTTTAGGGGGTGGGGTTTTGGTTAATGTCAATGGGATAAATAGGAACTTTCTAAAGTGTTTCGTTACAAGAAGGCTGACGGGGTCGACTTACATTTAAAAAAAAAAAAAAATTTAATTTTAAAAAGAAGCACATACAATAATAATGTTTGAAAAATGCGTGGATATCAAATTTCCAAGATTTAAATCGGCTCACTGATTTATCATTGTCATTATTTTCCAATGACCTAAACTTTCTTGAATAGTTAAAACTGAACCTATCTTGGCCAAGTGCGCCTTTGATATACACGTGTTTGTTTATCTCGTTCATCTTATTTTCATATCCTTCCGAAATTGATCAATCATTCAAAATTATGTGAATGAAGTGAATTTACAGAATTCGAAGAAAAAAATGGAAGTTTTCCTGGACTTTTGTTGACCTACTGGTTTATATACACGCAGCCAATTACTGGCAAGGCCTCTTTTGTGGTATTCTGCTTCAACTACTAACGGCCCGCTAAGTTATGTGCTAATTACAAAGTTTACTAATTAGACATTTGTAATCCGTACAAATCCGTATCATTTTCTTCCAAACCTAAACACACGATTTGGTTTTGATAATATGTTTATTTTCCAGACTTTCGTTGCGTGTGGCAGTTTAAAAAGTGCGCCCAGTTTTGATTAAATTATACATGGTAGGGACTGGACGATATTCATTAAAGTTGATTACAGAGTTCTTGAAATGATATTTTTGTTTCGTTTGGTGTCTGTGACAAATTGGAATTTTAAGTGACTTTCGCGAATCTGTATCTGACTAAATAGGCAGAGTTTGTCTTCTATTTCTATTTAATCGACAGTGACATTTGCTTTCAATTGTTTGTTTTAGGCCAATGTGTGCTTTTAAAAGCATTTTGGGGGGGGGGGGGGGGGGTATAGATCTCACTGTGCACTCTTAATAAAAAAGAAACGAAACAAAACAAAACAAAAAACTGTCGGTGTGACATACCAACAGTCAAACTTGCACTCACCTGATTATACTAGACGGGTGCTGTTTTCCTGTAAAATCTGACTAGTTTTTTAGGGGCCATGCTACCGTTATACCATGAAAATATTGCAATTTGGAAAATCCTGTCTTTGATTTTTCAAGTGATGTTGACTTATTGAGTGTAAGTGACCCTTTGACCCCAAAACAATATCAAGCTTCCATTCCTAAATTTGTAGTAGGCAATACGTGCATTTTTGTCCGGAAATCAATTTTGTCTATGGCTTCCCGTACGGTGACCTTGACCTAATGACCCTCAAACCGATACCAAACTGCCAGCGTAGCCCGTGAGGCAACTTTTTACCCACGTTCCGGGAGAAACACACAAGTTTTTGTCCCGGATATACCGGATCGGACGTCCTTTCGTCCCCCGTCCGGCCCTTCTGTCGCAGGACCACCGCATCACCGATGGCCGAATCGTGCGTTCCCGGATCCCCCGTAGAATAAAAATACTCGGTTTCCTGGTTCAAGAGCATGTCGTGAATTACCGTACTCTTTCCGTGTTTTATACTTTTAGTCTGGCCACCCACCCCTTATTTTGCCCAACCCCGCATACCCAGACTCACCTTGTAATTTTGTCGATACGTGAATTCACTTCCATCTGACCTAGTCCCATTAACTAATTAATAGTTTCCTGTTTTTAAACACAAATCTCCCATCTTCATCCTGCGTGCATCGTAATTTCTAATTACATTGTCCCTTTGTTCTTTATAGTGATTCACCTTTTATGATTTTTGTTCCAGTCAATGTTTACTTCCTATGTAGACTTACTGTCTGCACTACCTCTGTACACTGCAGATAAGACATTAAACTTAAGTGACTTATTATATGGATCAAAATGAAATTGACCTGATGCATAGCGGCCATCTTTGAGGCTAATGTCTTTGTTACCTTGTCACATTAGTAAACCTTTTGTGCTAACATTGTTACAGAATTTGAATGACAAAAAGATACCTCTAAGATGGCGGCTACACATAACAGGGGCGGATCCAGGATTTTTTTCAGGGGGGGGGGGGGGGTTCTGAAATTTGCTCAGAAAGGTGACTCCCAAAATGTTCCGTCTGCGAAATTGTTTTTACAAGCGGGGGGGGGGGGGGGGGGGGGGGGTAAGCTGACACACCTTCTCACCATTGGTGGCGCCATTTAACCTCTTTGTTTTGTTCTTATACCCATAGGCAAAATAAGACGTAGGGTTTCTGGTTTGCAACTTTAGGCGTAGGCCCCTACAACGGTAAAAAAAAATGGCAACGAGCAGGGCCCCCCGGATCCGCGCCTGCATAAGGTCTATAGGCTATAGCTAGCTGTGCAACTGATTAGATTTACAGGCCTGGGAAAACTATCGTTAGATTGTTTTTAACAACAACAGTGGCCAGACGGGAAGTGTGGTCAAGGTATTGCGGTAATTATCCTACAAGTTCAACTGAATCTCCTTCACTGGAGTTGAAAACTATTTTATAAGAGATACACACTCACCATTTCGTTGGATGTCCCAGGATTGCTAGCGAGCACGATTGGTCTATGATTATTTCTGACGTATAGCCTAAATTGGCGCCCCTCACCAATGACCAAAATGATTTAGGTCTAAGCTGGCCTTTTGTAATAAGCCAGTACTCCTGCCATGCACCAGTTTGCTTCACTTTTGCAAGGAGTTTATTTTGTATTTGCAAGGTCTAGAGGATTATCATAATTCAAAACTGAAAACTTCGTCTAAACTTCAAAGCCTTCTTAATGTTAGACATTAATTTTTCAATTAACGTTTTCATTAAAGTCATAATGGTGTTGCATTGACTATTAAATTTGATCCCAAACGGCTGATTGTTCACTTCGTAGAGGCCCTACAGCTTTCCGGTCCGTGTATGACTTAGGGTTTTAAGGTCAAACTTGAAGAGGAGAGGAGAAAAACACAAAAATGATGCATAATTGTTATTTTGTTTTCATTAGAAAACTATATTCAATGGAAATTTCACTGAAGATATAAAAATAGTTGTCTTATACCATGTACAAAACTCCATTCTGTAACGTTGTAATTTTAACATTTTTTATTTATTTATTTATTTTTTTACTTTTTTTTTGTTTACGTACCCTACTACAATATTTGTCTTTTCTATTCATTAATTACGTAGACGTGATGCATGTCTCAACTCGTTCTTGAGAAATGGATACTTAAACTTCGGGGGGAAAGCCCAAAACAAAACAAACTATTGTTTATTTTTGCGTAGTTGAGTCACATTATTGGAAGTTTGAGTTTACAAACAATCAGATCATTTGTATAAGGGCCATGAACACTCAAGGGCACATGTACGATATCAGAAATAGTCAGAACCTTTATTTATAGCTCAGTTTTGACAAAGAAGGGGGTGTTTTCAGGTTTATTTTGGCTCGTTACCCCGCAAAGCTCCCGTCCTCGGAAATGTCTGTGGCTAGCCGCGGTCATACGGTACGATAGCTGGTGGGCGCACGCCCCCTATGCGCCAGACACCTCGATTATACCCTGAATCTTCTTTGATTGCAAACAAGGGCCGGGATTGTTATTGAATTGTTTTGATTATTTATTATGGACAAAATCAAAGTGTTCGTTTGTAAATATGGTAACCAAGAATCCCCTAACCGGTGACTGTACGGTATATCTTTTAAGATTATTTCTGTCTAATGAACTGGTATAGGGCCTATACGTAATTTTAACTACCAATATAATTAGATCACAAAACTGTGTAAATTACACAGCTATAGGCTACTATAATACATTTACTAAAACTACATAATAGTTCAATCAGATAATTATTAATTAATTCTGCAGAGATATAATTATTTCACTATGGTCCTACACACAAGGATGTTGATCAACAATTTATGCGCTTCGAGTTCATGATTTCTGATAAAAATATGTTTCATTTCTGGTGTATTGTTCTACTTCATTTTCCCCAGCTTTTTGGGCTTCATGCATTAAATTGGATACAACATTTAAAACAATATATACCATACCATAAATATAGGATGATAACCCAAACTGGCTACGATTAGCAAAGACAAAAGGTACGGAAATAAATTACACAAATAGGCAAATTAAGTAGTGCTACTGGTATTGGAATCTTCCATAAAACCTCTCTTCAGAGCAGCATCAAGCCTCGCAACAGCCACCAACATTCCATCCAAGATGGCGGCCAGATGACGAGGTTCCAACTGCACATCAAGCTCTGGGTCTGGCTGGAGAATCTGTGATTTGGCGAGAAAATACGAGACTTTGTGAGACTTTGCCTAGTTGTGAATTTGCATGTTATCGACGCAAACAAATTTTGAGCAACCTAATGCTCACAGTATATAGCAAGACAATACGAGGGGAGTGAACGAAAATTTTGGATGTGTGTCGAAAATTATCAATTTTGAAGACAAAATTGTAAGCAACAGGTTTCTAGTGAAAACCTGTTTCTTCTCACGCTTCTAACATTTAAGAATGTTAGGGACTGTCGCCACGTCATCTCTATACGGTGTTGATTTTTTTATTATTATGCATTTAGTTTTAGTTTCGACAAAGCTCTTGAAAGCGCCGCTCATTAAAAAAATTTCAATTTCGGGTCCACCAATTATTCGATTTATTGTTTTGCTATTAGCGAAGAAACGGGAATATATGAAATGCTTCCCTTCTGAAGCAATGAAGGTGAAATATTTCACTGTACGTACCTGCAATTGTGCCGAGCAGGGCTGGGACATGTCTGCCGGCTGCTCCGTCGTCTGTCCGGTAGACATCCCTGCTGTCGACGCGGTCGTGTTGGCGGGGCTCGTGGCTTCGCTCGGGGGTGTAGTTTCTTGGTCAACCTCGCACAGTTCGAAGTCGAGTAGCTATAAGGATAAAAAAAAGAGACAAACATAGTTCTTCTTTCAGAATCCTAATCAAATATTGAGGATTGATTTTTTTAGGAGTAGTAAAGGATGAGAAAGCAACGTTTTACGCGTATTCTTTAGCAGAGGTTAAGTCTGAAATCATGGAGGTCTGGATTGAAATCTATCGACTTTTCTGGAAAATGCAAAAAGTGTATAGGTTACAGTACATCTTTATTGCTATTACTTTTGTTTGAATACCAATGATTTATTCTCGATTAACAATATATACTGCATTGTTCCGTATGTAGGCCCCCCTATCTCCTATAATGTTCGCAATGTAGGCCTACCGGTATACGGGAATAGGCCTATGAGTTTTATCGGCTGCAAAAAGATTATTATTGTTTGAAACCCTTGGAAAATTATTCAAAGAAGTATAGATTGGTAGTTTCATTCATTGTTGCAGAGAAGAACTCCATTCTAAATATGTTGGCTATTCCAATATTCATGGGCTATTCCCTGGCTTTTTATTTATGAGTGTTTATTTGCTTGTGCTTATGCAATTAATTAAGGTTTTTAAGTAGTGCGAAACAGAAATCAAATCAAATCAAATCAAATCAAATCAAATCAAATCAAATCAAATCAGAAATCCGGCTACAATCCCGCGGAAACGTCGTTGAAATATCTTCTATTTCGCTTCACAAAGTCGATTTGTCAGTTTACAAAAAGTCTTGTGGCTACGGCCGCGCCGCAAAACCTCGCCCAAATTCAGACCGTTCAATGTTTCCTCAAGAACAAAGAATTTAAAAGTGTTTTTGTAATTATACAGAAAAATCTGACAAATCCGTAGCAAAAATGTAATTGAAGTCCTGTTGAGGTTGTACCTGACTGCGTAGACCTGCTACCGAGACGTTAGCAAGTTCCTGAAGAAACATCACCTGGTACGTTAGCCCGGGTACCACGGCGCTGGCTCGCTCCAACCACGGAATGTAACTCTCAACCTCACAGATGGCTATCCAAAGCTGCTCTAATACCTAGAATTGATAACAAAGACAGACATGTTTTTCTATCTTTTAAAGCTAAGATTTGTAAGTCAACTTTTCCATTTAGGCCCCCTATATATTCCAAGAATCGGGTTATGCCAGGGTCTTCGCCTATAGAACACTTACCCCTTGGACCACAATTGCTGTCGACATGGTCTGGAATCTTGGGAGTCTTGAGTCATCTTGTCCATAGAGAATCTTTGGTTTACAATTAATAAAAAAAGAACACATTTTGGAAACACAAAAGCAGGTTTTGACATTGCCAGGATTAGTCAATGTTATTCAGCGACGACAACAAAAATATGTGCAATGTAAATTACACATAATTGTTCTCAAATGATTTACTCTAAAAAAAAACTCCTTTTTTTCAGAAGTAGTTTAATATATAGTCTTTTGTGAATTTCTGGCCTGTATATTTGTTGTTTGTTTTTAAGGGTTTTGTTTTGTTTTGTTTTTGTTTTTAAATGTTAAACGTGTTTCTATCAAGTTTTTCCAAACAATTTTCTTTTTTTCTTTTACGATTTTTCATATCTCATGGCCACTTAAAATATATTTCTTGCTCATGTTTTAAGGACACTTTTCTCTGTTAAATATTGTTTTTTAAACATCAAATACTTTTTCTTTTTTCTAAGTCTTGAAAAAAATTGCCGTGTAGTTTATCATACTATCCCGATATGTTAATGGTTTGGAATAAACATGTTCAAATTTTAAACAAAAAGTTGGTGGTAGGTATTAATGTGCACAGTCGAGTTGACTGCTCGTCTTAAAACGATGAAAAATATCATTCATTTGATGTATCTTAGAACAAATTTTGCAATGAAATGTACAGAAACCTCATAATTTGTGCACAAAGTTACCTCGTAATCTTGTTGTATAGCGCCCACCCTTTTGCCAAGCCCAACAACGTAAGCTCGGTAGAACGCGTCTTCCACCGTGCACTGGACATCCCTGGCTACCCTGGCAGAAGCCGTTTCGACCGGTAGGTCATGTCGGACCACCGGCGCGGTCCGTGCGAACCCCGTGAACATGGCCAACGCAAACACGACTGACACTAAAAGCATACTTGCGGGCTTGTACTCTTGCTGTTCAAAAGTCATCATTTTGGCCATCCGAAAACTTACTGAATGAACGAAAACAGAAAGGCTATCATAAACGTCTGTACAATTTAGAGACGTAAAAAGCGCTTACCAAAGGGAAGTCCCCTAAAACAAAATAAATAAACGATTTTTAAAATTTGGAATCAATTAAGCTTTCTGTCAATACCAAAAGAAAACTAAATGAACAGCCTCAGTTTGTACATAACAATAACTTCCTCATGAACTTGTAGTTTTGTCCATTTCAATTCAGCATGCTTACTGATGAGATCAAAATGACTGCAATTGTTGACATTTGTGTCCCTTGCTGTAATTGGCTTTTCCGACAATCCGTCGGAAAAGGCTTTGTTTTTGTTCTGATTTTTTTTTTGGCTTTTCCGAAAACCTTCGGAAAAGGCATTGTTTTTGTTCTGATTTTTTTTGTGGCTTTTCCGACAATCCGTCGGAAAAGGCTTTGTTTTTGTTCTGATTTTTTTTTGGCTTTTCCGACAATCCGTCGGAAAAGGCTTTGTTTTTGTTCTGATTTTTTTTTTTTTATTTCTTCTTCTTCTTCTTCTTCTTCTTACTTTAGTTCTATCCTAAATCCCATAGACTTTGTACACGAATTTTATGACAGCCACTTTGGTCACTAAACAATCTCAGATCTTAATTAAACTTAACACAAACATAGACCCGAACCTGAAATTGTATGCCGTGAAGAGTGACGTCATGATGACGTCATCTCGTGATTTTTTATGATTTTTTGAATTTTGAAAATCGTAACATTCTTTTCAATATATCTGGCGAACAAAACAAGATATTTTCAAAATTCTTTTTGTTATAGCTTTGGTATGTCTCAAAGATATGCCCTAAAAAGCGAAAATTGTGTGACGTCATGATGACGTCATCAAACATTTTTTTTTTTTTAAACGCATGTAAGTGTCAATTCGATTACAAAAATGTATACATTGAATTTTTCTGTACCTAATTCCAAAATTTCATGATCGTGGCTCACTCAAGTAAGAAATAACAGCTATTTCAAAATTTTGACCAAATTCAATATAACACAAAGGAATTCTGGGACGGGCAGATAACCATGGGTATTATGTGCTTGCTGTTTATAAAAGGGGTTAATTTCTAGTCTTTTTTCAAGTCGCTGAATTTTTGAAGTTTTAAAATCGTAACATTCTTTTCAATATATCTAGCGAACAAAACAAGATATTTTCAAAATTCTTTTTGTTATAGCTTTGGTATGTCTCAAAGATATGCCCTAAAAAGCGAAAATTGTGTGACGTCATGATGACGTCATCCAAACTTTTTTTTTTTTTAAACGAATGTAAGTGTCAATTCGATTACAAAAATGTATACATTGAATTTTTCTGTACGTAATTCCAAAATTTCATGATCGTGGCTAACCCAAGTAAGAAATAGGAGCCATTTCAAAATTTAGACCAAATTCAATATAACACAAAGGAATTCTGGGAAGGGCAGATAACCATGGCTTAAAAGTGCATGCTGTTTATAAAAAGAATTGATTTGTAGTCTTTTTTCAAGTCGCTGAATTTCTAAATTGTTTAAATCGTAACATTCTTTTCAATATATCTAGCGAGCAAAACAAGATATTTTCAAAATTCTTTTTGTTATAGCTTTGGTATGTTTCAAAGATATGCCCTAAAAAGCGAAAATTGTGTGACGTCATGATGACGTAATAAAATAAATCTGTTTTCAAGTCGCTAGAATAGTGCCCATAGCATTGTAAACGTTTTCTTTCTTACCGGCCACTTTGGCTACTTTTAAACTTGGCAGACACTTACCCCAACTGCTCACAATGTGTGCCGACCTTTTACGTCATGATGACGTCATCACATGTCACGTGACGTCATCTTAAAGATGATTTTTCAAGGGCCCATATCTAGAGAGCCGTAGGTCCGATTGCCTTTAAACCCGGTATGTTAGTAAACCACCACGTGTTATAGATGACAATTTACGTGACGTCATGATGACGTCATCATACGATTTTATAGTAATTTTTAAGTTTTTGAACATTAAAGTTTCTTAAAGCCATATCTCATGAACAGAACATGCTAAATCCAAAATTCTTTTTGGAATAGCTTTGTTAGCTCCTATATTCTTTCACATAAATGGGAAAATGTGTGACGTCATCATGACGTCATCAAAAGTGCTCTTTTTTGAAACACATATAAGGGTACGTTCGATCGTCATAAAAATTGCTGGGTAGGTAAATAATGCTACTAGCATGTAAAATCCAAAGTGACGTCATGATGACGTCATCGGCTGATTTTCTATGAAATTTTTAGTTCTATCCCAAATCCCATAGACTTTGTAGACGAATTTTGTAAGTGGCACTTTAGTCACTAAACAACCTCAGATCTTAATCAGGCTTAACACAAACAAAGACCCTAAGCTGAAAATGTATGCCGAAACGTGACGTCATGATGACGTCATCACGTGTCACGTGACGTCATCCTAAACGTGCATTTTTCAAGGGCCCATATCTAGAGAACCGTATGTCCGATTGCCTTTAAACCTGGTATGTTGGTGGGCCACCACGTGTTATAGATGAACATTGAGGTGACGTCATGATGACGTCACATACGATTTTATAGTAATTTTAAAGTTTTTGAACCGTAAAAGTTTCTTAAAGCCATATCTCATCAACAGAACATGCTAAATTCAAAATTCTTTTTGGAATAGCTTTGTTAGCTCCTAT
Organism: Hippasteria phrygiana; assembly: GCA_037893225.1. Classification (NCBI taxonomy): domain Eukaryota; kingdom Metazoa; phylum Echinodermata; class Asteroidea; order Valvatida; family Goniasteridae; genus Hippasteria; species Hippasteria phrygiana. Next base: position 14,709 of record JAZGUH010000713.1, on the reverse strand, counting down.
ATTCTTTCACGTAAATGTGAAAATGTGTGACGTCATCATGACGTCATCAAAATGTGTTTTTTTAATAACATATATAAGAATAGGTCTGAGTATCATAAAAATTTGTGGGAAGGTAGATAGTGCCAGTAGAATGTAACATCCGAAGTGAAGTCATGATGACGTCATCGGCTAATTGTCTATGAATGTTTTAGTTCTATCCAAAATCCCATACACTTTGTACACGAATTTTGTACAAGCCACTTTACTCACTATAAACATCAGATCTTAATCAAACTTAACACAAACATAGAACGTAAGCTGAAGTTTTAGGGTGGAAAACAAAAAAAGAGGAAAAGCCTTGTGTTCTGTTTCAAACAGACACAAACCTCTAGTTTGTTTTTCAAATTGTAAAGCCGACAAATAACACAAGAAGGTGCCGTTTTTATGAAACAACCGATCTCGTTTTTACTTTTAAAGGGATAAAGGTCGGGATAGACTTTTTAAAAAGCAAGTTTTAAGAACTATAAAAGTTCGTTGGATAAAATATAACTTAATCTTAGTATCTTACCTGTAGGTTGGACCTCACTTTAGAAACAAATTGTATAGGCTTTGACGAGGTTGAAGCACTGGCTTTGCGCGGTGAGCACGTTTCGGCGTGGTAGGTTTCTTGCTCGAGAGAAAAGGCCCACACAGCTCCAAAATTCAGGTATCAAATTTAGTCAACTGTTTGGGCGGGATTTTGCAAAGCGAAGATTCTCTCAAATAATCTAGGAGGACTGTCCACCATGACCAACGCTGCACCTTTTTATAGGAGTCCGGCCGCTTCCAAAATGTCGTAAATTCAGCAAGACCACACAATCGTTACGAGAAGCGATTCCTTTCACGCCGCCAAAAAACCTTTTGTTCCTTCTTTCGCTTCCGTGCCCCTAAAGTCCCTGATTCCTGTCGTCAACGGAGAGGCGATTGCACTGATTGCTTTGCAAAGGTGACATTTCCATAATCGCCACAGGAATCAACTTCGCCAACGATATGAGGTGGGTGACAATTAAACAAAATCAGGCTTTTGCGAAGGGAGGGGCGAGGCTTCGGATAATAGGGGATCGTCACTTCTGATTGGTGGAGTCCCCCATGACGTGTTTTTGTCCTTCTCGGCCGAAAAATACTAATTAACAGATTTGTCACTGAGTAGAACAAAAAGGTTTTAAATATGTAATGAGATACAGTATATACAAGCAAAACTTTTCTATGCACGGTTAAAAATTGTTGTGGAATGCAGCCTGTGAAATTCAAGCACTGAACTTGGATCAAACTTGAGTGAAAACCTTGGGCCTGTCTTGGACGAAAATGATCCAGATCTTTCGAGCAGGGTCCCGCAAACAATTTTTACCGTTGGTGATTTCAAGAGGGCTGTTAAACTTGACTTGTTTCTTCCAGAACAGTTCCAATAGGGGCCTGTTTTAATTTTTTTTTTTTTTGGGGGGGGGGGGGCGGTAAAGTTATTTTTGTACATATAGGTATAGCGCCCTCAGCGTCATTTCTGACAGATCCTGGCATTTTAATGATCAATACCATAATCATATTGTTGGCTGTAAAAAATAAAGGGAAATAAAATCATAGAACAACGAGACATAATACGAATGATTTCGCTCGTGCGATTGGGCCTAATAAAAAATATCATATTTGTTTTTGTTAGATGTAATTTCAAAGTGAAATGATATTATTACTAGAATCACAATGCGTGTTTATTGGGTTTCTATGGCACGGTGTGTTTAATTTTGTTTGGTTTGTTAGTTTGGAAATAAGTGCGATGCGTTCATTGTCCTGCGATAATAGTATTGCTCTAAGGTATAAACGCCACCAACCCCAGAGTCCTCGCCTCTAGCTCTCCCTACCACCGACACTATACTATCACTATTATCAAGTAGGCATATACTCCTGATACTTTTGATCACATGCTCTAGCAGGGGAGGGGGAGAGGCAATTCTCCACGAACTCTTCTTCTTCTCTAATCCCAAACGTTTAATAATGAATAGCCTACACAGAAGCATATTAATGGTGCTCTGTGTTGCAGTTGGGAGCTTTAAATTGTATCGATTACAGTAGATGACGTGTTGACCAGTACGAGAATTCAAATCGCAAGATTACTTGGGCATCGAGAACAATTATACAAAACTGAGTACGAGTATATGTGCCTTGGAAATGGAGTTCGGTTGATTATTGAAGGGAAGCAGTGGCGTAGCTGGGGAAAGGAAAGGACACACCCCCCCCCCCCCCCCACCTGTTCTGTTCTGTTATTGAAAGGTTACGCTCCATCATCTATCTCGCATTGTATTGGTATGCGTTCAGTTTGGAGGCATTTGTAAAGGCTATTGAAAGCGTCGTCCATTAAAAACTGGAACCACCCCCCCCCCCCCCCCGGATTAACTTATGCTAGACTTCCGACTGCCACTTTGTCCATCCTTCCCCAAGGAAAATGGAATCGGCGAATTTACTGTTCTCATCCGCGCTATTGTGACAACAAAAACAACAAGAGCCGCAGCCTGCCGGGATGACGTCACGGTATCGTTCGATATTGATAAAGGTTGTTGGGCCTCCATCCATCTCGTAAAACATCAGGAAGTTTCAGGCAATAGATCTTGCGTACGATCTTTTTTAAGTTGGGAAACACCGTGCAAGCACCGCGTTACAACCCAAGCAGGTGTCGCGTTGTGCCGGGGTCTTCTGAAACCATGGAGGAAGGAATATATTCCTTCCTCCTTGCTGAAACTGAACATCTCAGATTTCTTATCCGCGTGATATTATCACATTATTTGGCTGTTTATCCAGTTTCCTTTTAATGCTCGTAAATGGTTCCTTGTGCAACATTCAGATGCAAGTCTCAGATATTGTTTTGGTTATGTTGGTAAGCAGGGGCGTGCCATTTGTTTGTTTTGTTTTGTTTTGTTTTGTGTTATTTTTGATTTTTTAGTCTTGATTACTGAACATTTATGCACCGTGATGGCCTGTGACCATAGAGCTATTTAACATAGCTCTATGCCTGTGACTGAGACGTAGATGATTCGTGAATACGAGCAAGATTTAAACATTTGTTTTAATTTGAAGTCAACAGAAGCTGACGGTTTTCACTTTGTTTTAAATTGTTTTCAAATTCACTCAAGCAAAAGGGTGCTATAATTTCTGTTATTAATATACTAAGCTCCTTGTCGAAAGAGCAAAATAAAACTGCCAACATCATTCCTCAAAAATTAACCATGAAAAATATTTTGATTAGAAATGTTACTCAGAAATGTATTCCAAATGAGCGAGTTAACATCATATTAAACATGGAAGTTTGTGTACACAGTGCTACGGAAACACCCCTGTTTGATGACGTCATGCTTTCGATCCTGAATATGAAAATTATTGTTCACATAAAAATGCAAATGTTGCAATTACTCTCCAGAATTGCTACAAAAGGAAGTTACCGATAAATTTGAGCAAATAAAAATAAACGCTGCCCCACGTGTATTCATATCATAAACACACCATTACATAGTCTCTAATTTAAGACATTGATCATTGAACATCCATGAAATTACTGGTCAAGAACCGTATGGAACTTTTTTCACGTGTCGTCGTGGACCGCCTATCCTAGCTTAGTGAACGGCTTATTTAACCAACCACGCATGCCGCGTGCGCGCACACGTGGTTTAACCTGCCCCATACACATGTACAGTGCATGTAGATGTACTATGAAAGGCGGTTCACACATGGTGGCTTTGTTTACATTCACGCTCTCTGGTCACGTGGGTGAAAAAGGTCAATTGGACCAGTGTCTTTTTATATATTTCCAACTCAAATAATGAAATATTTTTGCATGTGTTGACAATAAATGTTAATTTCCCATACCAATTTTTACATTACATGTATATCTGGTCACGTGGGTGAAAAAGTCTACGGACCAATTGCTATAAGTTTTTAGTGACGTCGTGGATATGAAATAGTAAAATGAACCTCTCGAATGATTGACCGTCATTATTTTGGTGCGTCAAGTCAGGAAAAGGTACCGGGAAATGATCAAGCTATAGGCCTATAAAATTATTTACCCCACGCCTACCATGTAAAACCGGCCAATTATGATACAGTGCGTAGCCATAGGCACGCCCCGCTCAGGTTCAGGACGCTGATTGGTTGAAAAGAAAATGGCAGTGTTTATGCGTAAAAACAACATAAAGGCCACCTGCGCAGTGACGTAACTATAGGCCATGGGGAATCCCCCGACACCCCAAACCCCCGCTCGAAACCTGTGTGCCCTCCTCCACCCCCCCCCCCCCCCCCCAGGAATGCCCAATGGAGATTGCAGTTGCGAACAGAGAAATTTAACATATTTTTTTTTCTCGCTCACGTACCTTTAGAAACATGCGGTTTACTCTAAAGCTTTTCTCACTTTACTGCCCGGATTACAGACGAATCCCAAATTGACGAAAATAGCACTGATCTGCGCACTTCCTGGTTTAAAAGCGAGGATCCCAGTGCTAAGTAAACAACTTACCATGCTGAACGTGCGCTGCGCTGCCATTTATGGCGCGATTCATTTATCAAAGCATGTGTGAATTAATTCAATAGCACTGTGTTTGTTTATCACTGAGAGCCTCGCTTTAAACCCGGAAGTGCGCAGACAGGGCTAATGTGAAATTCCTCCATACAGCATGTGGTTCAGCCACCGTTCCTTCTTAAACCAAACTTAACTAAAGACAGATATGGGGGCCACTGCTGTAAACCATTCAAGGGTTACGAAGGTTATTCTCAATTAAGGAAACCATAATATGATTTTTATAATTGGAATACATGTAGCACAGTTTTCTTGACATTTTACTTTGACTTACCAGGGAGAAATTTCAACATTTTAGTTTTTAAGCTAATGAAACTATCCATAGTCAGGAGCCAGAGTGATGTCATTTTGTGTACAAATATGTAATCACACTTGTCTATATTTTCTTAGAGTCGAATCCACTTTTTACTTGATTTTCATGTTAAACAGCTTCTTTGGACAATAGTAGTATACAAATAATGAATGTTTATGAGTGCGATGGTAAGAATAATTTCATGAGGTGACAGATTGAATGTTCCATTCCACGAGGCTTCGCCTCGTGGAATGGGACATTCCATCTGTCACCGAATGAAATTATTCTTACCATTGCACGAATGTGAAACATTCATTACTTGTTTTATACAACGCCTGAATAAATCCGACAGATTGCATGCATGGATTTCTTGGTGTAACGTTGTTAAACGTGCCGTTTACCGTTTCAGTCCCGCATAAAATCGCGACAAAAAGTGGTCCAGTTCCGAATCAGTTAATTTAAAAGCTTTAATTGTTGTTTCTGCGTGTCTTGCAAATTCCTCTAATCGTTTGACTGCATATTTCATTTGTCTATTTGTGTTAGCATCGTCAGCCTCGCCTACGAGTTCCAATATTTTGTCGTCTGTTAGGAGAACAAACCGCCGCCATGTTGTGTGAATGACAGCCCTGTTGTAGCGCCACCAATAGTGACCGTGAAATTTGGGAAGTTCTTTTGGTTCTATCAATGCACGCGCACCGTTTGATAGAACCATGTGATAGAACGTTTTGGGCGGTGTGGGTTCGCGTCGTGTGATGGATCAATAATTCAATGCACGTAATCGACGATCCACCAATCGGATGGCGGGGATTTATTCAGGTGTTGTATAATAGCCAACAACTTCAAAACTTTGTTGGCGGGAGATTTAGGTCTGATTTTTTACTGTTCTTACAAGGAGCGCCTTGTGTGACAAAAACAAAATAGCGCCCTCTTGCATATACCGATGTTTGTGTTGTTGTAACACATAGTAATATGCATGAGCTGAATGTCCACTGTACGTTTCCTTTATAGACTAAATAATCTAAGCACACAAAATCTTCTTTTTGTCAGCTCAGCTTTTTTTGTTAATAAATATTCCACATAAATAAATATAATATCCAGAGTTAAATTCAGTTACCTTTATGTACAACTTCTTTTCAAATTTTAATCCAATTTTAATCAATTTTTTTATCCAAACCTCAGTAGACCATAATTGTCGTCACAATTTGATTTGTTGCAAAAGAAACCAAAACATGAAAATCCATTGCACTCACAGGAAAACGAGCGGAAGTAAAGGCGATGTTTTTGTAGACAAACAAATCCTTAATCAACGGCGATCTCTTGGAAGAACTCTTTCTCCCTTGCCCTCTCTATAAATGTTGAATTGTTGTGATTTTTGAGGGGCTGACGCCCAGCGGCATAACCAGGGCTGTCTCTATAGGGGGAGAGTGGGGGGACTGGATGTTAAAGTTAAAGTGGGGGCGCTCACAGTTTTTTTTTCTTTTTATTAATATTATTTTCTAGAAACTTTTGAAAATCTGGGGAATTTTTTTCACTTGCCCCACTCGAAGAAAATGGCATTTCCCCATCCCTTTGTCCCCCCCCCCCCAACAGAACCTGGCTACGCTACCGGGGAGCACAGGCCCCCTCGTCCCACCCACAATTATGCACGTTCTGTTTCACCAGAAGAAGGGCAGATTTGAAAAACAACGGAATAATAAATCTTATCAATTGCCAGGACCTTATTGTCGGTGAGGGCGCTTTTCTGGCATGCTGCACCGACCATGTATAGCGCGAGCGAGGTGCCAGTCTGGACACACGAGGATTATGACTGGGCACAGTTTTTAAAAAAAATTTATCGAACATAATTTAGCCAATAGTACAAATTGGCTGAGACACCACCTTAACTACACGTTAATTATTTTATTGTGGTAAAATTAATGAATATGCAATGCGGAAAATTCGCCCTATATGAGTATCACCAATGCTGAAATTCTAGCTGGGGTTGATCCGCTCTCCAAGGACAAAGTATTTACATCTTTGTTTTCTTGAGGAAACGGAAAAGTATATTTCTATAGACCCTTAGCATGTAGCGTCACCAGTCCATATTATTGGACCGCCTATAGTGCTATGGTAGCAATGGTAATGCAATGCTTATTCAAATAAACCGGTCAAGCGTGACACGTGGCTTAGCCTGCCCCATACTATATGTACTACATATTCACTCCATGGCGGTCCACCTTTGGTGGCATTCTTTATATTTAGTGCTGTAATGTCACGTGAGTGAAAAGGGTAATCCCCCCCCCCCCCCCCCCCCACCACAAAATCTGGATACGCCACTGCAACAGTGATACAATCAGAGGGAGTTAGGGCGTGGTTGTTGTTGTTTTTTGGGTGTTTTTTTTTGGGGGGGGGGGCATTAGCTGAGAGCTCTATTCTTCGCTCCTCCGTTACTTTGCAGACAGTATCCTCTCACACACCTCACTCAGGTTCCCCAATAACAAATAATATTAATAACTGACTCTAGAATCATTTCAACTCCTGATTCTCGAATTGCAGTCCTTGAAAATGCAAGGTCCGAATATTGCACGAGAAATCTCATCGAACTCTCGCCTGCCACTTTCCCATCAAACCAACAGATGGGGTTGAAAGACATATCCCCTAGCTATTACCATGTTGTTCAGTTGGTAAGGAACTGCTTCAAGACGAAGTCCAACCTGGCGATCGCCGCCACCATACCGCCAAGAATGGAAGCCAGGCGGCGCGGGGGAGTCCGTCGGCCCTGGGGAAATCGCAGCTGTTTGTACATGGGAGAGGTGAACTTGCCGTCAGTATTAAAACCAAAGAGGATATAAAATAAGTTCTCTGCTTTATGTAAACTTTGTGTAGATGGCAACATGAATTTTCATAATATCGAACATAATATCACTACCTTCAGCTGCGGGGCACATGATTGGCTGCGGTCAACATTCCATGGTGAGATCCTCGGTGTGGTCTCGTCTGATTGGCTAGAAGTTGCAGTGTCCCGGATGTCGGTTGATGCGGTCGGAGTTTGGAAGTTCGTGCAAGCTTCGAGACGCAATAGCTTCGAAAATAAATTATTACAAGTTTTACAGTAGTAGATCTTGAGGAGTTTATCGGCACGATCAGATATATAAAGGATACCGAAACAAAGAAGTAGACTGGGTATTGAACAAAACCTGAACCTTGCTCCGGCCAAGTTGGTGCGTCTTCTTTACCAGCCTTTCACCCCCTACGACCAAGGTTTGAATCCCACGTGGGCCGACAGAATATTACTCTGGGTTATTCCACAAACCTCTACAACTTATTTTGTTTTCTTCATCGTCTTCTTGGGCTTCAGAGCAAGTGTCGAGGAGAGAAATTATTGGACTCCTTACCAGAATCAAACCAACTAAAATAAAATAAAATAAATAAGTACACAGAATTAACCTATTTTCTGTATATTACCTCACTGCGCAGAAGCGTTACCATGGCGTCCACTAGATCTATTAGAAACCCCGCATCATTGGATAATTCGATGATTCCATTCGTCAGAAACTGTGATCTGGCCCGTTCAAGCCACGCCTTGTACCCCTCGATCTCACAAAGAGAAAACCACAGTCTGTCCAATGGCTGCAAGGCCAAGGAAGATGAAGCTTCCGTTAGCTGCGGGTTGTGGAGCGTGGAGGGGTCATGTATAAGGCAGGGGAGTATATGCAGCAGCAATTCATTTTTAACTGTCAAGTTTTGTTTCGCCCCTTTTTATAATGTGTCTGATTTTCCGTAAAAATTAGAAATCTCCTTAAAAAAATCGATAACCTACAGTAAAGCTTCCAATTCGGCCCTCTATAAGTCAGACTTGCGGCAATAGAAAAGTGACAGATGAAAGGCGCCCTGCAGTTAAAATAAACTTGCAAACCGAAACGTTCGACAGACAGACGAACGGACGGTATGCAATAAAACTTACATGTGTGTCTTCATCTGTCAGTCTTCTCCTATAAGCTGCAAGAACTGGTTTCGGTACAGGCGGCTGGCTACCACCAATTCGTCCGTTGCCTGGGTGGGTCTACAAGAAAAGTGTTTTATAAAAAAGTACCGTAAATTATTAGAAAAAAATGTAAAAAATAAATTAACAAACATGGTAACAAAAACCCTCTATTATTACTACTAAAACGTGATAACTCATGCACGCATTCGGTTTTATATTTAATACGTTAAGACCAAACAGCAAGTACAAAAACGAAAAATGTTTGATTTACAACAGCATGAAAACAAATTAAATTTAGTTAAATTAAAAACAAATCATAACAAATATTTAGAAAGACAGTACAAAGAGGAATGTCACATACAACAACAACAACAACAACAACAACAACAACAACAACGACGACGACGACGACGACAACAACAACAACAACAACAACAATAACAACAACAATTTGTGCAGAAACTAGCGTGTAGGCCCTACAAGAACTTACCGCGGAATTAAGACAGCTTAATCCATCTTACCCTGTAATAATTGTCTAAGAACAGAAAAGTCCGGTCTTTCAATCCAAGCACATAGTCCATGTAGATATCGTCGGGGATCATGCAGTCTACCATGTCTTGTTGGCTGACGTACGCCGTGGGAATCGATGATTCTTCGGCCAGTGCGACCCATGTTTGCTCCGGTGACATTAACAGAGCCGCAGTACTTACAATAATAAACCACAGCGGACAGCGGTGGTAAGGATCACCCCTGCGCTTATAAAGTGACCTCTTCTCGGCCATTATTTAATCAAATTTTAGAGCCAAAGTTTGAAAAATAATGCTAAGGTCGGAATTATTACTCAATATTGTGGCTACTGTAGTTGGCCAGAATAACTTGTTTAATTACAGATCTCTGTGTTTGTTTAGACCAATTTATACAATGGTCTATATCCCTAACTTAACAAGTCGTTAATTTTGCTCCGACTATCAAAAACGAAATTCTGCGTATTGCGGAATGGGTGTGAAAAACAAATGAATGACATTTCCTTTTTACAAGAGGTGACGTGTGTGTGCTATATATAAAAGTGCAGATTGCAGATTTCACTTCATGAAGTTTCATGGTGTGTACCACTGCAATGAATGTGTGATTTGTTTCCTTTAGTAGAAAGAAACTGACATCAAGTAATTTAATATTTTGTTGCTTTTGACCGCAACATTCTTGGCTCTTCTTAATTCCATTTTCTGTACAACGGCCCTTTCAAAATCGGTTTTGTTCTTCTTAACATGTTTGTTTCACAGACGGTACATTTGTATTCATTTATTTATTTATTTGGGGGTTGAGGCGGTGGATGATGAATTTTCAAGGTTTGGAATCCTTCGGAACATTTCTGGATAAACCTGCGTTTTGTGAATGGAAGAACGTGTGTGAAATAATGAATCATAAGACATGGGAGAGAGAGGACTCTATCTGACGTTGGTGGCGCCAGTCACTACTGCTTGTTGAGCGTCTGAAATAAGTATAAAGCTTAATCCCAGGTTAGGCCGTGTCCGAAATGGGTGTCTAGAGCTACAGCTACGGCTACGTCACGCGTAGTTGTAATGGACGAACACCTAGACAATAGCCCTAGACAAGCGATTCGGACGCAGCCTTATTACACTGTTAGAAAGTTGGGAAAACAGATTACCCAACGTTGGTACAACAGTCAACATATTCAATCTTTGGGCAATTTCTTTTTATAAGTTGGGAAATTTTTCACGTAATTTACCAACTGTTAAAATGGTACTGCCCAATATTTTTTACCCAACATTTGTACAGTGTATTGGGCAACATTTACTGGCATTTTGTTTTCAGTATTATCATTTTCTGGGTTTCGGGGAAACCATGGTCCCTGTTGGCCCCAGAACCTGCCGGGGGAGGGGGAGTGGGGAGGGGGCAACAACTATTTTATTTTAAGAACTGAAAGCACCACCACTTTACGACTGATAGATCCAAAACCTGAATATGCCACTGTAAATAATCTTATGATCGAGGCTACGCTTCCGTATTTTGAGCCTAATCATTATGGGTGCAACGGCATAGAAAACTGCTTTTATTTTCTCTGCCGCTATAATAGTTTAAACAATGTTTTCGCAGGTGCAGTCTGAAATGTTTTTCATTTCCCTGTCACACACTGGCTCTGTATTTATGCAAACAGGAACGAGACGGTGAACTTCCCTATAAGTTGTCGTTTCATCAAACGAAAGTGACTGCATTAATTGTTTGCACGTCTATCCATGCCAACGATAGTATCATTCATCGGCGTAAATCCCGGGGATAAGGGGGTATATACCCCCCCCCCCTCTATTTTTTGACCGGGTGATGGGCCATTGGACCACCCCCCCCCCCCCCCCCCCCTCCCACCCCTAGATTTTGAGGTTATTTTGTAACTTTCCAACAGTCAAAATGTATAAAAAACGGACCACAATCAGTACAAAAGCTTTGCAGTATTGTGTTGTCAGGCTTAGGGACATAAGTGTGCATATTTGCATTAAATATTCACAGCCTACATAGGGATGCACCACACTAAATAAACTCCCATTGACCTTTATAGTGTAAAATCCATTAACTTCACAGTGGAAAAATCCTTATTCAGGAGTCTCTCAGTTTGTGACACTACTGAAAATTATAGTTTGAATCTTAATCTGTCAAATTCTTTTCAATTGTTGGCAGGTTTGCAGTTTATAATTTTTGCTAATTGTCCCCAGAGAGTACCACCCCTGAAAATGTAGTTTTTCCCAAACCGGCCATACAGCATCCCTCCACTTGCCAAGCAAATAGGACCAATTTTAAAGCCAAAATTTATCAAGTCTTCACAAAAGTTGAAGCACAGAACCCCCAGGTTATGATAGCTGATCACAATTACACATTCCATCAATTGCATGACCCCCAAAAATGTATTATTCAAAAAAAGTTGTGGGTTTACAATTTATGCTAATCAGTTTGGCGCAGCCATTTTGGCCTATTTAGTTTGGTGCACCCATATAGTGACCAGACTTTTGTATCATGAACAGCACCCCCTAGTGTCATATTGTCAAATTTCTTTGGTCGGCCGAAATTTTGGTCCCCCCCATCCCCCCACCCTCACTCGCCATACCCCCATCCCCCCAAAAGCTAGGACTTTTGATAGTGATAGCCTGTGTCAGTAACATAGTGGCAAAGCTGGTGCATGCGAACTCTGTGCTACCGTCAGGGGCCAGTCCGTGTTAAATAGGCGTGGTTTATGTTGGATGACGTCACAAATACCAGGAGGATCGAGTACATTATTTAAAAAAAAGACATTATCTCCCTTTTACTGAAAGTACAGTTCCTTGTGATAAAATCTGTGACCAAAAACCTCGTCTATTTCGGTGAATTACTTTCCTAAATCTATAAACGGGAAGAGAAAAACCCTTCCTGTAGTCCCATTCAATTTTGTCGCGGATGTTTTCATTTCTTTTTCCCGGAAAAGAGAAGAATACTTATTCCCCTATGAATATTGCCAAACTTGCTTTTGTTTGTCTCCCTGGAATCAATAATAGAATCTTAAAAAGCCTGGAATGCGTGTTTGTAGAATACGTAGAAATACACACCAATCTTTTTTGTTATATTATGTAGTGACCTGGGGAAAGGTATACACGCACAACCATGTAAGGTATTATTGTAGTTATATTGTCTGCTATACTCGGTAGACTGCAGCGTACACATTTAACTTGAGTCTGAATGATACAGATAGTTCACCAAATATAGAATTGGTCGTCGCTGCGAGTGGAAGGGAAATCTACTTCTCCTCACAAAACAAAAATCAGGAATACTGATCTCTGAGATCAGAGTGTTTCTCTCAGTGCTGGTGATTCTTGGAGAAAGATTGTTCCGGTCTTTAGTTGTTAAGGTAAATATTTCAAGCCATTTTGCTGGCCTCTTTTTGTCTCTTAATTGTCATTTCCTGAGTGGGTGGATCTGTGGTTACGAAGAATATTGATGAATACAGAAATTACAAAGTTTGACATAATTATGCTCCAATCAGCATACAATACGAAGTGGAGAATATCACTGCACGTAAACCGCGGACACCGCAAACTTCGTAGGGATGATTAAAAAGGTAGCCATGATTGACCGTCACCCCTCATCCCCCACCTAAAACAACCACGCACCTGTTTCTATTTTATTGTGTAAATCTAGGACTTCCCATTATCTCTCCGGTGCCATATTTTATTTGTACTTTTTTAACTCCTCTCATTAGTTCCTACTGGTGCGTATAAGCCAATGACCCATACAATTTATACGACAAGGGGGATTTTATTATTGGGGGCGGGGGCACTGCCATAGCCACCCCCTCTCCCCAAAATATGGGGACGTGTGTCCCCCCCCCCCCCCGGATCGCCGCAGATGCGTAGATGGAACGAATCCTTGTTAACTAGAGTGTTAGGCCTACAGCAAAAGTGTTCATGTAAATAAGTTGCTAGGTTTATGTAGGCGACCTCGAAAGCAAAGTTACAAATCGTTGCCGTTTTCACAAAAGACGAATCACATGTGCTAATTAATTCTGAAATTAGTATTCGTCACTTTTGAAAACGGCGATAACATTATTGAAGAATGACGAATGAACAGTCTCTGTTGACATTTTCATTTGTTTACCAGCACCTATGTTGCAGATACCACCTTTGTGGCAAAATTTGAGTTCACGTTGCTCAGTGATGTTTGAGTTTAATATGCATGTTTCAAATAAAAGTGTTAAATCGATATCTTAAGTGTGCAGTCGGTGGTCACTCTTTAGATTTAACGCCAGGAAAGATAGATGTAAAGCTGAATCAACCTAATGAAAGGTTAATTCCACAGCTTTAGGTGTGACATCTAATATTTTTAAGAATTTGTTTTATTTTACTTGAAAGCGCCTTAAACGTCTCTTTTAATTGTTATGTTATTATTATTGGATGTCAGCCCGTGGTTGAGAATTACTGATCACAGTCAGAGTTCTTTTTTTTTTTTTTTTTTTTTTTTTTTTTGTTTCTCGTCGAAGCTATGCAGCTTCGTTTATTGCGAAATTTTCAACAAAGTACATACAATATCTACATATTTACATATTTACAAAAGGAATAGAAATATGCTAAAAGAAGAAAATCGTTACTTGAAATCCATATAAATGGAAACTTTAGAAACAAAATTTTAGTTGGTTTAATTCTACATAACATAAAGCCTTATTTTTGGTGTACATTGACATAAATTCAATGTCAGAAAGCCGGGTCTTATCAAGCGTAATACATTTTTTGAGATTGGTCTTGTAACAGGCTAGAATATCAACCTTCTCGCCGTCCATGTGATTCATAGCTATATTACATCGAATACTCCAGATGGTTTTATGCAATACCCCAATGAGAAGCAGGGAAACATTCGTAATTCCTTTGCCTACCCCTAAAATTCGTTTACTGTCATTTAAAACAAAAAACTTGTCATTGTTGTATTTTCTTAATTTACCTTCCACAAAGATCCAGGCATCCAGGTGCTTTGGACATGACAAGAAAATGTGTTCTATTGTTTCCTCACCTGTATTACAAAGCAAACAGGTATTGTCAATAGTAATCCCCATCTTATGTAATTTAGCCTTAGTGGGTAAAATCCTGTGTTTGAGCTTAAACCAAATATTCATAACTTCATGATCCATTTGATTACACCAACAGTTTTTCCATACTTCATTCCAAACTGGCTTAAAACAAAGAGAACTTTCCCATGCCCTTTCCGCAATTGGGGGAACATACAATTTTTTGATAAGGTTTTGGTAAATTACTTTGACAGAAATTTTTGACAACACACAAAAATCTTTTTCAAAATTTTGAAAGTAAACCTTGCTACTGACATGATTAGGAGGCCCTTCTCTTTGTTCTAACA